>OY288108.1:57586626-58786626 GCA_958431115.1 Syrphus vitripennis | reverse complement strand
TGATTTCATTCGACTGCGGCCGTCAGCACGATCATTGTCGTTATCGTTAGTAGATAGTATGCAGTTTAGTGATCCAAAATGGCCGCAAATGTGGTATTTGGTAAGTGTCATCAATTAAAAAAAAAAAAAAATAAATTCCCTAACTTTCATTAATAATTTTTAGAATCGTGGTGGTGGTCTGGATATGAATGTGATACCAGCATGGAAGGAAGGCATCACGGGGAAAGGTGTGGTTGTGACAATTCTTGATGATGGTCTAGAATCCGACCATCCAGACATCGAATCAAATTACGTGAGTTCAATTTAATATTTTATCTAAAATGGAAAACTAATTTTTTTTTTTGCTGAATTATAAATTATAGGATTCTCAAGCATCGTACGATGTGAATGGTCACGATACAGATCCAATGCCTCACTATGATATGACGGATTCCAATCGCCATGGAACACGTTGTGCCGGTGAAGTTGCTGCCACTGCCAATAATACAATTTGTGCCGTCGGGATTGCGTATGGCGCTAGTGTTGGTGGAGTGAGGATGTTGGATGGCGATGTAACGGATGCCGTCGAAGCTCGATCTTTGAGCTTAAATCCGCAACATATTGACATCTATAGTGCGTCCTGGGGTCCCGACGACGATGGAAAGACTGTAGATGGTCCTGGTGAACTTGCGTCGCGAGCCTTCATAGAAGGAGTGACGAAAGGTCGCAACGGCAAGGGAAGCATTTTCATTTGGGCATCTGGCAATGGAGGTCGGGAACTAGATAATTGTAACTGTGATGGTTACACGAATTCCATTTGGACTCTGTCTATATCCAGTGCCACCGAGGAAGGTCATGTGCCATGGTATTCGGAGAAGTGTAGTTCAACTTTGGCGACCACATACAGCAGTGGTGGACAGAATGAAAAACAGGTTGTGACAACAGACTTACATCATTCCTGTACGGTTTCGCATACGGGAACATCAGCATCAGCGCCTCTGGCTGCTGGTATCGCCGCCTTAGTTTTAGAGTCCAATTCAAATCTGACGTGGCGAGATCTCCAGCACATAGTTGTTCGAACAGCTAAGCCAGCTAATCTTAAAGACTCATCATGGTCCAAAAACGGAGTGGGCCGCCGAATAAGCCATTCGTTTGGCTATGGACTCATGGACGCCGCTGCAATGGTTCAACTTGCACGTACTTGGAAGACTGTGCCAGAGCAGCAGAGGTGTGAAATCAATGCGCCGCACGTAGACAAGTAAGTTGTGCTGTGTGAAAATTCCACCTTTAACTTTTTTGATTGGTTTTCCGTTTTTCTCTTTTTTTTTCATAAATGAAGGATCATTCCAGCCGGGGGTTATATTACTTTGCAGCTAACGGTTAAGCATTGCTCATCTGTAAATTATTTAGAGCATGTACAAGCAAAAATTACACTGACATCCCACCGTCGAGGAGACATACGACTTTATTTGAAATCACCAGCTGGCACCAAAGTGACACTTCTGACATCGAGGTAAGCTTTTATACATACATAGTTGTTATTCTTGTTGTTGTTGTTAAAAATATAAAAATAAGGACAAGAGCTTTCTGTTCTGTTTAGAGAACCTCGCCTCGTCCGCAAAAGAAGATTATAATTTATTTAATTTTTTTTTATTTTGGTGAGCGAAGCGAAACGTGCAAATAGCGTTACCCAAGTTGGAGTAGGGTACCTACTTCCTACAGATTATGAAATTTAATGCTTGATTTATTACGTGCGTTGGTGTCCTGCCTTACGCTACGTTTTTCGTTTCCACCCTTCTGAATTTATTCGAAACAGTCGTCATGGTGTCTGGGGGCAAATTAAAAAAAAAAAGAACTCTATGACTTATTTAGTTTGTTTTTATCTTCGCCATAACACGTTTCAAAAACGCTTTTCTTCTGAATGAACGAACAATAAAAGCTTGCTTATCATGTATGAGTTAGTGGAACTATGTTTATGTAAATTTATTTTGAAATAATTTATTAACAACATTTGTAAAAACCTAAGCAAGGGAACTTGAAACTCAGCTATCTGTAAATTCTATATCTTTGAATATAACATTTTAAGATGTCGTAAATTGGAACAAAATTCATTTTAAAAAAATGATGGCACTTCCCCATTGTTTTCAGTTTGAATTTTTTTTTGAAATTTAAGTTAACTGTCATAAATGCATTGCAAGTATTTGTTAGTAGACCTAATTAATTTAGGACTGGACTAAAATTATTTGGAATTAGCGTTAGTATAATTGCACTGCGAGTTTTGGAACTACAGTTCGTCCTTTTGAGGAATTTTAGGTGTTTTGTGATTGCCCAGATATCTTTGTCTTTGATGCACTAGTGCACCACATCTATGTAGATACCCATTGTGTGGCCCGGTGTCTCCTCATCAGAGTTGTAGAATTTACAAGATGCCTTCCTCAGCTTTAGGAGTTCTTTCCGAGTTTTGATCTCTTTGGTTAATCTTCTAATCTGATTTTGTTTTTAATCAGATTTTCCCCTATACCGCAATAGGACTCTGGCCCAGTCCGAGGTGTCTTGATCCTTTTTCTGCTAGGGAGTCACACTTTGTTTTCCTTGTCTCCACGCACCATTTTCGAGGTAATGGCGTATTATTTCAAGCTTTAACATGACAGCAGTGTTTTTTTTTTTTTGTAATTTCTATCGAAGTTACATTCTGCGAATAATCGTATGGCATTTGCTTCCGGCTGGAGTATGCTAGTAGACTGTCCCATTAGTCGTGAGATTTTGGTTTCAAGCCCGAAAATCCCTGCCTCAGTCCCTTCAGAAGTACCATCAGTATAAGTGGTATACTTCAAAACTGTAGTTGGCTGTTTCACTTCTCCAGTTCTGTTTTACTATTTAACTGCGGAAATGTTTTTCGAAGTTATGTTTTTGGATCATGCCGTCTCGTGAAACTAAACTCATTTATTAAGAGTTCTAGCTCAAGGTTACTGTTTGTCGTTTCAACTGGCCCTAGGTTAGGTTAGGTTGAAGTGGCTGTCAGTATGATCCGACACACTTAGGCCAGGATTGGCCCATTGTGATACCACATGAATCTAGAGATTTTTCCGCTCTACTCGTTGAACCAATTGGAGCTTCTTATGAAGTGTGAGAGATTGTTAATGTTTATGTTAGCAAGATCGCTAGGGTCGTTGAAAAAGTATTCTCCCAAATGAACCCTTCGTCTTTGGGATAGAGCAGGGCATGTGCAGAGAAGATGAGTAATTGTTTCCTCCTCCTCCTCATCCATGCAGATTCTGCATTGGAGAGAACACCCAGCCCTGCTGCGTGTCTTCCAATTAAGCAGTGTCCTGTTAAGACACCAATTACGGATCCAATATGCAATCTACTCAGAGACAACAAGCATTTAGATCGACTAGGATTTACCAATGGCCAGATCTGCTTTGTCGCCACATAAGTGGTGATGGTGTTCCACCTAAGGTTTGTTAACCTAATGGCTTCTTGCACCAGCATGAGTTTACATGTAGCGTGAGGTATACCAATATTTTCCATACATGGTGCGATTGGTAGGGTGGTTCCATTTCTAGCGAGTTCATCAGCCTTGCAATTGCCCTTAATATCCCTGTGGCCCGGCACCCAACATAGGTGAATGTTAAACTGCTGCGCAATCTCCACGAGAGATGATCGGCAGTTGGGGCAGTCAGTGAGTTACTGGAGACAGACGGAAGGATAGGCTTAGTTTAAGCTTGTCAGAGTACACCCCACATCCCACCCCGTCCTCAGTTTTTGATCCATCGGTATAAAAGTGGACACAATTATCCTCAAGGAATGACAAATCCTCCCACACTGATCTAGAGGGTATTGAAACCCGAAAATTCTTGTCAAACTGAACCTGGGAATTGTTCCTAGTTAGTTCGGAATAATCGAGTGGCCAATTTCATTATTGATCCACTGTGAGGAAGCTTTGAGACGGATGGCAGTACTCGCAGCTGTGTGTTTACAGAATATATCTAAGGGTGTCAGATGGAGTAACACTTCAAGGGCAGCGGAGGGAGTTGTGCGGAGTGATCCACTAATGCACAAACCTGCTGTTCGCTGGACCTTACTTAAAATGTCACGATTTATGGCTTTGTCCAAAGCAGTCCACCAAACAGACACACCATATGTGAGAATCGGTCTAATAACCGAAATGTATAGCCAATGCGTGATGCGAGGTTGAAAACCCCATTTATTACCTATGGCTTTTTTGCATGAGAAGAGTGCCACTGTGGCTTTTTTAACTCTTTCTTGAACATTAGGTTTTCAGCTTAGCTTCTTGTCCAAAATTAGGCCCAAATATTTGGGTTGGTCAGTAAAAATAAGTGGAGGGTCAATGTACGGAATTTTATATTTCCTGGTGAAGAGGACAAGATCTGTTTTTTGGGGGTTGACCCTCATTCCACACTGATCTGCCCATCTTGTTAGCATATTTATAGCATTTTGTAAGACTGCAATAGCAACATCGTCCGCATAAGCAATCACCTTGTAGCGTTCTGCCTCTAGAGAAACTAATAGTTCGTTCACTACCAAGTTCCATAGAAGGGGGGAAAGAACCCCTCCTTGCGGCGTGCCTCTGCTGACAGATCTTCTTGTAGAGAATTCGCAAAGTTTTGAATTTACAATCCTGCTAGTGAGCATCTGATTAATTAATTCCCGGAGCGAACTCTCCACCTCCAGAGATGACATTGCCGCTGCGATTTGACTGGCCCTAATCGTTCGGGGTTTGTCTTGAGAACACTTTTGTGAAGGTTCCAATTTGGTTTCCTAGGATTCCTGCCAAAGTTATCTAAGGTAAACACTATAATCAATGAAGATAGCATAGTTTGGAGTCACATAAATTATTTTGAACGGATGTAATTCAAATACTGCATTCCTGCAACCCTATAGACATTACACTTTAAATTTTAACTTTTGAAGCGTAAGCGTTAGATCCATAATTAAATTCATTAAAGCAGGTAAAAATCTTCTTTTGTTATTTATTTTTAGCTTAAATGTAATATATCTCTCTTAATTTTCGATTAAATCGATTAAAAGAAACGGAAGTAGCTGCTAAGCATTATTATTATCTTATATGGTCTCCAGATGCTCATTTGACATTCCATCTTAACAAGCACATCATTAATTCCCATAGTATCATCGTAAAAGTATTTTGTATTATTTATATACAAAAGTTCTTCTTCACTTTCCCTTACCTTCTTTAATGATGGTTACACTAACAAAGTACATTTGTTATCGATATACATCAAGATGTTTATATACTCGCATTTCGATTATATTGCTCGAACTAACAAGCAACGAATCTAAAAATAATGATTCCCGCAGGGCTTTCACATAGCCAATGTTGGGGAATAAAATCTTGCCACTTAGATACACCAACAACGCCCTAATTCGATTTATTCCACCTTCAAATCAAATTTATCATATACCATCAAAATCAAGATCGCATTTGTAAGTTTGATGATTGTTACAAAGTAATCGAGAAAGAAGCAGAAAAGAAAAACAAATAAAAAAAAGGAAATGAAACGTGATTGGTTGGCATCAAGAAGGTTAGGTGGGTCTGGTTACTCAAAAGCGAATGATGTAGAAATTCCTTGTTTCTACATCAATGTTTCCTGTTGGGCATCAAAAGGTGTTTAAAATGATATCGGGCTAAATCGTATATTTATGACGCTTCTGCAAATTATAACCTTTTCCAATTTATTATTGTTGGCACTTTTATCAATTTCCATAAGCAAAAAAAAAAGAGACCATCACCACAGAAAACGGTTATAATGTGATTCTTACCATGAAAATAATATCCATTGAACACTTTATTTCGCTCCCTCAACATTCTCTGATTTCTTTTTCTTCCATCCCAAAAAGGGAATAATTTTTTTTTTTTTTTTGTCGAATGTCTTAAAATATTCATTGGAGAAGAAAAGTTATGCAGCGAACCATGTCTTGTAAATGGGTTTCCTTCCAGTTTTCAATCACAGGCATAACTTTTCATTCGAGAAAACGAAGTTCCATTAATTAATTAATGATGCAAAAGAAAATCCTGCAAAATTATGAAACTGAAATACCTGATGAATGCATTAGTTTGTTTCTCAAGTTTTTTTTTACGTAATTAAAAATAAAAAAAAAGAAAAAGCCGAAATAAAAAGTTATGTAGCTGATTTGAAAATCAAGTAAAAATTTCATAAATAATTCGATTTACAAAATGTTAAAGTTTTTCCTTCAATTCGATTTCCCTTATTTTTGAATTGAAGCTTTCTATTTCCGTCAAATCAATTTCTAGAGCTTCCATTTCTGCTACCATGACCTTGGGCAGTCGGCAGAGGCAAAAAAGATTGTTTGTTATGCAAGATCACATATCTCAAGTTTTATGATTGGAATTGATACAGTAGTACGTTTAAAATAAAAATGGCGCAAAATCTAAATTTCCATAATTTTAGATGACGACTTTAACACCCCTATCCCCCAAAACATGGCATGAAAAAATTTTGATAATTTTTTTTAAACATTCGGACTAAATGTACTCCATATTAGAGTTATGACAAGTTTTTTTTTCAAAATATACTCATTGTGATTCAGCCACCATTTCAGAAAACGAATTTCAATCTATATATCGAGATTGAGTAAGTTTAACAGAAATTTGTATTAACTATTTCGATTGATTATATTCTTTTTTTTAAGTATAAATTTTTTTCATAAGGCTTATACTCTGAGTTAAAGTTTTTTTTTAGATTAAAGTTTACTTCTATAATGTGTTCCTTTTTTATCTTATATATCCTTAGAGGTTCATGTAATTTTTACAAATTTCTTGAAAGATGAGCGGTTCTCAAGATAAAGATTAAAATGCATATTTCAAAATGGTGGCCAACATTCGGTTCTTAAAATTTAATTTCATCCATCTTCCTATTCTAATCATAAAATTTGGGATGGGAGGGTATAACTACTTTTGACCAAATCATTTTAAGAAATTCAGTTTTGAAAAAATTGAAGGCCTTAAGATCACTCCCCCAGACAAATATTTTTTTTTTCAATTTTTTGGAATGCTTTCGATAAACGTCCATTAATATATGTATTATTGACATTGCTTTAACTTTTGTTTAAAATTGGGGCGCGCCCCAAGAAATATATTTTTTTTTTTTTTGATTTTGAAAAAAATAATTTTATTTTGAATGTACTTATTTCTTCTATTGCTCTTTTTTTTAGTTTTTCAAAAATTACCATTGCCAATTCAAAATAAAATGAACATATTTTAAAAGCGCTCTAACTCATCAAAAAATATTTCTTTTTTCGAATTTTGAAAGATGCCCACTGTGAAAAACACAATTTTTCTAAAAAATTTTTTTTTTCTGTTTTTTTCGCAGTGCATACCATAGAAATTTCTTGTACACCCGATGAGCCGTTCTCGACCAACCCACACCATTTTGTTTGTCAGCTCTGAGTTTTCAATTGCAATTCTGAAAATTTAAGATGGAATTTTGAAAAATCAGTTCTCTGCCGACTTACCTATTAGTGTGCGGCTACACGTAAATTGAAACTCGATACCATAATCATCATGGCTACACAAAGATAGTCTTTAGCCTTCTCTTCCGAGAGTTATTTTCGAAAAGTTTAAAACAAGAGCTTCGGTGGATTTCGGGATTTCTTTCTTACGCATATAAACTATACCTGTTTCACTGGATCAGCGCGATTAGTTTAACGCCTGCGTAGCTCTAATTGATTTATTTTTAACAAAATCGAATTGAAATGTTTCAATCATGATGCAATCGGTGTGCATGAAATTTACAATATCTAACAAAAAATTCTCAATTAAAGTTGATTATTTGATTTATTTTAAAATATTCATTCTCTTCAAATAATAGAAATGGCAACTGCGCCCCCGAATCGAGGAGCAATTAAAATTGAACCCAAAACGCTTAAACTTCAGAAACTCCCGAATTCCTTTGTGTTACAGGTCCCCCAACCACTTTTCGTCACTATCAAGTATAGAGATGGCCAAAATCCATCCACTCCACATCGCATCGTCATCGCTGGAATCTGTATTATTTTCAAGAGCAAACAAAATTCAAGTACTAAGAGGAATTCTGCAATAGCTACATATCTACCAAACATGTAAATTCCTATATGAAAATATACCACACCACAACGTTGGGTTGCAATTCCAGAACGACCATAAACTAAATCTTTTCGAGACGATTTGTGGTTCAAGGCAGGGAAGCACGAGACACTTTTCAGAACATCATCGTCCATTCCTTGTGCAAGAGAAACAAATAAAAGTAACAGAAGGGCAATAGCAATAGCAGCGCTCATCCACCACACGAAATTTGCGCTATTTGTTTATGGGAACTGTATATTTGAAAAATGTACCCGAATGGTGGTGACAACGTGTGGACATTTTTGCTCTGCAAGGACTGAATCTGTGCAACAATTTGCCAAAAAAAAACATGTGTTTTATGTTATTGATTTGTCAGTCCTTCCACTTCAAGAGTTTCGCAAATATTGTTTAAGGTGGATTTTTATTTTGTTTTATTTCAGATTCACATAAAAAAACATTTGTTCAATATGTATACCTTTTTTGTTGACAGAAATTGATCAGTTTTTATTTAATTATCAGAGAAGAAAAATAATCAGAATCGTGTTTTTTTTTTCTTAAATCATAAAACAATTTTAATTTACTTTACAATTCAAAAAATAATATAATAATATAGGCGACACATTTGCAAATTATTTTAAAACAAAGGGTCATTTTTTTCAGTTTCTAATTCACGCTTTCAGATTCTACTGTCAAGGAATGGTTCCCGTATTTTTAGAAAAATCGAAAATAACTCCAATACTGTTTTCAATTTCAAAAAAAAAAAATTGCTTTTAGGAACTCGTGACTTAAAAAAAGTCAATTGTATGTTTAAATCAAGATCTGAACTAGGTCTTTATATTAAAATATTTTTCAGTGTTGCCACTTTTCTGAGAGTATATTTTTCGCTGTGGAAACAACTAAATTACTCAACTCAAAAAGATCACATAATGTTTTCAAACATAAATTTACACTGCACCTTCATTTTACCATTTTTCGAAAAATATATCGTTTTCCGAAGTAAAACAAAAAAATTATGAAAATTTTTATAAAACTATACAAATAAGGATTCGCTCAAACCTACAAGCTTAACCCGTATTCTTGAATATTTATGCAATATGTTAAATGAAGGGTCTGGAAAAAATTCAAACTTAACATTACTATAATAGGGAAGTCGAAAAAAATGGCTCTCGCATTTCTGACTTATCTGTCACTCAAGAGACAGCCGAGTGAGTGGACTTTCTTGAAACTTGGCGTGTAATGTTCTTTGAGCCGTATCTCCGCATATTTTTTGGATTTTTTTTTTTAACCCAAAAATAACCTATACATTTTTTTTTTTTTTAATTTTTGGAAAATCATTTATTTTGAAAAACAAATCATAGAATTTCACTTGGCTCACGAAAAAATAAATAAAAAATGTGGGAGGTATCGTTAACTCCCATGGTTTTCGATTTTCTCAAAAATAGTTCATCTGATTGTTATCAAAATGTCTATGCAAAGCATATAAAATTTATAAAAAGTATTCAATACTTAAATTTTAAAGCCATTTTTTGAATTTTGAAAAAAAATAATATTATTTTTTTACAATTAAATATATAATATTTTCGAAATTTGGTACAAAAATTTAAACAGAAAATATGTCCTTATTTAAACTCATGGGTAAGGGTAGGGTTACATCTGCCGATCTATTCTATTATTGTATTGTGTAGAAAAAAAAAAAAACAGAACTTTCCCTTAAGTTCATTCTTACTTTGACGTTCGATGCTTCCTTTCCAAAACTTTTACCTTAATGCTTTGAATTTCTCCTGACTCTCACATTGTTTTAGAGAAACTCAAATCCATACATACAAAATTTAATTAAAAACTACTTTACTTTTGAACTGTCTTTGTTATTTATTTTTACCTTTTTAAACATCATTTGAATTTCGCATTCCAGAGTCCATGATGTTTCCCGATCAGGATTCAGTCAGTGGCCATTTATGTCCGTTCACACATGGGGTGAATCTCCACATGGTAACTGGCAGCTAGAGATTCACAATGAAGGACGTTATATGGGTAAGTTAACTTCTATACTTTCAATGCTCCTAAATTCCTTTTAATAAAAAAAAATCCGTTCTATTCAATTCTATAAAAATAAAATACCATTTTTTCTAACAATAAAAAACCTTTCCAATTTTCATGCTGCTTTCTTTGGGAACAACTTACCATCCTACTTAAAATTGTATTACGGTGATGGCGGGCGGTCACAAAACACTCATAACATAAAATTTATCTTTGTACCATTATTTTTTCTGTTTTTTTTTTTTTTTTTTTGTCGGTTGTGTCTTGTTGTTATACATCCTTGAAATATATATTAAACAACGACCAGGTCATTCCTCATTGCGAGAATGGTCGCTTATATTTTATGGAACAACACTTCCAATCGATCCCAACGATCCAGTGTCGATGCCCACAAATCCGTCCGAAGACACAACAACATCATCGTCATCATCATCTCAATCATCGTCGCAATCATCTTCAACGTCAACCAATCTACATCAAATCTACTCGGCCCTATATCCTCGAATGCCAGCAAAAAATTTCAATTCATTTTCCACACAAAGTAAGCTAAATGCGAAGGTCAGCTCGATGAAGGGAGCCAATGGCACAAGTGTACTGTTAGGTCCTGGCAGTAAGAAACAACAACAACAACAGCAATACCATCAAGTTTCAGCTACGTATGGTGTAATCCTTGGTTCTGCCAAAAATAAATCCAAGAACGGAAAGAATGGCAATTCAGGGAGTGGTGGTGGCAATGGCAATGGAGGTGGCAAAAATAAAGGCTCTAAGTCATCAAATCGTCCTGGTAATACACAACAGCAACAACAACAACAACAACCAAAATCTCCGGCATCACTGTCGAAAAATAATTTCTATCGCACTCCGATTTCGAATGGCAAATCCGCATCATCAAAGCAAACTTCTGGTTCGACGCAACGTCCCAAAATGTCCCAACAAGCGAATTACAATTCAAACGGGGCTGTTGTCATTCCTAATAGCAAGTCCGCATCGGATAAGTCTATTCAGGGTGTTGGACAAACGATGACAGCTGCTAAACTACCAATCAAGGCCCCAAAACAAGTAAAATATAATAACGCCTACAATGGCAATGGTGGTAGTGGTAGTGGAGCTGGTGGTAGTTCCATAGCAACCACGTCATCAAGAACTGCCGCAGTATCGGCATCTGGTGGAACAGCATCCGCATCATCATTATCATCATCATCATCATTGTTGTCGATGCCACAAAAGACAAATCACCGGATACCGAAACTTTTCGAACATTATGAAAAAATTCAGCAAATTTTCCCAGAATTCCATCCGTACATGGGTGCTGCTGCTTCTGGTCTGGTTCCGGGACAAAAAGATGCAACATCATCATTATCTTCTTCATCGCTGTTGTTGCCATCGTCCTCGTTGGCATCAGCGTCCACGTCGACATTATCGTTGTCATCTTCCATCACCAGACAGGGGCCCAATAGAAAGCAATTTCAATTCTATGATCCATCAGTCGGTGTTGGTCTTGGTGGAAGCTCTTCATCTGGCCCATTATTATCCTCGTCGTCGTCTAGTGCAAGTCATGGCAGAGGAGGAAGTGTTGCAATTGCAAATCCAAAGCCATCCCGAGAGAATTCGAAAAAGTCCTCGCCGCCAAATACGAATGCTGGATATCAACTACCACAAGAGTTTCAACTAGTTCAAAAGCAACTGTCATCACTGCACCAACAACAAGAGCAGCAGCAACAGCAACAACCACTGGCAAGACCGCCACCACCAGCACGTACTGCCACACAACGACCTGGTGAAAAGATTTATTTACCAAATAGGAAAAGCACTAACGGTAGAGAAAGAGATAGACATTTTTTTTAAAACGGGATAATTTATTTGATGACTTTTTGAGCACCTTCCCCCCCACCCCAAACATTGTACATATATATATTTTTTCCTTGGCGCATCTTTTGTTAATTTTATTATAATTTGATTCAAACGTCATGTGTCTATATTTTTAAGAACTCTCAGTTTTATGATTAATTAAGTTTAAAATGTTTGTTTTTTCAATTTGTTATATATTTTTATGTTTTTTTTTTTTAGTAAATAAAAAATACAAAAATTGTTACATACTTAAATTAAGATAATTTTTTTATCATTTGCTAACCGTTAATTTTTAATACAATATCTGCATTAGAAAAATAACTACCTTGAGTAAAGAAAACGTAAGATTCCTAAACGACTTATTTCAAAAACAATTTCGGCTTGATTTGTAGACCCTATCATTATCTACAAATGCATAGGTACATATATCAAAATACGGCCAAATTTTTGAAAAATATCAAAATTCCACTTTACATAAAAATCTACAACAAATAAATTATCGCAATCCAAAATGTTGGAAGTTTCTTTTCGCACGTGTTCCAGTTAGGTTCCTAACATAAGTTTTTTTTTCAGTTTGAAAACAGGGAAGATAATTTTTTTGAATTCGTTAGGATACCAAATAGAAATCTAAAATCGAACTTTTGACCTCTGACCGTTTGCAAGATTGCCGCTTTATTGAATTAAAATTGAATGAATTTTTCATAAATAACAACCATAATTTAGTATTTTTCGAAAAATTAAAAATACGTATTGGTCAAAAGGAGTGAGTACAAGGATTGTCATTAATATTACCAAATCTAAAAAAATATGCGAAACACTAAACACTTCAAAAATACGGAAGAGGTAAAAAATGTTCTTCATAATGTTTTACATGACTCTTTTAGGAATTTAGTTCTAGTTTTTCAAACTGGCTTGTACTATTTTTTTTTTGTGATTGCAAAGCACCCGTATCTTAAAAAAGAATTGAAACCTATAAAAATAAATTACCTTTTTTCACAAAGAGCACTTTAAAAAGCCAAAAAAATTGGAATTTAATATCAAGACGGGAAAACAATTTCCCTTTTGCTATCTTTAGAACACTTTTGTAAAACGTATTTTTTGGCTATCATAGATCTCTTTGAAGAGGTTCAAAACTATAAATTCTAAAGTTAACAAAACAATTCGCATAGATATGCGTGATTCTGTGTTAAAAGCTCCTTTTTGGCATCCCAAATTCCTTAAATATGATATTGAAATATTTTTGTATTAACTTTTTAAAAATATAAAATTTATAACCATACAAAAGAGCTTGCCAAAATTTAGAGCTGTTCATTTTTTAACGGTTATTTCTATGAAGTAATTTTTTTTTTGTTTTAAATATTTAAGATTTTTGCAAAAAAAAACTTAAAACAAACAATTTTGCAATTTTATATGAGAAGCCATTTCCAAATAGATATGTTCGTAATGATCTAGAAGAAAAAAAAAAACAGTTGGCACTAATAGCACCTATAGTTCCATAGCTGGAGAAAATGATTAAATTAACCAAATTCCAAAGCCAACGAAATTGGTTTTGCTAACTCTCTGTGCTAAACTGGCAAGTACGTACATAGATGCATTTTTCGATAGATATTTTGTCTTAAAATAGAACAAAACTAAAAATATTTTTCAGAATCAACGAAAAACGACGGCCATTTTTAATTTATCAATTACCAAGGAGCTTCTTATAATCGAATACCTTAAACAGGTACCATATAAATGTTCGTGATGTTCTTCTTCAGCTCATAATTTAAATTATAAGTAGCTACCATTATATCCATAGAAAAAATTAAAACGTAGTAGATGCTTAACATTAAATCAAAAAAAAAAAATAGGTCTGTTCCCGTACTAAACATTTTTTAAATATTTAAATGGTACAAAAATTGAACAGGAAAATCCACTTTATTATAAGTTTTATTGCAAACAAATCAGAAAAGATGTTTTTCTTTATTAGTTAAGAGCAGAGTCTGAACTGTCAAAATAAATACGTGTTTAGAACATGCTCAAAGTGCTTTCTATAAATTAAAATAAAGTAATAGAGCAGACGGTGTTGAAAAGCTGAAGAGAAGATTGACAGTAATAAAATGACAAGTGACAAGGGGGGGGTGTAGCAGTAAGGCCGAGTGAAATAATTCCGCGTTTGAAGAATATAATTCGTTCGCGTTTCAATGAAGCGATCTTTTCGCTGCACAATTTGATCATTGTTGTTTTAATGCTTGACATTTATAAGCTCTGTGGAGTCAATTTCAAAAAACAAAAAAATTAAATTAGGACAAAATACAAAATCAAACTTTATTTCATGCGGCCTTTTTCACTCAATGATACCTCATGATATGTATTTCAAAAATAAATCAGAACACACTCAGTTAAAAAAATTATCAGGTTTTGTTCACAGCTTTGCTCTGAACTAATAACTAAAAACACCTCATATGGGTCTTTGTCATTTTTGTAACGTAGAAAAAAAAAAAAGGTGTGGAATTGGCGAAGTACTTTTGAGTATACTTTGCAAGTATTTTTAATTCAACTCAGAATGGTGAGTTTTTATTTATACTTGGTTGCAAAAGTATAAATTATATTATTGATTTAAATAATTTTATCTTGTATAATAATTAAATATACATATGTATGTATATTAGTTTCTAAAAATAATTATTTTGGTTCGTCATCTACCTTAGACGAAAGTATTAGATTTTAGTTCTTATCTATTCGCAAGTACTTCGTCACCTCCAAAGGCAAACGTCCAAAGATGCAAAATAAATCAATGGCAACACTTTTATTCGTAATTGTATGAATGATAACTGCTTCAATTTTTTTTTTGGATTCAAAACGTAATGAGTAAAAAATAAATCAGATTTAGAAATTAAAAAGTCATCTGTTATAAATTTTTATATTTTCCAAATAGAAAATATTTATATGTATGACATTATTCAAAAAATAAAAACCGAAACGAATAAAGGAAACATTTCGATTTAGAAATTAAAATAAAATCATTATGTATTGTTTTAAATAAAAAAATAAACTGTTACAGTTGTTAAGCTTATAAATAAAGTATTCAAATAGCTATGGCAACACTGATTAAATTATTTTTCATTTGAGAAAATTCTTGGTACAATATTTTTTTAATTTAATTTACTTAACGCGTTCCCGTACTTTTTCGTTCTCCTCTACAAATTTCCATACAAAATTATTTATTAAAACCTGTTAAAAATATATTTTTGTTCAAAAAGCACGGGAATGGACCTTTTTTTGTATAAAAAAAAAACTTTTTACTTTAACAACCAATCATCTTTTCCATTGATATCTTTTTTTTAACATATTTATTTATTTCAACATAAAAAAATATATTTTTCAATTTAATAAAGTATACAATATAACAAAAGTGTTTATACATATTTTTTTTATTTCCATCTCTTTTGCATGTTCCACATCATCCTGATGACCGACCGACCTACAAAAAAAAAATAAACAAAACACAAAACCAGCTCAAATAACACAATGGGACTTAATTTTCTATGGAACAGAAACACCCGCCCAACCAGATGATCCAGTTCAAATTAGCCCTGGACAATTTGGGTCGTCCTTTGGTAGTGATATGGAACACAATCTTCTTGAATACGACCCGGATACGTCCAGCGGTCAATGGAGAAATGTGCAGCAGGTATGTATGTAGAATGTAGGTGGAGTGGAGATGATGGAAGTGATGGGTTCAGAGCAGCAGGTTTTTTTTTCGAAATGCCATCACATCATATTTCGCTTTTTATTTCAATTTGTATAGTTTTTTTTTTTTTTTGGTTTATCGATAAAAAAAAATATCATCAATCGTTGATGATAAACATAAAAACAACAAAACACGCGATATACCGTTAGGTCATATTTTTGTTCAAATCAGTGTACGTATAGAACTACCTACATGCATTGCTTGCAAAAAAATATATAGTGAGGAATAAATTTGCATTGGCGAAAACTTCTTCTGCTGCTCTGCAATGATGTTGGTTGGATTCGATTTTTTTTTTTTTTAAATTATCTCCTTCAGCAGAAGTCAACTTTTTCATTTAGATACATAGATATAACAACAATGTTGGATGTTCATGTTCGGTAGATGCCAATGGGCATAGTGCCAAGAATCTAAAGGATTGTAGAATAAATTCAGGGTTGCATTTTGAGTTTGATATAAATTTAAAATGTTGCGAGGCCGCTATTTTGAAAACCTTTAGAATAATTTTCGTATTCCATAGCTTTTCATGTTATTATAGTTTTTAAAGGTACTGGTAAGTTTTATGTTCTAATTTGTTTATCGTAGCTCAGGTATAGCAACGATGGACAAACAAAATAGGCAAATTTGCGGTATATTTCAAGCTTGGGTTATTATGATGGCATTGAAATAATTTAGTTACTTAAATGACACGTGGTGCGCCGGGCTGGGGATTTCAAGAATTTTATTTCTTTCATAAACTATAGCTTTCGACTTTTATGCTTAATTTTTGGTTGACGGGAACATTTTACTGCAGGAAATAAGACTTGATTAACTATCAGATCAGAAAAAATTGCTGTGTGTTCTTAAACTTACAGTAACTGACTAATTCAAAGGCAGATCAGCAAAATTATGGAGTACTCTCTGACATCGTAGATCCTTGTAATTTTACACAACGTAAGGTCTTGTATGGTTCATCAAAAATTAAAGGTTTTCTTTGTACGGGTCGTGGATCCACCCACTTACTCAGAATTGTTGTCATTGTTGTTCACAGATTTTGGTTCGAAAAAAATCAGTAGTTAATGTTTAATATTTCGAAAACGACATTTATGCAAATTAAAAAAAAAATTATTGTTTCTTTTTCAAACTTCAGTTTTTTTCAAAAAGAATAAGGGTATTTGTTATATTAATATTAAATGTTTACGTAACGGCGGTGTCGTTGAGGTGAACAATTAAAAAAAAAATTGGTTTAAATTGGAAAAATAACTACATATTTAAAAACAACGGCAACACTTCAATGCTTTGATATGCTATTTTTAAAGCCATAGTTCCATTATTCAATCTAAACTTTACATCAACTTTTTTCATTCCATAGTTTTTGAAAAATATTTAAGAAAAAAATTTAATTATTATATCCATACTAATTTTTTTTCAAAATTGTGTCCAAATTTGAAATGTATATACATTGTAAATATATTTTGAAAAAAAAAATGTTACGATTGTTTTCTTGACTCCGTTCAACCTACTAATGCAAACCACCCTTCATATTAAAAAAAAAATAAAAAAAAATCAACTGAATCAGAGTGGCAAACTGCTGTTTTTTTGTATCAGTGACAAAAATTTCAAACTCACTGACTGTAACAAGATTTCAAAAAATATGAAACTTTTTATTATTTACTGCCACAAAAAAAAAAAAAAAATCTACCACTGCAGGTTCGGTCGATTATGTCTTTATTTATGTTCAATCAATAGTCTCTGAATCGCATTTTAAGAGTATAGATTTTTGTGTTTTATGACTATATCAATTTTTCTGAACTCAAAGCTTCATTTATTAACCGAAGAGGTCGCAAAATCGGTTGGAAGTTCTCGGTCTATTCCTTTCGTACACTCATTCCGCACGATGCATGGCGGCGCGCGAAGACGCGTCGAAGATAAATAAAGTTTTTCCGAGTAGATTTTAACAAAAAGAAAGTGCGCTTATTAGAAGAAATAATAAATTATGAAAAACTCGAAACAAACTCGGTAAAGGAGAAATTAAATGAAGAAAGTAAGTAATACTACATTTAAAAAAAATTTATTAGTTTTGATTGCTTTTATTCCAAATTCATTGTAAACGTAGTATTTTCTTTTCTCACTATTTAATGCTCTGTTCTAATTTCATTTTTATTTAATATAATTAATACTTTTTTGGTTTATTAATCCATTTATTTATTTTTGTTTTATATTTGATTATTATTTTTTATTCATTGATTATTTTTTTTTTATTTGTTTATATCTAATCTTGTTGAAAAGATTGAATACAGTATTTCCTTTTATTTATTTTATTTAAGGCTCCTATTATTATAGCGAATCAAATTTTCGATTCACTACTCATAATGAGGGCCTTATTTTGTATTTATTTGTTTGCTCTTGTTGTTGGTTGTAGTCCTTCCTATGGTTGGTTTTCTTTTTTAATTTATGCAATATATCTACATGGTAACTAATTTATAACATAACAAGCCACCTACCAAAAAAAAATGCTGAAAAAAAAATTTTTCCAAAAACGAACTTTTAAAAAAGGATTTGAGAAAAAAATGCTGAAAAAAAATTGTTCTT
This sequence comes from Syrphus vitripennis, assembly GCA_958431115.1. Lineage (NCBI taxonomy): Eukaryota > Metazoa > Arthropoda > Insecta > Diptera > Syrphidae > Syrphus > Syrphus vitripennis. Next base: position 58,768,357 of record OY288108.1, on the reverse strand, counting down.
TCAAGTGAAAAATGTTGTCAAGCGGAAATTTGTTTGCACCGTATTTATTAATAATACCACGTTTTTCGTTAAACAACAAACACGATAAATTAATTAATTAAAGAAAAAATTTGTTCTATTTTTAGGCCGGAAAATCTTTGTCCCCACCAGTGACAATAATGCAGCAAGAAGTAATGGAAGTTAAAGAAAAAACAAAAAATGAACAGAATTATTCGTGGTTGGGGCAACAAGTGGTCTTCGAAATCAATAAAATTAAATCTGAAGATATTCAAGAAGAAACTGCTTGGGCCATACAAAATATTCTAAGAGAAGGTGTTCAAAAGGATAAATTTTCTGGCAGTCCCAATTCAACAACGGCTGGATTATATGCAATCTCTCCAACTACTAGACGTTCCGTTTACCGAAACCGTTGGCGTTGAAAGTATTTCGCCAATCAGAAGGACATTAAGAATTTTTCAAAGATTCTTTAGGCAAACAGATTTCTGAAACTTATTATAAATATGTAGTTTTAAATATAAATCAATTGTTAACAAAACTCAAAACTTTTTCTTATTAATATCATTTCTTCAATTTCCCTCTACATTTTCCTTGTCTGAGGTTATACTCTTTATTTTCTTTTTCAATAAGTTTGACTTTTCAAAATAACAAAGATTTCATGTTATTTTGCCCTTTTTAAAGAAGTTCTTGACACGGTGCAAAGAAATACATAACTTCACGGGAAATAATTTCAGCGGGAAATTATTAAGTGAAGTTCTTCACACTGAAGATGAAAAATAATTAAGGATTTACTGTTAACAGAAATTAAAGTCAGGAGGTACCCAACCCATCATAAATTTGACTTCTTATTATTAAAAAAAATTGTTGTTTTTTTTCAGAAACAATGCAAACAGAGTTAAATTTTCAAAGTTGGTTTATCTTTCAAAATTATTTAAACAACCATTTCGTTCGTTTAAACTAATTTTTAAAAATTCATGTGAATTTTTCAAAGTTTCACACGAACTTTAAAATGGCGGTGATCTTTTTCACATTTTTATTAATTTCACAGTTTTATAAATTTGTATAAGTAAAGTATTTTTGAAAACATTTTCTAAACAAAATTTTTATATTTCAAAATCCCGTTTTTAAAAATAATGGTAAATCTTTGGAAATGATTCGATGTACAAATTTAGCTTTTGATAATCTTATAAAGCATTTTTGAATAATTCGAACTGGAAATTGCATATAAAAGAGTAATTTCGAATTCAAAGAGCATTTGAATGTGAGAGACTTTATCATATTTGGACCCATTAAATCATGAGACGACAATCGATGGACCAGAAGTTAATAAAAATACCGTCGTTTTGTGATTTATAAAGATTGCATCTGAAATATGAATTATTGCCCACTTGAAATCAAACACTGAATTAGCTTCCCACTATTCTCCTAATCCTCCACACTAAAGCGAACGATTTCAAATGTATATAGTTGAATGCAGTACAAACTCCAGTTTTGACACAAAAACAAATTTCAAATCCATCCCTGTAAAATTGAAATTATGAACTTGGTGGAATTTTCGAAAAACAATTTTTCAAAGTACATGCATTCATATTTTTTTCTTGTTCGCTTGTGTGTCGTAAAAATGTTGGCCAAAAAGGAGTTTTAAAATTTTGTTTTCATAAATTGTAAAAGTATTCCTGTTTGTTGTTTTATTGTCTTTCACATAAATTGATTCCTAGTGCAGTCAAACAAAAAGATTAAAAATAAAAAAAAATAGAGATGTACATATGTATATGTACGAATAAATTGTAAGGCAATGTCAAGGGATGAGTAATTTCAGTGGGAACACAAAAGTTGAATGGCTTTTTTTTTTTGTTAAAGAATAAATTTAAAAGTATTATAATAGAGTATGTATTTGTTTTTCGAATTGCATTTATATTTTTTATTTTGTCGGAAGGGTACATTTTACTCAGCAATAGCTGGTAAAATGAAAGATATATATTTCTTAAATTCCATTTCTGTCAAGATTTACGATTGTGAATGAAAAGGGCCAAAATTAGATTAAAAAAAAAACAATATTTCTTCATATTATGTATTTATCAATGCTCTATTTTTATAGAGTTTTAAATTAACTACATACATATGTATTATTTGTTTTGTTCATTGCGGTAAGCTGTTTCAACATATTACCGCTTTATTTCGTCGAAATAAATGTTCAATGATTCCGCTTATTTTTCAATTAAAATTTAAAGCAAAATTCCAAGATTTCAATTTTGAATGTAAGAAGTAATTTTGAGAATTTAGATGTACAAAATTATACAATATTGTAACAATGTTTCAAAAATATGGAAAAAAAATATTTACAATTTTTAAAACTGATTCCAATTGGCTACATGGCAACGGGTCCGAAAAATTGCATTGAAAAAATATATTTTCTGGTTTTTTTTTTGTAAAATAGGTATACCGAAAAATATTCGACTTTTTTTTTAATATGAAACGAGTTTATCTTAAAATTCTGAAGTGAAAAAGTTAAGTTTTGTAAAAAAAAGCGAAATCGTCTTTTTTTTGCAATTTTTTAAATAATACACTTCTGTGTTGACTTTCGATTTAAGAAATCAGTTGTTCAGCAAAATGTTTTCATTTCGTCTCGCTTATTGTCATGTATACGAATTTAAATTCGAATGGTCGGCCAGACTTACATGATTTTTTCTACAATTTTCGTTAAAAATATGACGCCAAGATGGAAAACGTTTCATAAAACAGCTAAGATATTGCGCCTTTCCGCTATTACCAACAGTTGTTTGTCGCATAGATTTCCGCTTTTACTTTTGAATTCAATTAAAAACTTGATCACATAAAAGAATCTATAATTGAAACAGAGGTTAAACTAAGGACTTAATTGTTTTGTTTTTTTTTTTCTGTAATTTCAGGTTGGTGAATCACTAGCTGATATTCAGCATGAAAACGATCAAACCAGCAGCGCCTGCACGCGTATTGCAATTGACCAAAGATGCATAGGTTTGTGTTTTATATTATATGCTTTATCACAAATTTATTTAACAATATCAGCGAGCAGAAGCTCATTGTTAAAATTAACCAATAATAGAAAACCTCTTAGAAGTATAATTCCAAGCAATAGACAATTACTAATAACAACAAATTTTTCATAACTGCTGGCGAAAAATTAATAATTCGAAAATTCAAAAACCAAAAAAAAAAATAACTACAAAAAAACACAATAATTACAAAAAAAAAAAATTGAACTTGTACAATGTATCTATGTGTTTTTTGTGTTTAACCAAACTCCTTCTAAACTAAAAAGAAACAAAAAAATAGTAAATAATAGAATTTCTACTTTCTTAATGTAAAATAAAAAAAAAAAAATCTTTTACTTTTTTTATTTTCTATAAACAAAAATCCTATAGATTTTTTTTTGTTGAATTTTTATTGCATTATATCTTTATTCTACAAATTAGTTAATTTCTTTTATTTTATATATATATTTAAAAAACAAACAAAAATAGGTGATATGTAAATTTTCCTTAGTAAATTGTTTTATATATATTTTTGTTTTTAATTATTTAAATTTATGTTTATATATTTAATTATTACTCACTCAATTTAATATTTGTACAAACACAAAATAGTATAATAGTAATTTTTTTTTTAAAAAAGGATTCATACTTGACAAGCGTAAAAAATAAAAAAAAATAAAAAAAAAATACAAACAAAATAAAATCAACGCCGAACTTTGGGAAAGAAAAAATGTATAAAAGAAATGTATAAAAAAGTCTTAAGCTAGAATAACCTAGATATTGATGTAAGAATTTAATAAAATGACAAACAAAAATATAAATTCTAGAAATTACTGTGCCAACAACACTTTTTGTAAGATGAAAATTAAAGTAAACTCAAAATAAAATAAAAAAAACAATACGAAAGTATATATAAAAATATAAAAAGAAATAACATTATATAAATGAAAAGTTATGGTTAAGGGTAAGTTAAGAAACTAAATTTAAAAAAAAATAATTAATCTTAGAATAAGTTTTCTTGATAAACAACAACAATATGGGAATTATAAAAAAAAATAACGGAAAAAGACGACATTAAGGATAATAATTAAGTGCAATTAAACGTATACATTCTCGACATGATCACACGACAGCACTCATATGGAAAGAAAATTTAAAGAAATAGGTTTATTGCTAAAAATCATTAAATTAATGATAACAAAAAAAAATGGGTGACATGTATCTATGCATTCAAAATATTTATTTTGTACTAATTCGATACTCATATAGAAATACCCTTTGTATATGAAAACTATAGTACTATCATGGTATAAGTCGAATGGGGCGACATCTAATTTACCTATGCAACCCTTACTCTTTTTTTTTGCGGAGAGCTTATGGAGGTTTTAAATGATATTTATTGATATTTTTTTGGTGCAATTATCCAAAAAATAGTCTCCTCTTTCTCCTACCACTAATTTTCGACGCTTAAAGACTCCCCAAATCGAATTTTACACCTCACATTTTGCAGCGCCACCACCAGGACCTCTGCAACCCTAAAAAAAACTCGCCATGATAGTACTATAGTTTTCATATTCAAAGAAATACTTAAAAGGCGGGATAAGTATATCATGCATTTAACTATACGGAACTTTATTATACATGCGTATCTAATTCTTTGTAACCATCAGCCAAATGAAATCAGTAAGATCTCTAAAATCAGCCATCCATTTTGTGCGATAGCGTTAGAAAAACTCATTATAACCCATTTCTGAAGAACGGCTTATCGTGTAAGAAATTTAGTTCTAATTATTTCCATAGAAAATTAACTGCCTGAACTGTCAAAAGAATCTTATTTATATTTTTAAGTTCAGAGCTTTAATTTTGTGTTTCTTTTTTCGCGCTGAGTCAGAGCGCCCTCAACGAGCTTAGAATAAAATGATAGAGCACACGGAGTTGAAAACCTGATCAGAAGAGTGACAGTTGTGAAATGACACATGTCAAAGTTGATACATAGCTCATGAAGTTTGTTTCAAAAATTAAACAGAACACGCTCAGTTCGAAAAATGTTCATAGTATACTCGGAGTGTTCAGTTCAGGCTCTGTTCAGAACCCTAATCTGAACTAATAAAGTAAAACGCCCAATAACTAATTGATATGCGAATATCAAAGTGTTTGACAACTCAATTAATTTCAAGTCACAATAATGAAATCACGGAATTATTAATATTTTTTGCAAGTTTAACTTTCAGTAAGTTTATTTAAGAGAATGAAATATAATTTCAGTGTTAGGGTGCGTTCAGATTTAAAAAATTAAAAATATTTAAATTTTAAGTGATTTTTTTTTGCTTTTTAAAAGTCTCCAAAACTCTATGCGGAAAAATAATAATACGTTCTCATTACAGCGAAAAAAGGTTTTATTTCGCAAGTTTCGAAAAAAGCCGTGACATTGCAAATGAGGTTACTTTGTTTAACAGCTCATTGTTGCTTTCTCTTTCGGTCTATAGAGAAAGTTGAAATGTATGAAAATCGAATCTAGATCTATGTATGTTCCGCTGAAAGCGAAATGTTCTTATTTTAAAGTGCGAATTTTTACGGGAAATGAGATAATTTGGAAATTATGAATGAAATTCCCCATTTTCACTTGTGGAGCTACATATAAGGCGTTTTTCTTTTTTGATTCTGAGCAAAGCCCTGAGGAGAGCCTGAGCGATCCAAGGAAACTTCGACCAGAATATGATATGAGCTCTACACGGTCGAAAAACTAAATTTCTAGAATTTACTTGGCAGTATTTTTTTAATTAAGTGAACACTGCCTAGTTTATTTTATTAAGTTGATTACCTACTGAACATAGACAATAAATCTGGTCCTGTTCTTTGTGGACTAAAAACTGCATTAGCATTTTCGCAAAAAGAAAGAATTTACCTAATATACTAAGATTTTTGACATCAGATACCCATTAAAACTAATTAGTCCAAAATGTCGTTATTAATAAAAATTAAGTAACATATACCTACTCTCAATATGTCTGTATATCCTTGACCAACTTCTATTTTAAATATCTCTTTCACATAACTTTCTCTAAATTCGTACATGCCATTTTTTAGTAGGTGTCTCCTTCTTCATGGCATTACAACCAGTCCAGCATGACATGTCTAAATATATCTTGCCACCTCTTTTGTCCTCGTTTTCAAATGCAAAATAACGATGCCAAAAAGTCCACATAATCACATAACTTCAAACGTAAAAAAAAAGATGGTTAGAAAGGACATTGCTCTCACATCTCCATCTGTCGTTTGGTATGCTATAAACTGTCTATAGAAAAGTCATAGAGGTACCTACTGTCCGTGTTAACAAAAAAAAATACCATCGTTTTTCACTAGGTACAAATTTTTTTTAGAACAAGAGAGAAGGGAGAAGAGACAGCATAGTAGAATGAAGTCCAACAAAAAGTCATCAAATAAAAGTTAAAAAAAAAATAAGTTAGTCGTCTGTTTTTTTTCAAACTATCATTTAAAGTCCATAACGTAAAAATTATTCGCGCTAGATTTTAGCCCCTCAATTTTTGTTGTTTTTTTATAGCATGGTCTTGATACTATGTTCTAGGTGGAATAATACCCTGTCATGCATCTGTCGTTTGGTAGTAAATTGTTCACGACTACAATAAGCGTTGTCCTGCTGCTGCATTCAACTTTTAATTTTTTTTTGTGTTTTAGCTTTGTGCCTTTTTTGTCGAGCAATTATTTAAGAGCTATGAAAAGTTCACCAAGCTTTATATGAAAGCTATTATAAAATAAAATTAAAGTAAATATTTTATAATCTAAAAAACACGACCCTTTGTATCTCGGCTGCACTTTAATATTTAATTTTTTCGTCTGTAAGTTCAACAAACGAAAGAGAAAAGGCCTAGTTTTTCCGATGTGAGTTAACTTATTCCAGCAAATAATATTACTATACTTTGCTCAGAAGCAGTTTTTCAGTGAATGATTTACTTCAACTATCACTTGTCGAAAATCTAACGGAATCAATATTCAGTTAATCTAGAATTAACTCTACAAATTAGGTAGAATTTACTGAAAAACTTCTTTTATAAGCACTTAGTAACAATTCTTTTAGAAAAAAAATGTTTGTGGTGAGAACAAAAAATTATCTGTCAAACTCCATTATTTTTCTGCACAGAACCATGACAGTGAAAAAATCGTGGTGAATATAAATATTTTTCCACTTCGGGTTGGTTCCAAGTTGTAAAAAAAAAAAATGAAACGGCAAAAAATGTTTTTTTTTGAAAAAATTAAAATTTTTCATTTCGAAAAATATATAACCAATGAAATTCTCCCTTAAGTTTTTGACGGAGTTTGAATTTTGTTCTGAGGGTGAAAACATCAAAAGGGATAGATATCACACAAAATGGACTTTTGCCATTAAATTCAGTAGGTACGTATAGACAGGGTATATAAGTTGATGATAGCGTTCGTCAGCACCATGATTATGCCCATCATAGAGTAGAGTTGCCTTCGTCATCATGATCATCATCATCATTGTGTCAGCTTTCAACAGATATGATTTTACAACAAGAATCGAAGAGAAAGCGAAAGACTCTGATGGAGTGAGGGAGTAAGGTTTTTTTTATTATTTTGTTGAAAGGTATCTCTACTGTATATAAATCGCAGACAATTTGTCATGAAACTAGCTTTAGACGGATATTTGATGTAAAGAACAAACAACAACACAAAAAAAACTTTTGTGGAAACTGATTTGTCGTATATTGAAACTGAAGATTGTGGTTATTGTTAAAAAAGTTAAAACTAAAATTTTAGGACAAAACGGGACCACTTGCTTGTTAAAGAAAATATGAAAGTTTTATTTGTCATTTGAAAAAATTTACATATACAAATTAGTAGAGCGATTTTTGGGTCTTTGGCATCATTTCAGCTTAATGACAGGTCAATACGCAGCCATTCAAAAGAGTGCTCAAATAGTATTCTGATTGTAACTTACTAAGGTTGCTCAAAATCACACTCAGAGCTCTGCTCAGAGTTAAAATAGTAAAATATCAAAAACTACATATATAACTGTAAGGAAAATTCAAGTTTTTGCTCCGCGCAGTTCAATTTTATGGGGTAATCATTTCAACCATTTCAAATTTGAAAAAAAAAATGACCTGCAATGACTCCATACACCTATATGAGGAAGTCCTCCGAACTTGGCAGGTTCACAATTTGCTACAAGATTGCAGAAAGTAATCTTCAGAAAACTCAATTGATTTTGTTTTTGTTCAAATGTCAAATAAGAAAGAGAAAGAAAACCCGCTTACTAGACAATTGAACTTTGTGATGACATTTGGAACTAAGTATTCTTCTAACGTCAAAATATAGTTTATGTACAGTTTGTGAAAAATAACGTTATTATTTACGTTTTTTCATTATTCAGTAATATGTGTATCGAATTAATTGAAATAATTTTATTTTTCCTAACATTGCTTGCACCAATTTTTGCCAAATCGAATAAATCGTAAGTTTTTGTCGCCAAATTAAAAAAAAAAAAAACACTTTTAAATTCGCCAATTTAAGACTGTTTATTCATTAAACTAACAAAAAATAAAATCGAAAGGGAAAATAAAAATAAAAATAAAAACTTAAAAAAATAAATCGAAACTAATTAAAGTTTATTATTTTAAAAAAAAATTAATAATATAAATTAAAATTAACCACTCTTATATAAAAGTTCCTGGAAACGCACAACAAAAAAAAAAAAAATAATAAAATCGAACTAAATTCAAATAAAAATTTTACTGAAAAAAGCGTTTTAATCATTGTTTTATCTTAAAAAAAAAATTATATAAAAATATATTTATCGTTAAAACAAAATGATAATTTTCTTATTTCTCCATATCGTTTGAATGTCAAATAAATATTATAAATAAAAATATATTTAAATACATTTAACATGAATTCATGCATATCCTTTATCCTTAATTACTGTTATTATGTCTTTTATGTTGTATCATTGTAATCAGATTTTTTTTTTTTGTTTCAATGTGTGTTGTTAAATATAAAAAAAATTATACAAAAAAACAAAACAAATGTTTCAATTGCAATTATTTTCCATATCAACAAAAAAAAGAGAAAACTTATAATTAATAATAATAAAAATAAAATACTCAGTCAGTTAAGAAATATTTCGGTTGATTTTGATTATTGATTTATATTATTAAAAATACGAAAAAGATTATGTATGTAATTGATTTAAGTAAACGGCTAATTCAAAAATGATGTGTTCTAAAAATTATATATTTACATATAAACTTACCTACCTATTTATAAAAATTATAAAAAAAAGATTGATGATATTAAAATAAGAATAACCATCCATTTCTTCCATGTATTTTGTGATTGTTTCGTGTTTTTTTTCGTAAAGTCATAGATATCAAAAGTTAAATTGGAATTTAATTATTTTTCAACAACGATAACTAAAATTATGATAGTTTAAAAAAAAATACAAATAAATAGAAACACCAACCATATTAATATTTTATTTAAATTGTATATATATATACATTAAACCTAATGAGAATCTATATATTAAAATTAATTTAAAAAAAGCAGACATACATATTAATATTATATTGTTAAATAGAGCAAAGAAGTACAGCATATTCTGCTATCTGATGGATGTTATTTTTTTTCTGTTAAAATTTGTTCCAATATTTATGAGATGCACTATATTCCAACATCAAAATTCACTTTTCACAAAACCTGACACTGGAATACAATTTGTGATTTTAAGGAAAGCAGAATATGGCTGATACTTTTGAAGGATCTTATTATTATTGTTATCATTATTTGCACTAGTAAATCACTTACCAACAACATGAAATTAAAATTTTTCATAAGCTGTTTTTATTTAGTACAGAGTGAAATAATTTAACAATTGTTATTTAGAGCTTACAATAATTTACCAAAACATAACTTATTTTTGATTTTGTAAAAATTCAATCTCCATTCTTGCCATTTTTGAGATTTTTAGCAGTTCGTTGAACTTGCTTTTGGTATATTATACTCAATAAGCTGCAGGTCATTCAGTTAATGCCAAGTGACCAAGATTGTTAATAAAAAACAAACAAAAAAAACCAGAAACATATAAAGGGTCCGCCAAATAACTTCTTTTTTTTTTTAAAGGCTATAAAAAAACTACTGATTTTCTCAAATTTCTTTTTTTATTTGAAAGTACAATCCTTCCGGTTAATAATGGAAGTAGCCCAGTAGCCCACACGATTGGTTTAATTTTTAAGCACATTATCGATTGTGTGCAGGTGTATTTCACCAATGGCTTCATGAATATTGTCTTTTAAAGCGTCAATTGTCTTTGGCTTGTCGGCGTAACACTTATCTTTTACGGCACCTCACAAATAATAGTCCAACGGTGTCAAATCGCAGCTCCGAGGTGGCCAAACGGCATCAGCTCTGCGGCTGATAATGCGATCTTCAAAAACAGGGCGCAAAACATCGAGTGTATCGTCTTCTCTAAGTCGATCGCAGGCCCACTTAGCGAAGCGAAAACGCATTGGATGGTCAGTTGTCTCAACTCCTGAACCAATTGGACTTTGTATGGCGTCATACCAAGGTCTTTATGCAAAATTCGTCTCAATGATGTCTACGATTTGTTGAGAACGACGGTGAATTGATATTGATGGCGGGCGCTTCACGCACAACAATATTCTCGGGCGTACGCACAGTTTTTGGCTTTTCACGCTTTGGTTTATCGATGAGGATGCCAGTTTCTTTCACTTTTTTCACAAGATAACGAACATACGGAGCTGACGGTGCCTCTCTTCTTCCAAAATCCGTACGCAATTTTCGCACACATTCTGCAACATTTCCATGATTTTCAAAGTAATGTCGCAATATTTTCCAGCGTTGTCAAGCGTATACACAACCATATTCGTTCAGCGAAGGATAAAACTAATTATCTGTCAAATCAGACATGAGCTAAGTGTTACCATTCACGAAATAAGCACTAGTTGAAAAAAAAACGTTAGATTGCAGACCCTTTACATATATATTTCAGTAAAAATTTCAGAATTCATCGGTTAGACCTAGACTATTAAAGCAACGTTGGTAAATTGATTTTCTTTAAATTAAAAATACCTTGTCTGGCCCTCTCGGGCTTCTAAGGATTTTAAATGCCTTCATGGATATACGGTCCCGCTGTAGTAACTCTGTTACTTCTCTTAGGGTATGTTCAGTCGCAAATCAGGCGCCAATGTAAACTATTTTTTTGGGGGCCAACGAACTTTCACACAGAAATGTATTTTTATTATGAAAACAAAAAATTTCTTTCTTTTATCAATGATTCTCAAAAATTGTAAGTCTTACCGGTAAATTTAAGAATTGTTCTAATTCGGTAGCATAAAGGTCGGAATGCCCACAGAAAAAGTTGTAAGAACTCATAATTGTCAAAAACTTAAACTGGTTGGTTTGTGTGACCCTTTTAAGGAAAAAAAATTACACGACCTGACCTATGAAGAACGAAAAGTGCTGGAAAAGCTTGTCAGTGAAGTTTGACAGATGATAAAATCCAGGGGTGGTTCGCAAACAGGGAAGGACATTGATGCAACCAAGGAGATTTATCAGCTCGATAAATCTTGTAAGCATTTGAGTGAAAACAGCTTTTAGTGGATTTTAGTGCATCTGGCCAGCCATTGAAGTGTAAACCTTCTAATTGCATTTAAATTTTTACCATTTTTAATTACCTATTTAAAAAATTCTTAGATACAAAATAAAGCTAAAATGACACATTTGCCTATATTTGGCAATAACAACTAAAAACTTTCTCTCTTTTTGGATTTATTTAGATATTATTTGAGGAAAGTTCTGTATATGTAAAATGAAAGTTAAAGAAACTGGCTGTAAAACTCATACATCAAAAATTACTCATTTTCACCAAAGCGTATAGGTAGATAGGTTTGTGTAATAGCGAACATAATATACAAAAAAAATACAAATCGATTTGTTTTGTTTAATTTATGCTTAAAATTATGTTTTTCGTTTTCATTAAACAGATATTTAAGAAGCTAAACACCAATTTTATTTTATAGAAATGGTAGTTTTTTGAAAGACAGAAATTTGGAAAACAGAAATGCAGATTTTTGGGAAAATAGAATTTTGGATACAAAGAATTTAAGGAAGCAGAATATTTTTTTATTTTATTTAAAAAAGTCCGAATTTGACAAATTCAAATATAGTCCCCTACAATTTGAACTCCGAGTGTCAATAAATAAAATACGGGAAACTTCATCCATGATTCTATTTTCCAATTTTTGAAAGATCAAAGAATTCCGAGAAGCATTTCATTCGCCATAAAGTTTGAATTAACTAACTCAATCTACTTTTTTCGACGTAGGTCTCAGTAACACATCAAATTTTACAGGACGGTTGGTTCATTTAGTCACTAGCCCAGTAGCCCACACGATTGGTTTAATTTTTAAGCACATTATCGATTGTGTGCAGGTGTATTTCACCAATGGCTTCATGAATATTGTCTTTTAAAGCGTCAATTGTCTTTGGCTTGTCGGCGTAACACTTATCTTTTACGGCACCTCACAAATAATAGTCCAACGGTGTCAAATCGCAGCTCCGAGGTGGCCAAACGGCATCAGCTCTGCGGCTGATAATGCGATCTTCAAAAACAGGGCGCAAAACATCGAGTGTATCGTCTTCTCTAAGTCGATCGCAGGCCCACTTAGCGAAGCGAAAACGCATTGGATGGTCAGTTGTCTCAACTCCTGAACCAATTGGACTTTGTATGGCGTCATACCAAGGTCTTTATGCAAAATTCGTCTCAATGATGTCTACGATTTGTTGAGAACGACGGTGAATTGATATTGATGGCGGGCGCTTCACGCACAACAATATTCTCGGGCGTACGCACAGTTTTTGGCTTTTCACGCTTTGGTTTATCGATGAGGATGCCAGTTTCTTTCACTTTTTTCACAAGATAACGAACATACGGAGCTGACGGTGCCTCTCTTCTTCCAAAATCCGTACGCAATTTTCGCACACATTCTGCAACATTTCCATGATTTTCAAAGTAATGTCGCAATATTTTCCAGCGTTGTCAAGCGTATACACAACCATATTCGTTCAGCGAAGGATAAAACTAATTATCTGTCAAATCAGACATGAGCTAAGTGTTACCATTCACGAAATAAGCACTAGTTGAAAAAAAAACGTTAGATTGCAGACCCTTTACATATATATTTCAGTAAAAATTTCAGAATTCATCGGTTAGACCTAGACTATTAAAGCAACGTTGGTAAATTGATTTTCTTTAAATTAAAAATACCTTGTCTGGCCCTCTCGGGCTTCTAAGGATTTTAAATGCCTTCATGGATATACGGTCCCGCTGTAGTAACTCTGTTACTTCTCTTAGGGTATGTTCAGTCGCAAATCAGGCGCCAATGTAAACTATTTTTTTGGGGGCCAACGAACTTTCACACAGAAATGTATTTTTATTATGAAAACAAAAAATTTCTTTCTTTTATCAATGATTCTCAAAAATTGTAAGTCTTACCGGTAAATTTAAGAATTGTTCTAATTCGGTAGCATAAAGGTCGGAATGCCCACAGAAAAAGTTGTAAGAACTCATAATTGTCAAAAACTTAAACTGGTTGGTTTGTGTGACCCTTTTAAGGAAAAAAAATTACACGACCTGACCTATGAAGAACGAAAAGTGCTGGAAAAGCTTGTCAGTGAAGTTTGACAGATGATAAAATCCAGGGGTGGTTCGCAAACAGGGAAGGACATTGATGCAACCAAGGAGATTTATCAGCTCGATAAATCTTGTAAGCATTTGAGTGAAAACAGCTTTTAGTGGATTTTAGTGCATCTGGCCAGCCATTGAAGTGTAAACCTTCTAATTGCATTTAAATTTTTACCATTTTTAATTACCTATTTAAAAAATTCTTAGATACAAAATAAAGCTAAAATGACACATTTGCCTATATTTGGCAATAACAACTAAAAACTTTCTCTCTTTTTGGATTTATTTAGATATTATTTGAGGAAAGTTCTGTATATGTAAAATGAAAGTTAAAGAAACTGGCTGTAAAACTCATACATCAAAAATTACTCATTTTCACCAAAGCGTATAGGTAGATAGGTTTGTGTAATAGCGAACATAATATACAAAAAAAATACAAATCGATTTGTTTTGTTTAATTTATGCTTAAAATTATGTTTTTCGTTTTCATTAAACAGATATTTAAGAAGCTAAACACCAATTTTATTTTATAGAAATGGTAGTTTTTTGAAAGACAGAAATTTGGAAAACAGAAATGCAGATTTTTGGGAAAATAGAATTTTGGATACAAAGAATTTAAGGAAGCAGAATATTTTTTTATTTTATTTAAAAAAGTCCGAATTTGACAAATTCAAATATAGTCCCCTACAATTTGAACTCCGAGTGTCAATAAATAAAATACGGGAAACTTCATCCATGATTCTATTTTCCAATTTTTGAAAGATCAAAGAATTCCGAGAAGCATTTCATTCGCCATAAAGTTTGAATTAACTAACTCAATCTACTTTTTTCGACGTAGGTCTCAGTAACACATCAAATTTTACAGGACGGTTGGTTCATTTAGTCACTATTAATTATTATCAGAGAGAAATCAAAACACATAGCAAAAACAAGTCTATAAAAGATAAGCTGATATGGCAGTGGACTGAAATACCTCATTTCCGAACTTTCCTAGCGAAGCGTCATAAGTCAATAAAAAAAGTCAAATATAAAAAAATTATGGAAGTAAAGTGAAGTTATGTAATTAATTTATTTAAAAAGAATAAAGGCTTTTCCCAATCTAATGCGAAACATTAGGAGACCACAAAAGTAAGAACACTTTGACTATCTTACCGACATTGTATTAAATTTTCACCAGCAAATTTTCTAATAATAAAAATTGCAAATCTCAGTTTGAATGATTTGTTAAACTTACCTTTTCATTTCTTCTCAGTCTCCATTTGGGTTGCTTCCCTAAACAGAACCACCCTGTACTGCTCAGGAAAAACCCTAAAAAATCGTAAATATCACTAACAAGCAATAATTTATCGAATTGCGTTTCTTATCGAAATATGTTGTACCTACGTTTTAGTTTTATGATGCTTCAATATACTCGTATACTAATTATTAAATTTAAACGTCAAACATTTTTTTTGCTCAAAAATCAGTCTCATGAGAAATACATACATGTAAATTGTATTCGTTCAGGAACTGATACTAAGCTATCTATCCGAATCGTATCTCCTCATCGTCATAAAAGAAAAAGCAGTTCTTTGAAATTCAATCTCTCTGTTGTTTTTTTTTTTGATAACTTTAATTAACATGTTTTTTGTTTCCCTAAACATAAATTAATGTGTACCTACAATATTATTAAAAAATAATAATTCCAAATAAAATCTCTGATAGTTAGAAAAGGCATATTCCCAATTTTTATTGTAAATTGAATAAACTACAAACATATACACATATTTGAATTTGCTTTTAAATTAATTGATGACGAAAGAAAACTCCATTAGCAAAAAAAAAATATCAAATTTAATAACAAATCATTTATGAAAAGCTTTATACCTTTCAGAAATAGAATAAATTAAATTTTAACAGTCCATTGAGTACAAAATTAAATTGTAAATATATGACACTAATATGATTTAGTTGAGTTGCACATGAATATGACAGCATGAGTATGAGTAAACATACAATATAATATCGTATACAATGTGAGTACATTATTTTGAATTCGTTTTACATACAATAGAATTTGAAGTGATTAAGGCTTACAAAATAAACCCACTCTAGTAACTACTCCTGTATAATAATTAGTTCATGTGGTAAATACACATAATTTAATTTCATTTTTCAGATGTGCAAAAATCTAGTAAAATTTCAACGTGAAACAAAAAGAATGCTCTAAAAGGGTAAAAATAATTAAATAAAATCAAATGAATAAACCTTTTAAAATGAAACAAATTTGTCCGGGGGTTTTTATGATTGAATATGTTTGTATAGGACTTATGTGTAAGATGCTTAAAATCAAAACTATGACTAAATTTCTTTTTTCAATATTTTTTACATAATTCAAAAACTGAGCCGAATTTCAGAATCTATTTTATAGGTTTTTGAATAAAACAAATAATTTAAAAAAAATTTATAACAATATTCAAGCAGGCGGAAAAATTGACCAAAACCCACTTAAAATGATTGTTAAAAAAGACATAACTTGAATTTATTGACAAACTTAAAAAATTCCTTAGCTATCTTCCTTGTAAGCCTTTTTTTACTTGCTATCAATAGGTACGTGAGGTATGTTTGGAGAAAAACATGAAAATGCATAAAATGTCATATTTGAATAACTAATAAAACCAAAAAAGAAGTTAGTGGCTCCAAACTGAAAATGCCATCTACGTACTGTATCATAAAAATATGAATTTTAGAAGAATCAAGACTTTTTTTCAATAATATTGAAGAACAACTTTTTATTGTAATAACATATACTTAAAATACAGTTATGTATATGTTATCATACACTCAAAAAGAAATATTCTTCCTGTTTTCAAAATATTGAGTTTTCATAAAAATATTTTGATTTTTTTTTCAAAACTTCAAAAAATTATGTTTTTTTTTAACTCTCATATTCAATATTGTAAAGATTATATAGGATCTCTTTTATACAATTTTTTATCGTAGTCCGTAAACCATTTTTAAGAAAATCGGTGCCCAAACATCCCGTTCTATGGCAGGTGGCATTACCAACGGGTCTTAGAAAAATATTGTTGAGATAACGTTATTTTTGGAGGTAAAAAAAATCTTTCAAAAAACCTTAAGTACCAAGTTTGATGAAAATCGGTTTTGTAGTTTACGCTGTATATAACAGTGCAGACAGGCAGACAAAATTGCCGGGCACACATTTTTCGTGCTCTCGATATTTTTCGAATCCAAAACTTGCCATATAGTTCCTACAGTAGCAAGTAAAGATCAAATTGTAGATGTTAATCGAACTTTACATTTTATGTGTCTTAACCTCGATCTACAGCCTAAGACCCTAGAACTTTTCTTATAAATTTGGAAAAGTTTGAAAAATTTTCTAAATGACTCCTTAGAGGAACAATTGAATCTTGTTTTTTAGAACCGAAATTAATGGTATCTACATAACAACAACAGCAACGATTTTAATAATTTTTTTTTCAAATTATTTGAAAAAAAAATAAATTAAAAAAAAATACTTGTTACAATACCGATAACCTGCCATTGAAGCATATTTTTTATTTTCGATTTATCATAAACGGTTTAACAGATTCCAATTATTTTTTTTTCGAAAGATTTACTTTATGATTTTATTAATATTAAATATTAAAATTTTCGAAAAAAATATTTGATAAATTAAAAAAAAAAGTAAATTGACAACGAGTTCAATATTTGATGTATTAACTACTAATATTTTTTTCTAATTTGTTTTAGTAAAAAGTGTAACTTCCTTTCTATTTCTAATTTTAAATTTAAAAATTAAAATAAAAGCAACTGGCAAAAATTTGGTAAGTTTGTAACAATAAATTACAAAACTGTAATGGATATTTACTTTCTTTTAATTGAACTAAAAAGAAAGTAATTAGGAATCAGAGTTGATTCCTTCTCAGAAGGATGTGTTTTCAGACATATTTTGCTCAAATTCAATGATTTATAAAACAATCCAACATACGTGATCCACTAGAAGAAATATTTTTTTTGCATTTATTCGCTTAAAAACCCATGTAACATAATTATTTAGCATCTTTCCTTTTATTTTTAAACTATATTCCAATGACAATAAAGTCCATTTTGTTAATGAATAATAACTGTGTCCTCCTTTATTTTTTGCTTTTACGAATAAATTTTATTTTAAATTTTTTGCACTTAATAAAATAAAATAGAACAAACAAATATTTTATGCATTTAAAATAACATACTTTCATTATTTTAAAATAAAATAGTTAATTTTTTTAGATTTAAAGGGCAATGGTACTTTGTTTTTACTTTCTTTCGTTTTTTCTTAAATAGAAGATTATATTTATAAATACAAAAAAATAAACCTTATATTCAAAGCCAAAAAAAAAACAACATTTAACAAAAATAAAAAAAAATAATAAGTAAGAATCAATAGTAAAATATACCATTTAAACAAAACAAAAATAAATAGTATAATCTTAATTATAACATAAATTGAATAAAACATAAACCTACATTATAAGCATTTGGGGGTATATTTAAAATAGTTACAATAAAACAAAAAAAACTCGAAACATCAATCATAGGAAAATGAAAAAAAAAACTGCAATTTAAGAAATTTTTTTTACGAAAACCAGAAAAAAATTTTCCTACCATATAAAATATAAATGAAGAAAAAAAAATATGATTTTTCCAACAAAATAAAATCATATTTAGTTTTTAAGTACTTATATACATATGTAATTGTAAAAATAAAATAAAATTGAATATCTAATATATGAAATTAAAAAAAAAAAAAATAAGAAATAAATATCATGTAAAAATAAAACTAATAAATTCGTAAAATATGTCAAATAAAATTAAAGAAAACAAAAAAAAAACAAGAAAACTAAATTAAAGTTAAAGTTAAAAAACAAAAGAAAAAAAATGTTTTCACAAATAAAAAAGAAATTAAACAACAAACAAATTGTTATCGTTTTATTATTATCGAACATCTCATATTTTTATGTGATCGCTACTAAAAACAAAAATATTTAAAATTCTCACAAAAA
Organism: Syrphus vitripennis; assembly: GCA_958431115.1. Classification (NCBI taxonomy): domain Eukaryota; kingdom Metazoa; phylum Arthropoda; class Insecta; order Diptera; family Syrphidae; genus Syrphus; species Syrphus vitripennis. The sequence continues at coordinate 58,749,557 of OY288108.1, read as the reverse complement.
ACAACAATCAGAGAAGCTTAAAATTAGAAAAAAAAATTGTTTCACTGGGAGATTTTTTTACTTTTGTGTTTCATTTACATTTTTCTTCGGCACTGTCTCTGCAATTTCCCTCGAAGTTTAAAAGAAAACAACATTCAATTATTTTCTTCTAAATTTAAACGAAAAATGGTGAGTTAAAAAAAAAACTACAAAATTTGTTAAACTTTGTTTTTGTTAGTGAATGTTTCATTTATTGATTTATTATGGATGAAATAGTTTATTTTGTTTTGCAATCTGTTCTAAACATTAACCATTCAATTCCTGGCTGCGGGACTTTTAATTACCTACTTATTTATCATATTAAGCAAACATTTTTTTTTAAATAGATTTTCACAATAATTTTATTAATATATCATTTTTAACAATTCCTGGTGCAACTGTCATGTTTCATATTTTTCATAATCAAACAAAATACATAGAAATAAATTCAAAAAAATATTTTTTAACGATATTGCACGTACAATAATAACAATAAAAAACATTCATTAACTTCTTCACAAATTAACTTTTAGTTTTCCAATATTTTGTTTGTTTTTTCGGGATTTTCTTTTGAATAAAAGAAATTCAATTTCTTTAAACGAAATAAATTATTTTAAATGTCAATTTTAAAAAGAAGTATTTGTTTAATTTTGCTACAAAAAAAAAAAATTTTTTTTTTAACAAAATCTGTATTGTTGTTTTTTTTTCCTGGCTTCTTTTTTTGTTTTTTAGTAGCGAATTTTTTCATTACATACCTTTTCCTTTTAATTTTACTTTTATGTAATAAATTTTACCTAATTTTAGTTGGTGTTAAGTATAAAAGCAAAAAAGAAATTATTGTATGTTTTCATTAAAGAAAAAAAAAAGAAGATATTTCAGAACGAATTTAAACTTATATGTATGTTGAAAGTTTTTATTCTTGTGCATGTATTTATTACTAAAAATATTATGTCTGTGATGGCTGTACTAATAATTTTTCATACATTTTTAGTTTTTAGTTTAAAAAATAACGCTTTTTGTGTATTGATCTAGAGCTAATTGAATTGAATTTTATTGATAAAGAACAAATTAAAGCTTGAATATATAAAATGGATAAAAATTGTAAGTAAGACTGGGAATACAACTCTCCAACTACACTCCACTTGTTATCATGCTTAGCATTTAATTTCAGCTACCCTCAATGTACTCTCTCGCTCTCTACTTTGCACCATATGTATGTAAGGGCTGGACGGACAACTGATGTGTGGACTGTAGAGCTTTCCTTTGAGCTTATGCAGGCTTTTCCCGCCACTTCATCCACCCTAACGCTTACAAAATTTTTGATGACATCATCACAAGATTCTTCGCTTCCAATATATTTAAGCTTTTCGTACTTACATAGGGAGCAGTGTTCCTCTCCAATAGATGTCTGGAATAGGTGCGTGCATCATAGGTCTTCGGTCTTTTTAACCCTAATGCGGTATCCGTTTGTATGATCTTCGTTTATGATGGTTATATTGTTAGTCAACGATCACAGTACACATAAAGAAGGTATTATCTTGCGCAGGTTTTCGCAAACGAGAAGTGTCAGAAGGAAATCCAAGATGGGTGAAATGGTGGTCTGAAGTTTAAGTGACAGTCATTTGTTGTGTTTCTTCCACAGTACACATAAAGAAACGAAACAAAAACGACCGAAACAAATGTTTACAAGAACACCATTGACGCCATTTTTTCTCTGATTTGACAGATGCGCAGAAACGAACGAAAATGAAAACTCTAATGATATTACCTTCTTTATGTGTACTGTGGTCAACGATTCACTTTGGGGTCTGTCACTTCATCATCAAGGACTAACAAAGAGCAAAGGATTCAAGGCACATCCATTGTATACACCTACATACACTAATTGGGAATTCTTCAGTGATTTCTGCGGCTCATCTTATCTTTGTTTTGTCTATCACTTTTTCAAAATGCAAATCTGTTGAGAAATCATATTTGATCGTTGGAGTATTCTGGTCTAAGGCAGCATAATGGTTTAAGGAGTTCAAATAGTACAACAGAGAAGAATATATTTAAGTAGATGCTAAGATTACACTTATAATCATCAAACGCACGCCGCCGCCGGCCGCTTTGAATAATTCTACAGAAAGTTGTTAAGTAGTTATTAAACTAAAATTTCCGAAAAAACACCGGCAGAAAAATTATTGTTTAATCAGTTTCACCTTTCTTATAATTGAAAATTGGCCAATAAATTAACTCTAATTAGGTTTTTCAAAACTTGCAATTTGTACTTAAGTTTAAATCTTCACGCTTTTGTTTCGGACATACTTTAAGTTGTTTAAAAGAAATATCCATTACTGCTTGAAATATCTCATTTCTACCACCTTATTATTTAGTTATAAGTGATTCGATCGGAAAAAGTCCTCGCGATCTATTGTTGGTCATCAGATTATCCTTAGTAGTACCGAAAAAAACAACTCAGGCGATGAGCGCTATTCTCAGTCGACATTGCCGCAGAAAAGAGAAGAAATCAGTAGCCATTTTTAATATCCTTGTGTTTTTTTGGTGTAAATTTAATTCGTATTAGGATTAGCTCTTCATACAATTGCGCAAGATCCAAGCACCATTTCACACTAAGAATTGTACGATTTGAGGGACACAGCATTAGATGTGCAGATGGAGGGTTCGTTGTCGAAATTATCACTCTTCAGCACTTACTACGCATTCTTATCCATTTCGTATTATAATTAAAAGCTTATTATTCAACTGCCCTCTTCCCATTCCTTTTTTATTTTCCCATTCCGTCCATTTTGTAAATATTTTCAATAAAACCATTTTAATTTATTTTCTTATATGTATATATGATTCACAGAATTAATGTATTTTTTTGTTCTGCTTGTCTCCTTCAAAAATATAGAATGCAAGGATTTGACATATCTTTTCAATGGCAGGTGCTATACCAAATGCCCTGATCAAACATTTCCATTAAGAAGTGACGGAGAGCATGAAGCTTTATTCAACGATCTCGAGAGTGCAAGTCAAAAACATCCAGGTCCAACATTCGGTGATGATAATTATTCATTGGTCGATGCCAGTTTAAAAAATACATGTCTTATCTGTGATAAGAGTTGCCTTCGGTGCAGCGGTCCTAGCTCTTCACAATGTACAGCTTGCTTCCCTGAGAGTCAGCTTAAGACACTCAATAACCGAGAAGGCTATTGTTATGTGTTTGCCGAGAGGAGTTCAGGTGATGATAAATCTGACTCAACGTCTAATTGGAAATATGTACCGGCAGCTTTTCTATTGTTCTTCATACCAACAATGGTTGTTGTTTTGATAGTTGCAGTTGCAAAAATCAGTCGCAACCGATCTGGGTTGAATAAAAACTATGCCAGAGTTGGTTATAGCTTAGCAAATGATGAAACTCGCATTTTAACAGCTGAGGAAGAAGAAGAATTTGACATAGATAAAACAAATAATATAATGAAAAGTGAGGATCTGATTGTACCTAATAGAGAACAACCAATTCCTAGATATACATTGGTGGCTAATGATAGTGAGTCCTCGGATTCTGAAGAAGATATACTAAATTTATCAAAAACATAATTCCATTAGAAGAAGAAAAAAAAAAATCATGAAATTCCACTAGTTTAATATTTTATTTTTATATGTGTATAATATGCGAACAAAAATGAACATTTTGGTTGTAATTTATTGAAACGCTTGATCATGTTTAATTTATTGTTATAGAAATATAAAGTGTCACAAAAAATATCTTTTTTAAACTATTTTTAACTTAATATTTTATATATTTTATACGATAATATTGCTGTTATGTTTAAGTAAAATTTTAGAGACAATAAAAGTTTAATGTTTAACTTAAAAGTGTTGCTAATTATTTTGTAAAAAAGATTGATTTCAGGTACCGGAAGGAGAAAAATTCGTAAGTAGCTCTTGCATAACCTCAAACGCAGCCAATAAAACACGTAGTACTTTTTAAACTGAAAGCATCAAACAACTTTATGGAAAAGATTAACACCTGTTTAAATTTTGGCTTACTTCACTTCATCATGTTTTCCCATGACGATTAAAGAATCCACAAAATTCGATAAATCGGCTTTCTTTCACGACTATCTATCTATCTATCTAAAGCACCCTGTGGTCGAATCTTGTGGATTTTGTAATCGATATTATACTCGTAGATCAGTAACTATACACGACCATCTGATAGATCATATAGTGCGATGGGGTCTATATGCAACTGTTTTTTTGGAAGGGTCGGTTTTCCAAAAAAAAAATACTTGGAAAAAAAAACTATTTAAACACAACGATAACCTACATGGATAAAAATCCTATAGATTTTCTTAAAGCCAGAAACCTATTCTTGGCAAACAAGTAATTTCGGCCCATATTATGACTCGCGAGTCGAACGTTCGTCTTAAGTCGAACAATTTAGCGAATTACTCTAGTCGAGGTATTGCTAAAAGCGAGCTTCAACATTCGCCTTTCAAAGTCACATAGAATTGCAGTTCGACTGATTTTGACAGATAGAGGCGAACATTCGCTAAAGATAATAGAATGACTTTTCAATTCGCCAAATTTTTTGACATTTGAGGCGAATGTTATTAGGCGAGTCGCAAACGGTAATGCCAAAAAGTCACATTCGACACATTTTTCGCGCTACTCGCGAGTCATAATAGGGGCCTTCAAAGGGGATATAGACCTCCATTTCAAAATCTTTGAATTTTTTTTCATAAAGTTTTTGCTACTTGTTAATAAAACAATTGCTTCATTTACCTACATTATGTAGATATGTTGGAAAATATTAGATCGACACGAAAATTTATATCGTAGGATATACTTTTCTAGGACACTTAAAGTGCCGTTGTATTTTTTCACCGCTTATACTCACTTTTTGGTTGTCCTACTGCGCTTAGGGTATGTTCAACAATGGCAAGGCAGGCTTCGGTCGTTATAAGCATTTTAAAAGTTTTCGTTCAATTTTTGTGAGAGAGATAATTTTAAGGCGAATTCAACTTCATATTTAATAAGGCGAATTTTATTTTATGAGCGCCAAATTCAAATTTAAAATTACATATTAAACAATTATTTAGTATCTTTAAGAATATTATTAGTAAACACTGACGATTCAAATAATTTTTCAATTGGTCAACCAACTTGTAAAAATAAATCATGACTCCCGTAATTTCTCGGCGATTTTCATAAACAGTTCAAAAACAAACATTTAAATTAAAGCAATAATTTAAAAAACGGTCCGCAACATTTCAATACATCGTCCATCTATGTACAAACATACTCGTATATGTATTGCACAGTGTACATGTACACACATATATAACAACAAAACACTTCAATTTTCCAACTCTTGAAACAGTTGATAGATAAAAGGCGCAACCGTTTTTGCAATCTAAAACAATTCAATTAGCAACGCTTTGAAATTTAATTACTCCTTTGGGTGTCATTGATGCTGATGGTTAAGCTTTTCCCCGGAAACCAAAAACCCCCAGAATATGAGGTCAAAAATATTTCAGCTAAATGGTATTCTTAATCAAATAATTGCCACACCACTTTAAAACGTTTGCAAATGCACATTAAATAACCACTCTCAAGTGCATCATTGTTTTAATTATCATTTCACAAAGGTTCAGCTTCAGGCATTTGAACTTTTTCAAGCGTGTACATTTAGAGGAAGTGGGCCTCTTTGCAAAACCAACCGACACCGCCGAGACCAACGAAGACGCACATTTAGATATAAGCTAAGAGAAGATTTTAAGAGAAAATTAATGCGGGTGTTTTTTTATGTTTGCGGATGAATGTGAAGGCGGGTGTGTTCCTGGGTTCCTGCAATTGTAAATTCTCGACTTTGGTTAAACAAACAGCAGGGAATAAATGTCTAATGTAAGAGCGCTGTGCTTTAAGAAAAATTGCTTTGCGGTGCTTAAAATTAAATTTTTTTATACATTTATATTTTGTTCTTTTAAATGGAAAAAGTAAAACCAATAAAAATAAAACTTTGTCGTGGTTCTTCTTTTTTAGTTTTACTTCTACCTATGAATTGTCTTAAAACAAATAATGCAAATTATCAAATGTAATTGTCTCTGATTATGTTGATTTTACATGAATCTCCAATAGCCAAACATTTTTTTTAAATTGAGAAACTTGCAGAAAGAAGATAAACAAAATGGCGAAACACTCGTTTTTTTAGACGAAATGGCGAAACACTCGTTTGGTAGACGACAATTGCATTCTACTACGGAGAAGAAAACACAAAAAAGGAACCATTATACCGTCTAAACTGAAAACTCCAAGTTTTTTGACAACTCTTTGGGAATATTGTCAGCGCTAATGCTGACTAAATTGTATGTGAAAACCCGGAAAAGATGCATTTTGGTAGATTTCCACAACCAACTTAACAACATCCCGAAAATTGAGCTTTTATTTGTGGGAGGAGGCTTGAATGGGCATCTTAGAAAATCTAACGAGGACTATCAATACGATTGGGGTTGGTCGTGGCGCGATGGTTTGCGTGGTCGCCTGTCAACCTCATGGTCACAGGTTCGATTCCTGCCGTAGATCATTGTTGGGCCGCTGGTTTAGTCATTAGATGTTGTTCAGGCATAACACTAAGAACATGTGGTTGAGTAAATACTAGTATGCCCAACAAATATGACAACGAATAAAATAATGTGAATTATAAAGGGACGTAGATATAAGACACGGCATTTCTCCGCTTTAGTCCAGCCGCCAACCCTGGAGATAAAATCTGAGACAACCATCACCTTCAGTCTTAGTCCTCGCGCCACACACCATTCCATACACCTTCCTCTTCCCATCCTAACCTATCCTTCACGCCCGCGCTGTGTTGAACATAATAAAGGGTACACCAAAAATCCCCTTGAGCGCGCGCAAATTATAAAAAAAAATGACGATTGTCATGATGGTTTCAGATATGGAAGTGGAGCTAGAAACCCCACATGTGAAGACATGTCCATCAGATAATATTATAGTCTTATCGTGTTAAATACCCTATTTATGAAACAACAAAACCTTTTCAAGAACTGAGACATGCCAAAATGAACAAAGCTGCAACTTTTTTTCAAAAGTGCAGCACAGATAAGAAGAATCGTTTACCAAAATTCATTATCAAAGCTCAAAGCCAACTCCTGTGGATGGGTCATATTTATCATTTCCAAACTTATATGCGGTGACTAAATGCCTTATTATTGGTAGGAAAATAATCCTTTTCCAATATACAAGGGGAGGGGTGTTATATGAAATTGCGACAGCTAGTGTTCCATCAAGCAGATGTCACACACCATGAAGATAGTTAAGCGGGTATTAAATTGGCGTCTTCAAAATCTGATGACTAGTGCGAATTTGTTTTAGGTAAATAACCACAGATGCCATCCAGGTATTTCTCATAAAATTTGCATATTGTTATTAATAAACTTGAAAAAGCATTCGACAGATAACCACGAGATATGTACGAGTAAGTTAAAACAAAGGTAAAATTCCCAGTAGGAATCACCGAAAAAAATTAGGTGTGTACCAAGGAAGCGTCTTGAGTCCTTTGCTCTTTATTACAGTCCTTGAATTTCTGCTTAAGCATTAGGTGATTGACCAGAAAGTTAATCAGTAATCAGGAGCTTGCAACGATAACATGATTTGGTTGCCGCATTAGTCCGGAAGAGACCGAATTCCTATAGATAATGCCCATTTTCGATCCATACAGGCATCTATTTGATTGGAACAATCCTTTTGAAGTGCGAAAATTTTATGCAAATATCTTATATCTTGATCAATACGATCTGGAGACGACGACATTAATGGCCAAATCACAACCACGCGTTAGGTCGGTCCGGCGTTAATGGGCGTTTGATCGTATTTTCGATTTTTTACGATTTTATGTGTCAAAAAACGCGGCGCTACAAATTGTAAAACGAAATTTAGCTTCAAGCTTCAAGCGTTGAAGGATATTTCTATAACATCTTTGATAAATATGTTCATACATACCTACTTAATTGTAATTTTTTCAACAAATTTTGTTACTGATTAATAAGTTAAAAGTTAAATAAGTTAAAAAGGTATTTATATATGTATGCGTATTTTTTTTTTTTGGTTGTTCAATTATTTAAGTGAGTGGCATTCATACAACTGGTTTCAAGATTTCTGAAACAATATTATGAATTAAATGAGAACGGAAACCCACTTTTTTGATTTAATTTATTAAAAAAAAAAGAACTTCAATTACTTACTTTTTATTGTATGGCCATTCACTTCGATTTCTATCTATTAAAACAAAATTCTTGACAATGAACTGTCAAACGCCCGACCAAATAGAAAATAGCTCTACTTTTGCTTCGCTCCGACGGTGGTCTGACGTTTACGATATTACGATATCAAGCGGTCGCAACGCCTGAGGTAACATTTCAGATTGCCTCATAAGAATCCATTGTTTCTATTCGAAAAGTCAAAGCGCGACCGACTGAAAGCGTGATTGTGGTTTGGCTATAAACATCGCTATAAGCGTAGTGTGGATGAGGTGGCGGTTAAATTCTGTCATCTTCTGTGATCGGACAGTTGTTATAGTATCTCTTTCAGGCATGATGAACGTCCCTCAATCAAGTGCGAAATAAAAAACGTCTTTAACAAAATTCAGCGAATTCACCACAGCCCATCGTGTCATGTTGTTATAGATTTTCAAAGTTTGTTTTATAAATGTATCGCATAAAATAAATAGCGGTATCATCGTTTTTAGAGGTCAACCCGGCTCCTCTAGCCTTAAGAAGGATAGAGTGGGAGAGATGTGCTTCTAGTGGAGGGTTTCGGGAATATGAAAGTCATTGGTTAAAGAAAAGAAAATAGAAGGGAAATAACAGCACAAAGTTTATTTAACGTAGGGTAGGGTGGGGCAGATTCGACAGATTTTCTGTAAATTCCTTATAACTTTTATAAAAATGAATTTTTGAATGAGATTTTTGTTTTTTTTGAAACTTTAACAATTTTACTAAAAGAATTCACAAAGCTTTAAGACTTTACTCAAACCTAAGAGTTTACAAAAAATATGTTAAAAAACTACTTCAAAATGTCGAAAGTGCCCCATAGGTGGGGCACTTTCGTCGTACTCGTGGGGCACATTCGACGCAAGTGTAGATGATACATAATGTAGAACAAAAAAGATATTTTTTTGCTCGATTGTGGCACGTTGTTTTTTATTTATTTAAATAAATAAGTCTTATATCTAAAAACATAAAAATTAAATAAGGTACTTCAGAAATTAATGTTTAAATTAAAATTAAAATCACATTCAGTTTTTATACGAATATACATACGCAGTATGTATCAAATAAGATCACAAACTATCAATAACTTATTGATGAAGGTATTGAATCATTTTTTAAAAATAAACTTCGGTAAAAAGGAATTCACTGAACATTCGACTATTGTCGTAAGTGCCCCACTTGCTATCGTCGAAAGTGCCCCACACTTAGTTTTTATAAAAAAATTATTTTTTTTTGAAAACTTCTAAACATAACTTAAAGAAAATATACCATCATCTACTTCTAATAATACACTACAACTTGAATTTTACACCTATTAAATTCCGCTATCACAAAATAAAATATCCCTTACCTTGTGCCTAAGCAAAGTTACACAGAATCACTTAAATTTAAAAAAAAAATGCTCTACACACCACAGCAGTCGAAAGAAAACTGTAAAAATAAGTATATGATAGGAGAGAACAGTGTGGCCAACAATACCATTAAAATTTTGATTAAAAAATCAACTGTCTTTCACAATTTTAAAAGTCGAATGTGCCCCACCGTCGAAAGTGCCCCACCCTACCCTAAACATTTTTTTTGTCAACATTTTCCCCGATTTCGTTAATATTCAGCATACTATTTATAAATATCTATTATTCTAAAATGTTGCACTCTATTTTTAAATGAAGATAATATAAAAAGAAATAATTTCCTTTACCACGTTTTTTCTCCTTTTCTGTTTATAAACTAAACTCCATCACATCCCTGAACTACAAGAACAAACTCTGCTACGATGCATTTTATTTCTTTGGGTGAATATAATAATTCAAACAACCATATGAATTGTATATTTTTGTTAATTATGACATATGCTCATTTCGTTTTCATTTATTCCTTCATGTTTTTCATAGCGAACAAAAAGAGTTTCCAGAATCCCAACACAGTTCTAAAATTAAATAGAGATATTGCCATTGATAGAGTAGAGCTAATGTATTTATATATTCGTCTACAATTTTTGCCTTCCTGTTTAATTTATACATATTGTAATAGTTGCACACATCTCAAAAGTTATTTAATCTCATTTAATTATCATTGGATTTTAAAGGACTTAATTAGTTAATTAGAATTCTACGTAAGCAGTGTATATTAGACAGTTCGTTATTCTTGTAAAAAACATTTTTTTTTGCATTTAGAGGTCGCCAGTATCGATTTTATTTATTTTTTAACGTAAATCAATTTATTACCGTGCGGTGACATTCACGGTTGACATAAAAATCTAAAAAAAACAAGGATTTTTTTTCAATATGTATTTATTTTTTAAAAAACTCTTATAACGAACGGTCTAATGTAATTACCCATTTATGTACATTCACTTCCTAAAATAATATCTCATAGTTCCACATAAGTTCATAGATTAAAAAGTTTCTTTACTCATTGTCTATATAGGGACATTAAGCCATGTACATATGTATCCTCCATTCCATATGCATAATAGAATGAGTTTCATTATTCTAAAACTTTATAACACGTACAAAGCTCTCTCTCTCTCAAATATACATATATTGTATGGTTTCTCCTTAAAACAAATTGGGGATAGTTAAACTTACTATACATATAGTATTATGTTTATATGTATCTACAATTCGATAACATAGATAGCAAAGACTATTCTCTGTTCGCTAAATCCAATTTTATTGGCATTTAGTCAGGGGTAAGGATGAAACGATACCTCCAAGGTATCGAGTACTTGTATTCGATACCGGTATCGAATGAAAGCATCGATACCTACTTGGGTATCGGATGAAAAGTATCGAGTATGTACTTGTATCGAATCAAAATTTCTAAGTTCAAGAATCAAAATATAAACAAATATTTATTTTTCAAATTTTTATTTATATTAATTAAGAAGAATCGAAAAATTCTGTTTGTTTAATATTTGATAAAAAAAGAAGTTTTTCTAGATGTTTTCCGCTTAAGCAGTTTCTTGATTTGCTGATTGTTGCACCCGCTTTTGAGAAAAAACAATTTTGATAGCTTCGCCGCTGGAAGAGTAACCAGTTTTTCACCTAGACGTCAGACAAAAAAACACTTTTCACGAGAAGCCATACACTTTAGTTCAAACGATACTTCCATTCGATCCAAGTACTTTCATTCGATACCTACTTTGGTATCGCAACCAAAAGTATCGATTCCAAAAGTACTTGGTATCGAATGAAAAGTATCGAGTATGTACTTGAAGTTACTTGTATCGTTTCATCCCTAGTCAGGGGCATGAACATGAACTAGGACCAGAACATGACGACGATGTTTCCGCTGCTGCTGAGGGGTTTCTAGTTGAACGCACACTTAATACAAATAATATGTTAGATAGAATTTGGGGAGCATAATTAATATTAATTTTCATCACATATTGGTTGGGTGGTTATTAGACACACTGAATGTTAAATGTGAATAGATACTGGTATTGATTCAATGGCATCAGATCGTGAAATGCTGATATTCCGATTAGTGGCGGTTGCTCTTCCAGGCTACCACACGGCTGAACTGATTTTATGCTATTTGTGTATGGCATTTTATTTCCGAATAATTTTAAATTTTAATTATTAATTTCATGAAATTTATAGAAATGAACAATTTTGGAATAGCAATTTTGTTAGAAATGGAAAACGTATACTGCTGACAATATTTTTATTTCTTTTTTGATTTTGTGTCTTTTGTTCGAATATGGTAAAATTTTTGATATATGTTTGAAACTTTATTCTGTTGAATTTTTAATTGGAAATATTTACCCACGGAGCAAAAACTTTAATACCTATTCACATTAGCCGTAGTATATTTTTAGACCGAGTTTGAATTGTTTTAAAATATTTTATTGTATTACTCAGGGATTTTTTATTGTGGATCAAATTTAACACAATTGGATTATCAGTAGGCGAATGAGCTTATTTGTTTACTTAAGCGTGCCGTGAAATTTTTCCGTACCTCGCAATGGCCGCATATTCAGAAAAAATGGCATTCATACTTGCAAAAACAACTTAGTTTTAAAATTTAAAAAAAATATAGAAATTACTGCTAACTTACCAATACTTTGCCAAATGTATATTATCGCAGAACGAGAAGATATTTTTCATTTTGTTGGGAGGTTTCCGATTCTTAGGGAAACAAGAAGACACATTTGGGGTCGTGACTTTCTAACGGAGGACGAAACAATACAACTCCTCAATGAAATATAGAAGCAGAATATTAGAAGAATGTTTTTAGTTTATAAAACTGTAACTTTTTTTTTAATTTTATTTTATTTTAAATAACTTATTGTTTTTGGAGATGATAGACCGCAAATCACCTCCATGTTCACCCACGCATATACATATGTATATGCGGCACCTGATTAGAAAATTGTTGATTGCGTATTAAAGTTAGAATCACCTGAATTATGGTCTTAATGGATTGTTTCGATTCAGTCAAATTCCTGGGTTTCGTTGTGTACAACTCTTTCTACGTTCAGTTTAGTCTCATGGAGCATTGCTGGATTAGATCCACTACAAATACGGCAATTTTGGTTGTTTACATTACGCTTAGATCAAAATCGGAACAAACAGTTTATCAATGTGTTGTCGTCTTGGCCAAAGTATTTGGCAGCGAAAAAGGCAAATCCTGGGTTTAACTTGCTTGTAATTTGGATTTTGTACGAAAACAAAAAACAAATTTAAATCGTCATGAAGTACTCTTTGTAATGGCCGTCTGCTAACTCCAATTTTCCCCGACAAGTTTCGAGTAATAACACTTGTATTGCCGATGGTAAAGCCGAGATTGTACCCTGAACCCGAACATTGACATTTCCATGGTACGGTGTTTTAGCAATGCCTGGGGGAGTTATACTATTGCATATTGCAAATCTTTTTTCAGTATTCCAAGTATTAATTTTGATAAATCTAAATAGTAGCCTGTAAAATAAAAAAAAAACGATTACTCACAGTGTTTTGCCATTTTGTTTCTTTGATGCACAAATATTCGTTTTCTTTTTTATCATCTATTCCAGCTTAAAAGATTTAGAAGACCACTCTTAAATTTTGTCTAATCTGTTGCACTATTTTTCTAGACCCCCGGAATCTTTATAGCTCTGACCCAATCATTTGCGATCAGTCCAGTATCAGGATCATACATTACAGTTGAACTGTGTGGTAGGTTAGGTACTGCTCTCACAAAAAATTGCAAGAACGCAATAGATGTGATGTATTCCAAAGTCTCTACTAACGACATATAGGACTCACTGCTGAGATGTTCATAATACAGGCAGTCTTATTGAAGCACTCATTTTCCTCCTGGACATTTTGTTAATTAAACCACTTCGCAGCAAAATCACACATAGCCATCCACCACTATATTGCGGTGAATAAAGTTTGGTATGTGCAACTTTCCAGTTGCGACTGATAAATTAATGGGCTTCATAGAAATTTTGAATCCTTTCCGTTTCCGCATTATGCTTTCCCAAAAAACATTTCTAATTCACTCCTCAAGTATTGCACCCTCCAAATCTAAAACAGAAATTAAAAAAAAAAAACCAAAAGATAACACAATATGGAACTCTTATAATATTTGTTTTGGCAAAAGTGATCCTTATTCATTTTTGCTTCTCCCTAGTGAAGGGAAGATACAGTGTACGACTGTACGTATGCCATTTGCAATTCCCCTTCCGCATCACCACGATATAGCAATGGCATTTCGAATAACCTCTAACCATCATCATTCTAATGGCTGTTCTGGTGCTGCTACAGTCATAGATCCTTTGGAGTTGGAGCCCTCTCTGTGAGTCAGTGGTGGCAGAGTGGTGTTTGATATTTGCCGACCACTTATAGTGAGAAGTGAAATACACTTTACTGATTTGATTATGAAATGGTGTTTTATTTGGTGCACGGGTGCACGCTGCCGTCACCGTCATCGTCGTCGTCGTTCGTTGTTTGCTCCCTTAGCGCAGGATGCTGAAGCAAATTTTAATGTTTATGTTTACTGTGACTCTCCAATTCTAGACTGCGACGGCGACCACAGATGGACAGTTTACTCATAGATATACACGTGGAGGTGGATAACAATAGCAATGGCAGTATTAATTGCAATACTGAACTTGCTAAAGGGGAACTTAGTAGAGGTGTACCCAAGTGTTTCAAATTAATTACATATTGCCAGAGGGGGGCTATTATTTATCAGATGAGACATCGCTGCAAATTGTTTCAAGAGCAATTTCTTTGACACCGATTGTCACCCCTTTTTCTTTTACTGCATTCATTTTAGAGTTTACTGTTTCATTGCCCATCACTCTTGTCTATACAATTTCCTTTGAGGAGTTTGTCGGACAAAGTAATGTGAGGGTTATTTGGAAGCATTTGTCTGCTGACTTGGATTGCTACATTTATTGAGGTTACACACTATTCTCCTCCCAGAACTTACAAACCAAATTTTAGTCTTGACTTTTCGATTGTCGAGCAAATATTTGTATTTAACTTGTTTATGATTCAAATAGAACTTACATTTATGTAGCTTTGTAAATGCCTATTTATTTTAATTTAAAAATAAAATTGAATCTTAGATCTTAAAATAATATACCTGCATATTAGTATTTTACATAATTTATTATTTATTTCTGCATTTGCGGTTGCAGGGATAGAGAGATAGGGAAAGTTATCAAAATCTCAAGAAGTTGGGTTTAGTGAGTTTTTAAATGAAGATATACTGGCGCGGTGTAAGAGTCAACTGCTTTCTATGAGCGAACAATCTCGAGATGCTGTATCCATATAGATCATAGGCTTGTGTCCCCCTAAGCATCCTCATCCTTGGTAGACCATTGCCTGTTAGATGTTATGGTTCTACATCCCACTCACCTGTGTAGAGCTTACCTTTCAACTTAGGGAACATTTTTCGATCAAAGAAAATGACAGTTTTGTTTGGTGTCGATATAAATCGGATAAAATCCTTCGTTATTTAGATCCGAGACTTTCCCAATTAGGAAGTACTTTCCCGTTTAAATGTATGTCCGGAAAAGGCCGTACATTTCCATGATCATCCGTGCACATCCGGAACTCTGTGTAGTCTAAGTACAACCCATATCAGATCCCTTGGTTGTCATGCATATGCTTTTTCGAAATAATGCAATACAATATGCAAATCTCTTTTTCCATTCTGATTCCCGAAACAAACCCGCACTGATCATCAGACAGCCGAAATATATATCAATATCAACCAATACACGCTCATAGATCTACATGGTTTCACACACCTTAATCAGCTTAATTCGACGGTATTTCCTGTATCACCGTTCTCCTTTTATGTAGATTGGAAGATGATAATATTCCCTCCACTCATTAGGCATATGATCAAAGCAGATGTATAAGTTTGGAGATGAGAATCATGAGCCATCTATACCCGATGACTCCCATTTTTTTCCAGAACTCAGAGGATGTCTCGTCTGGGCCAATTCGAAGTTTTTCACCGCAGCGCTAAATTTTTCAAATCTTAGATGAAGCTATTTTAAAGTATTTTTTCAGAAACTGTGAAGAATATAGTATTGGCCTTTAGCATTCTTAATAAATTTTGAAAATATGTAGTTACGCTTTTGTTATTGTTGGCATTTCGCAGTTCCTGAATAGCATGATTTGCAACATCAGCTGTAGCGAATATTTCCTCATGATGCATGACGTTCTTTAATTCGTTTATTCCAAATGACGCAGATGGAGAATTTAATGAGTATTTATAAATGTACAAAACTTCCATTGAAAAGAAAAAATAACCCCAGGTAGATAAGAACAATAAATTTTAAAATACCTAATAATAATAATCAAGATCAAGTTTTTTGTATCACCTTGATAATAGGTACCTACTTGAAAAGATGAGGAGGATTCAAGGCGTATCCAAAACGTGTCGTATAATATTGCGTATTTCGGGCAAATTTTCACAAAATCACGTAGATGTGCAGAAGGATCAAAATTTCACTAATTCAGTTATTAATAACTTAGGCACCTATGTATGTACGTCTGGAAGTTGATAGGTACAGTATTTTTCACTGATTTCCAAACAACCGCTTAAGCTTGGAATTTCAAATATGTCTCCAAATATGCAATTATTTTGCAGCGCCAGAAAACATTTGATTCAATTTTTTTCCTCTTTATCAAAAATAATTAATTCTTTTTTAGATCTTTTTCCATAATTCGCCAAGAAATGGCAAACAAAAGATTTGCTTCCATATGAACTGATGATATCTCAAGAAGCCCAAGCCAGTGATTGCCCCGAATAATGCTAAAAAAGCCGATTACCAAGTAAGTCTAGATCCTATGATTTTCGTTAAGGTACTTCTTATATTAAGATAAAATCTCTAAATATGCCTATTTGGCGTGTATGGCGCACCAAAAAAAAAACTCTCTGGCACATCTATTTACGAATGTTTGGATGGATTTTAAATTCTTCTCAAACAACCGATCTTTATGCAGAAAGGTAACATTTTGATCCATCATATGTGTGTAGGATCAAAACAGGAAAATAGGAACAGAAATCGGCTAAAATTTTCAACGTGTTTTGTTTGTGTAAGGCCCTTATAAAAGGCTATCAACTTAGCCAACCCTGGCCGGTTGAGAGCTTTGTGAAAAAACAAACAAAATAATCTTCTCGTCTCCATACAACAGTATTGAAGATATAGACCGGAAAAATCCAAGTTCAGTTTTTTTCTTGTTTTAAAGCTACGCTTTTTTTACCTGATAATGAGGTCATAAATTGACTAATTCTGTAAAAAAAAAAATACTTCACAATTAAATACATTGCTCACAAAAGAATTGTTTAGTTTTCCTACTGAAAAACGTTAATTATGGCTGTAGGTTAGTCAACGAGGAACAAAAATAATTAAATAAATTTTAAAAAAATCATGCTCTTCATTTTTTTTTTCAATGGATGCAGTTTCCAGCATATTTTGAAAACAATGTGTGTTTGTGGAAACATTTACACCACAAATTGAAAAAAAATTACATTTCCTACAAAGTATTTTCGGTAGGAGTAAAATTGAGGAGGTCCCTATAGCTAGGAGTATCTTACAAAGAGAAAAATTTTTAAGTTTCATTCACTTTTCCATAATATCGATCCTAAGGATGATATTTTCATAGAAAAATGCATCAGGGCGCAATTTTGAAAATATTCATAAAAAAATGACAAGAGAGAAACTTCGTTCCCTCCCTCCTGTCATTAGCAGACGGTTTGAAGTGAAGGGAGAGAATTTTTTCTTGACTGCACTATTATGTCATACGAAAAATTATTACTCAATTATTGTTGAATGAACAAATTAATAAAATTAATGTTTGTTTATATTCGGGTCAAGGGGGAATCACACTTTGTAGGTACTGCGATAATCTGTAATTCGATTATATTATTTTAAATCTACTATACTCAAAGTACCTTTTTACATATGTATGTACTCGTACTGTACTTACTACAATTAGTTTAAATTTGTTCGTTGCCTTGAATCATTCAGCTTGGCATTTTTTAATTTTTTAATTTATGTGTTGCACTGCAAAAGATTTTGTTTAACAGAAATACTAAATAGATAAGCAGGTATGTTGAAAGTCTACTAGTACTTCGTACTTACTCATTTTTTCAGGACGGTAATGTTATTTATGTTTTAATTCTTTTATAATCAATTTATAATAATTAAAGCTGGCAAAGCTGCAGGAATATTTAGCAAATACTATTTTAACGAACGAAAGCACTCTTAGAGACCATATTGGAGCGGCACAACCAAGCTCAAGCAATCTCACTTCAATCTTCTTCTTCTTTAACCCATAGATGTCATGATAAAAATCTCTTCACTGGGTCCACAACACTCCCTCCCCCCCCGTTGCTTCCTCCTAATTCACCACAGCTTGACCTCAGGGCCTCTCGGTTTTGAATTGTTCCATGTGTGTTCCATGTATAGTGTTGCGCTTTTTGAACTGACATCTTCTTTTTACATGAATGCTAAGTTGGCCATGCTGTATGTTGCCCACGATGATATTCTTGCCATGAAGACTTCCTTGGATGTTCTTGCTTCTTATTCAAGTTCCCTTCAATAACTCATATAGCTTTTTTAGTTAAAATCCATTCATTGACATAATTTCAATGTTTAACTTTAAATTGATGAGAACATTGAAAACTTGATTTTTTTTCTTGATAGTCGAAGTTGATAATAATTTTTCAAAAACATTTTGCTAAAATATCTCAAATAAAAAAAAAATTAGAGAGTGGAGTTTCAGATTTTTAAAAGCTATTGTATTGCCGTTGTTCTAAATATTATATTTTCATTTTTTAGTATTTTTTTCTTAAAAATTGTACCTTCTATCTAAACGGGGGAAATAGACTCCTCTTCCAATGCGATTGTTTTCTTGTCTAGCCAACCTTCATGCCCAACCCTTCTACCACACCTTATGCAAATCATCATCCATAAATTGTTATTGGTATTTTTGAAATTAAAAATGTTATATATCGTACATTGGGACGTATACGCACTTTTTTGTTTTGCATTTTTACCTAATATTTCATCATCTATTTTTATCCATATTGTAAGCTTTATTGTTGAAGACCTGCAGGAATTATTAGCAAAAATCTGATTATTTTCAAATAATGAAGGCAAAGATGACATATTGGAGTCTTTATTTTTCTTGGATTTACAGGGTTTACAACTTATTTTTTTTTTTAATATTTAATGCAATTTTGTGAGTTATTGCTGTAATTTAAACTATAGCCAATAAAACATAACAAATAAAAATCTCTGAATTTTATTTATATTAAGTGCAAAAGTTTAGACCATTCGTTATTTTTTTTTATAAAAATTCTTTATTTTTTTCAGATCAAAATAAATTTGACGACAGATTCAATTTTAAAAGTAAATTGATTAATCTAGAACTATTGAACATTCAAAACTGGGGGATTTTTTAGCTAGAAGCAGAGGCACGCCACAAGGCGTCGATTTCTCTCGACCCAGCGACATATCTTAATAGCTTGAGAGACTTTCTACAAAATCCTTTAAAAACAAGGAGCTAACCCACAAAACTATTCCAGGAAATATAAAATTCTTCATATTGACTCTTCTTTTATTAAAGAAACACCACTTACTCCCACCAATGAAGCTAAATATTTGGGTCTTATTTTATCTATTTTTTTTCTTATACTCAACAGTTTTTAACTAATTTAATGCAAATGCCTTTGCCATTCTATTCTTATAATAATTACATTGTTTGTCAAACAAACTATAAAAAATACAATCAAGGAACTATTTTATTAGTATGAAATAAGTAAACAAAAATATTTGAAAATAATTTAATCAATTACCTCTAAGCCTCCACTTCACTTAAATAAATCACGATAATCAATTAAAAAAAAACCTTTGAAGCTCTTCCAATTTCTTTAATAAGTCCCAAAACAACTGCAACAACTCCTTAAGATAAGTTTATAGGTATTTTATTGCTTTCACGAGGGTTTGCGTGATTATGGTATGGGCTAACATAACATTAGAATGCATTGAAAGAGTGAATGTTTTAAATTGTTTTTTATTATTTCGTTTTCTTGAATTTGATACAGTTAAAAAAAAAGAAGTGGAAACAAACAAACATCCTTGCCTTATGATACTAGAGAACGTGAAAATAGAAGGTCCTGCAGTTCTTTTTGTCAGTCGGTCTATTGGCATGTCTACCTTTATGTACCCAGACCTTTATTAGTAAGTAAATAAAATTATTCAGTCTGAAAAGAATTTAAAAAAAAAAAACACGTTATTATCCCAGAACCAAATTTGGCTATCGATTTTCTCAAAAACAATCCAAATAATTGTGATCAAAATCCTATTTTCTGAATAGATACGTTTTTCGACTTATGACAGCCAGTCCTTCTATTCAGCGGGATAGTGTGGGAGAACCTTTAAAATCAGATGCCCAAAGCACTTCAAGCTAAAACCAACTGTTAAATGATATTGCCTACAAATTCCGGGAACTGTTTTTTTGAAAAGGTACTGGAAAGCACAGTACACATAAAGAAGGTAATATCATTAAAGTTTTCATTTTCGTTCGTTTCTGCACATCTGTCAAATCAGAGAAAAAATGGCGTCAATGGTGTTCTTGTAAATATTTGTTTCGGTCGTTTTTGTTTCGTTTCTTTATGTGTACTGTAGAAGAAACACAACAAATGACTGTCACTTAAACTTCAGACCACCATTTCACCCTTCTCCTTCGGACACTTCTCGTTTGCGAAAACCTGCGCAAGATAATACCTTCTTTATGTGTACTGGGCTGGAAAGCAACTCTAGCAAAATCTGGTTATCTTGTCTTACTTTCTATAGTCACTTTTCAATTAATTTTTAACAGCTCGCCAATCAGAGACTAAAAAAATGTCTTTGCCTGACTGTTTCTTGGCCACCTGAAATTGCGTAATATCAGCACATTATGTACCATTACTGCTTATGTATATGAAACTGCAAATATTCCTAAATGTTTTTAACTTTTTTATTTAAACAAAAAATCCGCCTAGTAAGCTTTTGAAGCCAATATTTTTGTAGTGACGCAGTTTTGTTTACCAATTTAATTTTTATATCTTTGATGTAATCTCTAAACAAAACAAAATCACAAACTTAAAATGTTATTTGTTACAATCGTCGATTTTTCTTACTTTATAAAAAATAAAGAAGAATCAATTATTTATTTGATAATAAGATATGTAACTAAAGAAAAAAAAAGACAATCTAAAATTATAAGGTTATGAAAATAAAGAATTCACGTATGTTTACGTGATAGTAGCAATATAATCATCCAGTGATCAACTTAATGTGAGTGATATATTATTGATTTGTTGTTGAAGTGCAATTATTTTTTTAGTGTTGTTTATGACAACATTTTATACATTATGCATTTTAGTCAGGAATACAGGCGACTGTAAGCTTACTTATCTTATCTATCACTATACTTTTGGAGGAGTGGACACTTACCGCTAACTTAAACCTTTAAGCCAAAAATTTGCAACTACACTACATCTTTAGGTTACAGCTTTTTTAATGAAAAGTTCCTTGTCCAATTGGGTTAAAAAAAAAATTATAAAAATTTTGAGAAAATGGATGTATTTTCCATGACTAATGACTGGTTGCACCAAAAAATGTTCCATACAAAACACATTGATTTAAAATGTCTGTTAAATATTGGTGCAACCGAATTCAGATTTTTATTTTCAGTGTTTAAAAATTTAAAAACATTGTTATGTGAGTGATGGTTTCTTTTTTTATTTCATTATTTATTTTTAATTGAAGGGTCCTAGAACTTCCAGTCATGTCATTGTCATTTTAATGTTTATACCTTTTTTATTCACTATTTTTTGCAATTTAATATTGGATTAAATAAAAAGCAAATTAAGAAAAATTTAATGCCATTTTTACTTAAAAGATATTAAATAAAATGTTTTTTTCGATTTTTAATTTATGTACATAGGTACATACACACACACATTTATACCTAAATATAAAGCATTTGCGCCAAAAATGAATAATGTTTTTTTGTAGAGGGTTCAAAAACAAGAATATTTACCATGAGATGGGCTCTATTTCCCCGCTTATAGACACACGGGATTAGCAATTAAAATAACGGTAATACTTGCAATTATGTACTTAACATTTTATTGAATGAGCATTCCGTTGAAAACGCAAATTATTGTTTTTCGAACTCACTAGTCTAAAGTTGGAATTTTCTTACTTTTACTCTTAGAATACGATTATGCTATTTCGAACAATAGATTCATTCAATTTTAGATCTTTATCACCTTTAATTTAATTTATTATTAATCAATCAGTAGGTATTATTATTCAATTGACATTTTTTTTTTTGAATTTAATCAATGAATCTTATTTATCTGTTTTGAACAAGCAAAAAATAAATATTTTCAAATAAAAACACACTTCAATCGTTTCTCATCCTATAGACGATACACGATATCTACACCTAAAGACACCTTCACCTTCACTATAATAACATTTCAAGATTTTTATCATAACCCACACTTAATAAGAGTGTTCATTTTTTGATAATAATAAACTCACAAGATATCACTTTAAAATCTTAGCAGGGGAGATAATAGGCTTTCCGCTCGAGTATGCTATTATAATATAAAAGCAAGTAACCAGTTGATAGCAGCATTCAGTAAAAATCGGGCATTTCATCGAAATGCGTGGACGTATATCACTATTAGTTTTTTGTATTTGTGCAATTTTATTGCCAACAATATCAGTATGCTGTCAAAATGTCGAACAACGCTTTAAGTTTCCCAATTCGGATATCTACATTAGATTAGTGCGTTCGCAAAAACTCCAGTACTCTATAATGAAAGGTAAACATTCTTACATAAATCCCATTTCCAACTTGTTTTTTAAAAATAATAATCCTATTTATTCTTGTAGGAAGTCAGGTCTTACAGACAGTTACATTTGACAACTTCAAGACTGACAATAATTTCGTATCGAACTCTAATGGAAGTTTCACATTATCTTCGGTGGATTCTAATATTTTATTCGAATTGGTGTCAAGATCCGATCAAGTTACCCATTTAAAAGTTTCCAGAAACTATGTTTCCCGTTCGCAAGCGCCAATGGATTGCATTGACCTAGGCATTGGACAAACCCATTGGTATGGCGGTCCCCAAGATCGCCATCAATACTGGCCTGTAGAACGACTTAAATTCACCGACTATTCCTATTTGACCAAAGAGGATCACAATGCAGGTGTTGCAGAACGTTACTGGTTGAATTCGCGTGGTGTTTTCTTCTATGTCGAAGATCAAACACCATTATTTATTGAACAAAATTCAGAAGGCCATGAAAATCAGTTGTGCTTCAGTGCTAAAACCAAATTGCCATATAGCTCGACCTTGAGAAGTGCAACATTTCGATATCAGATAGGAATTGGCAGCAATTCCAAGGTTGCTCACATGTATGCTGTCAAAAATATTCTTGGAAAACCAACCGAACATCCAGATGAACGCATGGTTCAACATCCAATCTGGTCAACCTGGGCTTTGTACAAAACTGAAATCAACGATAGCATTGTACGAGAGTTTGGAAACAAAATTTTGGAAAATAATTTCAAAAACAGTCAACTTGAGATCGATGATGACTGGGAAGATTGCTATGGTGCTTTGACTTTCCGCAAAAATAAATTCCCAAACATCAGAACACTGACCAACGATCTCAAAGCTAAGGGATTTAGGATAACACTGTGGATACATCCTTTTATAAATAAGAATTGCACTGCCATCTATAGGGAAGCCCTTCAAAACGGTTATCTTGTGTTGGATCGTAATGGAAGTCCAGATACTCAGTGGTGGAATAGTGTTGCCAAGGATGCAGCATACATTGATTTCAGTAAGCCAGCAGCAACAACCTGGTATTTGAACAGATTGAAGCGTTTGATAACCGAAGACGGTATTGATAGTTTCAAATTTGATGCAGGAGAGAGTAGTTGGGTACCCTCGGATCCTGTTCTACAAGGACCTGAAGATTTTCTTCCAAGTGTCATTACCAGAGACTATGTTAAAGCAGTATCATCATTTGGGCCATTGGTTGAAGTGCGATCAGGACAAGGCACCCAGAATCTACCAGTTTTTGTTCGAATGATTGACAAAGACTCAGAATGGAACTGGAGCAATGGCCTTGTCACATTGATTACTACTCTGTTGCAGTTGAATATGAATGGATATCCATTTGTGTTACCCGATATGATTGGAGGCAATGGATACAACAAAAAACCACCAACAAAAGAATTGTTTATTCGATGGTTGCAAGCAAATGTGTTTATGCCAAGCTTACAATTTTCATTTGTTCCATGGAACTTTGATGCTGAGACTATATCGATCAGTCAGAAGTTTTGCGATCTTCATAGCCAATATACACCAGAAATAATGGAGCGATTCAAACTTGCAACACAGACTGGGGAGCCTGTTAATCCACCATTGTGGTGGGTTGACCCTGAAGACAAAGTTGCACAAGGAATTTATGATCGTGAGTATTCTTTGATTTTTTTTATGTTTTAGCCGTTAATGGGATTTTTGAGTCATTTCCATTACAACAAGCTCAATATTTGCAGTATTTAATTATTGCTTGAGGAACTTGCGGATGTTTTTTTTTTAAGTATGTGTTGTACGTAGGTACTCAAACTTGAGTCCCGAAATCATAAATTTGTCTTATGTTTCAAAGTAAAGCTTTGATAATATTTATCTAAAAAAAAAACGTATTAAACTTTCTTTTTTTTTAACTCTCCAACAGAATTTCTTCTTGGTGACAAATTCATTGCAGCACCAATTATAGAAGATGGGGCTAGAATGCGTGATGTATACTTACCCAAAGGCAAATGGAAGGATGGCAATTCCAATACTATTTATCAAGGTCCATTGTGGGTAATGGATTATCCAGCACCACTTGATGTGTTACCATATTTTATTAAACAAGATTAAATTAATTTAAAAGTAAATATAAAATTTTAAAGAAACTATGTATATTTTTTTTAACTATGTATAACTGTAAATTTAATGTAAAATAAAAAATATTTTTTTAAAAATATACATAAATGATGAAAAATTTACGGTTAAGTGTATCACAGAAATTTATTAATTCGTTTGGCATTACTTTTAAAATAAACAGTTGTCATTTTTGTGAATCGTCATATTCAGAGTCAGATGTGAGGACGTCTTTGATATTTTGCAGTTCATTTCGATCCGCATTCAAGGCGAAACGTTCTTCAAATATTAGATTTCTTAGATCCATAATATTATCGATGCTGTAAAAGAAGAAGAAGAATATTTGTAATAAGGTAAGATATAAATCGAAAAAATTTGTTTGATCCCACATATTTCCACAATAGGTTTGAAAAAGATACTCTAACATTTTAGAAGCAAATATTTTCAATACAGTGGTGCAATTTGTGTTTGCATTTTAAAGACTATTTGTAACAATGTCTAATATTATAAGTCGTTAAGAATAATTACTAGACATCAAGTTAAGTTACTATGGCAGTTAATAAAATTTCGTCTACAAAAAGGAAATAAACTTTCTACAGAAAAGGTTGTATGTTCGGTACAATCGAAAATTAAAACAAAAATATATAAAAATCTTTTTTACTGATTTTTTTCAAAAATCTTATGTTATAAAATACTTAATTGTTATTACTAAGTGAAACCCTTAAAACTAAAGGCCTCTAGAGCTTTAAAGTTTTTTTAGAAAATTTTTTCGTTCACTTTTGTATATTTTCACATTTTTTGTAAATAGTTTGTTTTTAAATTAAATAAATATATATACATATCATTATTTGTACGGTCTGAATTTGTAGTAAAAATCTTAGACTATCTATATTTTTAATTTTTGAGCTTGAACATTAGGACATATTCACTAAAATAAAAGTAAATGCTTTTACTTGTAAATTGCTTAGCTAGTTAGTGCTTTTTTTGGCGTTCGAAGTGAGTCATCGTAAAAACTTACCCAATGTTTCCGTTCTGTTTAAGTTTCTCTTCTTGAAATTTAAGCGATTTCATCTTTAAGATATGTGCTTCCTTTGTTGCTTTTGCCCACTGCTCCTTATAGAAGTTTTTTGATTTTTCTATTTCCGAAAAACGTTCTGAGTGTTGTCTCTATTTTTTTTAAATATATATATATTATAAGACACAAAACACACGACACCACCACTTACCAAATCATCTAATAATCCAATAAATTGTTCCTTTGGAATGTAGTTCTTTCGCATATCGATAATTTCGTTTTCTAATTGTTTGACTCTTTCCTGGAGTTTGGAACACTCATCATTTTTCATATTTTTTTCAATTAACAATTCTTTATATTTCAAGTCATGTTGTTTCTCAAGATAATCCATCTGATCTGTCAGCCTTCTCTCCTTTGCCTCAATCTCCATGAATTTTACAGTATAACTTTTATCCAGTTCATGCCTAGTCTTTTCAAATGCCATCTTCTCTTCTAATTCTTTTAATTTCTGCAAACGAAATTGAGCTTGAGTTTCTTCTAGAGATTGTGTCATTTTACTGCATTCATCTAATTTATCAATCAAGTTCTTTGTCATTAGTTTTCTTTGTCGTTCCCACTCATTTGATAATTGATTTAAATGCAGCACCTCTTTTCTCTTAAGCTCAGTGAGGAATTCACGCATTTGATTATTCTTCCAGTCTTCCAATTCATTTATAATTTCATATGCAGCGTCTTCGTTTGTAGGTTCTTGCGATTTGCATTTATAACTTATAAAAGTGTCTGACCTGCACGTCTTTGGGTTGTCATCATTTTTTTGAATAATTCTGCTAGTTACACTGCGGACTTGAGTTTCTGGATGAGAAACTTTGGAATTAATATATGTTGGAGGCAATTCTAAGCAATCATCTTGGTCGCCCATATCCCCACGAGCTTTTTTATCTATTCCTTCTTGCACACGTGGATTCAATTGGCTTACTGCTGGAACGTAAGTCAAACAAAAAACATATTCTACCATAGGTCGAGCCGAAGATTCTAGTACATCAAAAACTGTCACAAAATAGAAGGACTCCTTTACTTCCCACACTTGGCATCTTTTCAATAATTCAAGCGATGAAGGTACAAGGTCAGCTAATTTGAGTGTATAGTTCCCTAAGTGCATTTAAAAACTATAAGAATTTCCAACGGACATCAAAGTATAAATTGAATTACCTATAATATTATCATTGTAATACAAATCAATGGGAATGTAGAAAATAAGTCTTAAATATTCCTTTAAACTCTTTAAAGAAGATTTGAAATTTATAGTGATCTTTTCGTTGATACTGTAGACTCCGTCCGTGTTTTCAATTAGAACCAAATCTGAAGGACTACCCAGGATGTCGTAATGCAAGCGAAAAACTGGATTTGCACCACCAACTAATTCTTCTAGATGTTTGGCCTTTTTGAGAGTGAGCGTAAGAAAAAATGTGTCAACATCATATGGATTATTTCCGACTTGTATACGCCATTCATCTTCGAGGAGATTAACGTATATTCCCGATTGAGGTTTCAACATGAGCGATGTTTCTGTGGGTTTAATATAAACTGATTCTGAGCTGTCAACGGGTGTCTGAAAGAAAGGAACTTTGTTTATTTTGGAACTTAATAATTCTTAAAAATATGAATAATCTCAAAAATATCCACGTTTTCCGAAGGCATATCGACGTTTTCCGAAGTCAACCAGGAAAACCTCCCGAGTGGAGCTTTTGGGCGAAAGAGTAGACTGTAAGAGTTGTGTCCCAGTCGAGAGACTGTACATGCACAAGTGTACATCATTAAGATCGGCTTAGTTAATTTTAAGATTAAAAATGAGACAAATAAGAGTATTATATAAGTGCAATTTTTTGTTTTGGCAATTCATAAAAAAGTGCAGTCTAATTGAGCCCTGCAAAAACCTAATGGAATTATAACACAATTTCTAAGATGAACTCACGATCATACTAAAAAGTTAGTTGTTTTATCTTAATCTGTAGCGAAATAGCACACCAAGAAGAATCTGCGGTAACTAACAAAATGTCGGAAAATCTTTTGACACTTTCTTTCAAAGAGCTGCGACATCGGTTTATGGTTATTTTTGGTGCTATCACATATAACCATACACAGATCTTGAGTTCTTTAGATAAGATCTACCCAAGATTTCGCTATAACTGACAACTCCATAACTGAAAAGTTATATGAAAGAAGCTGCGTATAGCAGCGTATGTATATGAACTTACAGGATCCATAAAGTCTTCCAGCTTTTCAGCTTCAATTACTTCTTTTGTAGTTATAATTGCTGACAGGTATATTTCTGGTTTGGAATGTCTCCATTCATGTGCTAGAGAGCAAAGCTTATACCAATGTAGCTTTATCTAATAAAATTAAAGAAATTAGTTAGGTATATTAATTCATAAAAATAAGATAATCCTTTTTCATACCTGGAGATTTTTAGGTGTCTTCACCAATTGTAATGTGCGTATTGGCAGCAGTATAAATCCAATTGCCTTTCTTGCTTCCTTATCATTTTTATTTGTTTTATGAAAACATTCGATTTTAATTGGACGATTGTCAGTTTTCATTCTGAAAATTAAAAAACATCATAACTTTGTTAACAAATCAACTTTTAAGAAATCTTTGTCTCACCTTTTTAAATCATCAAACATACATTCCCAAATGCACTTACTATTGAAAATTGTTGAAGCTTCTGTATTATGCCCAATAACATCGAATTTAACTCCATTTAGATTAGCAGTTAAAAATATATCGTCGTTATTCAAGTTCAAACGAATTCCTATAAATATGTAATTTAAATCTGAATATTAAAATTTGTCTTCCTTTTTTTTGTTGCAGTTATTATTTACCTTCAATAATATGTAACACTATACTATATTCAGTTTTACTGTCCATTGAAAAAAAATATATATATTTAAGGGAAATATGGACTAGTAAATGACTAAAAATTATGTATGCAAGAAATATTTTTTTTTAATTTGTAAAATTCAAGCTCTATTTTGTATAAAATTTCTTTTTATTGCTCAGGAATGTAAACAAACATTATTTTGACAGCAAAAATCAAATGTCAAAATATTCTTTTTAACGAAACTAGTGCGGTCTGGTGGATAGTTTTGAAGAAATTCTTTATAAGGGTGTGTTTGAAGAATCATGACCTTAAGACCTAGTAAACACTACACAAATCGAGAAAAAAAAGTATTTGTTTAGTAAAATACGCAACTTGTGCTCAAAAATAATCATGTCGATTACAAAATCCGCAAAACTCGATCCGCAATGGTTCACAGTGTAGTGTTCTCTTTTCTTCTCATGCTAAATGAATAGGTGGGAAACAGAGCTCTAACTGCGGATCGAGATTTGCGGATTCTGTAATCGACATGAATAACATTTAGGCCTCTATTCGCCTAGATCTTATATTCGGCATGCAGAATCTGTTATGAAATCTGATATAAGGATCTTTTAAGAAACTGTCAAACTGTGTGTTTTGGAGAGAATTATATTCAAGGCAGTGATGAATTATGATTAAAACAATCATAATCAGTTTTAAATTAACTTTTTGAGTAAACTATAATCAATAACTAAAAGGTGAATACAAATCAAGCATTCAAATGCTTATTAGACTCAGGCCGGTGTTCAATGGCTCATAACAAAAAAAAAATCACCCATCATTAGATATGTTGATAAAAGGCATGATTTTTTGAGCTATGAGCGCCAAGAGAGCTATTCCAGTTTTATGATAAAAATGATGGAAAGTTTTTCAATGAGAAGTATCAATTTTGAGACTCTGGTTTACATAAAACATAGGTGGAAACTTTATTCAAAAACTTATCACTTTATACGATATTTATCCTATTTAATAATTTTTTGTAACGAGAACCAATATTCCGCGTACATTTTTTACAGAATTTTTTTCATTTTATATGAATAATAATGATTATTAATTATTCAAAGTCAACTTATTATTCGAAACAATTTAAATACACACAATAGGTGGCGCTGGGCCCATAAGCAGTTGTCTTTTTTGCCTTATGATTACTCCACCTGCTTATAGAAAAGGTTTTCTATGGTAAATAGCCTTTTATTTGACGAGATTCAGACAGAAGTTTCCGCGTTTACATAGAAGAAGAATCGCCCATGATGATGATATTTCTCTTTGAATATAAAAAATGTAGTAGTATCATGGTGGCAGTCGAGTGGAGCGACATCTAAAGTATGGTGACAACCGTTTCTCAAATTTTACTACGGAGAGCTTGTGGAAGTTTTTGGTTATGGGAATCGAAACATTATTCTCCTCTTGCTCCTACTCCCAATTTATGTGCTTGAAAGATTCCCAAATCAAATTCTACACCTTAAAAATGCAGCGCCACCACAAAGGTCGGGACAACATTAAAAAATACTCGCCATTATAAGACTATGTTAATAAGGTTATTAATGCAACGAGATAATTTTCCGTTTTACAGAAAGATATAATTTTCTGCTCGACGTTTGCATGAGCACCCCATAAAAATTCTTGCATAAATGTGAGAAATAATCAGCTGTCACACCTAAACGTCACAAATTACTTCTCGAAACTTTATGAGGTTTATTTATTCGCTTTCTGCATCAAATCTGTGAGATAAATTTATCTGGTTTGCAGAATATTTTTTCCATACAAATTTTGACAGCTCGTTTCAGCGGAGAGGTTTATCCGAGTTTTCCATCGTTGTATGAATACCTACCCTTAATGTTTTTAATATACTATACAAAGTATTTCGTTTGTATATACAAAATTATAGTACTATCATGGTGATTGTATATAAATTTGCATAGTACTATCATCAGCACGTTCCACACGTCGGCCCCCAAGCGATCACATCACTTACTAATTTTTTGGTTGCTGTTTCTGTGTATATACAAGTACGCCCTCAAACGACCACAGCACACAACTCAAAAATCATCGTGAAGATAGTGCTATAAGTTTTATATACAATGATCATGGTGGAAGTCGAATGGGGCGACATCTAAAGTATGCCGGCAACCCTTACTCTTTTTTTTTGCGGAGAGCTTGTGGTGGTTTTAATCGATATTTACTGATATTTTTTGGATGCAATAATCCAAAAAATAGTCTCCTATTGCCCCTACCACCAATTTCCGACGCTCAAAGACTCCCAAAATTTTACACCTCACATTTTGCAGCGCCACCACAAGGGTCTGGGCAACATTTAAAAAAAATTCGCCATGATAGTACTATAAGTTTTCATATACAAAGGTATTTCTTCCTCAATTTGTTTATCATCTGCGAACATACTTCCATACCATTCACAATAGTTTTTCTATTTTAAACCACCCTGTGTTTTCTGCACATAAAGCGGCCGACTTCTCTTTCCCCATCTCAACAGCAGCGAAAATAGTACTATGCATTAGTATTAGTTTTTCGGTACGGCTGCTGTATAGCAGTGTTTGTGGAGGTAAATTTAAATTCGGTTTTGTCGTGCGTGCGAAGCAGCAGTGCTCTCCTTGTAGTTGGTTTTGTTTAATTTTTGTTCCTTTTATTAAAAGAGTTAATTGTATTGATTACAAGATCAAGAGCATATTAACTCTCTGAATAGTGTCCGTCATATTGTAATTGTATATTCTTTAAACTGCATTTAAAAATTTGATCGGGAAAATTCCAAGGTGATTAAAATCGAAAAAAAATCAGATTTGCACAGAATTCCTATTGAAAAAAAAAAATAGTTCACAGTGAAGAATTTTCTTTGTACCCTGTCAAAATGTACGAATACGATTTTTTGTCGTCTCTTTCGCGGAAATGATATGTATTCTTTCTTGTTTACAACCATACGTGAAAACAGAGTACCAATATTGTTATCAGAACGGTAAAAAGGTTTTATCTCTGCTGTGCTGGTGAAAAATGTGAGTAAACATGATTTATCCCAAACGCCCAACATATTCAACAGAAAGAAACAACCATATTATAGAGACTTGACTAGTGCTATGGTACATACACAAAATTCCCCTTTGAGTTGTTGACCCCCTCTGAGCTCTATTGAAAGTTGTTTTAGGTAGTTATCTCTTTCTCACCAAAAGTCCACTTTGATGAAAGAAAGAAAAAAAAACATCAACCATCATCATTGTGTATTCGTGATTATGGGAGAAGAAAAATAATGGCGAGCTCTAGGTTTGGACGTAGTTTTGTTCACCGGTAACAAAAATTTACGATCGTTCAGTGAATTTGTCCTAAAAAGAACTAAATAAAACTCAAAAGTTACTTCAGCAATGCAATTTAAACAATTATAATAGTGATGAAATGCAATTGCTTAAATGTGCTGTGATTTTTGTTAATTTTTTCTGTCTGTAGAAAGTTTCTTTCCTTTAGTTCTGTATTACTTTTTTTTTGCTTCTGTCGTCGTTCTCGTCGGTACCATCGTAGTCATCGTCCCCTTCTACCCCCTCATCGGAAAATTCTGTTTCTTTTTTGTTAGTTTCTGCGTCTGTGATCAAAATCAAAATTATTAAAGTGACTTGAAAATTGAAATGTTTAAAATGTGCGTGATTAAAATTCAGAGAAAAAAGAGGTAATTTAAAGAATTTATAATTTTCTGATTGTGACTTGGTTTTTTTTATTCGCCCACCACCCCCATAAGTGTCTATGCCAAAGAACGAAAAGACGAGATAGTGTAGCATAAAATCGATGTCAGGTGTGTGGGACTAGTTATCTCTTTTTATCTAATAAAATCCTTGGCATGTGTTTTCTCGTTCTTCCGTTGGAACCTGTCAGTGTCATTTACATTTACACGAATTTTGTTGGGTGGGATCGGGATGCGTTCAAGGGCTGCGGTTTTACAAAAAATAATAAAAGAAAAAATACCTACATACATTTTTAAAAAATAATAAAATATTTTGATTTGGTTTCCTTATTAACGTCTTCTTATTTTTGTGTAAATTGTCAAAAAAAAAGCAAATAGCGACAATGTGAAACAACACCCTTTTTTCAAATTTGTCACTAATTTCAGCGAAATAGTAAAAGACAAAAAAAAATTCATATCAAAAAGTTTGCACTTGCGCTACCGAGTACTATTTTGTGTCATAAATTTTTGGAATTTTTTTTTTTCTTCTTCATTTTATATAATTTGTAAAATTAGAAGAGAACACAAAAAACACGCTAAAGTAGCTTTTTGAATGACAAGTTGAGGAATCCATTTATAAATAGCACACTCAACTTTAGCCATTCATTTGATTTTTGTGGTCACATTGCTGAGCTATATATTTTTTTTTTTTTTTTCCAAATTCATCATTCAACCACATTGATGAAAAGGTACTGTTAGAGGGAGTAATCTAATCAGAAAGATTAAAACTTAACGAACTATAAAATATTTTTTTTTTATTATTTATTTAGGTGAAGGTACTTGATAGAAAAGCTTTAATAACTTAAAAAGTAATGAGCAGTTGGTTGCTTTGTTTTGTTTTAATGAAAAAAAAAAAATGGGCGGTTAATTGAAGAAAAATGCTTATAAATGATAGATTATTTATTTTTTGATGTTTCAGATTTTCAGGGAAAATCAATATTATGTTGCTTTAAAGCAAACAAAAAAGGAGTTTTCTTTTCATCATTTTTGATGTTGAATGAATCGATTGAGAATGACTGACATGGTTAATCATTTACATGATTGTTATACCGAAGTATTTTTGCACAATCAAAACGCGTTAGCAACAACAGCGATTGTGTTCTACTTTACAATAATAGTTACATTATGATTCAAAATTTTTGAATACCTATTCTATTTGATGGCGAGAAAGTTCAAGGAGCTCAAGGATCTTCTATTTTTGATTGTACATATTTTGTTTTTAGTGGGCCGAAATGCTTTTAAATTATGTCGGCACATGAGAGGCAATTAAAATAATAAGAGATGTTCTTGGAAGATTTGGAAGATACTCTTTGTAGAGAGTATTGTTTGCATTCAATATCTAAACATTATTTTGAATTTTCTAAAGTAATGTCTACAAGATGTAACACAAAGTTAAAGCGTACCTATAGGTTTAACCGATAAAATAAAAAGTTCGTATCGGGGGGTCCAGGAGGGTAGCTTTTTTAAATCAAGTTGTTTCAGTTTTCAGCTTGTTAAAAATTAATTTTTCGCTTCAAACCATTTTTTTTTTTCAAAATTCTACGTAATTACATAAGTACCAATTTCGTTTTCAATATTCAATTCCCTTATTTGAAGTTAAACATTAAAAAAAAAGTAAAATCCAGTTGATATGTATATTTCAGTTTTTTCTTCTTCTTTGTATGACAAAATTGCTTTAGATATGTATTTACATATGTATTTCGAAGAACCATGTGTGGATTTCAGTTTTTGGCTTTCAATTGAATATTGTAATCAAAAATTGAACTTAATGATGTAATTTATCTGTTTAAACATATATTTGACTCTGAAAATTAATGTTCCAAAAACAGTGACTTAAAAAAAACTTTAAGTGCTGCCTTTTTTTAAAGTAATTTTGATACTGTTTTAAGTTAGTTCTAAATAGCCGAAGACCTGACATAAAATTTTACGTTTTGAAGTAGGTACATACAGTTGTGTAAATATAATTAGAAACGTTTCCATTTTTAAAAATCAAAGTGCAATAGGTAAAACTTTTTGTTTTAATAAAAAGTATTTTATATATTTGGTGTTATAGATTAAATAATTATCTTTTGAATAAGGCAAGAAATAACAATTTATTATTTAACTTGTTAACGTTTTTTAACATTTAACACCTTGACCTAGAAGATCCGACAAATAGAAGGGGGTGGCTTCGGTGCAGTAGGGGTAGTGCTTGAGTACCCTAGATGTGTGGGTTCGATCCCCAGGCAGCAATTTATTCTACATTCTTTCAACTGAACGCCACTGAGATTTAATGAGATAATCAAAAAACCTACTTTCAAAATCGACTGTGCCAACAAAAATCTGTCCTAGCACAAAAAATCAATTTGATCCAAAAAAGATTTCTTTTTTTCAAAATTTTATTTTAAAAATTTATTTAAAAAACTTGATTTGAAAAACAAATTAAAAAATGTATTTGTGGCTTAAAGAAAAGGATATCGTATGCTATTGAAAGCAATGACCTCGTTGTTTACTAGTTCTAGTTTTTAGTTTTAATTCTTTATTAGTTTTCATTATTACATTATGCTACGCAATGTATTTTGGAATAAATTAATATTAGTTTGTATTTTTATATTTACATCTAAGTTATTAAACATTTGTGTACCTTTATACAAAATATTATTTTGAGAACTAGTTCGTCTAAATAGTGGCAATCTAAAATCACCTACATTTCTTAGGTTGTGATAGTTACAACAAATTATAAATTCCTTTGAAGGTACATAGGGTATAATCCATTTTTAAGTTTAAATATAAAAATTAAAAGATTAAATTTCAGTCTTTGGTTAACATTCATCCATTTCAACTAACTTAACATATCAGATATATGGGTTCTTCTACTATATTTTAAAACCCACCTCATAGCTCTATTTTGTAATTTTATTATGCTTTTTATCCCAATGTTTTAGAAAATTACAACTCTGGAAATCTTAGGCTGTTCTCTAAACCAATTCTTACCTAGTTAATTTTTCAAATTCTTTATTATTTTTGAAAGTGGAGTGAGTCCATTTAGGGCTGTTATCTTTCTCTGAGGATTTCAATAAGTTTTATTGCGTCTTAAAACTCAATAATCTATAAAACATAAACCCAATTCTTCAAAATTCATCTATATTTTTTAACATATTCAGATGCAAACTATTAAATATCTAGAAAAATAGACTTTTACCACTTTCAAAAAATGGCTCATTTCTGTACATACATAATGTATGTACATATTTGCCTCAGTTCAGCTATTTCACTTCTATGATAAATGCCTTGAAAAGTTTTTGCTTCATTTTACTTTGAACATTTCTGTCAAAATTTTATTAAATGAAATTTCATTAATAACCACTAATTTGTTTGTACATATACATAAAAAGAATCGAAATTTTGCCCAAAACGAACTGAAATAAAGAGGTTTGACATTAAGAGGATAAAAAATCACTCATCATTTATTTTATTGTGTAGCCAGAATAAGGGCCACTTTAAAGATAGTATTTTAATTCCCAACTTCTTTTCTGGTTTTATTTTAGAATATCCAGAGATTTGCAAAATATTTTATTTAAAAAAAAACCTGCATTTTTTTTTGATAAGGGCTTAAATGTCCATAAACAATAGTTTCCGTTTTGTCTGCTGTTTCTTATTATTCCGCAATTTCAACACCAATCCCAACTCGTACTATATACATATGTATGTATGTAATTAAAATTATAACTCACTTTTTAGGCGTACAAGAGTTTAAGGCTTGGATAGAAATTTATGTTTAATAGACATAAGTTTATTTACAGTATCAACTTCATGTTCTTTATTATAGGTAGTTAATATCGCAGTTTAATTTTTTTCGTTATTTATTTTCGTTATAACTTTTAAACTAACTCAATGAATTTTTATTTTTATTTCAGACAATTATTCCAAAACCTAAACACGACAAATCAAAAAAGAAGAGCTACTGGGCCAGCGCTTAACTGAAAAAAAAAATAATATGTACATTTTTTCGTCTCCATCAAAGTGCGTATCGCTTGACAAGCCTTAATAGTTTAACATCAAAGCAAAGTGGTTATTTAATCAAAAATCAAAACCGAAAACAAACAAAATAACTTCAAAGATGTATAAATCATTTGTTCAATACTTACAAGGAACTCAAGAAAACCACAATAAACAAAACAAATGATAATTGGTTTTGTTTTTAAGAGTTTTCGTTTTTAAAACCAAACTTTGCCGCCGTACTCAAACCAACCAATTATCAACTTACGCACATAAAATCTTTGGCGATTATATTTTATAGTAGTTAATTAAAGTAGCTATACATTTTAATCAAAGTAGTAATTCGAGCAAATTGTCAAATTGTAAATTAAACAAAAATTCATAAAAATGTGCAAAATTCGTCGCGTTGTTGTTGGCCTATCGAAAACTATATAATCTGATTCCAATAATAAACGACTAAATATTTTCTTCTTAACGACGACTATTTTTGTATAAATAGAAAATAAACATATGATCAAACAATATAGAACGGTATTAATTACATTAGTAATCAGATTTTTTTGTCGCTTTCATTGAACGAAACGACAGTGGCGAATAGACACAAATACTTAAGTGGACAATTTGACTCGGTTAAAAATTGATCCTTCGCGGGTGCTTTCGCGCATTTATTTGTTTGGATTTTGGTTGAAAATTCGTAAGAAAACTGTCGACAAAATTTTAGCCAATAACAATAATGCAGCGAAGAGAAGCACGTGATCGTCAGCCAAGGTAAGTTATATTTGTTATTTCTTGTTGTTTATGTCTTTTTTTTTTAATTAGGTACATTTTCAATTATTAAAGTCTTAATTAAACTATAAGTTCCTTATAACTCTACTGTTTTAACTTGTGGAGTTCGACGTGACTAGAGACTTAATAACTCCACTATTCCACCCTAACACTCCACTTGGTCGCAGTGGCTTTGGACCAAAATAAATTAAGCTTTATTTAATTATTTTTGGTACTTACTACAAATAGTGTCAAAGAACCTTTTCTTCTGTCTAACATAACATCCGTCTATAAATTAATAGTCGTGTTTTTTGAAAAAGTGAATAACCAAGTTAGCAAAATTTTACAGGCAAAACAATAAAAACATCAAGAGTGAATATAATTAGGTCAGTAATCAGAGTGAACATAAAAATGAATATAAATTGTTGATATGTTGAGATGTAGATGGCGCTTGATTAAAGTGGAAACAAATATTTGTTTCGGAAATGTTGGTACTGGGGTGTGTTCTGGAATGCATCTTTTTCATTATTATGTCTAGATATCTAGAAATAATGATTTATGTCTATTTAAGTTGTTTTCTTTTATTTGTAATAAAAGGTATTAAAAGTAAAAGGCGTACCTATAGAAAATCTCAAATCTCGATGGATTGAAAAGCTTCCGAAAAATTTTAATGTTTCTACTGGAAATTCGAAATTTTTCATTTTATATTTATTTCTTGGGAGAAGGGCTGTAAAATATTCCAAATTCGCAAAAATATTGGGACATATTCATAGTCAAGCTTTAGAACCGGGTCCAACTGGCCTCGAGTCTAAAGTTACCACACATGTTAGAAACAGCTGCTATTCATAAAGAATTTGGCAGCTCAGTTTAGTGAAAAACAGAATTCTACTGCAATTTTAGTACTATTGCCTGTCAATCCATTGAAATCCAATCCATTTTTTGACAGATAGAAAAAACAACTAAGTCAAAGAGTCAACCGTTTTTAAGGAATGAGCTCCAATCTATCTTTTGGACCTGGGTCTAAATTGTCTATGAATAACATAAACTCCAGGATAGCTAAGAAGAGACAAAGAAACAACTTGTCAGATGACTATGAATATGCCCCATTGTTTATATTCTACCCTTCAATCTACAAACGGTTAAATACCCTTGAATGATGGCTGCGATCTCGATGGATTAGGAAACATCTAAAAAATCTGAATTTTTCTAGCGAAAAATCGATTTTATTTTTGCTCACTAAAATTTTAATTTAAGGGGATTTGGGAAGCGTGGAGAAAGAAATATTCAAAATAGGTCAAAATATAGTTAATTACTTATCTGTCAAGACATAAACTGTCAAAATCCATTGGAGGATGGCTGCGATCTCGATGGATTAAGAAACATCTAAAAATCTGAATTTTTCTACCGAAAAATCGATTTTATTTTCGCTCACTAAAATCACACTAAAATTTGTATCAAAGCGATAGTCAAGAGTCAACGCATTGACGGTGTGCTACAAGTCAAAGATTCACCGAATTTATTGACCGTCTAATCATATTTATTGACCGGCTGGACATCAACTATGTCCCGTGAAAACTTCGTGCAGAAACGAACCGTCGAACGCGCCCAAATACTCCATTTCATTTTAAAATTTTATCTTTTTAATACACACTGATTGACATCAAATGTCACAAAATTTATCACGATTGCCAACTCTGAGATTTAAAAAAAGAGTGAATATAAGAGTGAATATAATCGTTTTTTTCAATTTTTTTTACTGAGTGGCTAACAATTTACACCAAAACACGGCTAATATAATGTTATATAATGATATAATCAATCATTCTTTATTTGTGACACATTATATTCCAGTTAAAACGTTTTTATATTGCCAACAACATTATGTTGACAGAAATTGAAAAATTATTTTGTTATACCTCCTTTATGTTGTTCAAGTTACAAAAAAAAACTTCGCCACTAAAATTTGACCTACGCGTTTTTTTATTTCCAAAAAAAAAACAATGCGCCATTAGAAAAGAAATATTATTTCGTACCAATATTAAATCTTCCACCCGGTTAGCCCCTCCTCCCCCTAAAAAAAAAGAAAACCAGGGAAATTAAGGCCGTTGAACTTTTCTTTACCTACATCGTACATACATAACTCCATCGAAGGCAGTATAGGTACCTAGACCTATGACTACTTCTAAGCTACCTTCTTTTTCTTCGTGCGTGTTTTATTTTCCCTTACCATATGATATTTTTTTTTTTGTTTTGTGTGTCGTAACTGGTTTCTTCTTACATAGTCATCGTAGTCGCGGCCGCCGCCGCCGCCACTATGGAATGACGGTTTTTTATTGTTAGTTAAAAGGTTAGGTTAGACGTTAGAGAATAAATGTTCATTTTTGAATAATTATAGAAGAAAAAAAAACATTTCATAGTTGGTTTTGCTTTCTTTGCAAGTTTTCTAATATCTATTTATTTATTGATCCTACTGATTTTGACATGAAAATTATTTATCTGTACGTACATGCATACCTATACAGTATGTCAAAAAGTTTCTGTAGTTAAAATCTATTTGGGAAATGAATATTTTTTAGTGCTGAATAAATTTTAGT
The DNA here is from genome assembly GCA_958431115.1 of Syrphus vitripennis. Taxonomy (NCBI): domain Eukaryota; kingdom Metazoa; phylum Arthropoda; class Insecta; order Diptera; family Syrphidae; genus Syrphus; species Syrphus vitripennis. The sequence continues at coordinate 58,709,806 of OY288108.1, read as the reverse complement.
GCATCTTGACACATAACTATTTGTGGAATGGCGTGCTGCTAAAACGGGTAAATGCCTCATTAAGCTAGAAATTTACTAGCCATATTGCTATTTTCAAAAATGTTCTCTTTCTTGTTTTGAGGGCGTAGTAGATTGAATCATGTGAAATTATTTGTGTTTGTTGCCTCAACATTTAAAAAATAGATTTGGTTTAATGAAAAAGATGAATGTTCTGATGCCTTATATTGTCAACTAATTTTAAATCCCAAAAAACTTACATTGTATGTCTACCAAGAAGTTCATAGGCTAGAGTTTAAGTTAATCCATTGGTGATCACATGTTTTACGTGCACCACGTACTTTGCCGACCACTAGACAAGCTCTACCAAGTGCCTGTGTTTCCATGGCTGTTTCATGGCTTATCTTTGTTGATATTTATACTAACATTCTCATAAATCATGCGTAAGACAGTATTTTGGCGAAAGAGTTGGCGCTGGCCAATGAATTTTATTAAAAAAAAAAAACTAGAAATACTGGGAAAAGAAAATTAGTGTATTCAGGAGCAGAAAACGAGATAAAAGGAATAATTTCTGGCAAAACACTTACATATGTACATGCTAGATCTGAAAGATTTTCCAAATATGTAATTAATTTCGAAAATATATAATATAATTTCCAATAATTAAATAATAAGGATTTGAGCAAAACTTGAAACTCGAAAACCTTTTAGAACTATTTTTGTTCGAAAACTGGGTTTAGTTTAAAGCAAGTCAATAAAAGAACTTAAATTATTTATGAGTTTATCAAATGCCAAACTTTGAATTAGCATAAAAGAATCTTGAAATTAACTAAAAAGTATGTGTTATCAATTTTGTGTCCAAAATGTCAAGTCTATTCTTATTAAAAATAAAGTTTAAGTGCAAAAAAAAATTATTTTCTTTTTGAACTCAAACTTTCTTGATTCACTGTACAGTCACTGTACTCCAATTTTATTCTAGTCTTTGGTTTCCAACCGAAAATAAAACTGTTATGGCATTAACGACCAAAAAATAGCTAATCATGAAAAAAAGAACAAATTATACTATCTTAATGAGAATCCCATAACTTGGAAAAAATGATTAGTATAATATATGTATATGTAACACTCAATTGACATACTACTCTTTAATTAGATTTTATTGATCTGCCATAGAGTGCGATTGATATAGTTGTTATCGCTGTCGACATTGGCGCATTGAACTTACTTTCAGTAGTTTTGCTTGAAGTTATGGAAACAATGCCGTTTCAATTTACTAATTGAATAAAAATACGTTATTTTTTTTAAGAAAACAAAAACAAATTTAAAAAAAAATTATATTTAATAAGTTTTTTGTTTGTCAATTTAAAAGTTTGAGGTTTGGCTTTGTTCAATAAACTTTTGTATGTATGTATATACAGTGAGGAGCAAAAGTTGACACATAATAGGAATAGGCATTCTTTAATTTACATTTTTATCGGCAGCGTGGTAAATTTTTCATGGACAAAAATAAGACCGTAAAATTAGCTTATATAGTACTGCAGATAAGTTTTAGAAGCTCTGGAAGTGATTGAAAGTCGAACAGTGTACAAAAAAATATTTGCTTCGTTTTATTTTATCCTTGCTTGCAGTATAACCAAAATGTGTGTCGGTTTGAAAATTATGGTACGATTTAGATCAGATAACAAACTGACTTTCTTCTTTATTGGACAAAAAATTCTTCGTTGAATTTAAGTGTTGAGTTCACTCGCCACAGCGATTCAATTATTAAGTGAAATTGGCAGGTTCGAACACTTGAAACAAATGATTGAGACAAAGAAAACAAATGCAACAACCAAAATGAAACGCACAACACAGAGGACAATGATAGGTTAAATTGTGTTAGTTGTTTGTATGCAAACTTCTATTTTTTTTCTGGTGGCATGGTGTTTGATTGGGGTCTAAACCAATTTTGTCAAATTCCCTCGGGCTTAGAAAAATTCATAACTGTTAAGGCTAGTTCGATTCTAAATTTTCCCGTTTCATACTTTATTTATAATTAGAAAAAAAACACACCACGCACAAAATTAGCTTTGAAATTATGTTTATGTCTGCTATTACACGACGACTTATGAGTCGTGACTTTTCTTCGAATTCCTCTTTGAAATGCAATTCTGTCCGACAGTTTATGGGCCAGATTATTTTTCATTTCACTTTTGTTCCCTTTCTCACCCATTGACTTTCGAAAAATATCACGACTCATAAGCCGTGGTAAATTAGCGAAATAGTTAAATTTAATGAAAAGTGTTTATTGAAAAGTGTTTGTATTAAATGTCAAAATTAATATTATAAGTTAAGTTTGGGGTTGGCCGTGGCGCGATGGTATGCGTGGTCGCCTGTCAACCTCAGGTCACAGGTTCGATCCCTGCCGTAGTTCTATGTCATGTTTTTATTCCATTATCATTGATCATTGTTGGGCCGCTGGTTTACTCATTACATGTTGTTCAGGCATAACACTAACAACATGTGATTGAGTAAATACTAGTATGCCCAACAAATATGACAATGAACAAAATAATGCGAATTATAAAAGGACATTGATATAAGACACGGCATTTCTCCGCTTTAGCCCAGCCGCCAAACCTGGAGGTAAAATCTGAGACAACCACCACCTTCAGTCTCAGTACCTCGCGCCACATACCTTTCCATACACCTTTCCCTTCCCATCCCTATCCTTCACGCCCGCACTGTGTTGAATAACATATAAAGGGTACACCATCCCCTTGAGCGCGCGCAAATTATAAAAAAAAAAACGTACATAGCTCAAGCGGAACGAGATTTTAAAAGAACCTTCATTTTCTTTAAGGAGATCCTTGCTTTTTCATTTGAATGTTTCAACTTGCAGTCAACCTTAATTTAACTCGGATCTGCATATAGGCACCCACTACTCTCCCAACACATCCCATAACTTTTTTTTTTATAAATCTCGCTGGTTCGCTTTTATTGATGTCTTAATTGATGGCTACAATGGTTCTGGTACTAACTTGGATATTTCTAATTTGTTATTAATCCTTCCTTTAAGTGCTCATCTTAAATGTTTGAATGCTTCAGAGACATCCGGTATGGTATTTTAAATAAAATTTATATTTATTATTATTTATTTTAATGTGGCTCAAAATCATGTAAAATGTAAAATTACCAAAATAAAAAAAAACAACAAATAACTTTTCTATGTGGAGATGAGTAGTAAATACATATACATACATACATATAAAGAACATTTCACAAACAAAAATATACAGTAAAAATAAAACCAAAATTAAACAATCACAAAACTTAATTCAAGAGTTTAAATTAATTATAACTACCGGAAGTATTTTATTTACAACAAAACTAAGAAAGAAAAAAATATATGTTCACTTTTGCTCACTACTGTACGTATAAATTATTGTCTTACAATATTAATGTGAGCCATATGTTTGTTTAACTGGCAGATATACAATGACGAAAGTCCGACAAAGTCGACAACCTTTATAATGTCTGTTTCGACTTTAACGTGAACGTGACCTAGAAGATAAAGTTTAATCAACTCCTACAACAATTTTTTGTTGTTATAGGAAATAAGTAATTTGTACGACCTTTAAGACGTCATTATTTAAATTTTTCTTTATTAGTAGTTTGATCTGAAAGACAAGCTTTTGATATTGTAATATTTTTTAGTACTTTTATATATACATACATATGTATTTACATATAAAGATAGAGTTATTGTGAAACTTGGTTTAAAAGATACTTAACTTTGAATCTTTCTTTTCTTTATTCGATTTTTATCAATGGATATAAATTAAAAATAAAATTTTAAGAGAAAAACGCGTGATATTACAATATTTGTCCAATTCAGGTAAAACAAGTCACAGGTTCAGACTTTGTTAAGTTCAAAAGAATTGGCCTCACTTTTCCTTTTTTTTTTGTTACTCGTCTCATTATATCCCTATTAAAAGACATTCACGCGAAACAATTGCCAAAACAAGTATTTTTTACTACCTTCATACTAGTTTTACAAAAAAAATATTATTAAAAATAATTCAAAATTAACAAGTTTCATTTTACTGTCAATGTCAATGGTTGAAATTTCGTAAACAGAATTATAAAAAAAATGCATTCCACAAGTTGCTAATTTCATTCTGAGTTCAATGGAGTTTGTATATAAAGTGAATTAAGTGCTGGCATTTTAATACTTATTGTTTTTTCCAAAAATATGTGTTCGTGTATCTTACTACCGAACAATTAGTTTTTTTTTCTTTATCATTAGGATTAAACGTTAAAAATTCTAGATGCAGTTTTGAAGAAAGTTTGGGCATTTATTCTGCCGCAATTCCCAACCAAAAAGCATTTCTTCTTCAGTGAATAAATTATTGAGTAGTTCATGATTCCGTGTCTTTAGTGAATAGGACTAACTTTTGATAAGATACCAGTTCAACTGATTTTTTGCATTTACTGAAACCAATAATTTCTTGGAGATATCACTCTAGATATTTTCTTCACTGTACTTTAAAAATCAAATAATTTCATTAATATCATTTCGTAAAATTTGTGTTCTTCGCACGAACCTTAAAAGACTGAAATACTGCAAATTATATAGGTAATAGAGATTTTATTTACAGATATACAACTTCAGAATATAATATCTACTTCATTACAATTGGTTTGCATTTCTGTTTGTGCTTAAGGACTTTGGCCAAAAATACTCTATCCGACTTAAATTTATATTGTGACTGTGTTTTTTTTTCTGACCAATTTTCTGTTCATTCTAAAGTTCCACAAGGCAGACATTTAGGCCTCTTATTATTTATTTAAATTATTAGGTTGGCCCGCTCAATAGGTTCCTGACCTGTTCTGGCATGAGGTGAATCATTGAAGATACGGTTGGGCCAGAAAATCTTCATCTTTTTTGTAAGTTTTCAGCTTTCTAGTGACAAGGTATGTGAAGAAAAGAAGCACGTGTTCAACATTAGAATGTAACAATCGTATACCTAAGGCTTTAAGTTATAAAGTTCTTTCTCCATATTTTGGACAGCAATCCGTACATAGCTTTTCCTCTTCCAATTTGAACTAGTTGTCCAGTAATATCTTCTTGAGCAGATGAGGAAATTCCAAAGTTGATTTTTCGTTTTGATTTTTAGCTCAACGGTTTCAGCTTCTCGATCTATTATTGTTGTCATTTTATGGGGATCCATAAACTTTGAAAGAGTAAGCATACGAGTACGTTGCCCGCGTAAGTAAGCACGGGTAAACGGCGGGAGTAACTATGACTCTCTTAAGTGTTGTGGTTTGGATAATTGCTAAACTAAAGATCAGTCCACACGACCTAAAGGTTGCTGCACACTTTATCGAAAGGAAAAGCAATTCGGCAATGCCAGCATCGCCCAACAGATCACCGCGTTGCAGCTACATCTGTGACGGATGTGGTAAGGCCTAACTTACAGAGAAGGGTCGACAACAACATATACGTCGATATTGCCGAGGACCACCAGCACCCGAAGACAACACCTGCGCCCTATGCCACCGAACCTTCGATACATACATAGGTCTGCGTCAGCATACGAAGCGTGCCCACGCAGCAGATTATAATAATGAGATGGAGGTGGAAGCTGATGCTTCAACTAGGCGATTTTGGACGAGCGACGAGCTGGCGAAAGCGGAGACACTCCTTGGTTCTAGCAATAATATGGAGATACTTGATCACCTGGCCGCTGGCGGGGTGTTTGAGTTCCGCAGCAGGATCCCTGTCATAATGGCGGAGCGCATTGACAGACTGTCCAGCGACGAAATCATGTTAGACATAGTACACATTGGTCAGAGTTGGATTCAGAGAGTGAGGGGGTATGATACAGGCCAACAAAAGCCACCAAAGCCGTCTGTTTATTATACCAAGCCCACAAGCTAGAAAACTCCTACTCCGGCAATGGGATATATCAAGTGTCAAACCACCGAGCATGCACGTCATTCATTTATAATCCACCATTGTACTGGTCCGGTGAAGACTATATGTGTAAAGGCAGTATTACTTCGATTCAACCTCCTCCCAACTAGAGGAATACCATCAAATCCTCCATCCGAACGTTGCTGTCGAGGCCATTATGACAGGGTGGAAACCCTATGTCACGTACTACAGGCGTGTCCAGCCTCACATTGGGAACGAATAACCAGGCACAACTACATACAGAAGCGACTTGTGACTGCTGGGAGAGAGAAGGGCTGGAGGGTCGAGATCGAACCCCGGATCTGAGGTCAGGACGGGAAGAAACCCGATGTCATACTCACCAAAAACGACACCACAGTGGTATGCGACGTCGGGGTTCATTGGGAAGGACCCGAACCTCTGGCCCTTCAATTTACGAAAAAAATGGCGACGTATTATAGCACTCCAGCCTTCCTCGGTTGCCTGCAGCAGAGGTATCCCAGCAACGTCATCCGAATACTTCCTCTGATTGTGGGTGCCCGGGGTGTTTGGTGCGCCAAAACAACTACCCGATAACCCAACGCGGCATGTCTCACAAAACCATCCAAGACATAGTCCACACGGCAATAAGAGGCAGCTGGATGATACAGCAGGCCATCATGCGAAGGGTATGGCAGTAGAGCAAAGAAGAAATTTTAATTTAACGGTACAGCTGCCAAAAATCGCAGCTGAAATTTTATAGCATCGAACGCAATGTTGATAATGATAAGTCTTTCTCAGAATTTCTTTATTTATTAAATTAATTTAAGTTTATTCAATAATTGTTAGGCTTTTCTTTTGAATAAAACTTAGTCAATGCGTTTGCTTGAGACCTAGCCAAATGCCTCGTCATCTAATTAGTGACGCGCATGAATGGATTAACGAGATTTCTACTGTCCCTATCTACTATCTAGCGAAACCACAGCCAAGGGAAGGGGCTTGGAATAATTAGCGCTGAAAGAAGACCCTGTTGAGCTTCACTCTAGTCTGGCAGTGTAAGAAGACATTTAATATAAGAGTCATTCCATATGAAATCGTCAAAAAATAATAAAAATTAATTTTTCACTATTTTTGATTTTTTTCAAACTTTGTGGGAATCATCTTTAGGCCAAAGTAAATCAAAATCCAAAAGGATTTAATTTTTGAATGAACCGTTTTCAACCTACCCCCCTCGAAAATTTTAAAAAAACGTCATTTTAATGGTTTTTTGTTTTATTTTTAAAAAACTTAGTTTTGAAGATATCAATATCTTTGAGATGTCAATTGAAAGATAAAAAACTATAGATTTTGTAAAAAATATTTTTTTTCACACACACATAGTCAAACAGCCTCAAATACGTTGGTGAAAATACGTGTGTTTTTTTCATTTTTGGTCATTTTTAACTGGCTCCCGTTCGCCAACCGTTAGATGTAACGAGCTAAAATTTCTCAAATAATAAGAATACATATTTCTAATGAAATTAAACTAAAAAACGACAGATTTCGGTAACCCTTTATATAAGATATAACGGTTTTAAAAATTGAGTTTTTGAAAAATTGCGTTTTTGAGGCCCTAATATCACCATGTTTGACAAAAAATATCGAAATGAAATTTTTTGCATAATTTAAAGCGTCTTTTTAACTATTGGTCCTATAAGTTTCGTTTTGATATTTTCACCCAACCTATGTTAAAAAATTGTTTAAAAAGAGCATTATTAGTCAAATATATACAAATAAAATAAAAATATATAATAATGTATTTTAAATGTCGTAACTCTATATATTAATAGTTCATATGTGTATATTCATTTAAATGTATGCATATACATATGTATTAAATATACATATGTACCTACATAAATATATATTTATATGTAGATAATATAATGCATTTGATGTATTTATTTATACATATAATAAGCATATACAGTGGCTCTAATGCATAATCGGACAATGATTTCATAAATTTATAAAGTGCTAAAAACTTAGGAAAAATGTGCTAACTTTAAATTTTTTTCGTTTTTATTTGAAGTATTACACTTAATTATCTTAATAGCATAAAAAAATTACAGTTTTTTAAGTGATAACTGTGAATTTCAAGAGAAAAGCAAAATAAACCTAATTTCTCAATGTCAACGTATGTATAATCGGACAAATCAAAAAAGTTAATGAAAAATTCAGTTATTCAGAATTGAACAGTCAAAAATCCGTCGCTGAGTACTTGGTGGCAAATCCTTTGTTGTCCCGAACGGCTTTTAAGCGTTTTGGGAAAATTTGACCAAGTTTTGGCATTCTTCTGGCTCTATAGAGTTCCACGTTTCGAGTAAGACTTCTTCTAGCTGATTTAAAGTGTTAAATTTCTTTTCTGATAAACTCTTCTAGCCAATTCTTCCCAGTGATGTTTAATACCGTTAAGGTCTATACTCTGCGCTGGTGTTTCAATAAGTTTGGGACAATTCTGACTCAAGAATGAAGATCAAGGAAAAGTTTTAAGCTATAGAAAAAAGCGATCAATATTAAGAGAAATTAAATAGATCCTTTTAAAACTGCGAGATCTTGAAAATTCCAAAAAAATCGTTATGGAAAAGATGTGGGCTTCAATACTGTTCGCAATACTCTCCACAGATATGATTACTATGGAAGAATTGCCAGGAAAAAGCCACTTATAAGCTTAAAAAAAAGAGCATAATAAAATGAAATATTTATTAAAAGCAGAAGATTTTTGGAATACGAGTAAGTTTATGTGATTACATTTGCTTAAAAAACATTATTTTCATTTGCAGTTTTTAATGCTTGTAGGTTTTATTCACTGATGAAAGCAAGTTTAATTTGGATGGATCAGATGGAAAGATGTTTGTGTGGCGTAAGCCCAATTCAGTTTTTCAGCACTAAAACACAAAAGCAACTATATAAAATGGAGGAGGCTCTGTCATGGTTTGTGGCTTCATGTCGGGTGCTGGCAATTTGCATTTTATTGATGGACAAATTTGTAAACTTCAACATTTTGAAAGGAAATGTGAAGCAAAGCGCGGAGAAATTGGAAATCAAACAATTTTGCTTACTTACTTACTTACTTTTTTGATTTGTCCGATTATACATACGTTGACATTGAGAAATTAGGTTTATTTTGCTTTTCTCTTGAAATTCACAGTTATCACTTAAAAAACTGTAATTTTTTTATGCTATTAAGATAATTAAGTGTAATACTTCAAATAAAAGCGAAAAAAATTTAAAGTTAGCACATTTTTCCTAAGTTTTTAGCACTTTATAAATTTATGAAATCATTGTCCGATTATGCATTAGAGCCACTGTATATGCTTATTATATGTATAAATAAATACATCAAATGCATTATATTATCTACATATAAATATATATTTATGTAGGTACATATGTATATTTAATACATATGTATATGCATACATTTAAATGAATATACACATATGAACTATTAATATATAGAGTTACGACATTTAAAATACATTATTATATATTTTTATTTTATTTGTATATATTTGACTAATAATGCTCTTTTTAAACAATTTTTTAACATAGGTTGGGTGAAAATATCAAAACGAAACTTATAGGACCAATAGTTAAAAAGACGCTTTAAATTATGCAAAAAATTTCATTTCGATATTTTTTGTCAAACATGGTGATATTAGGGCCTCAAAAACGCAATTTTTCAAAAACTCAATTTTTAAAACCGTTATATCTTATATAAAGGGTTACCGAAATCTGTCGTTTTTTAGTTTAATTTCATTAGAAATATGTATTCTTATTATTTGAGAAATTTTAGCTCGTTACATCTAACGGTTGGCGAACGGGAGCCAGTTAAAAATGACCAAAAATGAAAAAAACACACGTATTTTCACCAACGTATTTGAGGCTGTTTGACTATGTGTGTGTGAAAAAAAATATTTTTTACAAAATCTATAGTTTTTTATCTTTCAATTGACATCTCAAAGATATTGATATCTTCAAAACTAAGTTTTTTAAAAATAAAACAAAAAACCATTAAAATGACGTTTTTTAAAATTTTCGAGGGGGGTAGGTTGAAAACGGTTCATTCAAAAATTAAATCCTTTTGGATTTTGATTTACTTTAACCTAAAGATGATTCCCACAAAGTTTGAAAAAAATCAAAAATATGACAGCGTAGCCGATTTGACGATTTCATATGGAATGACTCATAAACGTGATATTTGGATCCATTATATTTACTCCTGATAAAAGCAATTAATTTATCTGGGATGCTAATCCTGAGTAAACCAAGTCCGTGTTGATATTGATCTTAAGACCAATGGTTGCAGCCTCTCTCTCGACTTCTCGACTCTTGTTGTCATTTGATGGAGATCTTAGATCCTATGAGATAGTAAGCATGTGACAAAGCTGCTTTCAGTACATCACTAATTACCAACAGGAACACTGCTGGAACACTACACTCTAAGCCCACTTCGGATTTCGAATCCTCTCACAACATCCCTTTAAGCTGAACTTCAAATTCGGATCCATCATATGTATGTCTGTAACTTTGATAATAGAAATCAATTTGTCTGGGATGCCAGATAAATTCTCTATAGACACTATCGAAAGCCTTTTCGAAGTCGTTGAACAGCAGGTAAAGTGAGTGACTAAAAAAAAAACTTTCTCAAGGTCTTTGACACCTTGGAACTCGCCTAGAGGTCATTAAACTCGACAAGGAACTTTCTCAAATAGTTTCAAAGAGAACCCTAACACATGGACTGGACAATGGACATACATGATTTATGCATTATGTAAAATGACACTAAATATAGGCATGTCAGTCAAAATCTGTTCGTCCTGGGCTATTAATTTTTTCTGGCATCATTTCTATTCCAATATATTTAACGATCGAAAGATGTAGTTCCCCCATCAAAAGTTGTAACTCATCACATCACACGTCTTCTGCAAACGATGACCACTATATACGTACGAACGATCGTAGTTTAATTTCGTCTATTGTTTTTTTTTTCTATTCCACAACTTTGCCATTTTTCATAAATGTATACTCTTTATTCCTTATAAGAAAATTAAAAGTTGTTCAAAATTCCAATTAAAGTGCGATATATAAATGTGCCAGATATAATGGATAGATGTGCCGGAGTTTGTGTATGCCTCTTGACTCTCGTTCATCAATTTTATTTATTTTTTTTTTTCGTTTACAATGACACACTATATAAACTAACAACTATACTAACTTCTTTCCGTACAAGAGCATGATAGTGCATGCATGCATATATTTATGAATAATGTGTCTCAATGGTTAATGGCACATACGCATACAATTCGCATTCATTTTTATTTTTTGTATATAATATTTCAAAATTCTTCTTCTCACTTTGTTTACCAGAGTTTTGTGTGTATAGAAGAAAATATACATATACTACAGTGCTGTGTGGAAGACTTAAAATTAAAATAATAAGCGCCAAATTTGAATCGATTAAAATATTAAACGTTTTAATTATGTTAAACTTTGCCCTTTTTAACCATATTAAATTATTTGGTTTAATAGGGATTTAGTTCTGATTTCAAAAATATATCCCAAATCTATCATTTTAACAAAGACCTAAACAAACAAACTTAATACCATATGGCACTTTGATATTTATGAATTTAAAAAAAAAGGTATGTTGGATTTGTTGCTTTGCGCTGAATGTCTATACCTACTTATGCATGTCTTGAATAACAAAATCTATCCTTTTTTTTACTTGCGACTATATTAACTATGGGACAAGTTTTGGATTCGTACACCAAATGAACTCGGGATGTTAATCAGAACTTATATTATACGATGATTTAGAGAACGCGGTTTATGTCTGTACCTCAACCTGTAGCCCGTTCTTGAGGCATCAAGTTGAGGCAGCGATTTTCTTCAAACTTGGAACTTTGGGTTTTTATGTTTTTGTTTAGCTCTAATGGCCGGTTGCGCCAAACGCTTTTAAACATTTAACAGGCGTTTAAATCTTTAAAAATTTTTTCAACATCACTGTGGAATCTACTTACTTACCTTCCTATGACTACAACACAAACCCACAACAAAAGTGCCTCTCTGTGACGCTAACAACACCTGTGTTAAAGCCTGCTTTACGCTTTATGTATGGAAAAATATTCATATTATACCTGCCTTACATTTGCTAGATACACTTATTTAATTATGTAGTGAAGTAAAGAGTGTGTAATGTATATATTTATATAATTGAAAGGAAAATAAAAAATAAAGAAAGAAAAAATTGTATCCAGCTCCAAGTGTAATGACATTTATGCCGAACAGCACCAATTTGATGAAGAGAAGCGATAGAAGCATGTAGTAGTAGGGCTGGTAGTTTTTCTTCTTTTTTTTTAAATCTTTACTTTGTTTCTATTTTCTTCTCTAAAATTTTATCAGTATGAGTGCACAAATAAATTTCTCTATGATCGGCAGTGTTACCAGTTTAATTAATGGTTTTTCTTTGCCACATTTTTGATTTAAAGAAAAAATAAGTTGGCTCATCATTTTGTTGAAGTGGAAACTGTTTTCTTGACTAAAAAGTTATCCCATACAAAAATGTTACATTCTTCAAATTTGCTCAAAAACGATATTTAAAATGTGTGGTTGTAACAAAAACGGTTTTTTCAATATTTTGTCCGAAAATTAACTTAGGTAACGAAAAAGGACTAAATCTTTTGCAGTTAGATTCATTAAAATGTCGTACAACGACGTACCCTACAAGGGTAAACAATGGGGGGTTGAGTGTCTTGGTCCGACTCGAGATCATGACAATCGCCGGTAAATGAAGAATATAAAGTTTTACAACTTACATACATATGTATATCCGAAATTCGATAAAAATAACTTATAAGTTTAAAAAATATTCATCTTTAATTTTTTGTTTTAACTATCAAAAGAATTTTATTTGAAAAATGTATTTTTAGCTGAAAGAAAAAGTATTAATTTTTTTTTTTTTTTTTTTGTATTTGCTAACTCTTTGGCTAGAGTTAGGAAATTTTGTCGAATATTGAATATACCAACATTTTGGGACTGGTTATTGCTTCAAAGCCAAAGATTAAATAGATTTCCATGGTTAAATAGAATATTATAGCATCACATAACGTAATAAAATTATCAGTTATTTTTGATTTAAAATACAGAAAATCTATTAAAAGTCTCCACTCTGTCTTGGTAGGTTTCTTTTCGAATAAAACACAAAAATTCAGTTTAATGCTGATATACATACTACATAAATATGAAGTAAATTTTTTAATTTCTAAGCTCTGTATAGTATCTGTGAGTCATTTAAAAAAACAAAACTTGAAGGAAAAAATAAAATAAAAAAAAACAACAAAAACTAAAAACCGGTAACACTGCCTTCATCTGTTTACTATGAAACTGAGCTCTGAGTACCTACTTATTTTTTTTATATTCATTGTCATGTCAAACATCAACATGGACAAAAAAAAAAAAAAAAAAACAAAATACTAATGTACCTACCTGAATAAGATACATATAAATACATTTTTACTCTCTCTATGTTATTAAAATTACTCTCCGAAAAATGCATTTGTATAGAAAGTATCTTATAAAAAAAATAATACATAAACACGATTGACGAATGTGACGATGAAAGGCATTACTAAAAAAATAAATAAAAAAAATTAAACTAGATTGCAACACCATCGCCATGAATCAGGGCTGCCAACTTTTTGAATGTTTTACAATTCTAGCAATAAAAAATGTTCTCTTATGTGAAATTAGCTAAGTGACGCTTCAATGTTAAGTTGTTTTTATGAAAATATACATTAAATATATGTACTACAATTACACTCTGAGAACTGTTCTATAACATTCAATTATTTATAATATAGCTTTTGTTATAGTCTGTAGAGTAACGGCTGTGTAAATTAGTGTATAATCTTGCTAAGAAATAATGAGTATCGAAAAAAATATATCTGATTTTGTAGTGTGCGGCTGTCATTTTACAGTTCATAAATATTAATTCAGTTTTTCAGTTATTAAAACCCCTTACCTTACACATTTTTCTTGCCTATAATTCTAAAACAACTTTTGTCCCCAAATCTTGGAAGAAGTAATTAATATACTTTAAATGCAGTATCGGACGCCCAATACTCTGAATCACTTCGCTTTTTGGCAATTCGGTTAACTTGTAGAACAGTTTCTTATTTAGAAAGAAGGTACCTACAATCGGATGCCAATTTAAATGATTTTGGAAGATTTAAAAAAATTAAGTTTTGCTGGATTTTTAAAGTATTTCTATTATTCTGGTTTTAAATGTCAAATTCTGTGGGGAGCATTATGTAAGAATTAAAAAAATTATTTGCAATATGTCACTTTGGCAGAGACATTTTTAAACGGCGCAAGGCGGCGTACTCTTTTTCCATGGTTCACTTGGTTCATAATTCTGGGACTTAATTCCATTACTACTTTTATAATGGATATCGGACGATCACTTCCGTTTTCTGAAGTTTTGTCACCTGCCTGGAATGAAAACAAGCGTATACAAGCAAATGATGCGCCTATAATATTAAGTTTCCTGTTTTTCGTTGCGTTTCGATAACTTTTCATACTCTTTTCACTGAAGTCTATAGTAGTAAAACTGACAGTTGGTTAAATAATATCGAAAAAAGATAAAGATGATTCATTTGCCTTGTTTATTAAACGGCTGACTTCAACATTTTGCTGCTCAAACAGCTACTTTACGTTGGTTTGTGACATCAGTTTTCGACTATTATCGTAGGTACTATTCCTTGATTCTCGAACCTCAATTTTTTTTATATCTTTATTTATTTAGAAATGAAAATTGAATAAAATGTAGAAATTTAAATAATCTTTTTTTTTAAATAAAGCTTCACTTTACATTCACATTTGTTAAATTATTCTAAAGATTCCTAAAAAAATCGCAATGAAATAGATTTCCATTTTCCTAATGCTGAAAAATATTCCCACTATGTTGGCAACCCTCTTGCGTTAATCTACAGCGAGAGAGTAGCACACTGTTTGTATTTAATGAGACTGTTGCAGACTTCAGTCTATTTTCGATTGTTTCTTGGAGAAGAAGTTAGACACAGAGGTTTCGCGTTTAAGTCGACTCGGCTCATCCGTTTCTTTCGTTACGTTTCGCTTCGGCCGCCCCATAAAAGAATTTTTTCTGTCGTCCGCCATATCGGTTCTGGGTAGTTTTTATTTTATATTACTTTTTTTTTTTTTTAGTATTTACTGTTCATTGTTCCTTTCTATTGTATCTTTCAATCCAGCTGGATATTTGCTTTATAGGTTCCTACAAAAAAAAAAACTGGTTAAAAAATATTCCAATATACTCGATTCCACAAACGAAACAGGAACTACCTATTTTCCTCAAAAAAAAAAAAAAAAACCAGAAGAAAGTCAGCTGTGTATGGTTGATTCGTTGGCTGTTTTTTTTTTTTGTAAAGTTTGTGCCCGTGTTTTAAAAAAAAGTGGATAATTTTTGGTTGATTTAATATCTACGTCAAAGAAAATTCGAAATTAAAATTTTTGTCAGCGTTCATATAGTTTGGTTGTTTATCTCGTGAAGGCTTTTGTCTCGATTAAAAATGTTTGCTTTTGCTGCTGATGGCTTGGTTCTCTCAGTTCAGTGGACTTTTTCGGTTTGTAGTTATAGTGACTGAACTTTTCTTTATTTCGAAACATTTATCATCTCTCTCCACACACTTGCTGCTTCTATGTGGAGACATTTATACGAGTATATTTTTGTTTTAAGTTATATTACTTCTTTCCATGGTCTGTTCTGTCTCAATCGGAAATTTAAATTATGTGTATTTCCCGGTCCCCTCTCCTGCGTCATCTACACTACAAGTTTGTTCGGAGTGAAAGATTAGATAGAAGAAAAAGTTTTGTGTATCTTTTTGTAGGTTATTTCTTTTTACTTAAATTTTTTATATACATACCTATCTATGACCCTTTAAAAAGCAAACAGTTGTCGAGTATTATAGACAAACCCTAACGAGTTTATACCTACATACCATAAGTTTGTTTGACAAAAAAAGATATTAATCATAATTCACGTGAGTGTTATATTATATCTTAACTTAGTACATAACATGTACCTATAAGTAGAGTACCTGTACAAAGTTATGTGCATTGTTTCGCGGTTGAACTACTTTGATATATATGTACGTACATGTATGTATATAATATCTTTCCAAGCAACTCAACCTTCTAATAACTAAAATGGATAAATGTATCTCTCGGTCTGTCTAACGAATGACTGATAGAATCGGTGCGTTTTTTTAATGTGAAATAATAATATAAATAAATACATAAAGGTTTTAAGTTTATCGATGTTCTCTCTTACTCATTATTTGAGGTAGATAAACTACGGATACGAATTTTTATCACCGACAATTTCCTCATCAAGAAGTTAAGTTAAGTTTTAAAACTTGTTACAGTTAACATAAAACTTTGAACATTTATTTTGAATTTAGATAAGTTATTATCTAATTCAACTTTTAGGAATTCGCTGTTAAAAACAGTGACAGTCCGTCCAAAAAATATTTGCTAAGTTTTTTTTGATACTTAGGTATAAAGGTTTTTTACGATCAACGCGGCCGTCCATTACTTTCAAGCAAATTACCTTTGATGGATTGCTGTCAGATTCTATCAGATCTAGTTCCAAGTCTGTCAAACATGATATAAAAAAACAATAAAATGTACTAAATTTGGAACACCCTTCTAATAAATCAAACCTAGTCATATCACTCTATTGACAGATAGCTCTGTTTATTATATTAAGATGTCATAAATGGATACATGAGTCATTGCACTTGAATTGAAAATAATTGTGAATGGACCCGACTTTTTGACATCTCATTAGTATAAGTTTTTTTTTTATTGCGAAAGCGATATCTGTTAAATTTCAGATCAATTAATTTTTGATGAAAATTTCATTCTTATATTCAGTGTGTTTACTTATGAGCCTTAAATTGATTCCACCTACCAACCGTTTCTTATGAAGCTTGGGACATAATAGAGTGAATTCACCGTAAAAACTGACAGTAAACCATCAAAGCTATTGTGAATTGTGAATTATTGTTTGACAATACGTAGTTTTGAAATTTCATTTAAATATGTAATTTTAATATAAATTGTCAAATTGCTGCAATTTATTATCAAATACATTTTTTAATCATTGTAAACCAAAAAAAAAGCCTATAGCTAACGCATCGTAGCTATCGTTGTAAAGTTAAGGACTCTGAAGATGTGTTTTTTTTTTTTAATAATATAAAGAACAATAGAAAGAGGAACAAATGTCTTTGTCTTATCGTGTTTTTTTTTTTTTATATATTTACATACCTTCTTCCATTATTATTTTCGGTGATATTAAAATCCTTCATTTATTGATTGTTTGTTTCGAACTCTAGAAAGATTGCAAATCAACATTCCAGCTATATTCATTCAATTGATTTTTATCTTTTGTTTTATATAAGTGTATGTTTTATACGTCGACGGTGTTTTTTTTTTTCTTATTTATAGAGTGAGAGTTCTGATAAGAGAAAAAAATAATTTCAAAAATTGATAAAATAAAAGGAAATACCTAAATATACAAATAAAATTATTTAATATCTCTGTTTTTATTGTTTTTTAAGTGGTGCTTTTTAAAAAAGTGTTCTAAGAAAATAATATCAGAGAAGTGCAAAAAAAAAAGTGTAAATGAAAAAATAAAATATCCATCAAATCATCAAACGGAATATACCTACCTACCTACTTATCACAATCAACAAAACAGCTGCTGAATTGCTGTTTTAATTTTCAACGTTTTGTTGTTGTCGGTGTTGCTATTATATTATTGGATTTTCTGTTCCAGATATTATGTGTTTAATGCTGAGACGGTAGCAATTTCATACAATTTGTGGATATAGTTGAGTATGTTGTTTTTTTTTTTTTCTTTATTAATTTGTTGTTTATTGTATAGTGGTGCTACCAGACAACCTACATATGTATACATATATAGGGGTAAAAAATTAAAAACATTTTTGAATGTTTTTTTTTAAATATTTTTTTAATGGTTTTCTCATTGGGAGAACCAATATAAATAGTACGAAACTACAACAAATTTTTATTCCGAATTCTAAACCAGGAGCTCGAATTGAAAATAGAGACGTCAATAAAATTATTAGGTACTTTTAAAAAAGATAATTTTTTTCAATTTATTACTACCGATGATAATATTTATGAGACCGAATTTTTAATGGTTAATAACATACCTACCTTAATTGGAATAAACTACGCTAATTGCAAATACAAATATGACACATGACAATAGAGAGTATCCCTTGAAGCGAAGAGAAATGTCAAAATGCAAGATGAATGGCAGCAGAAAGTTGAAAATGATCCAACTTCGGGGGATTGCTAGGAATGTTTTTGGAAGTGTTCTTAGGTTCCCATTTTTATATAAAGAAGTAGACTCGGGACCGGTCAATTCAAAGGAGGAAGTGTTCTAAAAAACGAATTTAATTCGGAACGAAAATTATGAGCCTCTGATTGTAGGCGAAGCTTGTCCTATGCTCACTAAAATAAACAATTTGGATCGTTTAAAAAATATCAGTAATGGGTGATGCCAATTCAAAGTACTTTTTATACTTTTTCTAATAGCTAAAAAAAAAACTATTTTTACGAAGAATTAGTTGAATGTATAAATGTACAGTTTTGTACAAAGACATATTTTTTAAATCATTATTCAAAGCAATAGCAGCGAAATTCCATAAATGTGTAATCTTCTGTATTTCAGAATCTATGATAAAATAAATGGCATCATCATTTTTTAAGATACATTTTGTGTCAAAAACAAATTTCTAATTTATTTCAATATACAATTATCTATTTGTAAAGTTGAACCATCTCGTTAGAATTACAACATGTTAATTTATTATGCTAACCAAACTGAAAGCATTCAGTTGTAATATCAAAAAGTTATCAATCAATGTTTTTTTTACGATTACGTTCCCCAATAACTCCAAAGCTTAAAAAAATAAAACTAACACCCATCTATTATGTACTATAGACCGCAAAGTTGACATTTGAATAATTTAACAATTTTTATTGCCCAAAGCGGGCCATATATTTTGTTTATTTATGTTAACATATCCATTTTATTGAAAATGAGCCTCATCATAATTTTATTCATGAAAATTAGTATTATGGTGAATATTGTCTGGAAGAAGCTTTCTGTGGTTAACATTTTATTTTTGATAAAAATGCAAATTTATATATGCATATATTTTTATAATGAGTTTCCATTTGAAAAAAAAATATTGCATTTCAAAAATTCATCATTGTCATTTTAAAATCGAAAACTCATTAGTTGATAAATTTATTTCTTTCAAAATCAAAACTGACATTCTAAAATGACTTGGTTGACTTTAAAGAAGTTAAAAAAACCTGTCAACGTCAAAAATGACATTTTTACATTTATTTATTTATTCAACTGATTAAACATTGTTGAATCCGACATATAACTCGTATTATATTATCACCAATGGTCCATACATATCATGCTCTGAAAAATATAACAAACATATCAAATTGTCATATAATTATATGTAGGTTATTTTGAGGGATCACAGCTGTACCGAACCAAGTCATAGTTTTTTTTAAACTGTGTCACTCTGCGCAGAATTTCAATCTACATATTTGGATGCGTAATAATATAAGTCATAAATTATTTGGCACTACTAAGTTTCAAGTTCAGTTACTATGACATTTCAGCTGTGAACACTCTATATACTCATCTCTTTTTAACGTGTATTTGTTTATTCTTCATGTATTTCTTATCTATTTTCTTGACATTACAGTACAGTTAGAACCTAACCATTTTTTTATTTACCGTTATGTAACATGAACTCGATAAAGACGATCTGGACTTGGTTTTGTTTTGTAATACCTACACATAAAAATAGGAATGTTTGATCTAATGAATCGAATTTGATAGTACTCTTCTGAGTACTTGCATTTTCAAAAAATTTGCCTGCTTCTTGTTCGTTTTAAAATTTTCTTCCGAGATTTTGTTTAAGATGTATAAAAAATAATTTATTGCATACAATAATTTTATCTTTTAAAAATTAAAAATTAGTTATTTTTGTTTGTTTTACTATCATCGACTCATATATTTGCAGAAGATATTATGAGTAGATTTAAGTATGTATTGGATTTTATTTTATTCTAATCGCAAGTACTTCGCCACCTCCAAAGTAAAAATTCTATTTCCTATAGATGTCAAATATCAACGAAAAGTAAAATAAAAGTTGATTTTTTTTTCATCTTTAAAAAGATAACCTGATTAAATCTGCCATCATCAGACATCAATTACTTTGTTGAATGTGACATACCAGCGTACAATTGCAATGAAAAGTAAAAGACTGAACTATGTCAAGTATTTATAGGTTAAATGTCAGATATATTGCAAAAATATGTTTATTTGGTTAAAAGTTGTGAGGCTTATATCTTTATCGCTACATTACGAATCTGAAAAGCGAGTATGACGTGTATTAAAAAAAAAAATGCCAGACAAAAGTGACTGTTGAATTTGACAGATTCAATAACAGGCGTTTTTCTTTGGAAGTGGCGAAGTACTTGTGTGTAAATGAAAATTAAAATCTAGTACTTTCATCTGTCATGGTGTCTCTTTTGAGTAGATGAAAAATAAAACAAAATAAAGCTTAAAGTATGTACCTTAATTTAAATTTGTTTTTATATAGAACTAACAATTATTAAAATCAGGATATTAAAAAAAGAGCAAAGAAAATGTCTAACATTGCAAAGGTATTTTTAATATCTCTCGCTTTTATTTGAAATTGTGGTGTGAATATAAATTAAACGAATAATAAACAGCTTGTGGGAATGTTTAATCTAATCTATTCTTTTTTTTTATGATACGAAAATTGTTAGTAAAACTAAACTAATGGAATGTTGTTTCATATTTCTGCTTTTTTTTACACATTTAACTGAAAAAAAAAGATACTAAATAGACCTATAGAACTTTGCGAGTTAAGTGAAAGCAAAGACCTACTTTATTGAAACTGACAGAAAAGTACAAAATTTTTGAAGTCGGTTGAAGCTATTTTTTTATCTTTTAAAAACTGGTGTAAATGCTTTGATTTATGTATTATAATATTATTCACGAAATGTTCATTTATATAAAAATGAATTTTAAAATAAGATCGTTTAAGCGGAAAAAAAACGCTCAAAAAAAAAATCTGCCTACTTGAAATAATGCCACATGGTGACAATCGTTAGATCGTTATTATAATTTAAAAAGACGATTTTGATCTTATTAATATAATATTTTATTAATTTAATTAAATTAATATAAATTTAATTAAAGTAATTTTTCTTTATCTTAGGCATAAAATTGTAAGAGCTAAATATTTTTTCATTTTAAATTAATATCGATCTTTATTGTCACATTGAAGAAGGTAATGTGAAATAATAGGAACATATGCCAAGAAATTACTTCATATCTTTTTAAATGATAACAGCTTGGCATATTCTTGGTTACAGATAAGATATCAGACGCATATATGTATAAACAAAATATCTTTTTTTGTGTACAAAACTTGTAGAATTAAAAAAAAATAAAGATACTCGTATCTTATAATAGTTTTTTTCCTTTGTTGCAAATACATTTTTTTACACGCGCCATTTCTAGGTGTGTCAATTTTATTTAATTATAATTAAAAAAGAATTAAAAAAAAAACTATCGTTTTGACATTAAAGCTGCTTAAAGTTAACATATACGAGTAGTTATGTATTGTTTGTTTAAATATTAAATTTGCAGTTTTTCTCTAAAGGGAAGAAAATTTGACATTTTATCTTCTCTACTTAAAATATATAGTCATTCAAAAATTACGAAACAAACAATAATTTGAAAAGAAAGCTTTTGGCCTATAATTATACGAAGTAAAATTTCTTTTCCAATCGACAAAATATTTAGGGGGCTTAATTTCCTGTGACATAATTTAAGCCCTCGAAATATAATTATTATATTTTCACTCTCGACGCCCTCCCACGTCTTAAATGTCGGGAAATATTTTTCGAACACGATACATCTAATTAGAGACAACATTTTTGACGGCCATTAAGCCTAAGGAATTTCAGTCAGTCAGATTAGAGGTGGAAGAAAAAATAAAGGTGATTTTTTTGTGTATTTTTTTTTTTTTTGGATCGATTACAGTTGGAATTCAACACGCATAGAAACACACTCATGACTTATCGACATAATGTTATTGTTATACGAATAACATTTATATTTTCTAGTGTTATCGATTTTTTATTTTAAGTTGGTCTTTTTGAATTGGGATGGGAAAAATATATAAAACAAAATTATATGTAGGTACTCACAGTATAGGTGAAAGAAAAGATTGGGTTCATTGGGGAAAATTGTTATTTTAAAGAAAAAATAATTTACCAAAGTTAATTTCTAACGATTAATTTTACCTTTTTCGAACTTTACTTAGACCTCTGAAAAAAATTCTAGAATTCTGTAAAGCGGCTGGTGGGGGGTTAAACGACCAGTGTTTTTACCTTTGGGAGTTCCTGACCCCTTAACTCCCTCACCTGGGATTTTGCAGAACAATATAAATTTAACAATTTCGTGTACCTTACCAGAGCTATAGACTAATAGGTACTCACGAAGCTTAAGAGAAAACAAAATATTTCGTCATAAAATAACGTTGCTTTTGTGTCGCTGGCTCTCTGTCTATAGCCAGGTAGTATTACGATGGGGAAGACGAAAAAAATTTATTATTTATTTTGTTCTTATGAATTTTTTTTACCAACATTTTGAAAAAAAAATTCGCCATTGTTTTAATACGACCTTCTTGTTGGATGAAAACCATATGGAAAATCTTTTTTTTTTTTCTTTTAAATATTAATTAGAAAAAAAAATAAACAAAACAGTACTAAATTGAACCTATTCGTGTGTTATTTTAATTTAATAGGTGTTTTTTCTAGTTACGTTTTTTTAACTCTAGTTAATTTGATTTTTTTTTCTACCGAACCAAATTATTTATTAGGTATCCAAGTAGCATTCAAGTAAACAAAAACCATACAGTACACACAAATGATGACTAGCTAAAATGATCCAACCTAAAAACTTTTAACTATTAATCCCATGATAGTTAACCTCGTCCTCTATACCATTATTTGCCTCTATGCATTCAACACTCGTAAAATACAAAAATTTCCCAACCATGTCAGGTGGCACTTTTTTTTTTTTTTCTTATTTGTGTTATTATTAGATATATTCTTTTTATTCACCAATGTCAAGTGTGTACATCATAAAATATCTCACTTTCTAAAATCACCTTGAATAACCTACATAAAATTTACCTAAATAGAACATAAAAGAACAAGAGATCGATGTCATCAAAATTTCTCCACAACCCCTTTTGAATTGACATCACCCAATATAAAAAAATAATAAAAATACCAACACCCAGTGTTTGCGCCAGCCAGCAATCATTCGCACTTTTTTGACCTTTGCATGTTCAACCCCCATTTGCAGACCCAAAATGTACTTGATATAAAATGAGCGAGACAAAAAAAGAAAATCCACTAATTAATTGGTTTAAGGTAGATGAGTTTAAAGCTTGCCATCATCATCACCTTCAGTATACAACCCACTCAATATTCCAGCAGAAGGTACGATGAGTTGACCTATCAACCGGGAATCTTTGGAGTAATTTTACAAAATGATTTGCACTAAATTATATAACATTTGGACTCTGCAGTTGTTGATTCTAAAATCCCTTTTTAGCATAAAATCATAAAAGGCCAACGAATAGGTCGGAGAAACTTGATCTTTATGATAGATACTTTTATGGAACTCGGTCATTCTACGTAAAATAAAATTAGAAAAGCGCATTGAACGTTTGAGATTTTATTCATTAAATCAGGGCAAGTATTGAATTTGTAAAAAATCAATCTGGAGAAGAACGCGAACAAAGTTTGTTTCGCTTTTCTCTCTGAATGTCTTTACGTCGACCTATAGCCTAAAGTACTGGGGTAATGTTTTAAACTCGCAACTTAAAGTTCACTAGACACGAAATCGATTATTTTTCAAAGTAATGGTACCTACCTGTGATATAACCGTAATACCAAAACTTATTTATCTCGAAAACGGCTTTAAGGATTTTGATTTTGATTAGCCCACTTGAGTTTTGGTCACAAAATATTAAAAAAAACCGTTATTAACGGTAAATACGAGAAAGTTTTTTTTTTCTTAAAAAGAATTAATAGGGAATTTCATTGCATTATTTTGAAAAAATATTATTTTATGAGAATAACATTTAACGATTTTGAAAAAAAAAAAAAAAATTTAAAAGACAAAAAAAAGACCTAGAGAAAGAATATTCAAAAGATCTCTACGAGGATTCCATAAAGACTTTAAGTATTCTAGCTTCAAAGGACCTATAAAAAAATATTTAAAACAAAAAGAGAACAAAAGTGTTGCTCCCCTAGTGAAGGTATTGTATTCTGACGATTATTTTTTTTCACCCTAAGCATGTAAATGAAGGCACATAAAAGTTGCCAAGCAGTATGATTTAATCCTCCACAACCCCACCTTACTCCCATGACTGGATAGATAGATGGTGGAAGATAAAACCTTTTTTTTTCTGTTTTAGTTTTTCTTTTCACTTTGAATTAAAAATTTTAAATTCACGAATACATATTTAAAGAACAATTATTCTTGACCTGTTGTTATATTTTATATCCTTGTAATTTAACCTAATCGTGCTGGCTTTGGTGGTTTCTTTTTGTGTTAAATATTTAGTGTTAATGGTTTTTGTGTGTTATTATGACTTGAAGTTTTTTTTTTTTGTTTTGTTCTTGGAAATTTTTTGAGCGTTTCCTTTTTAATTTTACTTCTTTTCAAATTTTTTTATCTGATAATGTTTTTGGGTGAAATTGTTTTATGATTTTTTTCACCATAAAGTTTGCATATAAAAAAATCAAAAAAGCATGAAACACTTTCTTTAAACTTCTAAAAAAAAGAAACTAATAAAACGGCTTTTCTTTTTTCAATTCAGAAGCTTTCAAACCCAATCAATATTTCACCTTTAACAAGTGACCTTAACACCCTCACTGTTTAGCTAAAAAGGGTATAGAAAATCCATTGACTTTATTTGCTTGTATGAAAAATATTGTAGACATAAACATAAGAAGAGATTGTATGCATTTATTTTTATTCTATTGCTGGCACTTGCATAAACAAAACAAAAAAACAACGTCTCCTACTTAAAACACATTCGTCACACATATGGTATTTTTGTCGAAGAAGTATCTTTTCTTTGTTAGTTTTCTACGAAAAAAAAAATAAATAAACAAGATGGTAATATCATGATATGTAAGCACAGGGTGGTGGTATAAAAAAAGTGATAACTAAATATTCTACTTTTGTATAAATTTCTTAAGCGTATAAAATAATCTAAATCATAAAAAAAATATTATTTTAATCGTCTAAATAAAATTTTTATTTTTCGGTTTATCAAACCAATAGAGTTTTCGCCTTTTGACATTTTATAAAACTGAACATTCGCCACATTTTAGTTATGCTTATCCATAAGTTAAAGAGATTTCAATAACAAAAGTTCAGCTGTCTAAAGGGTAATTAAATTTGTATAAAAATAAAATATAAGAAAAGTGAGCGATGAAGGGACGGGTTTTTGAAAAAGAAACCTTTGGAGAATCTGTCTATTTCAATCAAGAGGCAGCAACCAGTTTAAAAATTCCGGCATGACTGTCCTACGGTTTTAAAAATGTACATTTTCGGATACGCTACATAAAATATTCAACAAAGAAAAAGAACTATTAAAAACAATAAGATTCACATATTTTACTGTGAAATCTTTAAAGGATACAAAGCAAATAGTGTTTCCACATATTTCTGCAAAGAAATTGAATTGATTTGATTTCGTGAAAAAAAAAACTTTAAGAAGAATTATCACTTAAAATGAAAACCACTATTATTATTTTAAAATGTGAACTCACTAATATTCAAAATTTATAATTTTTTTTTTTTTTTTTTTGCAAATTAGCATTAAGCCCCATAGGTACACTGCTCGGCAAGTAATCGTAAGGTTTCGGGTTAAAACCTGGAAATTGTATACAATTCAAAATTAAAAGAGACTGTACTGTAGGTGTGTTCGTTTTTAGCTCTAAAGCGTGTGTCGCCTCGAACCTCGTTCTGTTCTGAAGCGTTTTTTGTATCTCTTTTTTGCCCTTGCTCTGATGTTAACTCAGAATCCACTCTGAATTACCCCTATTATTTTGTCAGAGTGCAAAATTCAGAGCTGTCAAAACTCGAATCAGCTGTTGATGTTGGTAAGAAGTGGAATTTCGAGAAGATAAGAGTAAATAAATATATAAAATGATTGTTGACCAAAAATGCTAAAATATACATACATAAGTGAAAGAAATTAGAAAATCTGTATGGGTTGTGTTCGATGTATAAAATAAAAATCTAAGCAACTCCGAGTTTTTGACAGTTTATTGACATCTTTGGAGCAGGGAACAGCGAACAAACCTTGTGTTTCTTCTGTTTTATGCAATTAATCTTTCTCTGTATGAGAACCAGAGATCAGAAAGAACTGTAAACCTTTATTTTCAATTGGTTTTTCTGAGAGAGTAACTACATAAAAAAAAAAGAATTAAGGTTATCGGTTGACACTTATTTTTTATTTCCAGAAATATCTCTCAATGGTTGAGTTTTTTACGAAAAAATTAATGGAAAAGGTCAACCTTTAACCTTTGTCGCTGAAAATAACTCAAAAATAGTTAATGCAGAAACAAATTCGATTGATGAGAACGTGTTTAAAAAAAAATACATTATGATACATCATGCACATCCGCATGAATCATAGCTTACAAAATACTAACGGGCATTCGGATGGTTAAAATTGCAGATGAGATTTATTTTTTTTCTCTCAAAAATAAAGCTCAGTGGTTAACCGTAAACTAAAAAAAAAGGTTACTCTCAGGCCTTGACCGATACCTATTTTATGTGGGTTGAAAATAAAGGTTATTGATTGAGCATTTTTGAAAAGAACCTTAAAACATATTTTTTGTCATTAGCTTTTTGCGCACCCTGTAAAAGCAGCTCCAACAGTCAGTAGCTGCTATCTGTAGTATAGATGTATGGTTGCCTTTTGTGCCATTTTTCTCATCATCTTCTTAATCATGTGAACATCCCGTTTTGTTGGAAGCAGCAGAACAAGAAAACCAAAGAAACGTGTTTTAATGTTGTTGCTCTGCTTTCAACCGGTTTCGTTGCTGGAAGAAATTCTTGTTTTTTTTTTTCTTGCTCATAAATCGATCCTCCATATCCTTTCTATTTTTTGTTGTTTTTATTATGTATCGTATCTGGTGTAGAAATAAATATCTTTTCTACACCCTGTTTGTGAAGTTTCTCTTTACATTTTTTGTTTGATTTTTGTATCTTTTACAAAATCAGGTTCAATCGTGTCGTCCGTCGATCGGTCGATCGAACGATCGTGTTTTGCACTTGAAGTGCATCTAAATGAATCAATTTATTTTCACACAACATTTATACTACACAACCGCATCATACATACATAAATATCTTTCGACATCAGTCCAAGAATGATCGATAAACTCTCTTCAGTCCACTTTCAGTCTACATAATGTAAGAATCCGCCCTCTTTAAAAACGCTCAAATATAGAGAGCTATGGTTGCTTACCTATTTTTATCAATATCAATTGAATTGCACCAAATTCTGAGACATCATCAAATCGAACTAATGTGTATTCTCTGCAGATCGGTTTTCTTCAATTAAATATTTTTTTTTTTTGTATCTTTTTGTATTGTTGTTTGATTATACGAGTCGATTGATAGATTGATGAGTCTTTATTGATTGATGTGTTAAGAATGTAATAAATCGAAGAGACACACAAAGTGTGTGTTTGGTGCAGCATAAAGATCAGAGTTTAATTTATATGGAAATATGCAAGTCTATCTTAAATATGTCCGGTTCCTTGTCTAATGAAATTATTGGACTCAATGTTTGATTTGCTAGCAAAATATATAGTTTTTGATTTTTTTTTCTCGGGGGTGGGGGAGGTGCCAAGCTGTTTAGGGAAGGGAAATTTTCGTTGTTTCTGATTCAATTTGGTTTTACGAACTTGAAACCTGAGCTATCCAAAGAATTTACTACCATTTATGTATTCGATTTATCATTTTTTTTTTTACTTTGAAGCCAAAATTTGTTGAATTATTCAGACACGTATAGGAACTTAATGGATCCCTCAGGATCCCATCAGTAATTGCAATTTTTTTATGTGAAATTCCAATGGGCCCCACGACTTAGGATCTGTATGGAGGTCACCATCTGCTCATGAAACCAGAAAGTAGCTGGAGTACTTGGGCTAGTGTATTTTGTGTACAGTCATTAGGAGGCGGATCGTAAAATATCAACCCGATGAGATCGCTATCGGCAACTTCAATGTCAGCATGTTGACTTATACAGTTAGGTTTCCTAACATATCTTCGATTGAATAGAGAACTTTTCAATATCAGCTATAAAAAACATATTACACTTCAAGAAAATATAATTTTTTTTAAACAGTGGATTGTGACAATCCAACTGTAAAATTAGATTTTTTTATTGTTATTAATTATAACTTCGTACTAATTTGAAAAAAAAAAATATATCATAGTTTTGTTAAAAAAAGTGAGGAAACACGAAAGTGTAGATTTTTGAAATCTATCTTTCGAACTGCGAAAACATAAAAAAAAAAACAATATTCTACTAAATATTTCCATAAATATTTGAATTTCTTCTTTGCGGCCAAATATAGGAACCAAAAGGTTTAAAAAAATTTGTCGGTCGTTTCGATGAACTTTTTTTTTCAATCTCCCCAATCATCAAAAGTTCCTTCGTGCTTCTTCATATTAAAAATTAGTAGTTTGGCAATTTGTTGTTTTTCCAAATTTGATTAAAGTGATTGTTAAGTTTCCTTTTGTTATTTCGCCATTAGTGACTTTTAATTATTGTCCTAGAATAATATCTAATGCAGGATTTACGACCAAGGAATGGTATTTTTTAAATATATATAATTTTGTGTGAAAATTTGAAAATTGTTGAAGAAATGGTGCTCTACACAACAAAAAGACCAGTTACTGAAAATAAACTAGTAAACCAAATACATATTAAATTATATGCGAGGCTTTTTATTATTTATTTATTCAACTACAGACTGATATTTAAGTTGTTTTAGAAACAAAAATAAAAATATTAATTAGATAACAATTTCGTTTTTAGACTGTTGTTTTCGTAGGTCAGAAAATGTTGATTTTGATCCCACGGCAGATGAAGGTGAACAAAAAGCAAGAATTTTTTCATGAATAAAAGTGGTCTAATATCACTGCCTTGAGGTACTCCGGGCAAAACATTTACTATTTATTACTATACTATTATAGTATTATTATTATTGATGTTTATTTCGCATATTTGCAATTAAATTCGAGGAGGACTAGTATTTTATTTTCATGATCTCGACTGGGGCAACAACTTTCCACCCTAAGGCCTTTTTTGTGGGGTTCGCTGGGTTTTACTCAGTAAATGTCAACAGGCCTGCCAAAATTGATCCATGAATTTTTGTTCCTTCGTTTTTTCTGCGATAACAAATTAGCTTATTAAATCGTCGAGATAAAATAGCTGGACCCCGGTTTAAATATTAGTACAACTAGCCTTAAAAATTCAAGTTTTACCTATTTTATCTAAATTTATCTCGTCTTTGCAAGGAATAAAAAAAAAAGAAAACGATCAAAAAATTTTTATTGATAGCTGCCTGAGTACAAATGTTTATCTGTTCCCAGTTATGTTTTTATGATAAAGACGATATTATTCCTGTCCATTAATCCTATTTCCTTAAAAAGGTTTCACTTGAAAAATTTGCATAAAAGATAAAATGATTCAAAAAAATCATTAAACGAGTACCAATGTACCTATATGCATGCATTTTGTGCGAACATGAGAGGTTGATGTGCTTTTCAACATTTAATTTAATTTTGTTTGTAATCACATTAAAGGTTGGTTGGATATACGCTTGCTGTCTTCATATTGATTTTACACATTTTCTCTAGAGACATTTTATTTATACGATATGTTGCTCATGTGCTACTGAAAAGACGTAGTTGAAATGTGTGAGTTTACTAGAACAATGACTTAAATTACTTTTTTTCAACCGAATTGAGAGAACGTAATGTACATCATCTCTATGAATTCCCAATATTATTTGATAATGTTAATTAATTCTCATAAAAGTATGATTAAATCATTATAAGTAATGTTTTTTTTTTACTTAACTAAACTTGAATTTGTTTTAAACGCAAATATTTAAGTTAAACTTGAAATATGGCAATCGAATGATCGAAAACAGATATAGCCTGTCGTAGACTGTCTTCCATACGTGTTAAGAAATTGATTTTTTTTTTTCAAATAGAAAGAGAAAAAAAAATCCACATGAAATAGAGGAAAAAACTAAAAGATATCGTTATAGTTTTCATCCAAGAAGAAAATCATACTAAAACAATGGAGAAAATCTTATTGACTAAATAAAAATTTTCACCGGCAAAAAAAAATTACGACAAGTGTCTAACTTTTATTGTATGTATGTAACATTTTTTTATAGAAAATTCATGAAAATAAATTTGGAAGTTCAAATCAGTTAAGTATACAATTATAAGCCTACAAGTGACCAATTAGTAAAATTCAAAGTGTTATGTAACAAATATTAAGCAAATGTCTGGTTTTATTCACTCCAGAACTCTCTTAACCGTTTAACAAAGCATATTCGAGTGATCCAGTTGTGTGTTTTATTTAATATTACTTTTCAAAAAAAAAAAAAAAAAAAAACTACAGGATTAATGTTTTCTTTTTTCTTTATGATGTCTCCATCACCTTCTTACTACTCCGACTCCCACGACAGCTGACTATAAAATTTATTTGTAGGATGACACTTGTCATTGAAAAATATAAGTCAGTAAAACAAATGACTATCATTATTTGCTTTTGCTTTGACTTTTCATACAAACAAACAAAAGTATGTAGGTATGTAGAAAGATACATATTTACATTATGTAAACTTGCTCTATGGATGCAAATGTAAATCCTCTCAGAATAAGAGTTGACGTGACATGATATTTTTATAATTCCTACCTACCTACCTACCGACTCATATACATATCTCGAGCCTTCTGTGCTTGTATTGAGAAAATAAAAAAAAAAAAAAAAAAACATTTTTCAAAAACAACCCATATCCTGGTTTCTTCTTCAATAGAAAAAATTCAAATGAATCACATTACATTCTCCATAAGGAAAATTACAAATAGCTTTGCTGCCATATCCAAGAACGTACATACTCGGTATATACTCGTAGGTATTATAAACACCAATTAAAGGGTTCTTGTTTTTTTTTTTTGTGTAAAGTATCCATTATTGCATATAACGTATCTGTCAATTTTATAGTTCTTGAAAAATAAAGGTACTTGTCCAAATTGTATGTAGGCATTATTCAGACATGAATTTACATTTAATTTGCATTTCTGAAGCAAGTTTTGTGGTAAATGTGAATTCCTAGTGACAATTTGTAAACTTTTGTTTTTATTACAGGACTACTTGAATCCTGAATTGTGTACAATTTTTTAAGAACTAATAACCTTCAATATAAGTTGGTTGGTGACTATTTATTTCAGATAAAAAAGAATCTAATCATTTTTCAATGGGTCCCGAGCCCAGAGCGTTCACTAATTAAATTGGTATGAAATAGATGGCGATGCACTGTGGTCCAAAGGTCTTGGAAAAAATACAAAATTCTATTTTATTATGTATATTTAATAGGAACATCAACAGAGCTTTAAAAACAGCAAACAAAGTTTGTTTTTTGCCTAATTTTGACAACGTTGTGCAATTTCGTCTTACCGTAAAGCATAAGAAAAAAATTTCTTTTTTTGCAATTATGAAATACTTGATGAAATCTTACTTTTCTTTAATTGTTTGTATTTTAGAGTTAATTAAAATTTCAAATTAAAAAAAGGGTTTAATATTTCTAATAAAAATAACTTTCTTATTAGTTCCTTTTAGGTTTAAATGGGATTACAAAATAAGTGGTTTAATTTTTTTTATAAAACTTAATCTTGAAAATAAATGAAAGTTTAGAATAATTTTGTTCTCAAAAACAAAAATTTAATTTGGATTAATGTAAAATAAAATAAAGAACGTGAAATTAGCATTTGTCTACATATATTAAGTAGAATATTTTTTTGTATAATTTTAATCTTTTGTATAATTTTAATCTTTATATCAATATCGAAGTTGTTTTTAGTATTTTTTTTTATCATCATCATCATCATCGGCTCGACAACCGGGGTGCGGTCCTGGCCTCCTTCAACAAGCCTCTCCACCTATCCCGGTCTTGAGCCAACGCCATCCAGTTGCGCACCCCAAGGCTTCGGGCGTCCTGGTCTACGCCATCTCTCCAGCGCAAGACTCCTTAAGACTTTTCTCTCGAACGCGGCTAAGAGGTCGGAGTGTCTTTTGCTAAGCACCCAAGTCTCGGATCCATACATACGTGAGTACTGGCAGGACTATGGTCCTGTACAGCAGCAGTTTTGAAGTTATGGTGAGAGTAGGCTCTGTTGGAATTGAGCAGCCGCCCGCGTATTTCTTCTTCTAAATTACTATCGGCTGCTTTAAATTCGTGCTCCCCTACCTTGATTGTTTGACCAACTGTTCTTCTCGCATTCGACGCCACCATGTACTCTGTTTATACCCTTGAAAAGTATAAGTGTTAAGACCATCTGGTTTTTAGTAATTGACTTTAAATGGATACGAGCGTTTAAAATTGAAAACAAAATTTGCTTAAAAAATAAATGTTTGAAAAAAATTGTTTTCTTCGAAATTTTAAGTTAAACAGCAAATTTTCCTTAAACTTTTACCTGAAATGACTTGTTTTAAAAATCAAATCAAAGAAATAGTATCTGGCTGTTAAAAAAAATCCAGCATGTCTTGACGCTTTTATATACTTTTTCTTTTTTTTTAAATTTGAATTGGAATGATTCAAAAGATAAAAAAAAATTTGCACAAAATGTAGAACAAAACTGTTAAACTTTATTAGCTTTTTAAAAATGAGTATTTCAACCATCCCCTATTGTTAAAATTTATTATTTTGGAACACGCTGTAATCCTGTGAACACTTAAACTATCAAAAACTTAACAATTTTTTAAATATTTAGGCATATTTTTTTTTTAAGTTTTACCTTAATTATCTATTCTCTTAATTTTATCTTTCTCTTTTGTATTCTAAAAAAAAGTGTCTTTAGACAATTATTTCAAAACACCTTGTACACAAAGTTTCAATATTTGCATAGACTAAAAAATGTATTTGAAATATTTGACCCACATAACGTACTCAACAACATCTTTTATTCGATACCAATTTCATTAGTGAGCGCACTGGGCCCAAAATTAATTTTAAAAAAATATTACATTTCAGAGTAATGCAATGATTACAATCTTGAGTCCCTCTTATTCAAATCAATTCCATCACTCATATCGCTCACGATATGTTCCCTTTTTAACTTAAATATGCAAATTGTTATGGTCATGGATCGAAAAATAGTTTTTAATTGTTTCTTTTCAAATTCACGCACATTTTTTTCGTAGTCAGTAGTCAGTACAGGATGTTTCAAATATGTATGACGTCTGTCAATTAGGCAACCGAAACGCTTCGTTTGTCGTATCGTCAGCATTAATAAAAAAGAAAAGAAGAAAAATAGTTTAACTTGAAAGGCCATGTTTAAATAAAATAATAATAATTGTAATGGTTGTATAGAGTACAAACAATATTGTGTACTACATACTGTTGGTACTTATGTACGTACGTAGTAACAAAGAAAATCAAATGGAAGTTCGTTATTGTATTTTGTTAAAAAAAAATAGTTAGATGTAGTAACAACTTTTTGAAGGTTTTTTTTTTCATATTTTATTTGTTGTTCTTTATGCTTCTACATTCTTTATGTTGTTGTTGTGTTAAATTTGTTGAAGCACGAAGCACACGATGCTGGGTCATGCATTTTTATGCAACACTCACTAACTTAACTTAGTTTGGTTCGTTGTTCATATTGTTTAGTTTATGGTAATGAGTTGGACTGCTGATGATGGTATAGTTATAGGGGAACAGTTAACAGAGGGTTTTTTTTTAAAGTTGTGTGGCCAGTGAACTGTTGGTGTTAACAATCATTGGATCGTGCTATATTTTTTTTTCTAAAATACATAAATATATATAAACAATTATTACATGATGCATTGTACATTTTTACCACATTAATCATTTGGACCTGTTTTTTTTTTTTTTTTGTTGAGTTGATGATTGAAGGTGGTGCAATATTTTTTAAAATGTAATTTTATTTTATTAATGTCTTGGCAGTTAGTTTGAAGTGGCTTTAATCATTAAAAGAGGGTTTTATTTTTATATCCTCGCTGAATTTAGTTCGCGTATTAAATTTCAATTTCAGTGTAAATAATGCAGTAAAAGTTTTACAAGAATTGAGGAAAAATGTATTCTTACTTGCCCAGCAAGTAAGAATCAGCCTTATTTATTAGATTTCACTAATACTCGTTTCAACTTCGGAGTAGTTAAACCTTGTAGTAGCACTTACGCCGTCTTTACGCCACGGTAAACACATTCTTATTTATAAAGTATATTCCTAGATGTTTTAACTACGCCCTGCTTATGTCAAATATCGTATACAAAAAAATGACCAATCTAAAACTTTGGTTATTATAAATGTAAACAATCCCCAGCTGATGTGCACACATTTCATTTCAACTAATATAATTGGATTATTTTGGAGAAATAATGGATAAACAAAATAAAAGAAAACGCTCTGAAAATTGGGATAGTTCGCCTTCAAATTATCGTATAGCTGCCATTACTTGCAAATCAATTGGGATATGCCCTCTTCTGTTATCATCGCATCGCTTAAGAAAGGCCGAGCTATATTTATTAAGTTGTCCATATTTTCTTATGAAAATCGGTACTTCGACCGGAATTCTTCATCCCTAATTGTCATGGGATTAAACCGGGTTTTGTACTGCTTTGGACTTCCCCGAAGAACACGAAGAATAACGTTGATGAAAAATAAGGATGGCAGTGGTTCTAAAACAGAGCCTTATTTTGTTTTACTGTGGGGATAAAAATAATTTTACTTGCGAGTTGCGACTGTATAGATACTAATAAGGTAAGTTTGAGTTCTATAAAAAAATATCCGTCGAGAAATTAATCAGACCTTAAATTATGACTATGCTAGAGAAAGCAAAAAAAAACCCATAATTCTGTCTGCCTGCCTGTAGGCCTGTCTATATCTCCTTTTTTAGCATAAAATACTTAAGCGATTTTCTTCAAACTTGAATTGGAATTTCTTAGCTCCAAGAAATTAAGGTACCGTCTTATAACCGTTATGGCAAAACTTATTTATGTAATGATTTAATGAAATAATTTCTGTGGGTTTGTATAAGAAACTAAAATTATTTGTTCAAAAGAAACCGATTTTAACGGTATCTGCTATTGAACCTCATTAGCTGTTTAAGGGCACTCTTGATACAAAATTATCGTGGTTTTTAAACGTTAATCATTGCAATGACCAGATCCATTTCGGATTTTAAAATCTTATTTAGATGCTGCCCCGACCCTGACCTAAGTTGATCTACCAGTAGATCAACTCTCTCACAAATAAATATTTTTTCAAATGATTTCATTCACCCCAGGTGTTAGGGATTCACACCTGTCTGTATTGTAGTATAACTCAAATTTACTTCCTTGCCGGTTAATTCCCCCTTTTGTATCACAACAATTATGTATTATTGTTATTATGGCGGTAGTAATAACTAACGCTATTTATTTGCCACTCGTTGCATTTATTTCGAAAAAAAATTGATTCATACATAATTACATTTAATTAGTATTCGACGTTTGTGTCGATGCCAACCGTTGACGTTGGGGTGTTTATAATAAAGCTATTGTGGTAAATTTAGTAACAATACCATATATTGCTCTTATTCATTTATATATAGACACATAATATAGTTATACTATAATATATGCTTCTATAAACTCATAATTTGATTTATTGTTTTAAACTCTTGCGTATATAATAACAGAGACAATAAAAAAAAACAACCTCAGTCTAACAATTTACAGACATGAAAGTGTCTCTTACAAGTCTTTTAAGGGTACATTGAGTAAAATAGCGTACAATTAAATAATCAAATCCAACCAAAAACAACAAAAACAAACACCAAACCAAAGCCAAACCAACACTGAAGCTGAAGCCCTCCAAGTGTTTTGTTCATCCAACAAGTCAATTCAGCAGCATTCAACAATGGGATTGATTTCACTTGTTGAAGTACAAATTGGTGTTAGCAGCAGAAGCAACACCAACTATTATACTGTACTTGTCATTATTTGTGACAGACAGGGACTATAAATTTTACGTTGACATTGTGTATTTGGGTGGTTAGGTAACTAACAATATTGATTGGACAATTTATTTACATATATGTAATATGTATGTACGAGTATCTTTTCCATTTTATAGATATGGTTGTTTTATTAAAATATCTTTTTTAAGAGAACGCTTAACAACAACACATTAACAGTTTACGGATTTTTAATTAGTTTTTACAGTGCTTATCTAATTGAAAAGTATAATCGGATCTTAAAGGTTTAGTTGCAATACATTTTTGACATAAGCTGTCAATTTTTTCATTGTGAATGAATGGCATTTTGCTTACAATGTTATAATAGTCTATTAGACTCGCAAAAACATATGTATAAAACAGACCCTTAAACGAATAACGGTAAATCAATAACAATTTCAAGTAAAAAATATGTTTATTCCTTTACTATCTCTCTGGCACTCAACATCGAATAATTTCATCTGTGTACTTTTCTCTTTTCGTCGAAGAAGAAATATCTGTCAAAATAATTCGGTTTCCATTGACGGCTACAACACTAAAATAAAATTGTAACGAGAAAGTGTGCTTCCATGATTTTCACACATGCTCTTCACTGCTTTTATTGTTTAACGAACTTTGACACTCAAAATTTGAGATGTGGAGAGTTGTCAGATAACAGAAGGTAGATTTTTCAATGGTTATACAATTTCGGATAACTAAGAAGGTTGGACGATGACGTTAAGATACTCGAACTGATGGAAGTTAGTGTTCGCATCGTTTAGCTTATAATTCTGTTCAGCTACAGCCTTAACAGATGGCGTTATTTTCCTAAAACTTGGTATATGTATATCTTTTTTTGGGCAATATACATATAGCGTGTTTTTTGATAATTTTACGTTTTTTTTCGAAAATCCTAATTTCCTAAAAACGGTACCAACGAATTTTGCAAAAAAAATTGGTAATTTTAATCCAATGTTAACTTACTTTTTATTTAAAAAAATGCCACATTAACAAGGACGGATTTACTTTCAAAATTTTCGCATTACAACGAAAAATGCTCTGAAAATTTGTTCACCAGAATTTATTACCAACGCTTTAATCCAACTCCTTGTGGATTACCACAAAATTCTTCACAGATACGAGTGATACTCGAAATTGCGACAGCTACTTATTTCGGATCCATCAATAGTAGTTATGAAACAAGTACAAAAAATTAGATTTTCCAAATTCAGGCGATGCACTTTTTTTTATTGTTTATATGAATGATAATTTTTTTTATATAGAATAATTTAAAATTTTCAACCAATAATACATACCCATCAAAATTTCCAAAAAAAATGTAATATTGAATTATTGAATGTATTATTGAATTTAACCACCATCATAAAAATTTCTTTAAATCTTTGTAATAATCGTTAAAAAAATCCTTTTTGCCATTTTATAATGTCCCCATTGTCATAAAATTGAAATTAAACGAACAACTGTCAAAACTTGAAAGTAACCACTTATTTGCATGCTGCTATGCTCAAGTCGACTTTGTACGTTGTGTGTATTTCTGGTTTTGCCAAAATAAAACAAAAAAAAAAAAACATCTTCCTGCATTTGTTTGATGGCCCTGACCTACGCATCCGTTACAACAAGACCAAACCAGATTAGCATGTGTGTGTCTAAAGTGTACGCCCCAAATGACAGCCAAAGAGAAAGTGTTCTTCTGTCAGTGGTTGTTTATATTTTTGAGTGTTGCACTCTTATTCGTAAATGGCGTCAGTTGTTTGACGTTTTGCATTCTATTTTATGCTTTTTTTTTACTTTTTATTGGGGATGGTTCTGTTTGTGGTGAATGGTGATGGTTGTGGTTTGGTTTCCGAGATCGACAATGGCAACAACAACCTGTCAACCCTGACATACATACTATACATATTTGCAACAAAAAGTAGTATATGTATAATATAAATAAAACGACATCTTCTTTTGTGAAAATTTTCTTCCGATTTGCTATGCCAAATTTATTTCCTTTTAACTTTGTTTTTTTTTCTCTCTCTTTTCTATATTTAAATGAATAAAACTAATTTAAAAATTGGTTGCTTCAATAAACCTCGAACAAAGACCTTAAGCTCTTTCACTTAAGCTCTCACGTGTATTTATATTTCTTTGAAAAGATGAAGATACATAAAAGATAAGTACAGTTGTACATACATGCAAATGATTCAAAATGGCGTTTTATGTTTATAGAAATATGTAACTCATTCACGTTATCATTTAATATTTTCTTTATATTGGCAAAAATAGCGTACTAGTTGTATTTGGAATTTTTTAATGGATAGGTATTACTTTAAAGTCCAGCGGTCGATCAAAGTTATAGAACATTTTAAGTTAAAAATGATCGAAAAGATTTTTTGTAAAAAACAGACTCTCATTTGTTAGTTCTTTTTGTCGACTAAGACACTGTCTTACTTTGCAAATTGATTTAAATATGTTTTCTTTAATTAAAACGAATATTAACATACTCTGCCAAACACTGTTTTTGAATATGTTTTTTCAAAGTTAGACAGCTGTCTAAAGTTAGACAAAGTAGGTATATAAACAAGCTCATAGAATTAGGAATATATATAGGTACATCTACTGTAGAATCCTAAAACCAAATATTATTTATATTGCTAATTTTTCTGTTTTTAAGGCCTAAATGTAGAAACCTGGTTCAGCCTTGCTTAAACATTTTAATCACCAATTTCGTCTGATTACTTGGTGGTTCAACGTTGGTTAAAGCATGGATTTGACATATCACACACTAGCGCCTTCAACCAGAGTTAAACTTCAACTTACTTACACAAATAGGAAGTTAGAAGATCATTCGTCCACGGTTTAAATTTTTATTTAACTTTTACAAACTTTAATTTTTCTACACTCTGGACTACATATTTACTACCCTTATAGTATCATCTTATTTGTTTCTTCTATATTACAAGTACCGAACCATACATCTATTATGTTTGCAACATATTGAAAGTAAGAATATGTTTTTGACTCTGATTATAATTTACAAATAGTATCTTCCAGCAAAAGTTTATTGATTTGTTTCAAGAGTATATAAACTTTTTTATTATTTTTATTTTATCCCACGCCATCTTCTTCAGCTTTTTAAAAGAATATACAATAGAAAAACAAAGGGATGAAAATGTTACATAATAATCTTATTGTCTCTCCTTCTTTTTTATTATTTCAAGCATTGTTAACTGAAGTTTTTATATTAAATATCTT
The DNA here is from genome assembly GCA_958431115.1 of Syrphus vitripennis. Taxonomy (NCBI): domain Eukaryota; kingdom Metazoa; phylum Arthropoda; class Insecta; order Diptera; family Syrphidae; genus Syrphus; species Syrphus vitripennis. The sequence goes on along the minus strand of OY288108.1, from coordinate 58,670,065 downwards.
TGTTTCTTTTTTTTTTACAGTGGTGGAACACAAGCACCTAGCTCATCAGCTGCTGGTGGCGGGGGTGGTGGAGGAGCTGGTGCTAGAACAGCAAACAGTTCCGGCAACATGTATTCCGCCCGCCATTCAGTGGGCTCCTCAACGGGGGTCCTAATGGTAGGACCGAATTTTCGTGTTGGCAAAAAAATTGGCTGTGGTAATTTTGGAGAATTGCGATTAGGTAAGTTTCGTTTTTTTATTTTTTATATTTTTTATTTCTATGTTTCAAGGCCTGTTTTAGTAAAATCTTAGAACTGCTTTCAGTCGCTATTTTTATTATTTTAATTAAATTTGTTTCAACTTCTTTTTGGGGTGTTTTTATTTCTAAAAAAAAATATTTACTGCAGATTCCAGTTTTAGAACTAAAAACATTCTAACAACTTCAGCTTTAAACAGGCCCTGCTATGTACTTATATTTTCTAATTGTATTTTGTTATCTTGTATAATCATTTTATTTTACTGTGTCATTAAAAAATTCAAGTGTACCTTATTTATATTCAATTATGATTTAAGAGACTAATCATGGATATATAGATTAAGTATGCAAAAAAAAAAAAAACAGCAACACCAATAATAATGAAGTAATAAACTTTGAAAAACAATAAAACGAAAGAAGACGTGATAAATTATCACAAATTGAAAGGCGTGCCGTCGTGCTTAAAGCTTTCATTAAAATAAGTGAAATTGTGAGGCTGGGTGTATAAACAGGGTGACCATTATTAAGTTAAATAGCTTATTCTAAAAGATTATTTAAAATAATTTATTATTTTGGGAAGAAATACTAGTTCCATTATATTGTTTCGAGTTATATTGAATTGCTTGATAAAACAAGAGCTTAATTAGCTAACAAAAAAAATTTCGGCTAAGCTTTTCGACGATTTATACCTCATTCGTGGACGCTGGGTAGACCAAAATGCCCAACCTCCTTTCTAACCAAGTTCTTTCCCGTACAAAGCGTACATTCCTTGGTTGTTTTTTGATAACATTTATTTTGACGATTTTGACGAGTTATTTTATACAAAATTTTAACCAATTTTCTTTGACCAATTATTTTTTCGGAATTTTTTTTTACAAAGTAAAAAGTGTGGTGAAAAATCCGTTTCCATCCAAAAAAAAATTATCTGTCAAACTCCATTAGTTTATGAAGCTGAAGATCGCTGCATCCGAAGTTGTTTTTTCATTTAGAGTTGCAGCTCTCGAAAAGTATCAATGATATTGGAAAATTTTAAACACCAAAATGTTGGGCACAAAATTTCCCAGGGGCGATGTCCGCTACTTTTTAAAAATTTTATCCCGTTATATTTGTTTTTAATGGGTTTTTAAACTTTTCAGATTATTTTTTTGTTTAGACGTGCAGATAGACGAAACTGACGGTAAAAATAAAAAACAAAAAATTGTATCGTGAAGAGCGTCTTTTACTCTAGAGGCGATGTTCCTTACTTTTTTTTTTTTTTACTAAGCGTTTTTAACCATGAAACATAAAAACAAAACTCACAAAACTTTATACCGTTATAACTTCGGATCACCTAACGGTACCAAAAAAAAAGTACATAGAAAAATTAGATTTTTTCAACTCTAGAGGCGATGTTTTTTATTTTTTAAAAATTTATGTTCTAAAGCCATTAATTTGCATATCAAACAAATTATAATAAAGAGAAAAAATAACAAAGAAGATACGAACTGCATAGTGCATATACTAAAGGGTGAGCCTTGAATTTATATGACAACAATATTGGTCTTGTTTTTTTTTTCTTTTTATGTTATGAACAAAAAAAAACAAATATAACGGGATAAAATTTTTAAAAAGTAGCGGACATCGCCCCTGGGAAATTTTGTGCCCAACATTTTGGTGTTTAAAATTTTCCAATATCATTGATACTTTTCGAGAGCTGCAACTCTAAAAGAAAAAAAATGCAGCGATCTTCAGCTTCATATTAGTTTGTACAAAACAGTACAAGTGGGTTGGTTCACAGTTCAATAAAAAATCACTCCCAGAAGAATTTCATGTAATTTTTAAATACTGTAGTTTTTTTTAGGTCCAAAACTTCAACCCAAACATTTCAGAACAATAAATTGTATTACGTGTAAGAAATTTAAATATTATTCTGAACACACAAATCATAGTTCTGAAATTTATTCAAATCCTTTTGACGTAATGGATATGACATCCTTTTTTTAAATTGTTTCAAGCACTGATTTCTGAAGCGAATATTAATATTCACATTTAGTTCAACTTCCGATGCATTTAATTTTAATTTATTTCGATTCGCTATTCATAAATATTTACTTATTGCCTTACCTGGTTACCTACTCTGTGTTGACGTGACTCGTATCCAAGGTAATTTGTGGTACATTTGAATGTGAGCAGGGACCTACTGCAAAAACCAGACCTAAAATGAAATTTAAACCTACCACTAACTGCTAGACGATATTCTAAGAACATAAAGTACACAAATAGATCCGACCTACGTTAGTAAAACAGAGGCGACACCGTTAAAATTTGTAACAGAGCCCCCAATTTGATAAGTATTTAGATGTTTTTTTTTGCTTTGTTTTTGTTTTATATCTGCGCAATGTCATAAGCAGTAACAACGTCAAAAAAAAAACATGGCGATTTATCGCCTGAAAAAAAAGAAAACAATAAAATTATGCAGTTATGTATGTAGGTAGTTAGGTTTTAGGTACTTTTGTTGATTCTTCTTTTATTATGCTTCTAGAAATAAATTGGGTATAGAAATGGTGCCAATCAGCATTAACACACAATTTGTAGTGTACAGGCAGAAATCATCTTTACAATGTCATTGATTAAGTTAATTGACGAAACAATAGAACAAAATAAGAAGACGACGCGACGTAGGTTTAAATATTATGTAGGTAGGTACAGTAACAGTATATTTTGAGCTTGAAGATGTATCAGAGTAGGTTGGATTGGTTATTGTTTTGGTTATTATGTTAACCCGCGAGCTTCTGGTTTTGTTGGCGGCTGCCAATTAAAATTAAGTACTGATTTCCTTTAAATTTTGAAAACACTCGTATGTAGTACTACAGTACATACTTGCATAAGTAAATTAGTTTAGTAGCGAGTATAAGTAAAATTTCATGGTTACTTGATTTGGATCGTAAACATTTTTATAGCCCTTTTATGTTTTGATATAAACACGTATAAGTTCTATAAAGTATTCGTTTCTTTTGGAGTACAAACCGTTGCTGCTTCTCTGTAATTTTTATCAATGCAAATAATTATATTGACCATTCTAAAAAAAATAGGCGACAGCAAAAAAAAAATATTATATAAGTAAGTCTTAGTTCCTCGGATCAGACAGTACTAATTTCATACCTATACTTAAGACCATTTTTGCTTCTTTAGCTAATGAGTTGTTGTGGTTACGCTGCACGCTACGTTGATCTTCATGCGGTATGTAGAATCTATCTCCTTTCTTTGGATAGCCAAGAACTATGGTGCCCTTGCTAGCGACCGACTATATTTTCAGCATTGAAATGAAAACATATCTCACACTACACCAATGGTTTTTGTTGGAGATGGGTGCCGTGCTACTGATTGTTCTCAATCCTTGTGAAAGGTGGTCCACTTATTTTTGGCGGACTGCGGGATCTTTTAGTCGTATCATTCATTATTAAACATAGGCTTTTCGAAATGCGAAAACTATAAGTAATCATACTTAAGCAACCATCAGCAAGTCCCGAACCATTCAAATTCTGTTTCGGACGTCTGAAGACTGCTTCTTAACCGCCGCGCCGACTGTTCGCGAAGTGGTCAATTTGGTTGGAACTTGGAAGTTGCTTTTCTGTCCGTCAGAATTTTGCCAGAGTCAATCGTTTTCGTTGCGAGTCTAAGCATTCACATCTCGTATTACCATTATAATGTCTCCACGTGCTGTACTATCATTAGCAGCACTCAGCCGGTAATAAAATACCTCCTTCTCTTCATCTGAAGATAGCTCCTTTTTGACGAAATCAATCTAGTGTTGGTTTCGGTAGCGGTCATCATTTTCATTTCAGTTTCTAGTCGCCGTAACCAATCCTAGGAAACTAGGCCTTTCACAATTTTAGCCTATTTACTGGCCCGAGGTCAGTAGCAGTGAATGTTCTGGGCAATCAATAGTTTCCCTCGATCAGGCAAGATTCAGGTAGACATTCAGTGTCATTTTTTTCCATGTGTCAGTCACTTTCTTTTTTTTCTCTCTAACTATTGAAACGATTCGATTTGCAATTGAAAATTTCACGTCTGTCTGCATTTGTAAGGATTGAATTTTAATAGGTAAATTTTTTAAAACAATAAGTTTTTCAAAATCTATGAAAATGTTATTGAATTTCAATAAGTTTTTTTTTCATTAAATCAATACGATTTCTCTAAAGAAATGATTAAAAAAAAACTTTGTTTTGTTGCTTTTAAAAAGGATTTATAGTAAAATAGCTCAATATGTAAATCTTATTGTTTTTGAAAAGTTTTTTTTCCTCTGTATGTTATTTGGTTTTGCAACTATCAAAAGCTTGTAATTTATTGATCTGGTTCGAGGAATATAAAAACCTAGGAAATGTCAAAAAAAAAACACCCATCAGGGCTCTTTCATCATTATATAAAATAACTTATTGATGCACTTTCCATATCAAATATTATTTTTTAGTGAACAAAACACAAGTTGACATAACACAAGTTGACGCATCGCAACTAATAACAATGTGTGTCAATCGCATCCATCGTCCGCGACTCGGACTCATTCATTTCATTATTATGACAGTTTAATTACATTTTATATTTTTTCAATCTTCTCCCGTGCTTCGGTCGTCGTTGTGCCTGCTATGCTGAGAATAAAACCAATTTCCATTGAAAAGTTTAAATCAAGTAACTTAGCCATGTGAGAAAACTCTCGCATGTATTCAATTAAACACGCTTATCGTAAAATGTCAAAAAGAATATACTATCGTATAGGGTTGCATGATATGACGCATATATTTTGCTTGGTCGAAAGGCTTTAGGTTTTTTAATCAAGTATAAACCGGTAGAGTAGATCATCTGGAAATTAGTTAATCCAGTTCGAATAAAAATATACGAGTATATAATGTATATGTATGTATATTTTCATATAGAAACATTTTAAATCGTCGAACGAAACATGAGCAATCTAGGGTACTCCCCGCTCAGCAAGCGATTGGTGATGCTTCGTTTGAGAGATTATCTTGGGGATGCGTTCAGGTATAGAAACTTTGTTTATGCAACTTTTTGTGTTGTTCATTATGCTCTACAAAATGGCAAGTCCTGCATTCGTCCAAAAATTTTCCTAAATAGCCAACAACAGTAAGGCAAACAATTCCATACAATTTCCCAAAGGTAGTACAAATGTTTGGTTGTTTCTTAATACTACTTCGTCGTCGGTTCCAACGGTCGTCTTCACTTCAAAAACAACCCTGTAATGTTTTCTAAAAACCAAATTTGCCTGCGGTGCATAAACAATCGTGCTGTTGAAAAATTTCTGGAAAACCTTGACGTGCATCAAACCCGCTGGCCCGGTAAAAAAAAAGTCCATATCAATGTCCTGAAGAGGTTTTCTCCATAGCTTGCAAAACCACTGCGTAAGTTTTGCATCTGACCTTCCTTCATCACTGCTCTCTTTTTGAGAGCATGGGAAACAGCATTGGCCCAGTCCCAACATAAGGTGAATCTTCTTTTCCCCTCTAAATATCCTTCTTTTTAGGGTCATGGAATGGCTTATAAACCATCAGCTTAAAAAATATCTCGAAGAGCGAAAGCTTCTAAGTGACCGGCAGTACGGCTTTCGCAGCAATAGGCAGACTGGTCATCTGATGGCATATCTTACTTCACCCGAACAGTGGCATAAATATCGTTTTGGAGAATATAAGATTATTGCACTTGATTGAAATTGAAATCTTCATTTAATTAGAAATTATCTTTCACAAGCCGTATTAGACGGTTTTGAATTTGATACCCATAAAATAAATACTGGTGTGCCCCAAGGTTCCATTTTGTCTCCGACTCTCTTCCATTTTTCCATCAATGGTGATGGTGAAGAACAAAACAACCTTTTAGTTCTCGATATAAAAAAAAACGGTACTTTTCACATTACCGTTTAGACAAAACATATTTTTGATGAATTTTTTTCAGTGTTCAAAAAATATTTTACAAAAAAACCGATATTAACGGTACCGCCGTAAAACCGGATTTTTGATGTTCGTTTTTTTTTCATAAACAGTTTCTGATGATGACTTTGTATTTTTCTATAATGAAATTCTAGTTTTTGCAAGTTCGTGCAATTTAGGTGAAGTGTATGTGTACTTGATTTAGTTATTAAAATTTTATTGGACGAAGTACTTATAATTTGGACTTGTAAAAATGACTCATTCATAAAATAATTTTTTGACGTAAAGCGAAAGTGTAAGTGTAAACTTTGTGTCAAGTCTCCATTTAAATTCTTTCTATTAAATAAAGATATTGTTCTACGAGATAAATTATGTATGAGATACACACTTTACAAGCGCTATAGTTTAATTTTGTATAAAACAACATTTTGCAGGTATATGTATATCCCTGAATATAAAGACCAAGGTGAAATATACATAATGATTCAATTAGAAACCTAAACTAAATTTTAATTAGCTTCCAATAATAAAGTAACAGACGACTGATGCTTGTAAAACGTGCCAACTTGATACGACCATAGCAGGGGTGCAGCGGTGAAGGTCGATTTTCAGATGGATAAACAAAAGCAAAATGTTGATGTTGTTTCTTCGAATTGAATTTGAAGCTTAATTACATTTTATTGGTTTTAAGTTTGAACATTTCTTGGAACTTAACAATTGTACACAATTTAATATTACATTCAGATGGAAATAATTATTTTCAAGAAAATTACGTAACAAATATGGCTGTCACGGTGCGTCGTAACCGATGTTTTACACTATATTTCCACTTCTATATTTCCGCCCAACAATATACATAATGCAATTAAAAAAATTTTTTAGTACTTATGAGATAAGGTATTTTCTAAATTCGTCGAAGTTCTCTTCTATGACAACATGTCTGGTCGTCCTACACTCGCCCATTTGGAATCCCCATCGTGTGAAGATAAATCTCCTTTATTTTATCAACAAATAAATGAAATTATTTCAAAACCAAACAAAAATTCAAAATCTACACACACCACTTGTTTATTTGCTTAATTTATATAAATATCCAACATCCAAAAATAGCTTTTCATTTTATAACGCACAACAGAACGAAACGAAACAGGAACAACAACAAAAAAAATTACACAAAGTCCGTTTTTCCCTATGGCATCAGAGCTATCTCTTCACAAATAATGTGGTGTTAATTATAAATATATATATATATATATATGGCTTCTGCTGTGTTATGACAACAACAATAAAAAAAAAAAAATACACTTGATATATAGAAACTTTGTATAGAGAGATGCTTAGATACAACTTTTGTGTACTTAAATTGCTTAAAATTTATGACGTCAACGATGTCGAGAAAAAATTATTCCAACGTCAGAGAATACTTTCACTTTTCTTGACCTTAAAAAAATGGCCCCTAAGTTTAACACATTGTGGGGACTTTATTTTTTTTTAATGAGTGTTTCTGAGAGATTCTGTTGAAAACATAAAAGAAAGACATAATATGTAGGCTTTTGTATGGTATATTTAGGTTCTTATTTGAAAAATAAAAATGCTAAAATTAATATTATAAACAAAAACAAACAGAACTTTACACACCAGTGATTCCATTTAAATTCAAGAATACGGAAACAACAACACTTGTATTAAGGAGATTTAGGGTTTGTCTCACAATGTCTGAGTACAGTTCTAAGACCAAGTTAAACCCGAGTGCAATATTTTCAGACACCGCTAAAAGCTTTTTAGCTGACACCTTAAAATAGATATATTGATAATTTATTTTTGGATGAGATTTGAACAATTTGTTCAATAAGCTTTGAAATAGGTATATAATTTAATTTGAAAGATCAATAAATTCAATACTTTCTTGAAAATAAAATAATGTCATGGCTCTGCATATTTCGTCTCTATCGACAATATCAGAAACGAATATCATTCATCCCTTGCATATTCTGAAAGCCAACCTACAATGCCCTTTGCTCGCTTTCACGAAGGTTGGACCGACGCTTCGGTCGCGACCGGGCTAGGGTTCTTTTCACTGACATGTATCCCATCGAACACATTTAGGACCTGCTGGGAAAAATGATAAGGCAGCGGCCTGCCCTTCCCGAGGCACTCAGTGGGCTGAGATTTGCTCTGATGGTCTGATCGAGGAGTGGAATAATTTAGACGACGTAAGGTATGCCAAGGCGAATTGTAGCTTTGATAGATGTTAGGGGAGGCAATACCCACTGCTAAAGGAACGAAAACTCGTTTAGAAAAAAAAAAATAGTAATAAAAGAATGAAGTTTTTGCCCATTTTCGTTATTTTATGTTTTATTTCAAAGTTCTTCTCATTTATTTTTATTTTTTATATAAATTACTTACATAAATGTTAAATGTTAATAAACAATACAGTATTGAAAAAAAAAACTTTTTTTTAATGTATTAGTAATTATTGCGAAATTTCAAGGTGCGCCACTTTTTTATAACTCAGTGTAGGTACTTTTTTGACATTGTGATAATAATCAGTACGATAGTGTGAAAGAGGTTTTCAGTGAAGTTTGACATCTCTCTATTGCTATTGCACTTGGACTGATTGAAAATTTTCGTTAAGCTTAAAAAACTGATAATAAAATCTAGGGATGGCTCACAAACAGGAAGGGCATATTTGTGTAACTCAGAACAATTTATCAGGCCGATCATCAAACAGTCTAAACTTTTAGATGAGTTACAATATGTACCTATAGTTGTTGGTTATTAAGAGGGTTGAAAATTTTTTTGCCATTGCATTGTATTGTACTAAGGATGGGCTTGTTATGGAAGCAGTCTGATATCTGTGATTTCATTGCAAATTTAATATTCTAGCTTCGTCAGTGATTTCTTTCCTCAATATTAATTTTTAATCATTATAAAAACGACAACTAGATAAATAAAACTAGTCTTTGGTACATTATCTAAAGTTCATTTAAAACAGACTCGTTGCGTCAGAGACAAGCCCTTTGTTCGCTTCAAAATACTTTCTTTTTTTTTGCTAATCCCTGAGGTTATTAAATATATAAATGTACATATATACATATATCTAGTATCTTATAATGTGATGCCCGCAACTACTAACCGTATGATTCATCTCTAATGTATCTACTACATGTATTTTTATTCCTTTTCATTGGACTTCAATATGATTGCGGTTAGTCTCCTGCTTTTTTTTTGCTATTTTTTTCTCTCAGTCAGTTAAAAGACTTGTTATGTAAAACACCGGCACCTTGCACATATAAAACCAGTAAAGACTTGAAGAACGAAATTCAACACCATGGCTGAAACCAAAAAAAGAAAAAAACTAAAATTGTGCTAAGTTTGTGCACGTCGTAACATGTCGGTTGGCGAACTGTTGGTTTGTTGGTTGTTAAATGAATGCATTTCATAGTCTTTGCTGGCTCAGAAGTGTTTCCTTCCCTTTTGGTCGTTCGTCTTGTCTTTCTTCTACCGGGCTATGTGTCATGTCAGAGAATATAAAAAAAAACTCAAAATGGAAACTATTTCCTCTTTTTTTTTTGTAGGTATGTCTGCATGATTCCGTCCTTCATCTTTGTGTAGCACCTCTTATCCCGGATTTAGATTTTAATTTTTTATCTGACATCTCCAACAAAACACACACGCATTGCCTAGTGGAAAAGCAAAAAAACAGAAGCCCGCATTAAACAAACTCTCTTATGGTTATGGAGTTGTTCCTTTATACTTCATAGTATGGATGTTCTTTTTCTTAGTTTTGCATTTCGTGTGTATTTCATGTGTCACTTGTTGTATGTGACCGAGACTCTTAAAACAAAAAGAAAAGAAAAATCTTTATCTTCTTCTTCTTCTTGTTTGCAATAAAGAAGCACAAGTTCTCTGTAAACTTCATATGCCGCATGCTCTGTCTTGTTTCTTCAGAAAATATTAACTCCTCTTTGTTTCTAAAGTGAGCAGTTTTTTCCCAGTGAGCTTTTTTTTTTTGTTCTTTTTTACTTATTTATGCGTGATTACATGTAAACGTGGCTTTAAAACAGTAGGCAGCTGCAAGAGAAAATGAAACTACCTAAATGAGGAACCTTTACAGTAGAACCTTTGCAACTAGAAGGCTAGCTTTGTTCAAAAGGTACATACATATATATACATAATTGAAAATTTGGGTGTGTAAAAGTGGATAAAACTTTGTTAATTTTGGAACTAATTGGAGTAGAGTAAAACAAAGGAACCTTTTTAGTTTGTCAAAAAAAAAAAATTAAGTTTGATAAATTGAACTAACCTACCTACACCCAAACCGTGGTGAAGGCATTCACTCGAAAACTGGGCTTTTCCTGAATGTATTTTATTTTCTAATTTTAACACTTGGAATTAAGTGGTTGTTGTTTGTTATACTTTCTGTGATTCATGTGATTGTGTTTTTTTTTTTTTTTTTTGGATTTTCATAGAAAAAAAAAACGAGCACAAACACAAAATAGCTCGTCGATAGCTCTTGCAATCGATAGCAAAGGTTGACGAAGACTGAACGAAACCCACCGAACCGCAAATATGGGATCGCGTCATATAAATTCTTTGTATTTGTTCGGTTTCGTACCAACAAGTTCGTCGAGTTTAGTTCTACCTTAACACTTAAAAGCCAGTTGTTCAGATATGATTCAGGTTTGGTTTACTGTTATTCAACGATGGTTTAATCGTGCAATTAACAAACACACAGATTAACCTAAACTATTGTTTAAACAAATTGGCCTAAATCGTAAATCATCGAGGACTAAAAATTATGCTGAAATTTAGTTTTAATACTGTCCCAGTTGTACAAGCACGCTTTAGCTTTTACTTAAGACTTTCACCCGCCAATATCTGTTGCGAGTGTGTCAAGCCTGATTCAATTGGCTATTATTACTTTCCTGAACTAACTTTAGCTGAGCGTTTAATGAAAAAAAAAAATGTAATTTCAAGTTAAATGTTCAAATTAACTAATCCATGGATTAAAAATTATCTGAGCTCAACTCGAACAGCAAGTATGTATGTTTATTTACTTTGAATCGGAAAATCAAAGGATTAGTTAATCTGAAAATAAGACTTTAGTTGCCTCACTAAAATCTAAGCTACTCCATTAAAATCGGAGGATAAAGAAAGCTGAACGGCAGTTTAAATATTACAAATATATATATATATATATAACTGGCCCAAAATATTGGTTAAGCCATAGCATTGGAATTAATTAAATAAAACCACGGCTAAGCGGCCCGTGAAAATGTAATAAATAAATCGATTTTAATTACAAAAAATCCATGCAAATGTGTTTCTTGCAGACATAGAGGACTTTTACTGTATGTAAAAAAAATATATATTTGTACCTACAAACAAAGTACTCTATCGTAACAATGACTGCCGGCAGTTGATTGTTTTAATGTCTTTTTTTTCTCTTGCTTTTACATTTTTATGCATTCTGGCATGAACAGAAAACTACAGCAGCAACAAAAAAAGTCAGCCTTCCGGAAATAAGCTATTAAACGATTTGACAAAAAAAAATAAAAACATGCATCGGAGGAGATTGTTGTTTTATACCTACTCTAGTAGTAATAGTGGTTGCTGTGTTATTCCAAGATTTTTACATTTTTACTTGATGCTTTTGAGTTGCTCTTTTGATGCTTTATATAGGTATATGCTTGCTTAATGCTTGTGTAGTTTTCTTTCTAATTATCCTTTTTGTAGCTGATGGCCTTTTTGATCACCTGCTAATAGTTCAACTTTTGAGGCGGGTTTTTTTTTGTTTCTTCGTAAAAAGCCTTCATTAAAAATTGAAGTGCAACAAGTGAAATCTGAATTTATTTTCAATGGGTTTTCTTTAAAATGATGATTTTTCCACATTGACATGCTAAAATTTCTTTAAACCTCTAAATTAAGAGCACATTCTTACCTCGTTGAATTGTAAAAAGGTTCTATATCACACTACTCCGTCTTTTCTTGACGCACTTTTAGTTTTTAGACACTGTTTATTTTTATTTCATTCATTTATTTAAAATATTAGTTTTTATTTTTGTGTTTTCAGTTTGTTGAAATGGGAAAATTATAATTCAGCTTTTTAGTTAAGAAAAAGAACGCATCATAAATTATCCACCATATATTCTTTGACATTGGTATTTAAGACTAAAGCTTTTTCACTCTTTCGCATACACTTCCACAAGTCAGAGGGAAACAATAATTTCTCTGAAATTGCAGACATTAACAAACAAAAAAAAAGTAAGATCGAATTGCAAAAAATATTTAAACCGTGGTTCAGCACTTTTTATCTTCCAAATTCTGAGGGTTAGTTGAGATTTCACTCTGGTTCTAGAGTGTGATAGCAGTTAATTCTGTTACTAAAACTAGCGTTGAACCCCAGCCATACCCTCAATTTGATAGGCCATGAGCATTGTACATTCATACAAATGTAAATTTCAGTTCAGTTTTCGAATTCCGCTTCCAATATGGTACACCCTGTAAATGCATACATTCATGAATTTTCGCTAATATCGTGAGACAAAAAATACAAAACAGATAAATTAAATATGTATCTGATATCTCATGGCTATGTTCTTAGTCATCATCATCGTTCGACCATTGGTATTGGCCACGAGCTGGAAGTATAGTGAGCTAAAGCCTGTTAATGCAATCATATTGGTTGATTAAGGTTAGGTTATATTAACTGTCATCATCGTCTGCGGCTGGCGCAGTGGTCGGTGTATATTTTTTAGCGTACAAATTCCGTATTCGTAAATGTTAATTGTAAAAAAAAATGACTCATCCGGTCAACCAAAACGAATAAAGCTGATTGACCAGTTTTATTTGTTTCTCTACTATTTTTTATTTTGTTTTTGTTCTATCTCTGCTTTAATGTTTTATTTTGATCTTTATAGTAACGAATAATATTTACACATTTATGCCACTGCTATTTATGTTAAATCTTCAATGAATTAATTGGATGTAGGGGAAGTTAGGACATAAGTAGTATAAACCAATTCTTTGGGCGTAGTCTTTTCATTGTTTTCATATTTTTTCAGTTGTTTTTTTTTTTTTTTTTTTACAAATTTCAATTTAAACTGTGGATTATTTTGGATAAACGCATTTTAATCTCTATAGGAACAAACCATTTAGTGAGCCTTATAGGTGATGATACTGCTATGTAAAAGAAGTGCCCAGAAGGGCAGTAACACACGACGGGCTTGCAAAACTATTGCGGAAGAAAGGCAGGCGCAAAAAACTCCTGCATCAAACAGATGTAACGACACTTCCATTTAGTAAACCTCCCAGGTATGAAACTGTTCAAAACCGGTAGGCGTGTCTACGTTTCAGAGCTTTAATATATGCTGACCTCAAATTTCCTTCAGCTCCACATTCCCTTAATTAATAACTATGCTTCTAAATGTATTTATACGTACGTATATATGTACATATATGTTTTCATTGCAAATATCTCACACCACACAATCTTTAGAAGCATTGATGTTAAACTCAATTACATGTTGTAATTATTTTAATTACTGTTTCAATTTCCTATTTAAAAAAAAAAATAGGTATATAGGTATATATATAGTATAGCTACATATGTACGGCGGCTTACGTATATACAATAAAAAATTCCAATGACACACTTAAATCTGTATCCAGTGTTTTTTTTTTTCAAACACTACATGACAGCAAATAAATTAATGTTTGATTGGATTTCTTGAAGAAAGTTAAAAATAAAATCCATACACTTCACCTCAAGGGAGAATCTTTTTTACAAGGCGAGATTCTCGTATAGGGTCGTATAGATAGGATACACAATTCCTTTTTATTTGTATGTAATCCACGTCCTCATCCGTACTTTCTGTATGGAAGTAAAGATTAATGGGTATGGAAATATTAAGTAAATTTTTTAAAGCCACAAAAAAAGTCTAGTTCGTGAATGAATTTTTAAAATTCTATGGTCATTCTGATTGCAATCAAAAATATGCAACTTTGTTTTAGTTGATTATTCAAACTCACTACTCATTCACTGCCAAGATGAAGTGGTAAAATGTTGTATATGTCCATAATGTACATATAAATTTATTCATACGAACATAGCATTCTGAAATAGAGCTTCAGAAACACAAAATTACAGTGGTCAACAATTGTCAACTTTTTAACTTACCGCAAAACATTGTTAGACTTTTGTATGGGTTTTTAGTGCATCCGAATATGAGCTCAGAATTGCTTCAATTTCTAATACATCAATTTTTTGGGATATTCGAACAATTGTCACCTTCAGTTCCTAAACTTCTCAATTGTTCGAAGATTAAAGAATGCGTTGAAAAGCAAACAAAAAAACAAAGATTAGTTTTTATTCGAAAGATAATCTTTAAGCATTACTATGTAAATATGAATTTTGGCATATGACCGCCACGAATTGCTCAGACGTTATTTAATCTGGAGGTCAAATTTGCGATCACTTTGTCCAACATTTGTGGCCCTATATGGGCAATAGCGCGGCGAATGTTGTCCTCCAAGTCATCGATCGTTTCGGGCTTAGCAACGTTAAATCGCACGATCTTGGAGGTTACCAAATGTTTTCTTCAATAAATCATTTGTGGCACGAGCTAAGTGACATGTTGCGCCGACAGCACCTACACATCATGGTTGTTCAATTGAGGAACGAAAAAGTCTGTAATGCTGATGGCCAAAACATTACAGTCATTGTTGAGCGCTATAGAGCCATACAGCGCTCAACAATGACTGTAATGTTTTGGCCATCAGCATCGTTCTTAAAGAAGTACGGACCAATGATTTCACCAGCCCATAAAGCACACCAAACAGTCAGTTTTTATGGATGTAACGGTGTCTCAACAAACACTTGAGGATTATCTACGGCAGTTTTGTTTATTGACGTAGTCAAAAGTGAGCTTCATCAAAGCTTCTCTTGTGAAAATTGGGATCGGGATAAATTTACACAATTTGTAAATCGCAAATCTATTCATCTTGAAATGTGAAACCAAACTAAACACCACATCATTTAACTGCTGTCAAAATGGCCGCCAATTAAACAAGTGTTTCCAACCTAAAGTTTACATTTCTTTCTAAGCTATATTCTCAGCTTCAGCAAGATTTTAATTTTAAACACATCACTAATCATGACAAAAAAAAACTATTAATGATGTTTATTCGTTGATAAAACTTAGATTATTTCCAACTTTAGTACACACAAACTTAAACCACCTTGAGTACAAACTGCCTAATCTTGCGAGAACCAACAAAATATTTTACCTTTGATGGCTTCCGTTATCGATCGAGTATAATAAATAGATTAAAATATATAAAAAAAAAATTATTATACTTTCGCGGAGACTTCATCACATCACAGTGGCAATATAGCAACGGCCGGCGGCGACGGACGATATATCCTTTATTTTCTGTCGTCGCCGACGACAACGTGCGATATTTTTGCTATTAACATAAATACGACAGAGATACTTATATTTTTATCTACAACATTTTGGGCGGGTTTTGGAGTTATTTTTAGAAAGAAGCAAACTTCTCTCATAATGATGACGAAAATATAAATACAAAAAATCGAAAGATGAACAAAATGACATAATATAAAATTCACATTGACGACGAGTGGGTTGTTGATGTGTGTATCTATAAACGGAAGATAATAATTATAGTATAGATACCTAACCTACCTATAATAATAATAGAAAAAAAAGATACAAATGATTCTAATCAGTTTTCTCGACAGACAATATTATTATTAAAATAATAAGTGCGTTGCGTATACAAAGAGGGTGGTGGGTGGGTGGATGGATTGTTGGTCCTTGCTATAATAACAAACAAATTATGTAGGTTAACCTAGTTGCATTGAAAAGCTATATATACGATACGTAGGTATATATCATATCATTTCTATTTTTCGCATTTGAATCCATAACTTTATCACCCAGTGGTTGGCCAGTGAGAAATTAGTTTTTGAATGGCGCAGGTATATTTGCGTAGGAAAAAGCTTATATTTATTTTTTGGTTTTATGAAAAACATAATTTCTTTCAACTATCTATTTTTCCCCGGCTTAAATGACAATGATTGAGTGTTTTTATATTTTTTTGTTGAAATTAATTTGTTCAGAAACAATCTCCCAGTACAAGCCGGAAAGCAAACATACGTCAACAAATAGTGGGTATTTGAGTAAACCGTCGCGGTCGCAGACAAAACTGGATACAAAGAAGACTAATTTTGACAGTGACATGACTGACACAAAAATCAAGTTAAACAATTTGAACAAAAAAAAAAAGTGTTTTCATATTTGTTTAATTAAAGTGATTAAGGACGACATAAGATTTGCAAAATAGAATTTGTTGTTGTCAAGCTGTATTTTTAAAAGAACTATTTGTAGGTATACTTTTAATAATTATTCTTTTGATATGTGTTTAGACGTAGATTATCGGAAATTATTTGAGTTATGATTTAAAGAGAAAACGTATTTTTGCAAGCCAAAAGGAAACAGATTAAGATCAAAAACGTGGCAAATGACATATAATTTACTTTCTACTTGCGACTATAGATCAAGAACTCAATATATACATACATACATACTTAACATATCAATAAGAACAAAACGCAAAATGGAAAACAAAATCTGTCTGTTTGTTTACAGTAGAAACTTTTGATGGTTTTCCTCAGATTCGTTAAGTAAAAATCAACATTTTATTTTTTTATGACCAAAGAGAACGGTATCAATATTTGATTTACCCATTTCCGGTTAGTGTTGCGATAACGCAACGTCATACCTTATTACGTCAGGAATTTAACTGAAGATAAATTTAGATAAACTAAATAATAAATTTAAGAACTATGTATGTATTTGAATTATATAAACGGGACTGTTTTTGTATTTTTTTTTCAAAAATAATTTTTTTCGTTTTATTTTTGCACCTTCAAAATACGAAATATTCAGGTAGCATTCATCAGAATTGTAATTCAAAATAATGTTATCTACCGGTTTATATTTTATTCTGAAATAATCTTGACGCAAATTATATGCCAGTCTGACAGTAAAAATGAAAGTATGTAGCTTGGCATTTGAACCTTAAAAAAATATTTCATTTCCTTGCGTTTTCAGTAAAATATTTAATTCACAACCTACTTTTTGTAAAGAATTCATAAAGCGGTCCCTAGACACTCAGTTAAGTCAATTTTTCATGTAATATTCTTGTATTTCGAAAGCTAAAAGTTATTTATTTACTTTGAACTTTTTAAAATATTTGAAATATTCATTGTTTGAACGAAACATTCATTCGGCCAATGAAAAACTCCTATCATTTCAATTAATGCGTATTATGTTGATCAATCAAATTCTCTTAACTCAACAAAAGTTTGTTTACTAAAAGCAACTTGGATTTCACACTTTCATTTATGTACATCATATATATTGCATTTATACTTTTTTAATTTATCTTTTTCTATATTTACCCCATCAATAACGCCATAAAATATAAGAAATGAGTTTATCTATTTTATAAATTGTGAAATTTATGAATTTTTTCAAGGTATTGATTAAAAATGTCTCGAGGTTAAATATGCGACTTGTGTTCTTTTTTTCTCTCTAATGTTATCGATATCAACTTTGAAAAATAGTATAATAAAACCAAAGAAAGTTAGATATTTAGGATTCTTATAATTTGTATCTGTTAAATATTTTTTTTTTTATGGCAAAAGAAATTAAAACAAGGAACGAAGAAAAAGTAAAGTAAAACATTGTTAAAACACACTCTAAATCACTTAATTGAGATCACATAGGTTTAAGACAAATCATAATGTGGCGTGATTAGATTAGGTACGTTGGAGTGTATTGTCAATTTTTGGCCATCGACTCCTGTCTATGCCACCTAAAAACAGAATGTTTTTTTTCAAGGGCTGTTGTTTCTTGCGAGAAACTGTATCAAACGCACTCAGGAATCTTTAAGTATGGTTCTTTGTGGACTCTATCGAGATAAAATTATAGGCTTTTTTTTAGAAGATTAATTTTTTTTTAAATATAAAAGCTTAATACAATGTGCCAGAGTGTATTTCTCCAAGCACCAACATGACATTACTTGTGTGTGCACACCAAACAATCCTTTGGATAAATTTTTGAGGTTATGTTATATTTTACAGTTTATCTACAAGAAAGGAAAAAAAAGCGGAACTTCTAGTTCTATGCTACAGCAGAGTTATGTTCGTTTTCCTGCTCCGGCTCCGGGTATACAAGTATACATACATAGTTGAAAAAGAATAGAAGGAAACATCAGCAGACATTTGTATGACCTAATTTCTTTACTAGGTTTTTTTTTTAAGTTTCCTTGGAAATACGAGAAGTTGTTTTTTTTTTCTTACTTCACTCGTTGAAATGAGTTTAATTTTAATTTTTTTTCTTTCTAGCTCAGTGATTTTGATGGTATCTTCTTTTGTTAAAAAAAATGTCAGTTTAGTTACCTAGATAATAAATTGAAAATAAGTTAAGAGGACAATAGCAAAATTGCGGTGTTGGTGGTGAATAAATTCAATTTGGTAGTTTCAAGTGTGCAGAAAAATATAATCTGATTTTTTTTTTCAATTTATAAAACTCGTGCACTGGACATGCTTTTTTTCAGAGGAATTTCAGGTTTTGATTATGGGTTTATTTGTTGTCAGCTATGTATTACGTAATTAGACAATTTGAATAGTATCATATTAGGTTTAAACTTAAAACCTTCACTTCCGTTAAACGGCATGCAGTGAGCGCCATTATGAATTTATGCATCAGTGACAATAACGTTAGGACAACGAGGATGAATTTAAAAAGGTGATACCGATCTACAATCGTGTAATGCGGCTGGAAATTTCTGTACTTGTTGCAACAGTGTTGCCAAAGTCGAATTTTTTTCATTGAAATTTTACAGAATTTTGATCCGTTTTTTTTTTTTTGTTAAATTTCAAATTTAAGAGCATCATTCCCCTTACCTGAAAGTTCAACGCACCAAAAATTACATCGTTATGTCAATAGTTGCGTCTACACTAGGCCCTCATTTTAAATAGTTTTCATTGTTGCCACATTGCTAGATTTTTTTTTAATTTTTCAAAAAAAAAAAAAAAGTATATCCACGTCTGAAAGTTGAACGCATCCACCAAAAAATACAACCCATATGTCAATAGACAGGACTAGACCAGGCTTACATTTTAAAACAGTTTCTCAGTGTTGCAACTTTACTTGAAATGGTTCAGGATTTCAATTCACATATTTCGACAGATTAGCTGTGTTTGAACGTTTTAAAGTATGGAGTTGGCTGTTATCACACACCAGAACCGAACTTTGAACCACAGCTAAACCTCAACTAACCCCTCAAAAATTTGAAGATAAAACGTGCCAACTACGGTTTAAGTATTTGTGCAACTGGACCTGAGTAAATCCAAAAATATATGAAGTTAGATTTTAAAGTCCTTATTGCTAAATGTAAATAAAAATTGATAAATAATTAAAAAATGTTAAAAAACATTGAATCCAGAAGGATTACACTTTAAGCTGACGATTTATGACATGCAACCTATTTTTACACAAACTGTCTCTGATTTAGGCATGTTCAATGTTCATTGTTCAACCATAATTATTTAGGAAAATGGTTTGAGCGCGACATTACGTAGCTACGAAGTGTTTATAGCTAATGCAAATTTAGAGAACTGCATTAAAGTTAAACAACAAAATTTTATCATCACGCTAAAGCTCTAAAGACTAGATTTTTATAGTTAATTTATTATATAATACGAGTATGTTGGTGTGTCTAAGTCTATTGAGTGATCAATTTATTGTTCAAAGTGCATATTATACAATATATGTATTTTACTTAAAAGACGAGACGACTAAATCTACTTAAGCACGCATAAAGCCATTGACACAATTACATTTCAATTAGTATCTATCTATGTGTGTTAAAATTTTCAGTTGGATAATCTTGTGTTATATGTATATATGTATATGATAAAGTATGTATTTTATCTACGCATTTGATTGTACACGCAAAGTTTAAGTTACATCTGTGGTGCAGCAGATTATTTTTTGAAACACATAAATCTATACGTACATAGTTTGCCCCTTGGATACAAAATGCAACGAGATGAAATATAGTTCATTTTTATTCCGGTAAATGCGACTTTATTATTATTATTACACTGGAAGCTATAAAACTTAAATGTTCACAAAACACAGTGGGGTTGATAGTGCGGTGGAGGTAGGTGAAATAAATTTAAAAAAAAGAAAGAAATATGGACATTTTTACAAAATCTAAGCTTAAAAAATAGCATTAACTTCAAAATTAATTTTTTATCTGCTGGTTGTGACAGCAAATTGAATAAATTCGGAGTAAATTGCTCGCTACCAAACGCACCTGATAAGAGATGCACGACTTTCTTATGAAATTCTAATAGAACATGCCTAGCTCACTGACAGTTAGTGTCAAACATTATGACAGATGCAAATTAATGTAAAAACTATAATATAAAGTGTGTTTCACATGGTATATAACTAAAAAACGTTTCAATGTTACCTAGTGCATTGTATATAAATTTGCATAGTACTATCATCAGCACGTTCCACACGTCGTCCCCCAAGCGATCACACAACTAACTAATTTTTTGGTTGCTGTTTCTGTGTATAAACAAGTGCGCTCTCAAACGACCACACAACAAAGCTTTGTGGAACGTGCTGATGAGAGTACTATAGATTTCTTATACAATGCCTAGTAATCTAATTTTAACGTAATTATTTTATGTGATTCGGATCTTAAGCTTATACTGTTCCACTGTGTGGTAATGGTCCCAAAAAGTATTACTGTAATCAACTGCAACACATACATACATAAGTATTAAGTAGGTATGTACCAACCCATGGTTATTTTTATTTTGTTAACTTACTAGATTCAATTTACATGTTTGTCCATGTTCCATGTGCTATGTCCAGTCATAACTGAAATATCTTATCTGTGTACCTTTACCCAGATGCAATAACTTTTTTTTTTGTGAATTATCTGTTTGACAGGTCGCCGTATGTGCGCTTTTGGATCAGGTTCGTTGATACAGAAACAAAAAAAAAATGGAATTTTATCTGTCTTGTTTTGTCGTGAGCATGAAGTAATCATGGTAATTTTAACGAAATTGTGATGGCATGAAAATTATAATCGGGTTCAAAAACAGTTTTCATCTGATACACAATACATCTCTTTTATTTTATTTATCTACTGTTGTAATGTTTATTTACATTGTCAATAGGTAAAACCCCTACGTACATATATCCTCTTTTTTTCAAAAATCTATAGATTAAACTCAGTTAAAATAACTTTTTTCTCTTGAGTGAGTTCGTAATTAAACGGCATTTTTTAAAACAACCTAAACTAAATTCGAAATCTCTCAAATGTCTTTTTTATTTTTTGGTCAAGGTCATGAACTGAAAAAAAAAGCTTTTTTGTTTAGACATTTTGATCATGTGAAGTTAAAGTTATTTGATGAATGCAATAATTTTCGAAATGTGGCTTTTCAAAGGCTATTAGACACTTAAGGCGACACACTACTCCACAGACCACCTTTACGAAAGCATTGTGCTACCGGCTTCATATAGTTTTGTTCGTTTAAATGAGGATCGTACGTGGAAGGAACGCGAATAGAGTTCGACAGTTCGTAAAGTGCTTGCATATGATATGCTACCTGCGAATGGTCGTGATTCGTCAATTTTAACAAGTAATCAAAATTAAATGCAATAGAAGTGGGCGAATACTTTTTTTTGTTAAATTTAATTATAAAAATAATACTCGTAGTTTTAGCGTGCTGTTAAACGATAAATTAAACAAATGAAAATATTTAGCCACGTTTTGACAAAAAAAAAAATTTCCTCGTGAAGTTAAGTGTAGAAATTGATTTTTTGACAATAAAGGCTGGTATAGACTTCTGAATTTTTGACGTTTGACCAATGACTTATGCAAGGCACTTAACAATCAGTGCGATGACTAATTCGCTACGACTAATTTGTGTTCGCAGTTTGAGTATTTCAGCAGTTAAAAAAACAATTTGTTGTCTTAACATTAATAACACAAATCATATTTCTGTACCATTTTGTGTAGAATTTTCGAAAAATAAATTGTTTTATGAAGTTTTATAAATTGTTTGAAATCACAGTCCTTGTTCGCTCTCATGTGAATGTTCCTAAGAGGTGTGCTCGTTTTCTTGTTCAAAGCTGACAGATCCTACCAGTTTTATTCCAAACTCTGTCAAATTTAATATTAATAAAAAATGAAATGATAAAATCTAGCTGTGTCCTTCAAGTCAACCGTTTTTTTTTTTTTTTAACGAAATATATCGCTGAGTTATGGATTATTGTTATTTTATGCACGTGATTGATATTTTTTGAAATTTATTTATAAAAAATACTTTTTGTACCTAGAAACTGTTAAACACTGTTATTATAATATTTTGCCTTCTGTTTTTTTTTTATTTACAGGAAAAAATCTTTACAACAATGAACACGTAGCAATAAAAATGGAGCCGATGAAATCAAAGGCTCCGCAACTACATTTAGAGTATAGGTTTTATAAATTACTAGGATCACATGGTAAGTCGTAACCTTTTTATTAAACAAATAAAAACAATGTTTTATTTACAATTTAATTTTTTAAATAAAACACTAAAAAAATAGAAAGGAAATAGAGAAAAGGTAAAATAAAAGAAGAACTATTTTTTGCAAAATAATAAAGATGGCGTTTCTAAGGTCGATATCATATATACATATATTTTTTTTTTATTTTTTCACATAATCAAATTTTTCAACTTTGTGGACATAATTTTAGCAAAATGTACATACATACATATAGCCAGATATCGTTTTATCAATTGCTTGAATCTGATCTTCAAATTTCTCCAATGTTGTTATAATGAAAAGGAATACATTTTTCTTAAACCAATATCACAATGTCACCATGCGTACACAATCTACATGTATGACGCCGGGACTGGGACGTCATTTTAAAGGCCTTATAAAGAGCTTACAAGGTGCAGTGTAAAAATATCGTCGTTTTTTATTTTCGAAGAAAGGACAATTTGTCATTTACTTGTCGAAAACTACCACATTTTACTAGTTTTGGTTCAAAGTGTCAAACTTCTTTCAGTTTTCTACAATAGAACTAGCACACTGAATGTCCTGGAACTAGGCTATTTTCCAAAGTCTTGAATATTTCCTTTCACACCATACATTATTGTCAATTTTATTCAAGTGTCTTAATTTTTTCTCAAATAAAAATCTATCTGGCTTTTATTAGCAATTTTTCATTTGAATTTCTATATAATAGATGTAGTTAATCAATTTGAGAGTCAATTAAAAACAGAAAATAAAAATAAATAAAATGATTTTAAATTGCGCTCACAAATTCAGCAATCGACGTTGTGAATTATAATTAACGACCGCGCAATAAGTTTGATTGGTTTATTACCCTATTAATATAAAAATAAAAGTTCTACATCGATTATCATTTGTTTATTCAGTTGCTTGGAAATAATATTTATTTATTTTTACCTCAACAAATTTTAATTTAGAAAAATAGTAAAAATATAATAACCGCTTTTAAATATTTGTTGCTTCAATAAATTTAAAAATGATATTTATCCGTTTCACTAAACAATTCTTTTAGTTCTGAAAGTCAGTAAACTAAAATGCCATTTTCCGCCAGATAAAAATTGAGTTATAAAAAAAATACAGCATTCCACTGAGTATTAGTATTAACACATGATCATTTCTTAATAATTTTTTGACATTGTGTTAATACTCAGTACGAAGAGCTCTTCAGAGAAGTTTGACATCTTTTATATTGCTGTTTCACTTGCACTGGTAAACTTTTTCTTTAAGCTTAAAAAAACAGATATTAAAATCCAGGAATGGTTCGCCAATAGTGAAGGGCATTGAGGCAACCCAGATAAAAGTATCAGGTCCATAAATTTTTAAGCATTTTAGCAAAAACTAGCTTTAGTGGATTTTGATGCAATTAGCCATACTAAAAAGGAATAGAAGAAAATACAAAACATATAGCTATGTATCATTTTTAATAAAGCACATAATATTCAATGAATGTGTTTAACATTATTAAGTACTGAGATTTCAAATATTGACTGCCACCAAACTCGTGCAGAAATCTAAACAACAAATCAAATAAAAAAAAAATATTGACGACTTTTTAGCCAACTAATATTTTGCAAAAAAATGTTTTTTCTTTTATCAGTGATAACACAACTTTTATAACAATAAAAGCTTCATTAAATGTTACAATTTATCTTTGTTTTTAGTCGCGTCCTAAATTTCATTGTGTATTTATTTATATGTATTTTTTTTTAATTTGTTACCTATACACAAAAATTATCTTATAATTCCCTTCTAATACCTCTATTCCCCATACTAAAAAATAAATAAATAAATAGATTTTCTCAAGCATATTCTTCGGGGATAAATAAAACCAATATATCTACCTACAAAGAAATGCAATGTATTATTTTAGTTTCATATATTTCGTTTATTTAGCAATAAGAAAATTAAAAAAAAAAAAAAAACTATTATAATATCCCTATTTTGAAGATAATTTTCCAGAGGGTATACCACGTGTCTATCATCTGGGCACATGTGGTGGCCGTTACAATGCCATGGTATTAGAATTATTGGGACTATCATTAGAAGATCTCTTCAATATTTGTTCCCGTAAATTTTCCCTTAAGACTGTTCTGATGATAGCTAAGCAACTAGTAAGTTTTTTTGTTTCGTTAATTTATTTTTTGCTTATTTTATGATTTTTTTTTTTGTTGTTCTTCTTTTTGTCACAACAAAGTGAAAAAATTTCACTATACATATTTTTAAAAATAAATTAATTTGTTTTCTAGAAACAAAAGAAAAACCAAGTTTTTGAATGCACTTTTACTCACGGGATAATTTTTACTCACTTTTGTTACTAAAAATTGACATTTTAAAAGCTACATACAACATAAATTATATGTATATGCTTGAAATATAAAGCTTTTAAAGAAAAGTTAAAAAAGCACACAGTGGTGAAGTGGTTATTGAAAATTAAATAATAATTCATTCTACAAAAAATAAGTTATTTATTTTTATTCTAACTATTAAAAATTTTAAATAATAATAGTTCATTGAGATTTTTTTAAATTTAAATTTAGAATTTGTGTTGAATATGCTTCAGTCGCCATCTTAAAAAAAAACTAGAATTTTCAATGTAAGTTGAAACTAAGTTTTGTAATCGATACAATCGAGCATAAGCAGTTTTTAATTTATACTGACAACATTCCATAGATACCAATAGTAAAATAGTCATAGCAAAATAGCTAGAATATAATAATAGTCGAGAGTTGATTTGATGATCTTTACGATAAATAAACAGTTTTACAATCCTATTAAAGGCTGAGTGTTGAAAGTCACTTGGCTCTAGGTTTTTATGGTTGCAAAATAAATTGCGTACTGCTAGTATGTACGGAACAAATAAGAAATGCAAAAAAAAAAATAGTTTTTAAAGCTTATCCAAATAGCCAGCCCAAATGTTGATGAAATTTACGGAATAAAGAATGGTTAAGTCAAATAAAACTGACATTCTTTATATGAATTGTACAATAAAATAATAATATATGAAGTAATTTTGTTCATAATTTAATAAAATAAACTCACTTGAACTCATCAGTTTATGTGAGGTTTCTGGGACGAAACGGAGTTTTTCTTAACAAGATGGCGTTAAAATATTTAAAATGTGAGCTCCATTTTATGTTACCAAACAAGCATAATATCAACTTTTATTGAGTTCTAAATAATTCTACAAAATATTTGAGTAATCTATTACTTTTTTTAAATTAAGAAACTACTACTCGAAAAAATGGCCGCGAGCAATGCGCTCCGTCTCAAGGCCTCTTCACGGTGGATCAATAATGATGTTCAACAAATATTTAAAAGTAAATATCTCTTCCAGAACCGATTAGAAAATCGGGATATTCTTGAAAGATGAATTAATTCATTTTTATACTGATGGGTCGAAAAGTAATATGATTTTATCTTTGACAACAATTGCAAATTGATAATTTCTTCCAACTTTTCGCCATTTGCTTTCGTAAATAAAACTAAGTAAAACATGCTCCGACTGCAAAGTCACTTGCGTTTACATTCATGTAGATAACATTAATAAGATAATTCGCAAAACCCGAACCACAGCCGTATTTCATATTCATTTGAAATATATGTTAGAATTTTCGAGTTTGAGTAGTTTGTTGTAGTTACCAATATTTTGGAAACATTTTTTATAATGAGCAGTACGGGTATAATTGTCGTTTTTACATTTTAATAAATTTAAATCGCAGCCATTACTCCATATTTTATCAATGCTCATAATTTTCACGAAAAAAGTACAAATCCTGCGAAAACAAAATGTTTGTTGCTAAAATATATGCAGCATCGATATCACTAAATGAATAAAATAAAAAAAATCTTATCATTGTTGTTAAAATATTATCATTTAGTAAAATACAGGTTGGTATTGCTAAGTTGGCAATTAAAATTATTATTTTCATGTTTTTTTTTTATGTTTTTAATTTTAATTTCTTTCAATTATCTCATAACCACAGTGTTTTTGGTGTCTTAAGATAAAAAATCTTATCTTCTAAATTTATTTTAGAACTTTATTGTTTCTTCTTAATGAGCAATATTTTTTTTTTCTTGGGTAAACGTGCAATCGGAAACTTTGTGTTTCCTTCAATATCTTTATTATTCGTTAAGTGTCTCAACAGCTGATAGCGCAATCAATGATTTATCAAAGTTATAAAGTTTAAAAAAAAACTTTACTTTAGGAAAATAAAAAAGAACATCTCACCGAAAATGTATACATAATAAGTAGACGTTAAATTAAGTGTGGTTTCATTTGGTTTACTAATAATAATACCACCCATTAAAAATTCTTTGTTAGTTTTTGCTTTTAGTTCATGTTGAATTTTATTTATAATTTTTTTTTTTTTTTGTAATCATACATAACTTCATTTTCGTCTTAAAAGAATCAATCACTATTTTTATTGGTAAAGAGCAGCTAAATCCCTTTAAAAAAAATAGTCCCTATTTTTGCTTTGTTTCATAATAAATATTAAAAAGTAAAAAGTTGAGTTTGTTAAAAAAAGAGTTTATAAAATAGCATTATAACTAAAAACTAAGCCATAATGTTAAAGAATATATTGTTTGTTGTTGCAATTTTTTGTTTTTTTTTTTTTTTTGGTAGTGCATTGTTTGAATATTCTCATTTTATATCTTTTCTCTGTTTCTGTGTGTTTAGAATTTAATTTATTTGAGAAAAAAAAAACTAAACATTTAAAAAAAAACCATAGCTTGGCACCACTCCACTACTATTTAACGTAAAAATCAACACAAAATCATTTCACCTTTTTTCTGACGTTAAGGAGAGCATCGTTTTTGAAAAAAATAATTAATCGAAATAGAATAAATAAAATGCATTCATTGTATTTTTATCCTCGTTCTATAAAAATATATGTACAATATCTTTTTTCTTTCTATAGTTTTTTTTTGTAATTTTATTATTAACTTTCAATATCTCATAACCTCATAATAATAACCACAACACTAACCTGTGTGCACGCTTATCTTTAAAATAAGTTTGGGTCATAATTCTGTGAGGATGAAATCAATATATTATATATAATATTTGTTTAAATTAAATTAATCTACAAAACAACTGTTTTTTATTTTTGTTTATTATTTACAAAACTTCTTATCTCTTGGGTATTGTAATTTTCGTTGACTTTATTTCACAAATGGTCACTATTAGGCGGTGTCAAAACGCAATTGTACATATCTGAATAATTTATATAACATTAATGATAATTTTGATTTGCGATTAGGGTTAGTCATTGGTGCTAACTAAAGAGTGTTACGGCCACTTTTTCCGAGAACAGCTTAATATAAGTTTAATACAAATATTTATTTTAGATAATTAATATTTTCCTAGTGAACAAATAAAACTATTTTTTTCGTTTAGTAATATCCTTTTTCACAACAGCTAGTCCAAAATTCTTCTCTTCGGTGTCCGAAAAATCTTTAATGTGTCTTTTTCAGTTCTGAATTTCATTAAGGAGTATACCTGAAAACACGTATAATACCTATAATGTAGTTACAAAATAAAATTTTCATCGGGTTACACAAACGTTTCCAAAACCAAAAAGAAACAGCACCCACAAAATCAAACAACGAACAATTATTTCCAGGTCAATATATTGAGGAAAATGTGATCTCAGATCAAAACAAACGAATTCAAATTAAGTTTCTGATTTTTGGACAGAAATTTTTCTGAGGAATCCTGTTCAGGGAACTGAACTCCTCTGAGGCTACTTGGTAATGCCTACAACAGCTTCGAATCGTTCCTAAAAAACCAAACGCCAAATTTTTTACTTTGGAAAAATTACAGCAACGATCATTTAAAAAGAAGTTAAATCAAAGATGTTTTTTTTTTTGTTATATTCTTCCTATAGCCAAACATTTCTTCAAAAGAGAACCTTTTGGTGGCTCGCAAATCAAACACTAGAAAATTGCGGTTTGCCTTGTTCGTGTGAACTTAGCTTTTTTTCGTAATTTGCTTTAACTGGATTTTGTTCTCTTTCATCTTCATCTTCATCTGCCTTTTTTCATATTCAATACAAATAACCAAAATGGTACAAATTGTGAAGGCTTCGAAAAAAAAAGCTGAGAATTTTGTTATATCAGTTCTCATACACAAATTTCCATGAAACTATCTTTGAAAAAAATAAACGTATTCAGACAAATATAAATTTGAATGCTATTGTGAAGCAACCACATAAATTTGAAATTTCAGTATGGAACAGAAAAAAAACTGAGCTGTTCCAAAATTTAAATTATACATTTTGAAGGATATTTTATCCACTCTAGTGAAAACATTATATTAGGTATAATATGCAGATCAGTCTAAAATTTATCTTTCATACATATTTTCTTCAAATATAATTTTTGGCGAGGATATTTTGCTGTAATCTAGTACTTTGAAAAAGTAATAATTTTGAAATTTGACTAAAGTTCAATGGAGAAAGTTTTCTAAAAAAAAAAGTCGTTTTGTTTGAATATCTATTTTTTTTAAACTAAGACACATTAAAAACATAATGTGAGTCAAGACATGTCCAGATAAAATAAGTTTTTAATTTCAATTCTATAAGAACATAGTACCTACATACTAAGCATTCAAAAACTAAGCTAAAGCTATCGCCTCTAATGTGTCTGTCGTACGCGTACCCATCTGTTAATTTGACACAAATTTCAACTTTCTTAGATTCTGCAAACACTTAATAAAATGGAAAATTGATTAGATACGGACATTTTAAGTTAGCTGTAAGTAGAGACTGCAAAAAAAAAAAAAAACAGAAGACAAAGAAAGAAGTTTAAAATAAAAGAAAAACATTGAAGAAAAAAATAAACAGAATTATGATCCTATTCTTTTTCAAAATATGTCTAATAACATTCACTGAGAAAAGTCCCAATAGCATTAAGTTGTATAATAAATAAGAAAACCCGTGGCTCGCGTTGGCTATATTATTGTAAGTTTAACTACAACTTATCATGACCCACCACACAAAAACAAATCAAAAATATGCTTCGAGAATATCTATTTTCAAACTTTCTAACCTCACATTCAACTTTGGTTTTCTGTGTCCGTTTGAAAGTTTAAATTCATCCCTAAGAAAATCAAATAAACTATTAAATGTTATACCCTTAAAAATTGTCTATTTATAATAACCCCCAATCCATTAAAATTTTAGACAAAACACAATAATATTCCTCTCTCTCTCTCTCTCCCTGTGAAGCAAACAATTAAAAATATAAAAATACAAAAATAAAACTTAATTTTGAAAAAAAAAAAATACTAATTTTTCTCTTGATTTTCCTTTCGATTTTTGTTTTTAATTTGTTTATTGTTTTGTTTTAATGTTCTTTTCTTCTTCTCTTCTTCTTTTTCAAATTCGTGCGTTATATGAACAATTAAATTCCAAACGGAAAAAAAATTATTGAAAATTACAAAACAAAATCCATCTCCCAACGGGATCCACACGATATTCTCCTTAAACGCGATTGCCAATAATACAAAACTTCAAACCAAAACAAACATAAAAATGTAAATAAAAAAAAAAAAAAAAAAAACACAAAACACACGCATAAATTACACACGTTAACATGACACACAGCAGAGGGTGTCCCCGAAGTATATTACTTCGGACCATGCGGCAAATACAATGCACTTGTTATGGAATTGCTTGGTCCATCACTTGAAGATTTATTTGATATATGTGGCAGACGATTTACTCTGAAGACCGTACTACTGATAGCTATACAATTAGTAAGTACATTATAAAACAAAAACTAAAAATGAAAAAAAAAAAAAAAACAAAAAAAACTATTAAAGTTATAATTAGGTAAATCTATTTATACTACTCGCCATATTATTTTAAATTATTTCAAATATTTTTTAAAAATTAGATTACTAACTTAGCTTGTTTATTATTATTTTTCTTTTTTAATTATGGCTTTATGACTTATTTTTTTTAACTTTAAAAAACATGTTCATTTGAAAAATAATTTAATTGTTATGATTTTCAAACATGCATCTCTGCTTCTTGGTATTAAAAAAAATATGCAACCAAATAGTTTTATTTTCTAATTTTAATTATAAATTTGCAACGATATTTTAAGATTATTTATATTATTATGGTTGTTGATTCTTTATAAATTCTCTGGAAATTTTTATAAGACAATGAAATGCATATCAGAAAGTATTCAAAATTCTGCGGTGTATTTATGTATAAGAAGTCAGATTAGTAGATTTCGTTTAGGAAAAGTATTGCAATTTAAATGGTTTGCGTAAATCAAATTTCCCAGTAACTAGAATTAGAATTTAAAATCTTGAATATTTAAAATATGGTATACCAAAAAAAAAACTCAAAGCTTCTGTTATGTGCACTTTATATTCGAAAATCTAAAATATTTTATCTGTTAAAAATTTTAATCCGTTTTCAATAGGTCAAATGAGGTAATTTCGTTGTTCATAATTTCATATTAGCTATCAAGTTATCTCATTTCCGAACAAACATATCCACGAAAGGGAAAATTCGAAAAAAACTTGCTTCTTTTTGCCTGCCACACTTCTCTTAGTTATATAACAAGAATTATTGATGAAAGTTTCTAAAAATATTTATATGCATTTTCCACTTTTCTTTCAAATATTGGTAAAAATACTTCTTTTATTTATGTAAATATTTATTTTCTTTATTGAAATTTTTGAATAAAATAATATTGTTCAAATAGGTTCCTTTATTTGGAGTGTTTTATAAGTTTATGAAAATTTTTTTGCTCCAAAGATTTAGAGTCACCATTTTGTGACTAAGGAAGCGAGTCCAAAATGAAAAGTATGGCTTTCAAAAACAGGTTCAATTCAATACTCATTGACGTTGTAGTCGTTCTTGTTATTTGAATGTGGTCTTTATCCGAGGGTACTCGTTCGTTCATAACATTATAAAATTTAGATACCAGTTACCCACTACGGAAATGTATGAAAGCTGTTTTTGGCCCATGGGGCTTATCAGCCACTATTTCGGATTTTTTAAACTTGTCTAGTACCCACAGAAAATTCTTACTAACCTGAGCTCCGTTTCTATGTTAATTTGTCAAAGTAACTCATTTAAGGTTTCTGTCTTCGAAACGCCTTGTATTCATTCTATTTCAATCTATCCTAGTCTAGTGTTTATTCAGGAAGTCATTGATTAATTCTTGCAAGTCAAGCTTGGATTTAACTTATGTATGTATATTATTTTTGTTAAATACAATTTCCTTAAGAATATACTTTTCAATGTTAAGTTTACCAAATAGAAATCACATTTTCCCCTGATAAAAATAATGTTAAGAAATCGTAGAAATAGTCAAGAAACCCTTACGACAACATTTGTCCTTAAATCCATCAAAGCTCCTTTTTTCTCAAGTTAATTCAAAATTCCAATAGAAAGAATTGAAATCAATTGAAAATGTAAACATTTTTATACAGTTACCTATAAGAAAAAAAAAAAAAAAAAAAAACCCATTCACCATGAAACTTTTCCTCCGATTAATCCAGACTAGGCGATATGTGGCAACTGCATCCATCTATCTATCCCATCTTGCACATATTCTATCCATATATACTCGTTGATTTTTTTTTCCAATTTTTTTTTTTGTCTGCGAAACAAATGTATACACCTATGTATAAAGATATAGAAGCTTCGAACAGTTCACCTAAAATTTCTTTTTTTTGCGAAATAAACCTTCCAAGCATATTGAACACATATACCACACAAACCATAACCCTAGCTGAACAGTGAATTCATGAATATCCTTCCTTTTCTTCTTCCAGTCTGTGTATACTCTTTCACCCATAAAGCACGTTGGCAATCGTCCAAATTACTCCTTCCCTCCAATAGTTGATAGAAAATCCAACAGAGTATCTCACGTAATATTGTCAAGAACTTTTACAGTGCGGGCTACATGTCTAGAGCCAACTAAATAAATTTCTTTAAAATCCAATTTTTCGTAATGTCAAATTTGCTCGAAATTTCAACTCAATTCAACTGATTTTAAAACAAAAAAAAATATATATTAAAATTAAACTAGAGTAAGCTCACCAACTTCCAAACTCGAGTTTAGTCTGAAACTCTAATGGTCACTAACTGAAAAACTGGGACTAGAATATTTTAACTATGCCATAATGAATAGAGTAAAATAAATGTAAATAAAAAAAAAAACAATATTGCAGAATATTTATGAAACAAGTCCAATCGAATGATCCGCAGTGTAACTCCTTCAATTTTAAAGAAGGAACAAAAAACTACACCCCACCTAACAAGAGGTCTTGGTTGTCGAGTGAGAGCATATCAATGCAATGTCATCAGTCAATGATACAAAAATGACATTTTTTTTCGCTTCTCACAATAATTCAAGGATAAACCTTACTTCGAGATTTTTTTTTACTTGTGTTTGCTTTTTTTATTATTTATTTTTAAATTTATTATTTTAAACACATTCAGGCAAAAAAAAACATAATAGTATTTCGAGTCATTCATGCTCATTATCGCTAGTTGAGACACTGCTATGTAGCTTTATTTTTATTATAACAAAATATATATTTTTATTTTTTGTATAATGTATTGTATAAATGTATTAAATCAAAAATAAATCATTTTATGAAGCATGTTCTTTTATAAAAATACATATATATAAAATAATTTGCTTTTATTATAAATCTTTTTAATTAATAACTTAATTTATTATTATTTTATATATGTATATTTAAATTTTTTTAAATAGAAAGAAATTAATTAAATTTTAATTTATTTTAGCTCCACCGGATCGAATATGTTCATAGTCGACACCTAATTTATAGAGATGTTAAACCTGAGAATTTTTTAATTGGTAGAACATCAACAAGACGAGAAAAAATTATTCACATAATTGGTAAGTGAACTGTCATAGATTTATTATCTTCAAAATTAAATTTTTTTTTTTTGTTGGCTTATTCAGCCGATCTGACAAAACAAAAGTGACATATACATTAAGCACTGTTCTATCAAACTAGACGTTGCTTGGAGCCATAGATTCCTACCCAGTGGGGGTAAAAAAAGATCAAACTCTTAAAAGACAATTGTGCGTTAACCTCAGAGGATTTATCATAGGTTTCAAAGCAATTTCAAATAATGAGAAGGTTCTAATCGTCTTCTCAAGTCTCGTGACTTAAGAAGACGACAAAAAAAATCTTAATACCTTAGATTTTTTATTTATGACTGAGTCATCATATTATGGCACTTGAAAATAACAATACTTACTTCGGTCCTCGGACTTGTTCTCTCCGTTAGTTTCCCCTTACGGGACACAGGGCTTCTACAACTTCAACGCGCCATCATGCACGGTTCCTGGAGATGCATTTCACCTCCCTCCAACTCTTCCCCAGTTGTGCTAATTCGTCTTCGACCGTTCTTCGCCAAGTTCTTCTAGGTCGACCTACTCGTCTGAGTGAAAGGGTTCCATTGCATCGCTTGAATCGCAATGTACTTGGTACCTTTTCGAAGCGTATGCCAAAATCCACAGCCACTTAAGTTTTCGTATGATAAAGTCAATTTGTTTCTGTCCTGTTCTCTCATGAACTTTATCATTAGAGATACGATTTTGCCAGAAAAGCATCAAGATGTTGCTTAGACATCTATTTCCAAAAAAAACCATAGACCTGCGCAATCTCAATTTACTGCAAAAAACCCGTTTTTTTAATGTTTTGTTAATAATCACTCATTCACTTTTTGATCAATAATCTCCGTATTTTTTAAAATATAAATTTTTATGTTCATACTACAAAACTGTGAGAAGATTTTATGGGTTGTTTTCAAAAATTACACATGTTTCACATTCTCAAAATTTTGAAGATCGTTTTATGATACATTTTTAATCTAAAAATTTGTTTGTATCTTCAATTTTTATATTTTGTATGTTACTTAGGAGCTTCCACTACTCTTTCGCGGCATGGTGTACGGTTTCTACTTTCCCCTACATTTCCCCAGTTTTGATGTTCTGGTTTAATTTTCAAACGTTCTTCGCCAAGTGCTATTCAAAACCTTATTTACTTATCATCAGTTTGCAGTAGTATTTTTTTATTGATACATTTTTTTTTCAAAATTATTATTGAGCTTACACAACCTTTGTCCAAGTACTTCAAAAAATTCACACAAATTACTATTGCTAGAAATAGGTAGTTTTAATAAATAAAGCTTAGGTACATAGTTGTAATTGACAATGAGTATGATGATTATGTTTTTGAAAATTTTGAAATTTACTCAAAACCAAATATGTACTGCTGTCATTTCATTTATCTTCACAACGATCTTCTTGAAATACTTATACAAGGATCTCCAGATTTGTATTGGAAAATATTATTCTATTTTAAAAACTTATATTATATCGTTATATCGTTAAACTAAATATTTATAACATGTTCTCCCTTTTTTTTTTGTAGATTTCGGGCTGGCCAAAGAATATATTGATTTAGATACAAATAGACATATACCATATCGGGAACATAAATCATTAACGGGCACCGCACGTTACATGTCAATAAACACACACATGGGCAGGGAGCAATCGAGACGTGATGATTTAGAAGCATTAGGTCATATGTTTATGTACTTTTTAAGAGGTTCACTGCCGTGGCAAGGTCTTAAGGCTGATACACTTAAGGAAAGGTATCAGAAAATTGGTGATACTAAACGTGCAACGCCTATTGAGGTATGTTTAAAATAAATGAACTAAGAAAATACTGCATAAATAATAAAAACAAACAAATTTATTTTCAAGGCGCTTTGCGATGGTCATCCAGAGGAGTTCGCAACATATCTAAGGTATGTGCGGCGATTAGATTTCTTTGAAACACCAGACTATGATTTCTTGCGAAGACTGTTTCAAGACTTATTTGAGCGTAAAGGTTACGTGGATGATGGTGAATTCGATTGGACAGGGAAGACTATGGTAAGTTTCAATTATTTCATTAGAAAATTTCGTATTTGCATTTCAAAACTCTCGCAAGCAATTTTTATTTACTAAATACCTTGAAGTATGTCGCCGAAATTTAAAATCTAACTTCCAAACTATCAAGACTATTCAAAAGAAAACAAAAGAAAAGGTCCAACAAGAACAAGACATTTATACATAAAAATATACTTATTTCCTACTTTATATACAAATATTATAATTTGTATTATGTTTGTTTTACAATGTATACCTCTACCTTATAATAAAATAATAATTTTACAACATTAATTTATTTGTGTTTTATATTTATATATTTCTTATTATTTTTTATGCTGCATGTTTGCATCTTTATTTTAACCTAAATCCCCGTTTATAAATATAAAAATATCATAAAATACAAATTTGAAATTAAATCAAATCGAATTAAGACAAAACAACAAATGGAGGCAATGAAGGCTATCAAAAATGCACCTCCGTCTCATTTAGGCAAAAATGAATCGGATAAGGTATACCTTCTTGTTTAAAATGGTTTTTCATTTTTTTTTTATTTTTTTTATATTTATTTCATGTTATTTAAATGCGTAGGAAATGATAGCTAGAATTACTGTAAGGATGCTTGTTTTTGTTTTGATAAAGGAATACAAATACACAGTTATATGTTTTATGTTACATTTTATATATATATTTTTTTTTTTATATTAACAAATAAAATTATTTAAATAACAAACTTCATTTGCTCGAAAACAAATCATTTACTCACATTTTTGTTATTTTAACTTCACTTTCTTGTTTTTAGTCAACACCTGTTGGATCTCTTCAAACTGGTCATGAAGTCATCATTTCACCAAATAAGGATCGTCATAATGTTACAGCTAAGGTAATAATTACTATATAACAACAATAATTGCACAGATGTGAATAATTTTTAGTTTAATTATTTAATATTAAATAAGCAATTCGTATTTAATATAAACACACTTCATGGAAATTAGGCATAAAGAGTTGATAATAATAAACGCATGTTGAATGTACCAATTTAATTGGTATTCAAATTATTTTAATAATATATATTTACTAATACAGGTTAATTGTAGTCATTACTTACTAAATATTAAAAGATACATAACAGTATATTTATTTAACAATTGCAGGAGTCTTTACAGAATTAATTTATTATTACAATTAAAAATATGTACGTATAGCCATGTTAACAAGTAGCGATTGTAATATGACCTCGCTTCCTTATTTCATTTTTCTATCGGCGGCGGCGCTTTTTTTCAAAATTTAAAATAAGAATTGCGTGCTAATATGTTTTTACTAGTAAATGAATTAAATTATATAAAGACTGAAGGTACACCACTTTCATTTATTGTCAGTATACCTTTTGACAGCCTTTGAAAATGTAATAATTCAAATTAAATTTTAATATAGGCACTGATTGGGCCAATAGTAAATTATAGCTATAAGATAATGATAATAATAATTGTTGGCACATAAGGGGCCTAACTCAAAACATTGGTAAATTTTAGAGTAGGTACAATAAATATAATTTATGTTAAAATTTAATATTAAAGTCGATTTGACCTTTTCTTCCCTGTTGTCCAGTAGCGGATTTGTTGATTTGAGTTGATTGTAGGTTTGGCGTTCCACTGACCCAGGGTCAATTATATTGTATTGCTTCGTAGTTGTTGATGGAATGATATTAAGTTGACCTTCTTCTCACCACGGGCTTTGGTGAGGTTTCTAGTCAACATCTTTGCCGCCGCTGACAATCGAAGTAAAGTCCAGTGCAGTTGCTCAGGATTTTGCTTTCAAATATTTGTAGTTCCTTCATAGCTGTTTTGGAGATGATGAACCAAACTGGGGAGCTGTAGCTGATGAATTGAGTTAGGAGTTGCTTGTAGATTAAAACTTTCGTCTGTTGACTTTGTCCAATTCTCTTCTTCATCAGTGGGTACAAACGATGGAAGTCAAAATTCGCTTTTTTAAGAACAGTCCGTGAGTGTTCGTTTCGAGACTTACTATTTAAACTTTATTCGAGTATTGCGAGAATTATTGATTTATTGAGTAAATCAAAAACTTCCCGAATTATTAACATGTTGTGAATACTTAAATTTATATTATAAATAAAATAGAAGGTACAAAGCATTTGGGTATCTCTTGTTTGAAAAAGTTTGGAACTTTAAAATGTCTTTATTTTTTTATTGTTGTAACCAAGTTTTAATTGACAGAACTATCTAAATAGTTATAAATAAGCTACAACAAAAAAAAAATTATGCAATGTAGAATCATCTGTGATGAATTCTGTGAACTGTTATGTATGATAAAATCTTTACAATAGTTTTCTGAAGTGTGTTTTTTTATTTTTTTAACCATAATTATTTATTTATACTTTAAACTTTATATTGAAAATATGTTGACCAATTAAAACAATTACACACACCCAATAACAACGTCGGACACATTAAAAAAAATCAAAAACTATACACAATTAACGCACATTGACAAAAAAAAAGAATTCGAATGAATTGGATTTTGATGACGACGATGATGAATATTTATTAGTTGAGGTTAGAAAAATAAAAATAAATAAATATAAAAAAAAACAATCAATTGCGATATATTTTGTTGTTAAATTTCATTCACAATACCATATTAGTCAACAATTTATTCGTCGTCAATACAGTAAATCATGTTTTGAATGCCAGTGCCTCGGTCGTTCTCCAGCTATCCTTCCCTTCGTCGACCCTTTTACAATCCAATACAGTATCCGTTATCCAATTCCTCGATAGGAAATTAATCCTCTTATAAATTAGCTTATTTTTAGAATGGCTTGTGCTTCAGCTTAGAAGGCTCTTCATCATAATAATAATAAAAATAACCCCGTTTGTTCCTTTATCCAATATGTAATTTAGTTTGATGTATTTTGCATTTGTAATGTGAAAATAGTAATCAAAACAATTTTTTTTTCTAAACTATAATGTGCTTAACAATAATTACATTATGTAGAAAAATAATAATTGTTTCATTTTTAACTAACAACAACAACAATAAAAAATCACGTCACCTGACATACTTATATAACTTATGTGCGTAACTCATTGTACACTGAAAAAAAAAACAAATTGTTTAATACAAACATTTTTAGTTAAGAAAAAAAAAATACAATTAGACAAAAATTCGAAACTCATAAATCTCACATCAAAAAATAATTCTTCAGACAAATGCCAAAGGAGGCGTTGCTGCATGGCCTGATGTACCGAAACCAGGTGCCACACTTGGTAATCTAACACCAGCCGACAGGCATGGTTCAGTACAGGTAAGTTTGTATGCATTTTTGTGTTTGTTTTCTTGTTAACTAACTTTGTTTTTTTTTTTTAAATTATTCTTATTATTTATTTTTTTGTTAAAAAATGTAATACAAAAAATT
The DNA here is from genome assembly GCA_958431115.1 of Syrphus vitripennis. NCBI lineage: Eukaryota > Metazoa > Arthropoda > Insecta > Diptera > Syrphidae > Syrphus > Syrphus vitripennis. The sequence goes on along the minus strand of OY288108.1, from coordinate 58,630,831 downwards.
AAAACTAACATAATATCTCTATGTACATAACAATTAATCAAAAATTACTGTTTGCATACCCAGTTCTGTAAAAAAAAAACTGTATGTGTTAGAATAAAAGCAGAAATTAGAAAAGATCTAAAATAATAGACATGTTAAACTTTGATGAAAAAAAAAACTTTTAAGTAATGAAATCCTTTCCATGTATTTCATTGACATAGTTTCTCTTTTGATTTCCAATACTTTTTACCGTGTGATATCTCTATATATGTATTTTAGAATACATTTTTAGAACCTACTCGTATCTTTATTCAAAAGGAACTCCAGGGTGAGTAAGTAACTTATTTAAATTTAAAAATCCTTAATTTTAAGACCTCAATATCCACCTGTAGGTCTAGGTACCTTTTTAAAAAATTTTTTATGTGTGACCAACCTGTCAAGCCTTTTCACCCTAGAGCATTAAGTTTTCGGGAAAAAGTTAAACAAAAAAAACTTTCATACAGAACATTAAGTTAGTTAAATTTAACTTAGTTTAGAAGATCAAGGTACTACAAGACAAAGACAATTTCTAATCTGCGGATCCCTGCTGAATACAAATTGGCCTTTGCCTTCCACTCCTTTGGTCTTTTGTACTTATCCATTCTTTACTGGTTTGAAGACCAACTGTCAAATTGTTGGGTTTTTGTAGGTTCGACCATTTGTTTTGTTCAACTGGAATAGGGATGTTTGCCAATGATAAATTGTGCCAATCTTATGCTTATTTGTGAATCTCAAAAAAACCCAGGGAGATTACGATAACTTTGGCTTCGAAAACAAGCATTTTTTACTATGGGAGGGGGTCTTTCTATCTTGTTTTTTCCGAATTTTGTGTTTGAAACTTATTTTTTTCGAAAACTGCATAAATTTTGCCTGATTTAAAAAGTGGATTATAATACAAAATACTGGCTGTAGAAAAAAAGTATTGAACTTAGTTGTAAGTATTACCGATTTTTTTCTACTTTTAGTACTTTTTTCATAAATATGCCCCTCTCGCCCAAACGCGGCAAGATAGGCACCCCTCCCATAGTAAAAAATGCTTGTTTTCGACGCCTCTACAAAAAACCATTATCAATTTTGACCCCAAATTTATCGTACTCGTGTCAAAAACCCTGATAGCGAGCAAATCATAGCTGTGATGGTTTCGGCGTTTGTTGTAGGTTTTTTGAATTTTTGAAATGATACAAATATTATGCCTAAATGAAAATAACCCATGTACGTTTGCTGTATTTTATGAAGTACATAAATGAACAGACTTTTTGTCTTTCTGAATTTACACACCACTGAATATATCTATTTGAAGAGATGTTTTGACATTTCTGTGCTTACAATGAATGTTTAGTAACTTGAAATACATGCGTTACGGTACAAATTCGTAAGAAACTTCACGCTATCAAACACACTTACTTTTATAGCCTTTGGCTTCGACAGATTAAATTGATTTATTTTTGTTTTGAATCTAATTTGTAGACATTTTTCAGATGGTTTTCCTCTTCAATATGCATGTATGTGAGAAATAATTAATACAAATTAAAACGATTTGATATAAATCAGTAGTTGCAAGGATTCCCTTCGCATTAAAGTAGTTTTTTCGTTTTAAAAGTACAATTAAATTAATTTGAAATGATAATTTTTTAAACTTTAATATAATATGAATATAACAAAGAAAACCCCCATTTTATTTAAAGTCTTTTTCTTCTTCGAACTTTCATGTAAAAACAAAGGGCTGAGGTAGATTCGAGACCACCGCATTTTGCATGAGTTTGTCAACGTCGAAATTAACAACCATCATGACTTTTTATATTTAAAGATTTGGGTCATCGTGATTTTCATTTCTTTTATCTTACACAATAAATGTGTTTGCTATCGCAAAATTTAATACAAATTTGTACACATTTTCACAATTTGCTGTCAAAACCCATGCGTTTGGCTGACTTGGTGAAAATTTCAAGTTACCAAACTGAGGGATTGACAGCAGGTATTTGGTTTCAAAAAATATGAAATAAAATGTCAGTTTCTTCTTGATTTTTTGTTAATAGGCTCATAACCTTATAATCCTTCCTCATTAGTACATGAAGAGGAAATTTTTATGACCATATGAGAAAATTTTTTAAAGTTATTAGTCTCTTAAAACTTAAACGGTCATACTATGAACGGTTTATTTTTTAGTTAATTTTATTAAAATATTGAAGTCACCACTAAATTTTATCATGGGTAAGGCCGGCTCTTCTTAAAAACACACCAAAATCTGAAGTATGTTTTTACAAAAGAGACACCATTTTTTGGAATTATGTATATCTAATATTTCGAGTGTTACTGTGAAATCATAAATATTTATTCTAAACATGAAATCTAAATGTCCAGCGACATTAGAATATTTAACTGCCTTATTTTTTGTGTCTGACTAACTTTTTCATTTTGTTTAAAAATGTTGGAAAAATTTGATAAAAATTTAACTGTAATATAGCGTCCATACTCGTATATCCATCTTTTGTAAATATGCTTTTTATAATAATCCTTAAAAATATTGTTTAATGTACTATAACCTTAACTATAAACTGCACCACACACAAAATATTTTAGCCATCACAAACAAAAAAATCAATGAAAACACCTAACTCTAAAAAAAACAATAAATAATAATACAAAATGTAAAATAAAATAATAAACCAAAACTTGTCTATTTCTACAAAAAAAAAAAGAACAATCTATTTCCCTTATGGTTTATTTGTCTTTCTTCACTGTACAATACTTGCAGACCGTTATATTTTTGGCCTTTTCAATCCTAATGTTTTCTCTTGATTTGCTCTACATAAATTCAAGGTATTTAGTAGAAACAAAGAATTAAAGCAAAAAAAGAAAAAGTTTCAGTAAATCAAAATCACCCTCTACCACCAGCACCAACAAAAAAATAACGAAAATGTAGAGTTTTTTCCATGTGATTTTTATAAGTTTTTTTTTTTTTGTTTAAATAAAAATTTGTATGACTTCAAAAAACTTACTAACCTAAATTCAATTTTCAGAAACAGTGCAAACATTTTCACAGTAATAACTTAAATGCCAGATTAGATCGTAGACGAATGTTTAAAATGATGGAATGCGCAATTTTTTTCTAGCTTAATAATTTCAATAAATTGCTTGTATGTTTTTTTTTCATTTGCTTTATAGTATAATCGAAACGATTTGAAATATGGTTTGTTCATGTTTTAATAGATAGGTTAGTTAATAAAGCTTGAGGTGTGTGATGATTGCAATAAAGAAAAATAGAACACCATTAAATCACTGCTATATGTTATTCACATTCAACTATTTTATAGAACTATATAAACTATGTTTTACTATCCCTAATAATATATCCCTAATAATAATGGGAAATTTACAAGATTGTGTCAAAAATTAATGCGGATCAGTTCATAAGGATAATAAAACACAGTTAGTGTTTGAATCCTCATAACTTATTTTGTATTCTTTTAAAATATACTGATAACTCATAATTTTTCATCATCAATTCTATAAATTCAGTTTTAGACCCACTCTGTTATCAATCACCAACATGGACTTCAAAAAAAAAATTTCGAAGAAAATCATTTACATTATGTACATAATGTTCTATTATTTTTCAAAATTGTCAATTAGACCTTTTATACAGACCATACAGAGTGAATCTTTTCCACCATCTTCTCGTACGCGGAAATGTCAATAATAGGGACAAATGTGTGTTTAACATCTGTCACTTGTTTGACAGCCATTACAAATAAGGTAATTTCGTTTGGCATCTCATTGCTTTTTTTCCAATCCAATCTAATGGGGTTTTCCATGGGTAATGCAAATTTCGATCAAAAATCTGTATCTGTCAAGCTGACAGCTGAAAGTTGTATTAGTATTCGGTAAATCTGCCGAAAAATCCAGATCTGCAGATTTTATTTTAAACCAAAAATAAATTAATTTATTTTGCCCCATGGAATGGATTAAAAATAAATTGATTTTTTTTTTCTCATGAAAAACCCCATAAGTCGATATCCAAATTTATATTCGCCTGCATGCGTTCAACTAATTTCCGGTATGATTTCATGAATTTGTATGGGAGCTAATTTAAAAATTTTGAAGTAAAATTACGTCAATTGGTCTAATGAAAACAGGCTTTACCGGTGGGTTTACTAATCTGATCTATTGGAAAAACTGATTTTCTAATTTTTTTTTTTGCATTTCAGTGGACAAAATAAATTGATTTCTTTTTAATTTAAAATCAAATCCTCAGATCTAAATTCTTCGTCATAAACTAATACAATTTTCAGACGTCAGTTTGAAATGTGGCTTTAAAATTATACAAAACGTATAAAAAGACAAAAATAAATCAATTTGCAATGATGTCCTTTCGGCACGAAACAATAAATTTTGCAAATCTGAATTTTGCAATAGTCCAATGGAAAACTTAATGAGAGTGTTTCCTGAGTGCACAACAACACTCCACCATCTATGATCCTCGCTTTTCTGCTGCTCAAACTCAAAGTGGTTGATATTAAATCTTTAGTGAAGCCTTCGCAGCTGCCGAGCGGCAACGGTTAACTAGTGTTGAGATTTATCTTTGATGAGTGAAATGAGATGACTTGCCGAATCATATCACTTTACTCGTAAAAAACAATTTACCTATTGAGTGATATGGGTAAGTCCGAATTTATATTCCAAAAATTGATAGACATGAGTGACACAGAGAAAACAAATGAAGCTACTAAACAGAAAATTACTGATTCGTTTTTGTATGAATCATCACACTCAATCGAATTAGCTAAAACTCTACACAGCACTGTCTTTCATTTGTGACCTGATCATTCCCCATACGAACATTTATATGATCGATTCCAGAACCAAACTACATATGTATATATTAAAAGTACGTTTTAACCGAACACTAAACCAAGATTAAGTAAATCGAAAAAATGCACCCACTCATTTAATGCGGACTGTATTTTATTTTTATACATAAGTGATTCTAATTTCCTTCATGAAATCATTTTCAAACAAAACTTTATCCTCAATCAACAATCCGTAAAAACTTTTTTTTAACTTTAAACACTGTTTGACCTGATTGTGTATAGCATTTCATAAACATGATATCTCAAAAGTATCATCACAGACGCCATCATTACTTTTTTCTTCCTTTATTTAAATAAATTCATTATACAACTTTTTTCCGTCAGCTTTAATATCTAACAGCTTACTAAATTATTCAAAAATCCATAAATAAAGGAAACCTGAGTTGAGTTCTTGACATTGTATTTGGTATTTGCCATTAAAAAAAAAACCCATATTTATTTATGTATGTATTTATTAATTTTTGATTGCGTTTCATATTTCATAGCAAAGTTTGTCAATTAAAAAGTTTTTTTTTCACAGAAACAGAGATACATTTCGGTTTAAGTTTGTTTTTTTCATAGTATTTTGTGTATTCGTCTATTCGTATAGCTTGTTCCTGAAACCGTTTGATATGACGCATATTTTTCATCGATATACAAACATATACTTATAGAGGATATTTTCTTCTTTTGTTGCCCTTTGAACTTTTCCGATTTTTTTTTGTGGTCTTTTGTGTTTTAACTTTTGTTTTGGAGTTTTTTTTTTCTTCACTTTTTTAATAGCCCAATCGTCAGAGAACAATTTTGAGTACCAGAATGAAACAAATAGAAATGTAATTACGTTGATATCATATCCTAGTAAAATACCTACGCAGGAAAAATCATAAATATGTATCTATTTAAGCGATGGAAAATGTTTGCCACGTTTTTGATTCAAAGTAATATTATCAGGAAACTGTTGACAGCTAGAAAAGTCAAAAAGCCATAATTGGTGACAGAAACATGAGAGTACAGTACGTATGCTTGTATAGTAACTTGAAATTATCACCAAGTCCTCAAAAACTAACAGAACAAACGGAAGCATCTATACAATGCTTACCTTATCAGAAATCTGTTTTTGTCGATTGGGCTTGAATATTTTAAATTTAGAATAGAACAAGACTAGTGAATGGCATTCAAATTTTGCATTATTTTTTATTTGAATGACATATTATATATATATCTACATCATCCATCTCTCATTACAAAAAGTAATACCTGCATCATAATCAAATCGATACTTTTGCAATTACATAATTCACAACAACAACAAAAATATGCCTATCCAAATGAAAATTTCCAGAGCAACCCTGAAGATTCAAGTACCGACGAAGATGATTCACCCTTCGATCCAAACGAAGAAAAAAGTTCCGAAGACGAAACGAAACCAAAAGCAACCCCTAAAAAAGAAACGAAGAAAAAAAAGAAACCCAAAAAAACTAATTAAATTAAAAATAATAAAAATAATACATAATTTTACATTAGCAAATTTTTTGCATAAAAAAGTGCTATTGCTGAAAAAAAAAACAATACAATAACTCGATAATACAAATTATTTCCAATCCGTATGTACTTTAATGTCAAGAAATACAAAAACAACTATGTATGTGTGTATGTGGGTCGTGTGACAGTATTTGTCGTGCGTGTGGTGTGGCAAATTAATTTATTTATTTTGATTTTTCATCAATATTATTGTATTATATATTATATTTGCAATTACATATTATTATAATTTAATTTTTTTATTATATTTATCAAAATTTTTATATCAATTAATTACACGCCACTTGCAATATTCTGTCTTGTGTATTTTCACGGTTATTTCAAAATTCTGTAAATAACCATTTACAAATATAAATTCAATTCTGCAAAAATAAATTGTCAAACAATAAAAGCTTAAATGTTTATTTAAAAAAATTTTTAAATAATTATGTCTGTATAGTAAAAATATGTTATTTTTATTTCTTAGTCCAGTTTTTTTTTTTTATTTAAAGAACGTTAAAAATTAAATCAAATTTGTTTTAATAATGTCTAAATTTTAATTTTCAAATGAATGTTCTTCAATCTTATTTCCTACTGTATTGTATTACAGGTTGTGAGTTCGACGAATGGCGAATTGAATGCAGACGATCCCACGGCCGGACACTCAAATACTCCTATAACACAACAGCCAGAGGTGGAACTTGTGGACGAAACAAAGTGAGTATTAAATAATTTTTAAAAATGCATGGTTAAGCAAGGGAGATGTTTTCTTTAATTTATTTTTAAAAATCTTGATCTGAAAATATATTGGCCTTTCATAGTTCTATCATCAGATATGACCTGTGTTAAATTGCTCTGAGAAAAACAAAGTTGATTTTTTTATCTTTCATATATCTATCTTGGCCGGTGTCAATTTAATTGAAATCTCCTAAAACGACGGATTTGATATTTATATCTTAAACCTTTACGGATTTCCGCAATTGATTATAAAACATTCTTTTCAAGCAATGTATTTTTGACTACGATATTATTTTTTCACAAAAATGTTTCTTTTTTGTTACTTTATTGTCCCCCAATTTATTCTTTTGAAAATACAGTCGGTTGTCTTTAATCCATGTTCATGGCAGTTTCTTCACTAAAGTTGCAATGAAAGAAATTTTCACTAATCAGCCGATATTCCTAAAGACATTCAACCATAATTTACAAAGGAATTCATTAAAGAAAATGCCAACAAAAAGAAATGAAAGCATAATTAAACATTTTCATGTGATTAAAAAATAATCCTTCAATCGGCTTCTTTGCAACGTCGATGATCCATAAACCATTCACTGAGAGCCATTACAACTTTTGTCTTAAGATAGCAGCTCCTCAATATTCTATTGGATAGTTTAAGCCTTTTGATAAAACTATGGATCTTGGTTACCCATAAACTGCCACTGACAAACAAAAAAAAAAGTATGACTAAAATTATTTTTTAATCATTTTCATTTTTCTTGTTTATTTAAAATTGGTGTAGTGGGATGGATATGATAAATAGTCTTTTTATAATAAGAATTTGATCATCTTTATTTTACCTATTAATAAAATTGTCGTTGTTTCTTAAATGTTTGCAAAATGTTTTAAAAGTAAATTACGCTCTGCCAAAGAATTGGTTCTTAAATTTAACTGAAAGTATTCTGAACGTTTTTTCAATATTAATATTAATATTTAAAAAAAGTAACAAAAACTATAGCTGCAAAATCTCAAATCTCTAATTAGCTCTTATGTTTCTGAATCAAAATATATATATGTATTTATGCAGGTAAAAAACTTTGAAAAAAAAAATATATTAAACATCTCCCTAGCATTACCGTCCATTTACCCCATTCAATTATCAAATTCAAACAAACAATTTTAAAAAGATGGTTTATGTGTCTTTCCAGATGTTGTTGCTTCTTTAAAAGAAAGAAGAAGAAATCATCACGCCAAAAATGACTAGATGGTGTCCAATGTAGTCCAGAGCGTGAAGCAGTAACACTGCTTCGTGCAACGTCACATTCAAATTCAAGGGATAGTGTATTAAATAATCCTAGTCAGGATTATATACAACAAGCGACGTCACAACATACGTTGCGATATCCTCCATCCGCGTCGATATTGACGCCAACACCAACTACAAATACGCCGACACTTCCGTTGTAATTTAATTTAAAACAAAAAAAAAAAGAAAACAAGAAAAGCAAAAAAAAAATATTATAATTAATTAATTATTATTATTATTATTATTATTATATATTGATTTATTTACTATAATTATTATTAATTATTATTATGTCAAATAAATAAGTTCAATAAAAAAAAAATTCAACAACTACAACAAAGAAAAAAAAGAGATCCTTAAACAACACAAAATAACAAGGAAACTCATCAAAAAGCGCGCGCGTAGAAAAATTATTAAAAAAATCCAAGATATTGAGCAAAAAACAAAACACAAAATTTTTAATATTTTGCTGCAATAGTTAAACAAAAAAAATTGAGTAAAAGGAACTAAATAATTTATTTTAATAAAGAAAAATAATAAGCTACCTACTTCGAGTATTCATTATTATTAAATCTTTTACTAAAATCCCTTGCTCTAAAATAACCACACATTATTCATAGTCCCAGGGCCAACGACTGATTTAATTCAAGTGATTTTACAGACCTGAAATTTTGTCAAGTAATTTCTGTAATGTATAAATGAAAAAAAAAATGAAAGCTTAACAAAAGTTCAATACAGAAAAAAATTAAGGTTATGAATAAGTGCCATAGTTTTATCTATTGTCATAACAACTAAGGTTTAAAATAATTCATTGCAAATTTAATGAACCTCTTTTGTGTTTGTAATAGCAATAAGGTAGTGATGGGATTTTTTTATAACTTTAATTTAATTATATCAATCTTTTAACTCTGCCAAAATAGTTTCAGTATATATTTTAGGCATATTTGGGAAAACTCCTCTGGCTTCATAATAATGATATGACAATGTTATAATTTGAAACAAGTCTAACTCTTAGATGTGTTAAAAGCGCCCTGCCAAAATAACTTTACTAGTCACATTTTTATTTAAATCCTTCAAAGAGCCTTATTTTTGGTCCCCCAACTTCTGGTTTACTATTGTTTTTCATTTAAACAAGCAGCAGATTTATAGAAATAACTTTAACAAATATGAGGTCTGCGAAGAAATTCAGAGTCGAAATGGACGCTGGCTCTCCTACTGTGTTATTAAACCTGCTCCTTTTCAAAACCTTTGCAATTCCCCAGCTATTTTTATACCGTTTCTTTTTTATATACATATTTTTTTACATTATCTCCTTTTATGCCTTATTCCACCACCATTACATCTGCATTAAAAAATCTTTCATATATATTGTGAATTATATACATAAAAATAAATATTTAAATAAAAATATATAGAAATTGATTAAAATAAAAAAAATGATATGCTAATGTTTTACTTAAAATACATTTTTTGCATTAAAATAAGAATATAAATATTTAATAATTAAAATAAAATTAAAAAAAATTGTATAAAGAAACAACAACAACAAAAAAAGCATTGTGAATAATTTAATTAATTGTAAAACTCGATAATTATATTATCTATAAAATAAAAGAAAATCGCAGGTTTTTAAGTAAAATTTAACATAGCAGTCATGCATACATACAACTACTCTACTACTACACCTACGACAAGAACAAAAATACTATCATTTTTTCCATTTTTTTTAATAAATAATAAGAAAAAAATGTGAGTTAATTTATACTTAATAAAAAAAAAACAAAAAGGAAATCATATTAAACAAAAAACAAAAATGAATTTAAATGGTGTAAACTCTTTTTTCTCTCTTACAACATATATAAATATATATACACTCAAAAACGACAGGCAGTTTTATTATGAACAATTATACAAAAAAAAATAATAACACAAAAAAATTACGACGAAGTGTGAAAGAACAAATTTAAAAACATTTAAAAAAATCAGTCAACTGAAGGAAATTTTCAGTAATTACACTATTATATAAAATACTTGTAATATAATTATTTTTATTGCGTTATTTTTAAAAGTGACTAAAATATAAAATTAAAAAACAAAATCATATTGAAAAGAAATAAAAACGAAATAACAGTAAATATTGAGAGCAGTAATAACTTAATAATTAAGAAAGTTTAGCCGAAGGAAAACAAAAAGTTAGAAAGAGAACTTTAAAATAAAAATTATGTGAAAGACGAAAAAAAATAAAGTTAAAAATGTGTAAAATGATAATTTTGGAGAACTGCATTCAAGTAAAAAAACAAAAATGAAAAAAAAATAATAAAAAGCGAAAAAATATTTTAAACCAATAATCTTTGATTTAGTTACATACATATGTAATTTAATTAGCTCTACATGGTAAGTAAATATGTATTTTAGTCCTTTGATTTTTCTTTTTGTATTGTTTCGATCTTGTGTTTAATTCGATCTCCTCTTTCAACTGAGAGACTATAACGTATTTTCGTCTTCTTCATATTTTGTTCTTTATTTCTACTAAATATGCCAGGCACATTTTTAGTGCATTCAAAATGCTTTTTTGTAGACAGAAATATATTTTTATTGTTTTAGTTGATGTTTTATTATAACAAATAACAAAAAAAATCATTGAATTAAAATTAACGAAAATGAATTAGAATTTTGGTATGTAAGCAGCACATTATGATTCCATAGAAATCTTGAAAACTACATAGGTATGTATAAATTTATTAATTCAAACAAATATAAGGCCAGTTTTTAAATAAATGAAGATCTGAAAGAGTTAATGCATGAGAATGAAACTTCTCGTGTATGTATGTACATACATATATGTACGTAACATGATTTTAATTTTTTTTAATCATGCTCTCAGAAACTTGAAGTTCCTTATATATAGTATTCCAGGCTTTTAAATAAGTTAAAAGTTTCAGCGAAAGTAATTATTTCTGTATACCAAAAAGCTTAAAGTTTTATAAATCTTGAAAACTTAGATATTTTAATAATCTATGTATCTATGTATTACTGATAGCTATGATTGTAAGTTTAAAGAACTCTTAAAATCAAAAAATCTTCCCTCATCATCTCATGAAAATGAAATATTTATAACGAAATGAGAGAGAATTTAAACTCTAAAAACTATTTAACTCAGCTTCCTATTATATGCATGTGGTTAGTTAAGACTTTTCTCACTATGATTCAAAACTTGGGGCTTTTAGAAATTGCGATTGTGTGCCTGATTGGCAGATCTAAGGTAAAGATGTAAACATGTCTGTGTATGTATAGACTGCATAACTATATAAATTAATATGTCAAACTCAAAATCTCAAATTTTATACACAGATAGGGCTTTTAGGAAATTGGCGTCCATCAATGTACTTGCCTTGGTTTATTTTTGTTCATTATGTAAATACTGTAGGAAAAATCAAACACATATTTTTTTGAAAATATAACAAAGCAAAACCATTCAAAATTCAAAATTCTCCGTATAATATTAAATTACAAAAATTGTTTGGCTTTATTTTACAATGAATCTCTCAGCAACAAAAAAACTGATACAAGTTTCTGAAGAAATACAAAAACCAGTCCATGGTATGTAATATTACTTATTGCTGTAAACACCGATATGATCGTGTTTTTTTTTAAGTTCCAGTTGTTTTGGGTAATGAGTGCTTCATTATAACTCAACAAGATGTTCGAAAGATTGAAGATTCACGTTTTATATCATATCATAAACTTGGACCAAATGGTAGAAAATTCTCTTATTTCTTTTCAGTTAACTGACATTATTGTTGTGCTTCATTTATAGGAGAACTTATTCCAGTTGAGGCAGTGTTTAGACATGACGTTGCCCTGAGAGATGCTATCAATATTGCAGGTGGATTTCAAAGTCAGGAACAAGCTAGTAATAATCGGCAGCTTCTTGAAATTATTTCAAAGTGTTGCGGGTATTTTATTTGCAACAGCTTTTTTATTATTTTTTTTTATTTAAAATTGGATTAAATACAGCCAAACCCAGGAACCTATAAAGCCAATTAAGGCATCCATTGCTCAACAAATGGAATGGGCCAATGCATGTAACAATTCATCTCCGCCAGTAAGTTCCATTTTTTTGTTTTTAAATAAAATTTAAGTCATTAATTCATTAACTTACATAGTTCCCTTTCACCCAATCTGCTTCCACATCGATGAGTGACATGCCCAATTATAAGAACATAAAATGTTGCTGTAATAAACCTTGTTGTTGCGATTGTTCTAAAAAATATTTGGTTCATAAAGGAAGCAACACCATAGAAAACGATGACAGTACAGAGAATATTGAAGGATCACTCAGTGCTAGACAAATGCTGAAAATTCGCAAATCAATTGAAGACACAGTAGGAATATAGTTTTTTTTTTTTTAATAAACAAATTTTATTCATTCAATTCCTCTATTGATAAATACAAATCTTTCAAAATAATTTTCATATCTTGAATAAGCGCTTCTTTATTGCATTTAACTTTTGTGCCATCTCCCGTCAAACAACATCCATTCATACTACCAACTTTGAATTCTTTTTCTTCAAAAATGTCAGGTTTCCAAATTAAAGCGATATCCCTTCCACCGCATGGATTATAAAAGAATATGCAGAAGTCCGAAAATGCTTCCTGAAATTGAAAATTTAATTAAAAGGTTTAAAGCAAAAAATGTAAATCTTACCCTTAGATCAGTAATTGCAAACTTAGAAAAATGTTGTCCACTGGGGAATTGTCTGAAATTCGGCATATTCCATTCAGAAAAGGCAGACGGAAATTCATTTGCCATACAATTGGGCACCAATTCTGGTTTTAAGCGTATAAGCATATCATAACCATCTTTGGCAGCTGTAAATAGTTTATGTGGCTTGATTTCTTCCAAAGGAGATAATATTATCGGCTCAATAATGTCAAGGGCATGTTTAGCTAAAAGATTCACCCGAGCCAAAACAGGCATAATTGGAGCTTCTTTACTCCAAATTCCATATCGCTTTTCATCGTAAGAAGTGACGATTAGCAATGGCGGGAAAGTATCACGCTCGTTGATGAATTTGTTTTCTAGCTCTGATACACTCTCGTCTGAAAACAAAAATTACAATGTCATAGTCATAGTGAATAAATGGTAATAGTAGTAATGCGAAATTTATTGATATCGTGAATCCATTTAGCAGGGAAATGGAATTTTTTTTTCATGGAAGACTTAATCCGGAGGAGCTTCACGCTTTCCTTTTATATAATTTGGCTTAATTTCAAATTAAGCCTAGAACATATCTGTTTTGTGTGTAATACCGCACTTACCATCAAGCTCCTCATTGAACTGCAAAACGATCATTTCCGTTCGCCAATCTGTATTCGCTAACAAATTCAAAAATCTGAAAAATCCCGTTTGTGGCTGGCAGGTATTAGCTTGTGGACCCATCTTCATGTAGAGGCTAGCAATTAATAACTCTGTACACTCATCTGGCCATAATCCATCGTCAATTAGTTGTGAGTACAACCATCTTTTGGCTATCATAACCGTAGGACCAAAACTAGGATGTAACTTGTAGAGTCCGTGCAATGCACTTGTTAATTTTGGAAGGACAACGTATCTTTTCTCTAAAGCTATACTCTCAGGAGTATCTTTGAAAAGAGTTATTCCTTTCTCGTTAACTTCTTTTTTCATGAGTCCAATTTCCTTGGGATGTGATATTTCCACTCGAAATACATAACCGTCTTTGAATATCAAAAGTCCATCGAAACGAACCATTGTTCGAAACTTATGTTTTTGGCTAAGCGCTTGTGCTATTTTCAAATAAAATGCTGTTTTAAGAGCATGAAAAGCTGATAGTTCAGTTGGCCATTTGCCACTTACTCCTGCAAATTAATATAGTATTAGTAATTTCAAAATGATGTTGAAAACTCATTGGTAACATACCCAACTGAATAATTCCATTGCAGATAGTTCTGCTGATCAAACCAAGTTTGGTATACCTCCCATCTGCTAGAACTGGCACTGGATCACAGTATCTAAACACAGGTGATGTGCCTTGAATATTGGTTATCTCCAGTGGTAAATCATCTAAACTTCTTAATTTCTGTCCAAGATCATCAAAGCTGTTTATTACTTCCAACGCAGTTGTTTCTGCATCTGTTTCTTGATTTACATCTTTATCTAGTTTATCTACTTTAAATATATGATTTAACTTGTAAGCATTATCCAATTCTCCAGCTATATAATTGATAAGTGACGAATGCACACTGAAATGATGTTCTAGGAGATGTTCCACTATCTTTCTTACTATGAGACGTTTCTTAGCAAATGATTCTCCTGACGCTGACCACACACATGACTCAGTGATGCTTCCATCTTGGAAACGTCGAAGCTCAGATCTAGAACCCCAGAATTTACGGAACTCTTCGGCAGTTGGATCGTTGGCTTGTGGGCCTTTATCGAGAATTTCATAAGCTTGTTCGGGATTTAAAATCAGTCCAAGACGAAAATGAGCTTCAACTTTTTTAGGGTTTTCATTGATTTCCCATGAAGAAGAAACTGTTTCTATAGGTACCATATGGAAAATCCGATCGGAGAGGCCTTTACGGAGAACTCTGTAATACAGATGTTTTTTTTATATTTTACAAATATTCAAAAAAGAAAAAAGTACATACTCGGAGATCATTTTAAGCGTCTGCGGGAACCAAAATCCTGCAAAGTTATGACGATCTGCACGAACTCCATGCTTTTTTAGCATGTTGAAAATTGTTGATTTTCCTGATATTCTTTAAAATTCAAATAAATTATGGTTTTTTTAAAGAAAAAAGTAAATTATTAAAAATAATAATGTTCAAGAAAAAAATATTTACTTCAAAATATGATCGTATTGTGTATAAACAGGACACGTAGTCATAAAAACTAATGGAAAACTATTGATTTTCGTATTATTTAGAATATCAATTGTTCGTTTTGCTTCGGCCTTCACTCTACGAAAAACATCTATGGATAGATTGGCAGATATATTACAGAATCCAGTGACATCAACAAATACAACATTGTAATACGCTGAGAATTGTTGCAAAGTTGGTTGATTTGGTGCAGAGAAGTCATTACAAAGTGTGATTCCTTTACCATCTTCATCCCAAGTACTAAGTGCTGTAAAATTAAAAAAAATCAAAATTAGTTTCATTTTTGCTAATTAAAAGTTTCATCATAAATTTATTAATTTAGCATGAAAAATGGCAAATATCAATAAAAAAAATATTTAAATTAGACTTTATTGATAACATTATGTTAGTCTTTTTAGAGTTAGATCTCAGGGGCTGTAGTTACACGTTGTTTTATCACAGCTGACCTAGTTTCTGTGGACCCGGTTAGGTATAAACAAATGGATATTGCAAATTTTGACTTCGTCGCGTTTCGGCCCTTGGGTCTGCTCTTTTTTTATTATTTATTTTGTATTTACTTTCCACATTACTAGTGAACAGTTACTGGTAGTCGCACCTCGCAAAATATATTTTAAGGTTCCAGGCGAAAATGACATAATAAGATTATTCAAAATGGTGTGGATTTCAAAACTCAACATTTTTTACCTGGTTTGTTTACATAGGAAATTTAAGTTAACACAGTTTTAAATAATGAATCAGCCTAATAGCAGTCCGTAGACTTCAAACCTTGCGGAGGTGGTTTGAAAATAGTTTTTGAACGCTTTTTCAATCGATCGATGTAAACAAGGTATTTTAGGTAAGAACAATGACCAATTGAAATCGCATATTTTCACTAACGAGATGTCTGGCTTCAATACTTGGAAGACAACCCTCTTGTAGGGGTCTCAACGACAAGTTGTACAACGATGCCAAGGCCACCAAGTTGCTTTCGAATTGAACTTGAAATTGAGACTGTTCAATTGCAGCTCGAATCCTTTCGATGTTTCCAGGGGTAGGGAAAATTCTCAGAGGCTCCTTATAGTGGACACATTTCAGATATACTCTCAGGCATAAGAACATATACGAATTCGAGGCGATATTGAACTCTCTAAAAGCACGTCGCACTCGGAAGTTTTGAAAAATAGACTTGTGCACCCAAAATAGACATTGTTGTTCAGACCAATCCATCTTGGTGACTGAAATTACTGGTACAAAAAAATTCCCATTTCCTTCTTTATAAAATTCATGGCAGGGAATTTTAATTAAAAAAGTATTTCGGTACTTCGGGTTCATAAATATAATTGGCTCGGATAATGTATTTAACCAGATACTTAAAGACACATCTTAATTTTGTCAATTTTAAATCAGTCATGTTTTTAGGATATCGTATTTATTTTTCACCAAAATTAAACTCACCTAAATGATTCCAAACCTGCCTCGCCACTTGATAGCTGCTCATAGCCGAATGTAGTTTGCGCTGCTTAAATAAATACACGACAAAAGCCGACATGATGTGACTGCCGAAGCCAGCGTAACCAACATCAAAATGTCTCTGCCTGAGCCAAACTTTCAGTAGAATCAAACCTTCTCGCAGATTTTTATTACTACAAAGAGTTTCTTCCAAAGCTGATTGATTCCTTTTCATCGTTAAATCGAATAAAATATTTGCATTGTAATTAGGTGTGGCCAACAGTGGACCTTCGTTGCCATCTTCTTCCCAAAAGATACTTCCACGGATGTTACTGTTCCACGGAACAAAACGATTCAATTTGAAGCAAGATTCTCCAGCTCCGACGAATATCCGCAAGGTCAACTTTTTCCCTATGCTACCTGAAGGTGTTACTTCTAGAACTGGTTTCAATGGATTGTTGTTAGAGTAATTGAAATGAAATTCAAAATTGTCGGGGTTTGCTTGGGTCATTTTGTTGGCTATATATGCCAAGTATAAGGCTCTCTTTTGATCGTACACAAGATTAAGGTAGTCATCTTTATGAAAACAATCGTTTGGCATCAAAACACACACATCAACCGTTAGCTTTGGACCAATCATTGATCCATGCTTGGAGGAACCAATTATAAATGGTTTTTCTGTGGGTTTGATGAATTGAAACTGGAAACTCTTTAAATGAAATTTATCCAATGCAAGGGGAAGAATCAGTTTGCTCTGATTTAACCAATGCAATTTATTTGAATCAGTTTTGGTGTTCTCAGAATTTAGTTTCGTCAAGAACGTTGAAAAAGTTTCCATCCATGAATTAACAAACTTAGTATACTTGTCTTTTACTTTGATTTCTCCAAGAATCTCTTGAATTTGCATGCGAAACAAATTCGAATGGAATAAATTTTTGGTTTCGTTTAGCTGATTGAGTTCTTCGACAGTTGGTTGCTTAAATAAAGCTGAATTTGTGTCAACTTTTTGCTTCTTTTGTGGAAAATCATTTGGAGGCGTTTCAGTTGTCTTTCGTTTTGGAGCTGAGGCTGGAACTGATGGTGTTTCTTCTTCCTGTTCAGAAAATCCATCATCGGTACCATCATCATCTGAATTATTTGATTCTTCGTCTGAATCCTCACTAGTTCCGTTCTCAATCATGGAATCGTAGTGAAGATCTTCATCCTCGATATTCGATTCATCAGCACTATTATCGAGTTCTTCTTCCTAAAAATTGGGAAATTTCGGTTAAAACGATTTTGTAAAATTAAATTATTATAAACATCTATGAGCATACCTTAACTTGTGGCGTTTTTTTCTTATATTTAAGCATGTTCTTAATAAATTTGTATTATTTATTTCAAAATTAAATACTCAATTAATAAATTAACAACCTCAACCACACGTCTTTGTATATAGATTTACTTGTAAATCTATATACAAAGCACACGTGTTGAAACTTGACATATAAAAGTTTGTTTTGGTTTTTGTGGTGAATAAGAACGTCAAAAAATTGTAAACACACAGCGGCTTCCTCGTTTATGGTAAGCTTACACCAATCATAGATTTTCCACGAGTGACAAAAAGTGCCATTCATAAAAAAATTTACATAAATATGGTGAGAAAATAATTGTTTTCGTCAAAAAAATGTGTCTTTCAAACTCCGTTTGTTTTGCACAAAATAATCCTCGGGTTTGAAGGTTGGTATCTAAAATCTAAAAATTTCTCTTTTTTGCAAAAAAAATAATGGTTTACATGAAAAACGTTGTGGTGCGCTCTCTTAAGTAATTTAAAATTTTAATCATAAAGGGCTATAGTTCCAAAAGACAGCTTTTCAAATTTTAGCTAAAAAAAGTAGTTGCTGAGTTATTATTATTAGCTAAGTTTCTTATGAAATAGAAGTCGTATTTTGCATCTATCTAAAGTTTTGATTTTTCATATGCAGCGGCTGCAGCCTTAACGGGTGAATGATATTTCTTTAAGGTAGAACTATAATCGTCGAACGTCAGCTGAAGTGGTCGTGAGAAATGAAGCGAATACGAGGAATTTATATAACGTACCCATTATTGCGATTAGGTGGCTTTTGTAAGGCTTCGTTAACTTTCGCTATCGATAGCAAGAGCGCTCATCAACCGCTCCTGCGAAAGTGAATTGAGAGATAGCATTGTATATGAATTTAGATAGTACTATCATCAGCACGTTCCACACGTCGTCCCCCTGACGATCACACACTGTGTATATACAAGTGCGCCCCCAGACGACCTCACAACACAACTCAAAAATCATCGTGATGATAGTACTATAAGTTTTATATACAATGGAGATAGATACAAAAATGAAAATGGTGGAAGCATACCTTTAATCTTGACGACATACCTATATATTATTTATTAAGACCAAAAAAAAATTTTTTTTTTCAAAAACCTTTTTTCAATATTGAAATTTAAATTTTTCTTCAAAACCAATGGTATCTAGCACACAAATGTAAAAAAATCTTGATAACAAATCTTTCTTTTTTGAGAAAGAAATTCCATAATGACATTCTGAACATTACCTCTCAATTTCACACTATCGGGTAAAACAATTTCCACTAGTTGTTTTTGTATAGATACTGATACTACTCAAAGTAAGACCGCACTCGGTGGAACTGCAATGCAACGGAGCTGCACTTGACAACGTATGCGTAGAAAACTTTGTGAAGTTCAGTTACCGCTCAGTACCGTTACCGTATAGACATTTCATACAAACAGGGCAACCTTTATATAAACTTTTCTTGAAATTGTAAAAACATTTTTTTATTTATATATCCGTTCTAACTATTTTTAATTTTTTATCATTTACTAATATTTGGTAAGATATTTGTTATTTAATTTTTATATTTTTGACATGAATATCAATTGGTTTTTATTTTTGTAGTTATTGGTAAATAAAGCCTATAAAACAAAAGTGAAAAAATAAAATAAGAGTAGTGTATTTTTACTATTTTTTTTGTCATCTACTCGTACATACGATCAATGACTTTAAAATATAAAAAAAAAAACATTTTTGTTTTATTGTATTTCAATATTTTATTATTATCTAAGTAAATTTAAAATAAAATATATATATCTAACAGTACCTACTAATCAATTCAAAGATCATTTAGCTGCTGGCTCATCTTTAACTGCTGTATCTTTCATACCAAGTTCCGGATAAAGCTTTGCTACCTGACCAATCGGTGTACACATTCGGCCGGTAAAATCAAGTCTCTTTTGATTTTGACTTTTTTCCGCCGAAACAAATATATCCAACAATGATCTAAAAAAAGAACAAAAAAAAGTTTTTTTTTTTGAAATAAAAAAAAAAACCTTAATAATTACCTATGACCATTGGATGCTAAGTTCCTTTTAGCTTTGCTTAAGAAATTTCCTTCCATACTATGAGGTGGTGAAAGAGGTGAATCTGTCGTTGCTCTTATGATATTTCTTGGTGCGTCTCCTGTATGAAGTAAAAAAATTGTTCATACAAAAAGAATTTCATTTTCTACGTGAATTACTTACGACTGCTCTCTGAATCTGATTTTGCTGTTGGCTCAACACCCCTAGTTCGACATTCTTGTAGGATCTGTAAAACAGCTTTATGGTTGGGTGAGTCTCCGCTATTTTGAATGAGAACCTCTAGCTCTGACCAAAGTAATTTGTATTGGTCTTCTTTTTTCGTACCTTTCAGTCTAATCCAATTGAGATTTTATTAAAAACTCACAAATAAAATGCGAAAACAAAAAAAAAATACTCACCTGTTTCCCATATTGGGCAAAGCAAGTATTTCTCCACGTGAAGCAGAACCAAGTACGTTATAAATTGTCTGTTTACATTGAATTACATCGTTCTCATCTAATTCATCTTTTGTGATTTTCTTCAACAGATAATCCAAATAGCGAACATTATAGGCAATTGTTGTGCTAAGTGTGAGTGGAAAATATCTCGAACGACGATACATTTTTGTGCGAGCTCGTTCAAGATTTTCATCAGGTGGATGCTCAGGAACTGCTTTCATTGGAAACAATCGATGGGCTCTAATAAAGGCACCAAAATCACTAACACGATAGTCAGTTACACGTCCACCAGCTCCTTCGGAGATGGATGGAAGGTCTTCCAAACAAGAGCGTGTTATTTGTAAGGCATGGATAAATATTTCACCACCACGAGCTGAGAGTAGATGGCTGGTAAGTTTGCCACCAGTTTTCCTAAATGAGTATAAATTTAGAATGTCTTATAAACCAAGATCACTGGTTATATTTAGGCATGAAACTATGGTAAATTTTAACAAGGTTTAGCCTTTTAAAGTAGAACGAGGAAAATATGTCAATTTACGAGAGATTTCTTAAAGAACAATTATGATTAACTTTAAACTCGAATAATTAGTGATTAACTTGAAATTGGAATCTAAAAATATAGAAGACTATAAAAATTTCAATTTATAACAAATTAAAAAAATTCGATTATCAACACACGAGGATCGAGGATCTTGACAAACAACACGGGTTTTCTGGAGTATGCCCAGCGTCGGAGATACAAGTTTCACTGGTGCGTATAAAAAATAATTAAAATTTATTTTAAAGTAAAAGTACGATAGGGCTTCCAGTGCAAAGCGACTAAGTAATATAAAGATATAATAAAAGCGAAGAAACCAAAAAATTCAAAATTCAACCCCTACACCATACCTGGGCATCTCCAATAGCACAGATCTTCCATTCAACAAAAAATTAATCAAACATGAACTCGGTCTGGAAGTAACATCCACCGGAGTGACTCTATGCATAGCCAAGCAAGGTTGCATATCGGATGCACCAAACCCTCGTGGTGTACACCACTTTAATGTAACTGTATTATACTCAGCGCCTTCCTTGACACTAGTCGGCAGTAATGCCTCTGATCCGCAGATGATGGTGTGGGCGTTTTTTGCATGAAGAATTTCCACATCATAGTTAGCACTGGAATTTGCATTTTGTTCTTCCTGCCAGGAAAAAAAGTGCGTTTTAAAATTATTTCAATACCAACAAATTTTTAGAAACTTCAAACCTTCATTGGAATCCCAGTCACAGTAGTACTGGCCAAGTTATAGTGGGATAAAATCAAATGCGTGAGTTTATTCGAAATAGACGGCGCACTTGTAGAGTGCAGTTCTGTGGATAATGCTGGAGAGATATCACGCAAGGCTCTATTCGTGACTAGAGACTCCATATTTAGCGGTACCACATTGATAATGACCAAATGGCAATGATCAATGTGGAGAAATTTGTTCTGGGTCGCTGCAAGGGTGTTCTGTTGCATCAGAACCGTATGAAAGATATCTTCAAGACTCTTCATACTGGGATTATCACGGGCCGATGTGATACATATGACACGACCCTTGTTCGGTACCTTGTTGTTCTCTCCCATTTCAGTCTGAACATCTTTCTGATGCAATGTTGGTTCGGCTAAAGCTTCGATTGCAGCTCGTAGACCATGAATAACAGAAAAATCAGATGATTGAGGTGTGTTGCGCTGTGGTACTCCAACCATAGCCATTGCATTAAGAACGTGTGACATGTTTTGGGTCGTCAATCCCCAAGTGTTGACTATGTGAGCTGCAGTATCACTTACAATGAAACGTATCTGGACAAAAAACATATAATTTCAACGATACAACTTGATATTGATATATTTAAAATACCAGCTTTCCTTTTGGAAATAGATCCCAAACAATGCGACAGTATTCAACAGAAGCCTCCACCGAAGATGTCCATAAACTTTTGGCAAATTGTGGTAATGGGCCATCGCTTGATGTTTTGCCTTTGAGGAAATCCAGATCAATGTAATCTTCGCTGGATATGCTGAAATATTGTGTATGGTCAAGCACAAAGATAGTTTTGTGATTGATATCATACATTTTGTAAGTGTTGAAATATTAAATTTATGACGGGAAAAAATGTTTCTTTATCAACCGGCTCTCAATTTTATTGTTTGGAGTAAATTTCCAAGCTTGTTTTTGACATTGACAGCAAAGCATCTTGTAGAAATGTCAACTTTAGAAATTTCCTTGAGTACGGAGGTAAAGAAATTGTTGGAGAAAATAGGGAATCGGTGCGTTGCCGAAGTTTTTAGATTGGGAGTAACTATTTTAGAGGAACTGTATGACCCCTTGAGTAGATAATGCAACGAGATAATTTTCCGTTTTGCAGAAAGATATAATTTTCCGCTTTACGTTTGCATGAGCACCCCATAAAAATTCTTGCATAAATGTGAGAAATAATCAGCTGTCACAACTAAACGTCAGAAATTACTTCTCGAAACTTTCTGAGGTTTATTTCTTGGCTTTCTGTATCAATTCTGTGAGATAAATTTATCTGGTTTGCAGAATATTTTTCCCATACAAATTTTGACAGCTCGTTTCTGCGGAGATAAAATTATCTGGTTTCTGAGATTTATCCGAGTTTTCCACCGTTGCATGAATACCCCTAATATATTATTATATATACTCAAAGGATTTACCGCACGAGCACTGCAGAAAGGCACAAGTACGCTGCAAATTGTGATGTCTCTTTCTTTTTTCATCATTTTAACATCTTCATTGATAATTTTTCAGATTTAAAGAGATTGGGATACGACGACGAGAAAAAAACAAAAACAAACAGCACATGATTGACAATTATACTTTGTGGTTATTGTTTCTTCGTTGTCATCGACTATTTCCATCGGTTTCGCATTTAGGACCAATCCAAAACGTATGCAAAACCGGTTCGAAACTCTCGTGAAGATGAAAAACAAAGTACCGTGTAGTTGAGTTAAAAATGCGGTTTTCGGATAAAACCTTTCTAATAAAACCTTTCTTTATTTTTGTTTTACAGTACTAACATTAAACAGAACTTTACCCAGGGTTGACCCAACTTTTCTTGACAACCCTAAGAGTTGTCAAAAAAATTGGGTTTTTCAATTCTCAAAAAACACTGTCAATTGTCTCTGTGACATTCTTTGAAATTCAAACCAGATAAATTTTGTACTCTGTGCTGTAATAGTTTAAATTGACCCCATTGCACAGTCGACAACATCAAATGTTTCCATTTCTACTTCTATTATTGTTGAATTAAATTTATTTATTCGATTTATTTGTACTTAAATAATAAACAATTACTTGCAACACGTTAATTCATAGCAAAACAAATGCTTCAAACTCGTGTCACTTTCAATGTTTATTCTTTACCTAAACTCACCACATCAAAAAATCTAGTTATACTTCAGGGTGAGTTCAGGGGCTACCCCAGATCCATTGTATATGAAATCTATAGTACTCTCAACAGCATGTTCCAAACAGCTTTGCTGTTTGGTCGTTTGAGGGCGCACTTGTTTATAAACAGAAACAGGAACCAAAAAATTAGTTAGTTGTGTGATCGCTTGGAGGCCGATGTGTGGAACGTGTTCATGAGAGTACTATGCAAATTTATATACAATGCCCAGGTCATTGTATATAAAACTTATAGTACTATCATTACGATGATTTTTGAGTTGTGCGCTGTGGTCGTCTGAGGGCGCTTTTGTATATACACAGAAACAGCAACCAGAAAATTAGTATACGCTGTGACCGCTTGGTGCCGACGTGGTGGAACGTGCTGATGATAGTACTATGCAAATTTATATACAATGGCCCAGGTCTAAAAAAACACAGAATTTCATTGTCAGGGTGAGTTGAGTTTTTTTTAAAAACGCTTTAGGGCGACCCCGGGGTGACTTCAGGGTTCAACGAACAAACCTAATAATTTTTAAGATTTTGTATTATATTGATGGAACACGCCTAATCGATGCACAACTCCAGCTGATTGTCAAAATTAAAAATACTTTTTTTCTTAAGAGTTATTCCAAAAATTTCGTAATAATCATTTTTGTTAATTGCGATACGTTTTTTTAATATGGCTTCGATATTTCGTCAAATCTTGAAACAAAACTTAAATGGTGGCGCTTACAAACACACAAGTTTGATTGCCAGAGCCTACAGCTCCGGACAAGAATTGAAATTCGACAAAGAAACGTTGGACAAATTGGTACGAACAAACAAAGTAGTAGTGTTTATGAAGGGTAATCCTGAGCAACCACGATGTGGGTTTAGTAATGCTGTGGTCCAAATAATGCGAATGCATGGTGTTTCCTACGACGCACATGATGTCTTACAAAGTGACGAACTCAGACAGGGTAAGTTATTGATGTTCAACGCTAACTTCATGTTTCCATATTATTAAATTTACTTTTTGAAGGAGTGAAAGACTTCACCAACTGGCCAACTATCCCCCAAATATTCATTAACGGAGAATTTATCGGAGGATGTGATATTGTTTTGCAAATGCATCAAAGTGGAGACTTGATAGAGGAACTAAAAAAAGTCGGAATCAAAAGTTTACTACTTGAAGATGCCGAAAAGAAAACTGATAAATAATTTTTTAGATTTTATCTTTATTCAAAAAAATAAATGTATATTTAAATTAGTTTATTAAAATTCGATATCGAATGAGGTATACCAATTTCAATTGATTTTTGGTATAAGTTGAAGAATTCTATCCTCGATTTCGGAGATATGGGCAATAGCCAAGATGATTTGACATTTTCTGCGGAACTCTGGATTATTGGATGTTTTAATAAATACTGCAATTGATGCTGCAATTAATGTGTAATTTTTTAAAGGCTCTTCATTACATGTTTTTTTCTTTTTGTGCATTTTTATTTTTTCTAAAAAGTAGTTACCACTTAACTTGCTGGGCATTGAAATAAAACTGAATACTGAAGTCGCCATTAAGAAAATAACATGATTTACCGTCTCCCGTTACTTTTATTTAGGCCGGTATTAGCCAAGCGCTCGTAGGCTCAGGAGATTTTCCTGAAATACCGATCAAAGAAAATACTTTCATTTAAAATAATCCATAAAAGGGATTTAAACACAAACATTTTAGTGAAATGGTTTCTATGGACTTAAGTAAGCAAATTAGACTTGTTAGTACTTTTCAAAACCGTTATAAATTATGATCAAATTTTTTATTTCAGTTGAGTGCGGTTATTGCATTTCAATTCTTTTTTCATACAAAGCATTTGTTTTAACGGTTAACTTCTTGACAAAGTTCTAAAATCAATTTATAGCTCGTTATTCTATCTCTCGGTTTATTTTTAGAACTTATTTAGAACTTCTTCAGTATTTCACTTAAAATTAATTGGGTTGAACTTGGTCTAAAATCATTTTTGAGTTGTGATTATTTTTCTTAACCTAGTTCTAACTCGTAACGGGTTGTTCTAACTCGAGCAGGTTGTTCTTCCTCAACTTGTTCACGCCACCGAAGATAAGGTTTCCCTCTGTTTCTCGTTCACTTAAAGGATGGAGTGTCGATGTTCATTCATCCTAAATTTCTTAGCCGTTGAATATGTAGTTTTTGTGACACGGCCTAAATTTCTTAGCTGTTGAATATGTAGTTTTTGCGACACGGCGTGTACTTTTCCTATAGCTCATGGTTGTAAGTTCCTTGCTATATGTTATTTTGGCTATAGCGACAAACCGAAACAAACCTTGAGTAGAACTTTTATTTCAGAGACACCAAGGAAGCTTCGTTTCCTCAGACGAGGATGCTTTAATAATATAGGGTATTCCACTAGCCATGGTCCAAACTGAAAATGAAGATAGGCCAACTCAAGAGCTCTCAGAATATAATCCGGAACATAACGGTTATATATAATATATATGACAAACATAAAACCATCTCTCAATAAAACAACAACTCTATTGGTCATACTTCAATTCTAGATTTTTAAATCAATTTCACTCCACTGCGATTATACAACACCCAAACTGAGTTTCAACAACAGATTCCAGATCAGTATCCCCTCAAGATAATTTTGGAATGCTCGTAAACCTCTAAAAGATGATTCAGTTTGTAGAATACTAGACACGGAGTTGGTGTGTACTCCGATAAACTTAACCTTACTCTTTATGCTCTTACTGTCTATGCTAAAACAAAATTCTCTGGACAAAACAAACTTAAGATGGAAAAACCTCAGCAAAGAAATTTGGCCGTCGCTGTATCCTAAGCGATCAAATCACTGAGTAGATCACATATTAACTCCAAATGCATATGCCCCGTTCTGTGTGGCACAGATTCTAGATTTAAGTTGTAATGAAATCTCCTAGAATCAAATTGTAAACTTTCACTCGCTGTCATTCTATGTGATGTAATTCTTGTAATTCATATAAAATTATAAAATACAAAACAATTCATTGTTTAATCGAATTTCCTATCGTTTAGGACAATAATAAAATTCGTACCAATACTCCACAGTATCTAATCATTTTCATAGGCCTCGTTTCGGGGCATTAGCTAGACCAGGTACCATATATTTTTGCTCATTCTAATTTAAATTTGATTTAGGGTCATAATCAAAAAAAAAAAAACATATAATAATTTATAATTAGCCGCGCACTTAAGGAGATTTTATGTACCCTATAACGAATCCATGTATTTGACAGTAGCACCGAAATTGGGTTCATGAGTAAACTGATGAGCACTCCTGGATTTCTTAATCCCCATTGTACAATGCTGTCTACGTCAGAATTTAATGTACGTATCAATGTATCATATTTAGCCGTTTCCGTTCCACGTCCGAAGAGCAGAGATGTGAATCTGGAAATGAATTTGAAAAGCTAAGAGTGCTGTCGTCGGCGAAACCATTTAATGGATTAGTAGTTGCAGTCGGGAGATCATTAATGAAAATAGAAAGACGGTCGGAGACAAAACGGAACCCTGTGGCACACAAGCATTTATGTTGTTAGTTTCAGACTTGAATCCATCTAATACTACTTGTATAGAGCGATTCGAAAGAAAGTTACCAATCCAACGAAGAAGGGTTTTGTCGATACCAAAAGCACGCATTTTCGATAAAAGAGCAGGATGCCAAACTTTATCAAATGCTTTGAAAATATCAAGTGCAATAACCTAACTTTCTCCAAAACGATGTAAAGATTTGTTCCACTGTTCGGTGGACCTATTGCTGCGAAAGCCGTATAGGGTCATTGAGAGGGTCTTCGAGATATTTCTTGAGCTGATCAGCGTTTCCATGTCTTTGGAAAGAAGGGACGGAAGTGCAATTGGTCGGTAAAGGCTGGACAAATGCTGTTTTGCAACTGCTCGGAACAAGCCCAGAAGAATAGCATAGATGGAAAAGCTTACGCAGGGGTTTTTCAGAAGAATGGCGGGGATACCATGACACTTTCAGACAGCGTAGAGTTGGCGGCGAACTGCCTAACGTTAAACCTGCTTATGTTAAACCAATAAACAAAATGTGCACAATATTGACTATGCTTTTAGCTTTGTTTTGAGAAATAATAAAAATACACACAAATTTTATTATTTACTTTGATTTGTTTTATTTTTATTTGCATTATTTTCGTCAATTAATAAATTCATTATAATTTATACGAGTACGAATGAATAAGAGAGGTAAGCTTTTGCACTCGATAGATGTGAGTGTACACTAATAATTTTAATTATTAATACATAAATACCGTAATATAATTAATTTACCACGTTGTAATTTTGTTTTGTCAAATTTAAATATATTCTTTTTAACGACCAAACATTAATTTTTTCTTTGTATTTCTTATTATAAAATTTAATTGTAAAATTATATTTTACTAGGTATGATTGTTTTAAATATCAAATATTTTTTGTATAGTATTTTTCTCTTTGCTTATTGAATTTTTTGTTTTGTTTTGTTTCAAATAACTAATGGAAAACAATTGATTTTTTATTTATATTTAAATACTTTAAAATGTACACAAAAAGAAATTTAACGAAAAACAATGATTTGTTATTTAAGTAATTATGTGTAGATAGGAGGTAAAGAGAAATTCATTTTTTAATGTGAACATGTATTTAACGATTTTTTTTTTAATTTTTCATAAAAGGAACAATTTTTTTTATTTATAAATGCAATAAAGGAAAACTATTTATTAAACTATGCGACGGGGAGAGGAAAAGGGAGCTTAGATTTAACTAATACAAATCGAGCCTCCAATTCCTGGTGCAACAACGATGTTTTTTTTTTTGAATTTTTAAGAGTTATTACATTTACAATTTAGACATTTCACACCTCCAAGGAGGTGCATAAAAATATATTTAAATAAAATATATATGTTTGTTTTTATGCTAGATAATAACCAACTTAAAAGAATACTTGGAATACCAGATAGGAAGCTGGCGAATGTTGTGTTGTTAATTCAAAAGCCTTAAAGCATTAAAAACTAGATTGCAATCAAATGAAGTAGCATTTTATGACATATTATTATGAAATTAAATTTCAGCTTCTTCTTGCCTGTCTTTTGTAAGACAACTAGTTTTAGGGTTTTTCTTTCACTCGAAGTGTTTAAAACATTACTATGATGTATTTTTTTTTTAACTTTGTACTTTTTTTTAAAATGATTTCCTTCTTCAAAAATTGAGTACAAAGACACTTTTCCACTGTTCGGATTTAGCCTTTGAAATATGATTTTTTTGTAGAGTAATTTTTACTTTGCTTATTGAAAGACAGACAAAATTCTACTTTGAAAGGATACAATTTTAAGAAATATTACATTAGTTATTGGTACCTATATTAAACACTTCAACCCATTTTTTTAGACAGGCGAATTGAATTTCTTAAATGATTTTCATGTCCCCATCCCCTACTCACAGTTTATTTAAATACTATACCCGATAATGGAAATTCATTTATTTTGATTTGTTTAAATTTTGATTGACTTTTCTAAATTAATATTACACTAATGATTTTAAGTATTCTAAATACTTTATAATTTATATAACATATTAAACTTAATTTACAATAATTATTTATATCTTATATTACTATATCAAAATCAAATAAAGGTTTGATATATCTATGCTTGTATTTTTTATTGTTAAGTATTTAATTTAAAATGTATTGTTTTTTTTATTTATTTTTATTTTTACGAGTACAAAAGATAACTATTTTGTTGATTTTGTATGTACCAATTCGAGTCTATTCTTTTACTTTCTTTTTTTTGTATGTAAGTAGAAAATTAAAAATAGGTTTAGACAAATAGTGTGCGGCGGTTGCATAATGAAAGCGTAAGCATAAAAAAAAGTCAGTATTAAAACCGTCTATACAAAAAAAAAAAAAACAAATCAAGTAAATTGTGTATGCAGTTTAAATTTAGTTCATTTGTGAGTTCCCATGTCGACCAGTTGGCCACAACTGTGCATATCTCGTTGATTTATTTTATTCGTAGAAAGTTGGTGACCACAAGAAAAAAAAAAACTTAAGTCCGTTAAATATTTGATCAGCCGTTGTGCTCGTGGACTTGAACATCAAACATTTTGTCTTTTTAGATTCAATACAATTTTGGAAAACATCGAATCAAGTTCAATTTTCATTTTTCATTTCATTCATTTTTTGACACCACTGGAGAGTGAAGAGGAAGTTTTCGAATACAAACTCTTTAAACAGACGACTCTTGCAGTTTACATGAAAGAAAATTTTGCAAATTAATTTTTAACGCAGATGAAATTTTGAAAAGCGGCCTTCTGTCGACAATCTCCGCTTCTTCGGATAAAATCAGCTATTCTTCTTAACACAAATCGAAAGTGATTTGCAAAGGCTCTAAGTTTTTCTCATGCAAATTCCCCTATCTTCCATAGTAAGAAAGAACTGATTTCTTTCCCTTTGTGGAGATATTGTTTTTATAATTTATTTCAAGTGCACATCTTAACCACCGTAGTAAAATGTTTTGAATTAGAAAAAAATGCTATTTTTGTATTGATTTAAACGAAAGATTTATGTGAACAATTTTATTAGATCTTTTTAAGTATATTTAAAACAAAATTTAAGTCTTGTTACAAACTAATGCTGCAATTTAGTTCTCAAACTAAATATTTACGTATCGAACATTTTTTATCATTTAATTTACTAATTAAAAATTATAAATTATAATTAAATTATAAATCTTCATGCAATAAGCAATAAGTGTGCTATTTTTTGAATGTATTTAGTGAACATAAAACAATTAGAAAAATTTTTACACAAAAAATAAAATGGGATGAGATTCGTAAAATTATACAAAGTGATAAATAAAAGAAAAACAAATACATTTACAACAGAAAAAAAATTAAGAGCTGTCTTACATCGAAAATAAGAATTTGACCAGCAATTATTTTTAGATGATGATAGGGATATTACACACATTGTAAAAAAAATATTTTTGAACATAATATAGCTCTTATTTGCTATTTTAACTGACTCGGCAGCGATTTTTTTTTGTTGCAAAAACACCCACCTCAAATTTTATTATTAAAATTGAATGTAATTAGACGCGACAGTAAGTTTTGTATGTTAGACGCGATTTAACCAATGTCTCAAGAATGTTTCATTGTACAATTTTTTATAGAAAATGTAATTATCTTCTTTTTTGCGCATAACATTTTATTATAGAACTTACACTTTCAGAGTGTAAGGGCCCAAAATAAACTATTCTGTTTCTTGCTTATATCTTCCTAACGGTTAGTATTATAAAAATAAAATCGAGAATAAATTTGCAGTAGTACCAAGGATAGTTCAAAAGTTATTTTTGTTTAAAGACGATGTATTTTTGTCAACATTTTCCCATTTTTCAAAGAAAAAATAATTTATTAATAATAATAAAAATGATTATACCTCTTAGATGGTGTGGAAATGAGTCAAGCTTGTTTTTTTCTACAATTGTTCTTAATTTGTCTTTAATTATATTAACCGCTAGGGAGAGGCAAACAATTACATAGAAAATTTACTTTAAGGCGTTTTAACTCTTAAAGTATACTCGTATGTTGTATGATAAAATGTATTTAAAAACTAAAGATAAATGATTTTTCAATGGGAATAGTACTTAGTTCTTATACAATGAGCCTTTCTCGAGATATTGATTAAAACGCGTTTTTCAAAATGGCGCCTAACGCACAACCCTTAAAGCCGTGCCAATATTATGTTTTAAAGTTATCTATCAATTCAAATCATACAATTTGAAAAGGGTGCTTTTTTTTGTCTCTGCTGACTTGACTATTGGAGAATTAAATTAAACGCTATTGAATATACTTCAAAAATAATAAAGAATCGAAGATGTTTTACCCAAGAACAACAAATATGGCGATGAAGAAAGATTAAAATTTTAGCATTTGGTCGGTTTTTAAGAAAAATCCCATATTTCACAGGTTTTTAGAGTTCGTACACCTGCACGTGTTTATTCTTTCTCTTTGCTATAGATTAGTAGCATTTCAACTCAAAATTTAAAAGCGTTTGATATAATATTTTAAGTCAGGTCTGGAATGGGCTTTCGTGAGCCGATAAAAATTAAAAAACCTGTCAGCCTTCAAAGAAAATTTAATTTTTATCAGAAACGACAATTAACTTTTGAATTAAAAAAAAAAATTCTATAAAACATCATGCTTCATTTTTTCTAAAAACTGTTATTAAAAATTAAAACAGTATCTTTGTAGATTGGATGTTTTGTATAGAATGTAAAACATTGTTTTGCTAGGTTTTTGCATTTTTGTTGCTAAGAATTCAACCACATATGCCATTCAGAGAATTCTTTGATGATATGGTATACTCCCATATAACTTTTAAGGCTCGAGGCAACTTGATTTCCTTATTCGGTAAATAATACTTCGATTTCGGGTAGTTTAAGTAGTACTTTTTTCCTCAAATTCGCACAAAATTACAAAGAATGATTTGATTCACCTTAGTAAGTTTAACAAGAGAAATTATAAAACAGTAATTCATTCCGCTAACAACAAATTGCAAACTTAGCAATAATATTCAAAACAATTTTTTTTTTTTGAAATACTAAAATTATTTTTAATATTTTTTTTACAGTAAAATAATGAAAAATGAATGATGCAGAAGATGATATATAAATTTAAGAAGAAATTATTGTTATGCGTCGTTAACACCGAATTATTTTGTTTGTTAAATATTTTTAATGCATTAATGCTAAAAAAATGTACAGTAGTTTATATTTTTTTTATATTTAAAACTAAAAGTATGTTTACCTAAAAAGTAAAATTTCTTAACATAAAATCTATTATTCCACTAAAACCGATAAATTTACACAATTCTTTTTTTTTTAATTTCTTCCTTGGTCACCTGTTTTCATTCTTATTATTATTTACAATGCGTGTATGTATGGTTCAATGTTTTAAAATATAAAAACAAAAGTTTTCAACAAATTAGAAAGTATAGTTTTTAAGGTAAATTATGCGTATTAGGTTAAAATAAGAACAAGAACTTATACATAGTATCCTTTTTCTATGGTAAATATTTCGGGTTTTTATTTAGCATTATTTTGTTTTCTTTTGTCAATAAATATGAATATATTTAATCAAACTAAACAAGGTTAAAGAGAGGGATAGACAAACAAAGATTTATAGTATAATTTAAGTAGCAGAGTTAGCATTTCTGAATGTATTTTTTTCCCGTTTTGTTGATTGTACGTTTTTTCTTCTTTAAATCATTTAAACAAAAAATGAGCAAATAAATAATACTTAGCAATCATATAATATATATAAAGAGACATATTCCGAGTTAATACATCCTTGCACTATTATCATTAGTACGTTTGGTTATCTTTTTTTTTTTTAAGTTTTACTCTTATCAATTTTTTTGTTTTATAGTTTTTTTTTCTTATTATTTTAAATATCTAGATTATTATAATATATAGGTGTTTCTGTTTTTTTATTATATAACTTATAATAACATAATATATGACTTCGACATCATCATCGGATGAGTTATGATGATGGATTACACATTTCACGTCGTTGTGTTTTTTAAATGCAACAATTTAACTTTTAGCTCGGAAAATGTTGGCCTTTTAGCTGGATTAAGATCCCAAGCTTGGCGCATCATTTCATAAATTTCAGCTGGGCATCCTTCTGGAGCTTCCATTTTGTAACCCACTTCGACGTGTTTTACAACATCAGCAAGTGGCTAAAAAAAATGATAAGGAATTTAAGTTTGGAAAACGTTAGAATATTGTTCTTTATTAATATTTATTAATATAATAATTTATTGTAAAATACTTTTAACGTATCAATGATCACTTCTTTCTGTGGAAATTTTTAAAGTTTTGAATAATTCATGTCTTATGAACGACTCTCTTTGGTTCAAAAACTCAAGCCGAATATGTTATGCATGCACACACTTTTTCTCTTCAGTTAACCGGTATTTTTAAAATAAAGTGGGCCAAATGGGGGAAGCGCTGGTAGGCGGAATACGTCAATTTTTTTTGTATACCCTAGATGTTGAGGAACAATAAAATGTAATGTCCTGTTGTGATATATAACACCCGATGTTTCCCTAGATTGACTATTCTAAGTAAGTAATAAATAACAAGTTTGTACTTACAATTCTTGGGTATGGAACACGGCCAAATGAATATATTTCCCACAGTAAAATACCGAAACTCCACATGTCGGATTTATTTGAAAATCGCTAAGAATTAAAAAACAATCAATTTTCATTCCTTTATCGATTCCATAAAAAACTTACTCCGTTTTTAAGAGCTTCTGGTGCAGTCCATTTGATTGGAAGCTTTCCAACTTCCAAATTATAACATTCTTCTCGAGCCAATCCAAAATCGGAAACTTTAGCGACACAGTTTTCAGAAATTAAAACATTTCTTGCTGCCAAATCCCTGTGCACAACCTTTTTTGCTTCTAAATATTCCATGCCAGACGAGGTATCACTGCAAGAGAAGTTATTAGTCTAATTAAACACATTTTCAAAAAAACAAATCAAGCTAACGATAATTTAAATATATTTCAACGGCATCCAATTTGTCTAAAACATTTTTTTTTTTCCAAACTCCATTTTTAAATTAAACACCCAAAAACTTACTAGGCAAAGTTAATTTGATCCTTTTTCGTAATATGTTGTCGTCCCCGCGACCTCAAATAATCAACCAGTGATCCTTTGCTCATGTACTCAGTGACCAAATAAATATGCTTACTAGTAAAAACAAGTCCGATAAATTTAACAAGGTTTTCGTGTTCCAGTGTTCTAAATGCATAAAGAAAAACGTACGAAAAATACAATCAAACACATTTTCAAACTTAAAAATAAAAACTCACGTCATAACAGATGCTTCGGCTAAGAATTTCTGTGCCGCTCCATCGTCCTTTAGCATTTTAACAGCCACTTTTTCGCTACGCAGTATGCCTAGCATCACATCACCAAATTCCCCTTTTCCTATACTCTCGCGCAGCTGCAGATCAGCTTCAGGAATAACCCAACCCTTGTCTGCAAAATCTTTTGAATTAATGCAGAACTCCTGTCTGCCCATTTTGGGCAGACATTTGATAAGTTGCGTACACAGACCATCGGCATCTTTTTCATAGTGCTTTAGGGAAGGGCATGGAAAAATATTTATTTTTATTATGGAACTTCATTTTTGAATTAATTATAATTATATTTACAGCTACAAGTTGTCCAAGATTCTCAAAGTACTCTTCATCGTCAATGGTTAATTTATTTTCTAAATATTTCACTCGATAGTGCTCGACCTTGCCTTGAAAGCACACACAGAGGGTATAATCGCCGGGAAAGTTTGTCGACTCTCGCACCAAAAATAATCCATCGTCCCGCGGTTGGAGCAGGTGTTCTGCTTCATCCCGAGAAATACTTCCATGGAACCAACTAAAAGACAAAAGATTTTATATGGTACAAATGTAAAAATGTTTGAAGAAAACAACTTTCGATTAAATGTAGATGAAGGTTTTGAACGTTTCAATAAAAAATAAATTCTCATCTTTCAATGTTTTTTTTGTGTGTAAAAAGTTGACAAATTTCGGCTTCACTCGAATAATTAATAACTAGATAAAAATATGTTCAGTTTTTGTTTGCCTCTCCTTGGCTCATAAGTGAAGTGATAAGATAATATTTATTTATCATTTTTATTTTTAACCATTAAAGTAACCATATTGTAATCGGTTGCTGTTAAAAATATACAGGCAGGTAATTTGATTTTAATTAATTTAAGTTTTTTTGGTTCACGTGCAATTTGGTATAACTTTAATTTGTATTGTAATATCAAAGTAACAATGAAAGTAGGAAACATGTTACATTGTTTACGTATACGCATATGGGTATATTGAATTACTTTTAATGAGTTGGAGAGGGACTTGAATAAAAATGGATGGGAAACACCCACTTTAAGTTCATGACATCCCTAGCAACATCGATAAAATGGAGATTAAGCATAATACAGACGGTTGTCAGTTAAACTGTTTTCTTATTTTTTTTTATGGATGACTTTTATGATCTCCACTGGGACGGCAACTATATTTGAGTCAACGGATTACCTACTATCACTATATTCCTCACACTTAGTGAAGTTCCACATAAAGTTATCTTACACTTTTTTTAACTGAAATCACAGACCTAAATAACATTTTCATCGCTGCAAAATGTGAGGTGTAAAATTCGATTTTGGGAGTCTTTAAGCGTCGGAAATTGGTGGTAGGGGCAAGAGGAGAGGAGGCAAAAAATATCAATAAATATCGATTAAAACCTCCATAAGCTTTCCGCAAAAAAAAAAGAGTAAGGGTTCCCGGCATACTTAGATGTCGCCCCATTCGACTTCTCCACTGTTGGATCCGAAAACGTTGTCGTTCATCGTTGTTCGCTACGTTTGTGGATCCAAAACGGACTCGTTTGCTTGAAGGGAGGTTTGAAAATGATGAGGAAGTTTTAAAAAACGCTAATGTAGATCTTGCGGCGGATTTTATGATTATTTTTTATCGCGGAAGTGAGTTGCCACTGTGGATCGAGTCAAGTCCGCGGGAATAAAATTTTTCGGATTCTGTAATCGAGGTGATTAAAACAAAAGAATTATTAATTACAAAAAAAAATCAATATTTGGACTATCGGAACAACAAACATTAATATACAAACATTAGATATATTGCGTATATATTGCCAGAATTGTTTCATTTACAATTCAAATAATTTTTTAACATTAAAACATGTTATTTTTGTTTTGCACTAGTTTCTCTGTGAATGTGACCATGACATTTCATTCATTTTTCAGTTTATTTTAAGCTTCAACTGGTAAATCAAAAGATAATAATAAAAAAGCCATAATTAATATGGAAAAGCAAAAAATTTATTAAAAATGGTCATCATTCAATATTTTATGTCAATTTAAAGAAATGCAAACTACGTTCCTAACCTTTACGTTTCCAAACTCTACATTTTCTATTTTTTTTTTTAAACCAAACTCATTCTTACAAATTATTAGTATATGACTTTTGCATCAATTAGTAAATCAAAATCTTAAGTCGTCGGCTTTTTACTGTAAAAATATTTCTGAAATTTTTGCTTCTAACCTCTTAAAAGCAAAAAAAGGTGTTTTCGGTTATAATCCTTACGTTAATTAACTCAATATAATGAAAATCAAATTCCATAGACATCTCAATATCTAAGTATGAAACAGAACAAACTATATTATGTATATACAATACACATAGGTGAAAAATGATACGAAAGATTATGCAAATTCATGATTTGTTACGTCTTCGCTTAATTCGCAAAATAAATAATGCCTAAATTTTTTTGGGTGAAACAATTTAGTGTAAAAAGGTTAAAGCCATAACACAACGACTTGTATACAAAACCTTAAAAGAATTGCAACACAAAACTGATTCTTAAGCATAAAAATGAGTGCAGTTAATTCAAATTGGTTATGATGACACTTCATAACGTATGAGAAACAAATTACTATAAAATGTGTGTCCAACAACCAGCAAACCATCAGTTACCACAAGTTCTTCACGCTTTGTACAATAACTACTCCAAAAGTCAATATGAAATTCTTCGCTACTTTGATCGCCTTTGCCGCTCTTGCCTGCGTTGTATTGGCCGATAAAATGGACAAGAAGGAAGGTATGCTAGCTTCCAGCTATGGCGGTGGCGCTGCTCCATCATACGGTGGTGGTGCTCCATCTTACTCTGCTCCACCATGCCCCAAGAACTACCTGTTCAGCTGTCAACCAAGTGTAGCTCCAGTTCCATGTGCTCCTGGTGGTGGATACGCTGGTGCATACTCCGAACAAGTTCCACAGTATCTTCTGCCACAAAACGCTTATCAACAATACGCTCAACAGTATTGAAGATGATTGAATATCACTCTGGACTTTTGGATAGTATTATAAGCTGGACTTTCTTAACTGCTTGTTTTTGCTTGATTGTTAATAAAAACGCTGTTATTTCGATTGAAAAAAATATTTTTTTTTTCTTTTTGCGTGGTTAATTTGTTTTTTGCCTTACATGATTTTACTCTCAATTTTCAAATATCAAATATTTTGGTTTTACTTTTTTTTTCAAATAATTGTTTTATTGGTGGTCCGTAACTGTTTGGGTTTCAAATTGGAAACATAATAATTATTAAAATAGAAATACTGGATTTTTACAACTGAGCTTTTTATTCTACTTGCCGCTCCTTGCACTGCACCTCATCAGCGCCGCCGGCGGCGTTATATAGCAGGCTTTTATCAATTTTTTTTAAATTAAAAAACAAATTATTGATGGATTTAAACATTGGTGACTCAAAATGAGAGAACGCATGGACAAACTGTCACCAACAGCGTGTTTTCACATTTGAATTATTATTGAAAACATATACGATCAAATACTTTTTTTTCGCCATTTGTACAAAATTTTATGCAAATCCTTTCATCGACTTACGATCTAGCTGAAATTAAACCTCGACGTAAAGACAAACAAACTGAATGAGGACATACACTTTTGTCCTTATCCTTCATTGATAGGTATA
The DNA here is from genome assembly GCA_958431115.1 of Syrphus vitripennis. Lineage (NCBI taxonomy): Eukaryota > Metazoa > Arthropoda > Insecta > Diptera > Syrphidae > Syrphus > Syrphus vitripennis. Next base: position 58,592,205 of record OY288108.1, on the reverse strand, counting down.
TGAGAATTGCTTAAAACCTCAATTTCTTAACACGAAACCAATACTTGTCCCTCAGAGCAATTTAAGAAAGGAAAACAAATACTTTTATAATCTACTGCTGATCTTGCATATTATAATAATTTATTCAAACAAAACTTACGGCATCGCATTCAATTTCACTTCACATTTCCGTTGCTGATGCTGGCTGTGTATCAATTGTTGCTGCTGTAGCCCCGGTTGTATAAGTTGTTGTTGTGGCAGTAATTGTTGTTGCTGTTGAAGCGTCTGATGATTGACAGAAGATGATGAATTCGTTAGGGTGGGCGAAAGAGATGACGTACTGTTCCACGCAGTACCGTTTGTATCAAAATTGTGCAATGACGTTGACATGACGCCGCCACCATTTCCGCCGCTCCCAACAATTCCACAGCCAGCACCAATACCGCTGACGCCACCACCTATGGCGACATGCATCACTGGTGGACACTGGGATATTGATAAAGACATTGCCGATTGTTGTGTTGGAAGATGTTGTAGCTGCTGCTGCTGCTGTTGTTGCTGCTGTTGTTGTTGGCGCAGAGTTGGATGCATCATCAGTGTTTCTGCACACAAATTGCTACTCGAACCAGGATGCAGTTTGACTGCATGACCAGCACCCGAATTGACAACCGTAGCAGCCACAGCAGCCGCAGGACTCATGTGGCTCTGAAGCTGAGCAGCATTTAGTGATGTAGACATCAGATTGTTGTTGGACGAGTTGGTTAACAGCTGCTGTGTCTGACAGACCGATGTGGATATCGCATGTGTCAGTGGTGCCAGAATATGCTGCTGTTGTCCGACTAAAGCCGAACCGGCAGCCACTCCAGCAGAACCTTGATTTGGCGACTTGGGCGAATGATTGGCGGTTATAAGATTATGACTATTTAAAGCATGTGAGGAAACATGAATGTGTTGATTCTGTAACAAAAAAAAAACGAATCATCATTATTTTATGAAATGAACAAAGGAACTATTATAATGTCTTACTACATTAGGTTGATGGGGAGGAATTGTCGGTGGTACAATATGGGGTTGGGATTGGCTTAGCTGCTGTTGTTGCAACAAAGCACTATTGACACTTATTCCACCCGCAATATAGCTGCCTCCAGTACCTGGTTGGGGTGCTGGACGTTTATTATGCCTTATTGGCGCGGTTGGGGGCATTTGATGGCCAGTTGATTGTAGAAACCATGGATCACCGGCCGAATTGGCTACAACCGATGGTTGTGAGAATCCACGATGATGACCAACAACTGATGACTGACCGGCAGTGGATTGCAAATTAAGGGCCTGCGTTGCTGTCGCGTGACTATTCATAATAGCGCCAGCTTTTGGACTTTCTTTAGCTTCTTCTTCTTTTGCACAACTTGAAAAATGTTTTTGTTGCTTATCTTCTTTCGCTGTGTCAGTGCCAGTAGATGGTTGTTGTTGGGTGGATTTTTGCCTTTGAAGACAATCCGAGCTATTATTTGATGGATCAACCGCTGATGTTGTGCAGCGATCAATCAAATGACGTTGCACCGTTGATTCGGGATCTACATCCGCATCTAAAAAGAAAACAAATTGTTTTGGTGAGATTTTTTTTTAAGTTAACAGGAAATATTTGTTTCAAGTAAAAATGGACTTAAAAAATCGACGTAAAGTGAGACAATTTTCATTCTGTTAATAATAAGAATAAAAAAGTGGATATTTGTAAATAATTCGTGGGCCCTAAGTAGCTGCGTACGTAAGGACTTAATAGGAAGTTCTCTAAGATTGAAAGTGTAAAGAAGACATATTCAACTAGGTTGTAAGCCTACTGATCTAAAGCTAATTCTGAAAATTTCAATATATTAAAAGTTATCATTTAGTTCAGTACTCATGTATGTATGTTTCTTTTTTAAAATATGATTTGAAAATTGAAATTTAATAATTTATCTAATATTTAAAGAAATATAAACAAAATTCCATTTGAATTTGGTTTCTAGACTCACTTTTCAAGATATTTTGAAGAAAAAAAATTAATTCAACGACTTAAACTAAATCACAAATCAACCGTTATTCACGAATGATTTTATTATTTCACTTTTACTATAAACTTCTTGAGCCCAGGTCAATCATCTTTTCCATTTCTAAACTGGTCCCTAGGCGTTAAGAAAAAAAAACAACAACAACAAACAGGTAAAATAGGTTATCGTTTCAAATAATCTTAATAAGCTATTCAATTTGAAAATTTTTAAATCCATATCTATTCGAATTAATTATAAAACCAAACATATTATATACATATAGAGATATGTACATACATATTTATGTATATATGTTTGTGTGGAAAAGTTTGTTTAAAGTTTATTAATAAAATCTGAATTCCGAATTATTTTTGTTGGTGTTGTTATTGTTTTTATAATATTTACGAAGCAAACTGCATATAAAATATATTTTTGCACTTGTGCAACCTAAAAGATTGTATTTTTGTTACTATTATCATTTTTTAATTCTATTTACATTTCGTGTATCTTAAATGAATCATTTCAAGTGCACACTCAAGAACGCGCCACAAAGCAACGTAAATATACACGTTAAAAGCAATTTGCATTTTATTTTTGCCCCCTCGCTCGGTCGCTCGGTAGATTCAATTATTTTTATTTCTTGATGTTCTCTGTTCCCAACGAGTGTTCGTCCCTCCGTTCTCTGTTTACCAATCACATTCTTATATTTATATGACTTGATAGATAGTACAGGGTCCCTCTTTCGGTTTTTGGCTCGTGTGTAGAGTTCTGTTGGTGGAAAACTCGAGAGGGTGTAGTCATTGAATTTGAAATAAAACAAAAATATCCAAAAAGCAACAACTACCTGATTTGTAAATACAAAAAACAACAAGAAAAAAATTCACTGCCAAGGTCGACAGCATTAAACGGAAAATATTTTGAACTTTGGTGTTCGACAATCGACGCAATGTTCGGAATGAGATACACGTATCGTTATTTGTGTTAATGAAAATAAGTGCTTTATTGTATATCAGGCTGCCTGCCTGGCACTTGTATTTTTTGATTAACTCTCTTGTTGATTAGATAAAAAAATGTGTTAAGTCAATTTTTTTTTACGTATTTCTCTTTTTTTTTAAGGGTATGTATGTATGTATAATGTACTTGAGTAGGTATGTACAAATTAGAATTATGGATTTTCATAATCAAATTGAACAAAAAAAACTTTGGAGGTCAAAATTGATTTAAGCAGACATTTTGGAAAGTCTTTTGAAAAAAATTTGTATTTTTTTTTTTTTTTGAAAATGTAGATTTTTGTTTTCGATATTGTTTTGTATTCGCGACGGCGTGCTTATCGTATTTATTTACCTTGTCTAGTCGTAAAAATTTAAAGTGTTATTTGTTAATAAATACAAACTTATTATTTTTGTATTATTTTCTAAAACAAAAAAAAATTAACTGTCATAACATTTTTTCTTTCTATCAAAATTTAGCTTTTTCAGACATTTTTTGTCAGTTTTCTGTGCTTAAATTAACTTGAGGTATTGGAACTTTTTCCTTGCAATGGCTAAATTTGACCTAATAATCCGACGTTATTTATTCAATTGTTTTTTAGTGTTTTTTTTTTCCCAAAGTATGATACGCGTACTGTTTGGAAGTATTTTGTGGGTTTCATGTGCCGTGTGATGTGAGCTTTTATTGATCATAAAGCAGAAGCCTGATTTGATTCGCACTTAGTTAGAATTATAGACGAAGTGGCGCTTGGAATCTATTCTCAGGGGAAAAAAAAATTCCAGTGGAACTGTCATTTAAATAGGCTAAATTTGAGCAAACAAGGTGGTGTGGAATAGTATCGGCGTTTTCAATATTCGAAGAAGGAAATAAAACCGCCGGAAAATTTTTCACGAATGTAATATAAATATCAGACATTTTTATTCCTTTCTTTTCCCACAAAGACGAGACCAAAGAATGGTAAGTCTACATGGATAGGAGACATGGAGAACAGAATAGATTTAACCCCAGTTTTTTACTGAGACTGAAAATTTCGATTTTGACGAGCCCTAAGCGTTTCCTTCAAACGAATAGATTTTATTCGGTATCAAAATGAAAAAGTGTACGGGCTAGAATAACGAAGAATTGACGAATATTTTTAAACTAAAAAGTTATTTGTGGAGTAACTGAATATTATTCTGGAGTTCATGACACTTGACCTTTTAATTGAATAAATTAAAATACTTAAAATTTGAACTTTAAATCACTTAAGCACACTTAAAACAATTATTTTTATTTCTTTAGCTGAGGTTCGGCTTATTAAGTCGAAATGCTCACATATTGATTACTCATCAAATTAACAAGCTGACCAGTGTGCAGTGTCGCAATTGATTCCATCACCCACCCACAAAACCCGTGCTTTTTTTATGAAGACTTTTTTTCCAGCATTACTCATTGCATGTCCATATTGAAATAAATTAAAAGTGATTGTGCTAAATGAAAATAAAAATACAAAATAAAACTTTAAAACTTGACCGCATATCACCACGATTACGTCGTCTGATTAAACTTGGCGTCGTCCACCGTCCATCGTCGACCGTTCGTCATTGTGTGCTTAAGCTAAATTGTCAATTCTGCACACGTAGTAAGTGCACTTGTTTTGTAGTAGGTATTATGTGCAAGAAATATTGCTGCTCCAAGTAGAATTTCGTTAAAAAAAAAACACTGTTATAAAAAAGCGTGATCCAAATAACAAGAAAAATGTATTTATAAAACAAAGGCCCGGAATAACCATACCCTCTAAATTTTGAACTATACAATGCACTTACATAAATATTTGTTATTCTTAAGTTCTCCCACGATAAAGTCAGTTTTAGTTTATTTAAATACTATCGATATCGAAAACAAATTGACACAAAGAAAACTATAACCATATATTTTTACTTGCACCTATGGGTACTATAACCAAAAAATTAAAAGTTTAGATTTAAGAGAAAAGAAGTGTTTTTAATGATTTTTGAAAAGCCGCAACTTCGGAAATAGTGCTTGTAAAAAAACTAACACAAAAAAAAATAAAAATATATTCACAATTCTTGAAAAAATTAAAGAGTTAAAAAAAAAGATTTTATTTCTAGTTTTTAATTTTCTTGGATTTATTTTAGAATAAACTATATGATAAATTTATATCTATTTTTAGCGGACTGACCTAGAAGTACTTGGCAAATAATTGTCGAAGAGGAATCCTTATAGGTTGGAATAAGTTGGAGAGAGCTCTCCAGGAACCATACACGATAATGGCGCGTAGGACATCATTAGGTCCGAGGACCTATGTTTTAATATTATATATAATATTAATATTTTTTTAATTTTAAGTCTTTGAATTGAAAATGTTTACAATAAATTCAACAACATTATTGTCTACTGATTTTCAACAAAACCCTATAGTTATTTTTCTCGTACAAAAAAAACAAATAAAAACCTTTGTCATGCACTATTTATAACTTCCCACAATCATGATGAGCACAATCAGGATTATAAATAGGAGAAAATTAAAAATAAAAACATTTTAACAAGTTCCATAACCATTAATCAAGGCACTTTTCATCCTCCACACGTAAACCTTAAACGCCTGAACCCTGAAGCGAGGTTATTCTCCTACAAAATAATGGAGTAGAGTACTAGACTCTTTCGTTTTACATTACTTAATCATTACTTTTTTTTCAATCTTATCTGAAGCATTTTCATATATTTATTTCGCATTGAAAAGTAACATTTGATAAGATACGAGTAGTACAACAAAGTTGCTTTTAAATGAGAAAGGTCCAAACCAATGAGTCCAAACCTATGCTGTAGCGTAGGTATATAAATAAGTTGCATTTGAGAGATTTTACAATAATCGCGTGAGTTTTCTTTAATTTATTACTCATTTAGTGCTGAAACGAGCATTGGCAATAAAATTGTAAGTTGAAAGTTGCAAAGTCACTTTCTCTGATGTCTGTCTGCTTTGGTTTGGTATAAGAGGGCATCTCCATCTGGAAATGGACAGAATACATATATGCATCGAACAGTAAGTTGGTGTTATTGTGCTGGTAAGTTATAGTTTTTGTTCACGACTATTGCATATGCATGTACATAAAGTGACAGTTTATTAATTCCAAAATGTCTCTTGTCGCACTATATGATTATCGTTAACACTATTTAATTTTCTTTGGTGAGCACCAAAGTCCAGTTGTATGTAAATGGTTGATTACTTTCACTGAAAAACTGTTCGATTTCTTAACTTTAGGGGAAACATACAAATTCATGACTCCTGTAAACGATTTTATTAGATAAATATTCCTTCGTACTCGTTCAGTAGCAGGAGTCCTGAAAGATGTTCACATACACAAATCCTCTCTCATCGTTCTGACGAGGTGTTCTTCTACGATGACAGTGCCATTGCGTAAGATTTTCTATCTACGAGTATCTTATGCTGCTGGTATCTTCCCGAGTGGATGAAAACAGCATTTGTCCAGTCTGTTTTTACCCTCAAACTACCACCCAATTGCAATAATGTTCCTTCTTTAACTTCTTTGCTGACGACAGAACTCTCTTTTCATATACGTGTCTAGATTTAAACCCTTGTTTTTGGATGTGAAACTTCAACGGCAGCAAATGATCGTTAAATCTTGAAAGCATGCCTCGAAAACTTAATGAAACGAGGAAACCGAACATCTGTCAGTGCTCGGAATGTGAACCACCTTCTGTGGAATGATCATATATTCTAAATCACCGAAAATGCTGACAGGTGTTTAGGTTATCTGCAATGATGCAAGACAAGAGTACAGCTCGAATATCTGGACAGGTGCTTCTGTAACTCGATTAAATCTTTTGATATAAGTAATTAAAAAAAAAAATTATAGGATTACGGAAACGGAAGATAAATGTACCTTATCCTGTACAACAACTTAACTGTAATACTCGCCTTGGCCAAACTTCGTCAAGTGCACAGATTCATTTTTTAGCCGCACTACTCGAATGTGGGACATATTCGTGCACTTGACAGTACGTACACAAATAGGGGGTTCGATGATAAACTGGTGGGCATTTATGAAAGCGCGAGTATTACGTTTATTCGTTTTAGGGAAGGAATGCAACTTGATATTTCAATTAAAAATTTTTTGTAGTAGTAGCAATTAGCCACGATACGTCGCCAGCTCTATTTTTCCTCCTCAATATAATAAAACCAATATCTCCCGATTTCTCCTTATTAATCCTTCCCTATTTTCCTAATATGAGGGACTCATTCATTCCTTTATTCACATTCATTGGTTCATTCTTCTTCAATCATTCCTGTTTCCTGTTGGACATTTTTTTTTTCATTTATTATTTCATCCCAATATGTCTTATGTACCCCTACTATGCACGGATGATCCCTTATTCAGCATTTTGTAATATTCGTTTACTTTACAAGGAAGCAGTTGAATCTTGTAACTTTTTTTCATTTTTTTAAATAAATATTCATTAGCTTACAAAACTCTATTCAGTTACCTACTCAAACTCGTGTGGATGTATCTAAATGAATTTCGGAAATAATAAACTACGCAGCGAAACAACAAAACCTGAAAACTATTCCCTTCTTTGGAATTTAAATTTGATACAAATATAGGTAGGTATGTAGTAAAAAAAATAATTATAGCGTCTTGTTTACGTTTCGCTGAATATGAACTGCTAGCTAGTTAAATGTTTTTTTTTTTATCTATCCATGTATCCATGTATGGAAATTTTTTTTATTATTGTTTATGTTGTGTCAATTTAAAGCTTAAGTGGGTACGTCTGCTGGGCGCCCATGCTCTTCTCTTCTAAACAAAATTCAATGTCAATTATTGTCAAGAATATTAGACCTCATATCGTATGAATTCATACGTGCATATTATGTATGTATGAAGTTAGTTATATTTACGAGTATGTAGAAGAACACTTCCCACACTGTTTTTTTATTTTTTGCTGGCCTGCGACTTGTCTTGTCAGTGAGTAATGTGAGTACATACTCGCTTTCTTATAGTTTACAATAATGAGTCATTTGAGACTCACTAGATATGTAGTGTTATTCAAATGAGACAATTTGAGAGGTTATTTTATTTGTATCTTAATAAAAACCACACAGCATCTCCTTGAGGTGAAAAATTACTTTTAAAAGAAGCTTTACTTTAAATACAGCAACAAAATAGAATGTTTAAATTTGTAGTCATGGTCCAAACTGAAAATGGTGATATGCTAGTTCATGACCTCTCATAATATAGTACTTGTTCATACAGAATTATGAATTTGGGTTTTGATTTAAAAATTTTTTTTTCATCCAAACGTTAACCAACTTTGCGCACCAAAATATTTTTTACTATTTTCAGAATTTTGCTACAAACAGACAGTCTTGAATTTTGACCATACCAATTTTTTTTTACTTTATAATGCAACTCGCTTAAGAGAAAAACCTACAAATCTGAAACAATCTTTTCTTTCCCGAGTATTTGTCGTCGAGCAATTACATACCTATTATTCTGCTTAAGCGAAACTTGCTTGAGTCAAAACCTCGGTTTCACTTAAATTTTATAATTTTTCATAAACTCACTTAAATAAAAAAAAAACGAACAGAACAAAGAATTTGCTGAGTTATTCATTTTTTTTATTACTAAAAATCGGTTTTCTTTCTATTTGTTATAAAGCCAATCACAAGTTAAGAAAAAATTCAAGGAATTATGTTCAGACACCGTCATATAAAAAAATCATTACAGAACCTACTTTTGTTTCGTTGCTCCTACAGTTTTTAATAAGCTAACCGATTCCATAAGAGGTTTACAAACATTTTCTTCTAACTCGAGTGAAATAAAAACATGACTTTTTAATCTTGACTACATCGATATCGAAAATATTCTAAAATTTCAAAGATAAAATTTTTCATTTTTTTCGCGCTAACATTACTTTTTATATTTAAACTATTGTTTCTTTTTTTAAGTCATTTTTCTCCTAGGATCATTCGCTACTAGCACTGGCGTAAGCTATAGGCTAAAGAATCTTCCTTTTATTCTTTTTAAATAATAGTATACGTTGAAGAACAATATCAACAATATCGTTGTTAGATATTCAAACTATTTTAATTAAAAGATAAATTAAATTTTCCTAGCTTTAAATTTCTGCATAATGAAATTTTAAAGCAGGATTTTTTTTTACTGTGGAAAACAGAGTATTATTTTCCTAAGCTCAAAAAGTTTTCGTATTAATAAAAGAAAAATTTAATTCCTTGAATTCAAAATGGCCGCTAAAGTAAAATCTGTTTTAACTTGTATTTCTCGTCTTAATAATTGCACTAAAGCTCATACAAAAATGGCGTAGTTTTTGATTCAAGTAAAAAATCGACCTCGAGATATTAATCTCTGTATATCAGCAATTTTCTACAAACTTAGAGGGCATTAAGGAAATTCCGATGAGGCGAAATTGATTTTATAAAGCTTCATATTTCGAAAACGGTTGAATACTTTTTTAAATTTTGTTTTTAAGTATATACCTATACATATTATTAAATACTAAAAACTTGCATACCAATTTTTATTTTTCTAGAAATAATTAAAAACATTTATGTTGTACTTTTTTTTTGAATAAACGGCTCTAACGATTTCTGATTGATTGAAGTTGTTGTTGTTGTTCACAAAAAATTCAATGCAATTGACGGAAGAATGGTTAAGTCTAATAAACTGACATTCTATGTACAAAATAGTACAATAAAAATAATTTCTGATTTTGTTTCTTCAAAAATTCAAGAACGCACAATGGAATTTAGTAGTATTTTTCGAAATATTCCCGCAAAGACTGCACTTATGTATACATTATTATTTCGTTTTAAAAAAAAAGCCATTTATTGAGTTTTTAAATTATGTTATTTAAATTATATATCTTATATCCTTGGTAATTTAATTATATTAATTTCAGTTCTGATCCAATTTTCCCCAAGCTGACATCATGAAAGAATTTAATTGAAACGCAAATCCAATGCAAACCCTATCTCACAAACAATCCGAAATACAAATAAGTAAATCTCTCTGTTTAATTCAAAAATAACTTTATTAAGCACATAATATTTTCTCAGTGATTTCATATTACATATTTACCTAAATCAAAATGAACAAAGCTGGTTCCTTCTTTATAAAAGGTACTCGTATATACATATATTGCTTTATCTTCAGATCGGGTTGGATATATTAATTAGTCGCTTTCATAAAAAAAAAAACAGTGCCTCCATTGTCCTAACCCACAGAGACTGCTCTCGATCTCCCATCTTGTGTCTGTGCTTCTGTGTTTGCCTTAGATGATGATGGGAGATCTAGTTCATTTGCAATACAATTACGTTCTTTAATCAGAAAGTAATCTTATTTGCAAATTTCCTCCTCACAGTCTTAGACCAATGAACTTTTCTTCTTCTGTATTATTTGCTTTTTCTTTTTTTTTTTTAACCGGAAAAGTACACCAACGTACGTGAGAACGTCTGACTTCCTCATTAGGTTTTGGACGCGCCTTTATATTATTATTATTGCGGAGCCACACAGAAATCGACCGAGAGACCGAAGAATTATAAAAAAAAAATGGGGGAAAAAGAAAAATTGAAAATTGAACTTATTTTCCTGCTGATGGCTTCATATTCCATCTTATTTTATGAGCAATCCATTTCCTATGAGGTGTAAAGTAGATTAACGGAAATCGTACGTATTGATTGCATTTTCTAGAAAATAAAAAAGAAACGTATTCCCGAATCATTTTATAATATCTTCAGCAGAGGCACCATGTGGCAAAGAAAGATTCAGAGCAGCAATGAAATAAATACTTATTTTGTAATCTGAATTTTATATTAATTTTATAGATTTTCTTTTTTTATTTTCTGCAAAATTATATATAATAAATAAGTACAGGAAAATAGCCGTGTTTAGCTTTTTTTTATTAAATGGAAAAGTTTTAAACTATAGTTAAAAAGTTAACTGTGAAACTTAAACCTCTGCGTTTGCAAACAATAAAATAATCCTTAATTTTTAGTTTATGATAAAAAATACATAGCTATTTATAATAAATTTGAGAAAATTTGTCAAGGCAATGTACACCAGGGTCCAATTCGACTGGTTTGAACATTCTATGTGCACCTACACAAAAATACGTGGGCACATCAATATTTTGGAAACGAGTAGATATTTTCTTTTGGCTTTAATTTTAATTATTAAATACTTAAAACTTTCATAACAAAAATTACATAAATTATATAATATGTACATTGTGCATATGTACATTAAATTTTATAGTTTTTTTTAAAATCGTATTTTTATAATAAATCAAATGAAAGTTTTTTTTTATGTTTTCTCATATTTTTTGCACATTCTTAAGTTCTTTAAGAAAGGAGCAAGTTGGTGCGTTTCAGTCGCGCATTTTATTTAAACGATTTTTCGAAATTTGTTCTGCTTACTCGAAATACGTTAAAACTCAAACTCAAACTTAAAGAAAACTTTTGGAGCAAACAAAAAAAATCATTGTAGAAATTAACTTTGTATATACAGGGTGAGTCATGAGCAATGCGACAAAATGCTAGGGCGTGTAGGTTGCGTTGAGACAAGAAAAAAATCGTATGGGAGGGGGGGGTCTATTCCCCCCCGTTTAGCCGGGAGGGGCAATTTTCGAAAAAATTTACTTAAAATGGAAAAAAAAATATTTAAAATCAACGGCTTCATTCAAAATGCTATGCGATACCTTTTTGAAAAGCTAAAAACTTTTTCTTTCATTCTGTGTTTAAATAAATCTATTCTAAGAAATAGTTTTTGAAATATTAATTTTCAAAGTCAAAATTTTGAAAAAAAAGCGGAAAAAAAAATATTCAAATTAATTTTTTTCAAAATTTTACGTAATTAAGTGCTAATTTTAGTTTCAAAATTAAGTGCTGTTATTAATTCTAATTCAAAATCAGAAAACCGGATGCAAAAAATTTATGTCGTTCTCAAGAAATTAAAAGAATTCTAAAGCTAAAAATAAAAAATTAATGATCGCTAAACTTTTTAAAACAAGAAAATGATGATTTGCTTTATTTATAAGTCCTTCCAATAAAAAATATAGTAAAAATAAAAGGACTTTTTAAAGCAAATCATCATTTTCTTGTTTTAAAAAGTTTAGCGATCATTAATTTTTTTTTTTTAGCTTTAGAATTCTTTTAATTTCTTGAGAACGACATAAATTTTTTGCATCCGGCCGTTGATTTTAAATAATTTTTTTTCCATTTTAAGTAAATTTTTTCGAAAATTGCCCCTCCCGGCTAAACGGGGGGGAATAGACCCCCCCTCCCATACGATTTTTTTCTTGTCTCAACGCAACCTACACGCCCTAGCATTTTGTCGCATTGCTCATGACTCACCCTGTATATATGTATTTAAAAAAAATATTGTAAAATGCTTTAATTGAACTAAAATAAATGATATCAAAGAACATTGCCAAAATTTCAAATATTTTTTTAATTTAAAACAAAACAAATATTTGCATCACCATATTAAAATATTGTACCAATTGCACCAATCAAAGTGTCACAACTAGTGTGCAATCAATAAAAAAAACACACATTGTTTGATCTACTTCAACTTTTAAAAGTAGCAACCAGCTTGTCTAATAATCTTTCAATTTTGTAAACAAATGTCATCAGATCCCGCCTTTAAGCTGTATGCACAGTCAAGAAGTCGACGAGGCTATAATACCATAAATCTGCGCTATATGGTTCGTACGTCGGAAAGTTGTTTAAAAAAAAAAGTTAAAATGAAAAGTTTTATCGTCATAAGTCCTTAATTAGTATAATCAGCTGAGCCATTAGGAAATACTAGGCTATATCCACAACATTTTAAATAGTTGTCACCTATTATAAAATTTAATATCAAAGCAACTTTAAAAACTGTGTTAACACAATTTTCTGGCCTGCAAAGAAAAAACGTTAAGAGACAATAATATTCTTTTACCTATATATTGCTTGCAACCAAATGCAACATTGAAGCATGGATTACGCTGCACAAAAGGGAAATTGGAAAAACATAATTGAATTTCAACAAAAAAAAAATTGTGAGTTCGGAGAAAGAAAAAAAAACAATATCTACTTACTACTGCCATTTGTGGCGGTGGGTGAAACCTTCTCTTTAGTTTTTCCAGTAGATGACGATTGTGAAGAAGAAGACGACAACGACAACCAGGTTGCTCTACTTGACTCAGTAGATATGGATTGTTGTTGTTGTTCCTTCTCTTCTAGATAATAATGATGATGATCTCCTTTCTTTGGAACAACAACCAATTCACAATCAAATGGTGATGCAGTAAAAAGATCCGGAGTCTTAGGAACTGATAGCACTGCAACTTTCTTTTTTACTTGCAATTGATGGTTTTGGTGGAAAGGCTGCTGCTTATCCCAAGTCGTTGTCTCACTATAAAAACAATAACTCTCAAGTAGTTTTTTTGATGGAAATGATTTTCGTTTTAATTCAATGCAACTTTTGGCCTTTTTCACATCAACGTTAGTTGCTGTGCTGCTGCTGCTGCTAGTGCAACTATTTTTACTTTCACCTCCACACTCCGCCAGCACTGACGATGACGTACTATCCGAGGAGCTGTCTTTCGCAATAAAAAGTTCATGGCATAACTTAGGATGACTCCGTCGCTTGTTGTTGTTGCTGCAGCTTCTTTGATTATGAGTCAGTGACTTGTTTCTAGTAGCAGCTGCTGCACTGCACTGTTGTTGTTGTTGTAGCAATAACTTCTGATCTTTAGTTGTTAGACTACAACTGCTGCTTCGACAAATCCGAAGAGAGTTCCTCGAACAGACTGATGTTGGAGATGATTTTGACACGATCTGCTTGCACAAGTAAACGTCACCAGCACTGAGATCATAACGATTGGCCTTTAGCTTTGATGACACGTGGATTGAAGAGTTTTTCGTTAGAAATTGTTTATCTTTTCCAGTTGCACTGGATATCGAAGAGGAATTTAATACTTTTTGTGATTTTTTGTTAACAGTTATTGAAGATTTGGGAGATAATTTTGAATTGGATTGTATGAAGACTCCATCACAAGTTATTTTGATTGTTGTCACCATTATTTATTTTGGGTATATTCACTGGCTATAAAAATGTTTGTGCAGCTGATGTTTTTGTTGATTTTGTTGTTTGTTGTTTTGAGTAACATTTCAAATGTTTAAATATATGTATATATATTTTTTTCAAATAATTTCTCAGTGTATTTATTTATTAAATTATATTCACTTAACAAATGGTTCCTGTTGTTGTTGAATGGTTTGAGGGACAACTAAAGTAAATATCTCATTTTAACCAAAATAGTCAAAAACAAAACACGTTGACAGTATGTTACTAGTTAACAATTTGTTTTGTTCACAATGAAAAAAATCACTAGATAGTTTTGTTCTCGCAACAATTTTAAAAAAAAGTCAATCTCCAATTTAAACTTGAACTTTGTGGAATCGAAAAAATCTTTTGTTGTATCAAAAAAAAAAACTATTTATAACTTTAATCTACCCTCAAGTGTGATAGATGGCGCTGGAGTCATGTTATAAGAAAAATCTATATACATATTTATGGAGTACCAACCCGTGTTGTTATGGTTAGAGCCTAGGGACCCTAGTCAATTTAAAAAAAAAATATTTTATTTATTTTTAGGCACGAACTATACAGAAGGTCGGTCAAAAGACATTAAACGTTCAAAATTTTAAACTGAATATTTTTTATAAATAAAAGGGGAAAGTTGGGAGGGGAAATACGATAATTTCGTTTTTTTTTATGCTTAAGCTAAATATGAGTATCTCATAATGGCATGTTTTTGGAAAGGTCTAAGAAAACAGATTCGTTATTATGATAATTTTTTTTTATAATTTACTAGCTGTACCCGGCGCGCGTTGCTACGCCCCATGATGACGAGTGATATTTATGAACATATTGTACAAATCTTCTCCGTGAAAAATTCCTTGCATACATTACACGAATGACATTCTGCCTCACAAAATATGAGTCAATTTATTTCTTGACACATTTTTCTTCTCTATTGCACACGTTAATTTTCAAAAAAAACCCATGACTCAAAAGTCGTAGTGTTATAGCAGACAAATCAACAAATACGAACAAAATTTTTTTTTAAATGTGTTGATAAGGGTATTTAAGCTAACCAACCCTTAAACAGTCTGTAATTCCAGCCAGCAACTGAGGTCCAATTGCACAAATATTTAAACTGTGGTTCCGCACATTTTATCTTCCGAAGACCCTCTGTGGTAAAACACTTTAGGTATTGTTCTTCATTCAAAGTAGCGGAAACAAACACCTGCAAAGTTCAACCCGGCGAACCCCACAAGTGTAGCCTTAGGGTGAAGCAGTGCAATTTTTTGGAGGCAGAAGGCCAATGCAAGCACTTTTCCAGTGCCAAGTGCATTGTGGTAAAATTCCTTAGTGAAATGTGAAAACAAATACATTCCTTACTTTAACTTACGTTTCTCAACATTTGTAAGCCTTATCGGTAAATTCTAGAATTTCGGTAGCTATTGACAACATATAAAATAACCTATTACATGCAGCTTTCAGCTCAACTATTACAGAAGTAGCGGCTAGTCTAAACCTTTTTGCACAATTATTTTTTATTAAACATTATTACTCAAACATCTAATCTAATCTTAAACCTTCAGATGTTTTTAAGTAGGAACTTTTTGAAATTCATCTTAATTAAAATTCTTATCGAAAACATCTTATCACAAGACCTCGTTTCATTGCTTTAAAAATTTCAATTAAGTAATTTGTTTTATAACGTCCATTCAAATACAACATAGAACAACAACAACAAATTAAACTATTAACTAGGCAGGAAATTAAATTTGTTTCTGGTTGTTAAACAATTGCACAATAAAACCGAATTTAGATCACATTTTTTTTTTATACGAGTAAATTAGAACTTTAGTATACAAAAACACACATCGTATGCTATTCCATTTATTTATTTTAAATTTGTACGAGTAAACCGCAGTGAAAATAATTTACATTTTTTGTTTAACTGTCTTAAAATAAGATCGAAGCTAAATGCAAACTCAAGCGGGAACAAGAGAGATAGAGAGTATAGGAGTGCACTGCACGTTTTAATTTAATTGAAGCTTTTACAAAAAAAAAATTAAACATTATTACAAAAAAAGCTCAGTTCAATGTCACTGAATTGAATTAAATTGAACGATGAGTACGAGTAGGTATAAATTAAAACGCATTTTAAACAGCTTCATGAAATATGATTAATCTCAACTGGAATTCAAACAAAAAATTAATAAATCACCGCGCCATAAACGTGGGCTTCGCTAATTTGTTTTGATTATTATTTTTTTTTGCAAAAAAAACTTTCTCGTTTTTAGTTTAATGTTAAAGTTTGTTTTTCTAATGAATGACTAGTTTCATTCTCTATTTACATTCCAACGACAACAACTTAATATTCAAAGAAAAATATTATTATGAATTCATTTATGGAAAAGAATTGTAAACATGACATCGTGCGTCCTACCGTATTAGCCACTGATTTAATTGACTTAAGATAAGTCTATTTATTTTCAAAACAACACTTTAGTTTTTATTTGTTTATTTTGATTGCATTTATTTTTTGCTAAGAAACAGATAGAGCTGTACGACATTTTCGATTAAAGCGTAATAACAGACTGAATCCTCCATAGAGATGTGCTTCTTTCGACATGAAAAAAGAGTGTGTACAACACAGCAGTGGATAATAATTGTTTTCAGGTTCGGGAACCACTCTTCCTCTTCTTCTTAGTCAACTTCATTTGATCATGGTGGTGAGATTTAAAGGTGCGACCGGCGTCGGCGAGGTGTATGACACGACCAAGAATGGTGGCCACTTTTTTAAATTTTGTTAATGTTTTTTTTTTTATAATTAGGGGTTAATCTGATGTATGGTGTAGATTCAATTTTAAGAAAACAACGAAGTTTTTCATTAGTATTTATTCCACAACGCTTTATTATTTAAGGGGCTATGTTTTGCATTATATCGGAGTGTATTGCCACAGCACCCCCACTTGCTTTATCCCCTCTTTTTTTAAATCTCCAATATTAATGCGAAGATTCGATAAAATAAAAATCGCAATATCAATTTTCATCGTAAAAAAATTCGTTCGATTTTTTTTTACACAACACAAAATAACTCGGAATTTCAATCAGTTATTCTTTAGATTAATTTAGCAATTGAATTAATAAATATAACTCTTTTTTTTTATGAAAAACAACAACTTGTGTTTAAAAAAAAATCTCATTTCTGTTCACATTATCATCATAAGTTTTTTGTGAAATTAATTTTTTTTGGAAAGTGGCAACCATGTTAGCCATGTTTTTTTTTTATTAAAATCTCTAGCAAAAGGTTTGCCACACTTCATTGTTTTGATATTTTTTTGTTGTTTATATAAAAAAAAAAACGGCTTCATTAGATTCTAATTTGTTTCCGAATATTTACATGAGATTATATTTTATACGAAAAAAATGGGCTGCAAGTCATCTCGTTGAGTGATGATACATTTTTGTTATTGTTAAGACCCGTTAATGAGTCTATTGCCCTGCAGGCTATTCGCGTGTCATGGTCATTTTATTTATAAGCAAAAATAACCTGTAACCTCCCAAATGAGCAAAAGTCGTCATTTTATTGTCATTTTGAATTTTGATTAATAGCTGCACTTTTGTTTTTATTGTTTTCAAAAAGATATGTAGGTTTAAACAAATTCTCAATAAAATTTTATTTGATCAGGGTTAATCAACTCAAAGCTTTTAACTTCCGATATTGCAAATAAAATTGTGCATAAATGTTTTAATTTTGACGAGAAAGTCTCTAATCAACTTCTGTACATACATACATACATATATCTTTATGTTTACATTCGCATATGCATATTCATAACTTTTATTGATGAATATTTCGAATGTCTACCCCATTTTTTTTTTCAAATGAAAATCTTTTTTATTGGTTCCTTTAATTTCACAAATATATATTTTTCATCCTAAAGAAAAACCAACCTTAAAAATAAAGAAGCATTTACAAAAATGAATCCGTTCATAAAAGACCGGTAGGTCTTACACACATTTGCGATTTTCTATCAATAAATTGCAATAGACTTTGAACATAGTGAAAATTATGTAAACATTATAATACCATTGACCCGTGTCTACTACTTTCTTTAGGCACATAGAAATAAATATAACTGTTTACCTATTTATATTTATATAGTAGCAATTGCATTGGTGTATCCATTAATTAAGCAACACTTTTGTATACTTGCCATTGCAGTAGTTCTTGTTGAACCCCACAAAATAAAAGAAGAGGAAAAAAGTTGAAAATGTATTGCCATATAACATGCAACATGAGTGCACATTTCACTATTATCATTCAAATACTTCAACAAATTGAAGATGGTTTCAACATTTCACTAAAAATTCCAAGCAAAGAAGTGCAATATGCCAAAGAAAACAAAGGAGAAGCCGTAAAAAAAACAACTTGCACCTACTTTAATGTTGGTTGGTTAGCTTTGTAGTTTTATATGAAACTGCTGCTGTTCATAGTTGCCATACTATACGAATTTATTTGATTTAGAATCGTCCCATGGCCGAAATTCAACTACTTTTTTTTTAATTTAAAGTCTTTGTTCTGCACATGTACTCGAAATTATTTTATCATTGATATAGTTTGCGTTTAAGTGGGGTAAAACGTACGACATATTCATGGCGATTACGAAATCCGTAAAATGTATTCACCGTAAGTCTACTAGATTCACAACCGCCGCCGTAAAGCGTGGATTATAATAGATACCCATCTTTTTTTTTCAATGAAAAATCAGTAAATCTTTTTATCCAAAACTTAAGATCATGACTCACTTATATTTCTATCGGAACAACTTTTTTGTGTCGTCCAATTTTCCACATAAAATGACGACTCATTTTATGAGGTAATATTTTTTTCAAGAAATATTGTTTAAGTTTTTCTATACAAGTGATCCCTACCAATATATCTGGCGAAATTTTGATTATTCAGGTTTTGGACTTTTTTCTAAGAAATTTCAGTTGATATAGTCTACATCAGAGACAGTCTAAATAAATAATACCCCAGATTCTAGCAGATTTAGTCCAAAGGCCGTCAAGCTTAATAAAAAAAAGTAGGTTTAAATAAATAAATTTGATGGCTCGAAAGTCCCGAAAAAAATGCCTGCGTTACTTACAACTAAAAACCATTCCTGTGTGTTTGCTATTGCGGATGGAGGGGATTTACAATTGTATGCCAAATCTGAACATCTAGGAAAAGAAGTACTCTATTCTTGAGAAGTGACTATTGAAGAATTTATAAATTCCCCGCCGGAGGCAGCAAAAGGTCTTAATCTGATCTACATAATATATAACAAATCGTCGCCCCAATATTGGGTTGATGTAAACGTCAAACTTTCTATGACTAAGAAACACACAATGGTATTGGCGTATATGGATCAAATTCATCAAGTTCATTTTGACGCTAACGGCATTTACTTAAAATTTTTCATACAATTTACGCAAGTTTTTATTTCTGTTTTATTTATTAGCAAAAAGAATATTTTTTAATCTGCCGCACGTGCATACAATTTTACTTACATTGATGGTTAGGTTTTCTTTGAAACTTGTAAAATACACATTTTAACCTTTTGACTATAGTAATTCTAAAATTTTCAATATTTTAGACTTCAGAGATGTTTTTATTATCATACGGGATTATTGCAGTGGCTTTTTTTAGGGTATAGGTATAAAACTTTTTCAAATTCCTCTGTGGCAACACTGCACCTGTCGCATTGCCTCTAGTACGGTGTTACGTGACAAATAAACGAAAGTAGGCATAAGGTAGTCCTAGTACTAGGCAACGACCTACCATTCGGCAACCAAAAATCGTAAAAGAACTTCAGTTTTTTTTTATTTAACAATTGTAGGTCGTTCTTCCAATTCTATTGTCTTCCACACGTTTTTTTTTTTTAATTTGTATAATTTTGTATTTATTTCCGGCAAAATGCATTTCTTATTACGGAAATTCCACAACTTCCAATTTCATTTCTTTGTCTGTGAGAAAAATAGATTCGCTCCTTTTTTTTGTTTCATTCAAATATGTATGTTTTTTTTTTTTCATTCATTTAAATACGTATGGGAAATGAACGTATAGTTCGTATACGCAAAAAGAAATCTAGACCATCAAGGACGGGACAAAAAGGAAGTTCGCATACAAAAGACAAAAAAAAAAAACATATATATACCTTCACATTTTTCTATGTCCTTCTATCCTACCAACCAACCACAAGAACACAAGAAGTGAGTAGAATAGTTAAGAAAAGAATTGGAATGTAGATATATGTAGTAAAACAACAAAACAAAAGGAAAAAAAAAGCAAACGAAACTTGCTCAACAAAATTTCTGAGTTTATTTTTCACATGTGTGGTGTGTGCAGTGTGTATAGATCGCAAAAATGCAGAACAATCTTTTTTTTTGTATCTCATAGACAAAGATAACTATGATGGCTTTTAAAAATGTGTGGCATGATGCATGAATCAACTTTTAGAATTTTTTGACGTGTGCTAATAATAGATTTTATACTGCGGCAGTATTGCCAAATCCAAACATTAAATGTTAGGTAACTTGAAATTTTGTATCCAATTTTATATCGGAAATACGAATAAACGTAATAACAGAGTTTTTGACAATCAGGGTAATAGAGGTTTTCGTGGAAAATACATTAAGAAACTGAGATTACAACAACTTCCATTTGTTCAGTCCACAAAATAAAGGCCCTTTCGAGGAATCAGTTTCTATAAAATATCATCAGCCATATTATGTCAACTCTTGAACCCTTAGTTAAGGAATTGATCAATCTATTGGTGTAGTCTTATTCCACTAAAATCCACAATCCACGCTCACCTTGGAAAGTTAGAAGACATTTTTAACCCAAGACTACATATTTATTTTACATTAAAACTACAGTATTTTGTAACATTAAAAGAAAACTAGATAAATGAAATAAGTTTTAACCTTGTCAATGTATTCTTTTGTTTTCATTGTAGGCATGCAGATTACAATTTTGCATCTGAAAAAAAAAACACAATTGATCCCCTTACTTGGCTTTGGTACAGGTTTTTCCATTTATTATAACAACGCAAAACCATAAATAAACAATTATGCATACACAAGTGTTCGTTTCATCCCTAACAACAATTGCTACATCATCGTATGCCTACTGTTAAGTTAGAAAAAGTGAAGCTGTTATTATGTAGCTACCTTCTTGTGTTGTATCTACATTAGGGTGGTCCTTTATTTGAAATTAGTTTCGATATGTTTGTAAACAACATTAAACATTTAAATATCTCGTTGAAAATAAACTTTTTAACATTTTTGTTAATTTTAACAAAAAATGACTGAAAACTCATTGTTTTTTTTTATATTTTCATAAATTTATATCAAGCTCTTTAAGTACCTGGGAACATAAAAATTTAAAATAAGGACCACTCTTATGAATGAACGGTACGTTGCACATGCATATATTTTTATTGTGAGTGCAAATTTTGAAATTCCAGTTTTTTTTTTTGCTTACTCCCCAAAAGATGAGTAAAGTTGAATTTATAAAAGAAAAAAAGAATGCAGAACTCGTGCACATGTTATAACTCGTGCACATGTTATAACGAATGACCATTCTTTTAATCCTTATTTAATGACAGTCACCCTTATATGTTTTTCCATGGTTAATGAATGGTTCAATTAACAATTATAGATCATTAACAAAAATAAGACAGACGTGCGATGATACTTCTATTTTATTTTCAATATTGATTGGTTGTGTGATTTGCATTGCATTCTGTACTAGGTTAGGTTATGTAGGTATATTTACTTCATTTATTTTCTTCCATTTTGATTATGACGCCAAATTTTTTTTAAATGAGTAGGTATAAAACTCTGATTTTCAGCGTTGAAAAATTGCGAATTTCTTCAATATTTTTCCGATGCTTAATTTTTTATGTACCTACATACCTATTTCCAAATTTAAATTTTCTATCCATTATTACAAAAATTATATAAAATCATCTTTTGATTTTATATACACACATTATATAAATAAGTAGGTAAGTATGAAGTGTTTTAACTTTGTTGTTATTTATATCATCATCATCATCATCGGCTCGACAACCGGGGTCCGGTCCTGGCCTCCTTCAACAAGTCTCTCCACCTATCCCGGTCTTGAGCCGACGCCATCCAGTTGCGCACCCCAAGGCTTCGGGCGTCCTGGTCTACGCCATCTCTCCAGCGCAAGCATGGTCTACCACGCTGCCGTCTACCATAGAATGTACCACAAAGGACTTTCCGAGCAGGTTCCTCTTCACTCATGCGAGCTAGGTGCCCTGCCCACCGGAGTCTACCGAGCTTAATTTTTGTCACTATGTCTGCTTTAAGGTAGATTGCGTACAATTCATGATTGTACCGTCTCCGGAATCGCCCTTCCTCACATATGGGGCCAACAATTCTCCTTAAGACTTTTCTCTCGAACGCGGCTAAGAGGTCGGAGTGTCTTTTGCTAAGCACCCAAGTCTCGGATCCATACGTGAGTACTGGCAGGACCACGGTCCTGTACAGCAGCAGTTTTGAAGTTATGGTGAGATTTCTGGATTTGAAGAGCTTTGACAGACTATAGTAGGCTTTGTTGGAATTGAGCAGCCGCCCGCGTATTTCTTCTTCTATATTATTATCGGCTGCTACTATTGACCCAAGGTATTTAAAGGATTGCACCACTTCAAATTCGTGCTCCGCTACCTTGATTGTTTGACCAACTGTTCTTCTCGCATTCGACGCCACCATGTATATATATGTATGCACAAATATTTAAAGGGTAAGGGGATAGAGCGTTTTAATTCAAACAAAAATTTGCATCGGAAAAATTAGCTAACAATCATTTTAAAATTTCTAGGCTTGGATATTTTTTTTCAATTTTCTGTAAATGGTAAGACATCGCTAATGACCAAAATTAGAACTTAACTTATATTTTTTCATCGTTGGTTGGTTAAAATGCATGTCGCCAAATCGGACTCAAAATTGATCGATGTTGCTGATATTAAACTTTAATTTTTTATTCTTTGTTTCGCTTAATTGAAAACCTTTAAGTTTTATTGTTTTTCTAGATAACTTATGTACGTATTCTTCTAAGTTCAGCGAAGGTACTGCCATTTAACTAGGATTGGATATTTCCGTCGTTGTTTCTTAAATATCAACTTTCTTCCCCCTTCTATTATTCCCTTCACCAGTAGATTTTCAATGAAACAGTAATAAATAGCATCTCTTTTTAGCAGAAAAAAGCAATTCTAAATAATTGTTAAATGGCAACATAAACGACTCACAATGTATGATCTAGTAGTTTTCAAATTAATCCTAGCAAATTTTAAGACCTGGAGATGTTACACCACAACCCATAACTTAAAACATAATATTTTAAAACAAAAAAGCTTCTATTCTCCACCAAATTTACTCAATATTGCAATATTTCACAATAATTTTTGGGATGGGTACCTACCTACATTTATGTAAGAATTACATTTATTAAATAAAAAAAAGAACCTTCAATAAAAAAAAAAAAAACCCACCCAACAAGACACTTAATAATCCCACAAAAGAGAATAGACTCCGACTACGCACATTCCAGCTTATAATAAATTTCGATATCTTGTGCATTTACAACATATCCTAGTCACATCACATTCTCCTTCAATCTACCCTCTAAACATTCCGCCCAAGGACATGCCCTGAGAATAATAATAAATCGCAGCAAAAATAACTATAGAGAAGGAAAGACGAGGAAAAACGGCACTCCCCTTTCTGCAGAAGCAGAATAAGAAGGACCTTGATACCAGTTTTTTTTTTTCTGATAAGTACCTACATATTTTGTTTTTAGTTCAATTTTTCTCAAGAATCCTAACAAAACACCCTTTCTTCGATTCCTTCTGTAAGGTTCCCCAAAACAAAAAAAAAAGGTGATAGGTATACTGAAACCCACGAAAAAGTTACGACAGCGACAAAAGAAGCGCCGCGCCGATGAAAACGAAATGTGAAATGAATCTCACTTATTTTTTTCTTTTCTGTACGTTGTGGCATCTTCTTCTTGGTTATTAGTTTGTTGGCCTGGCTGCCACCAGAAGAAGAAGGCGACAGAAGAAATTCCCTAATAAGAAGAAAATGTGTAAAATGAAGACGAGCACTTCTCTGCCCGGTCGCCTCGCCTTCAAAGCCATCGTCACCCAAAGATTGCCAGTTTCCACCACAACCACCGCCACATTTAGCAGTAACGACGGATGCGGTGGCGGTGGCGACGGCGACGACACAGCCAGCCACAGTCCACAGCCATGACCCAAAAATAAAAAAAAAAGTTAAAAAAAGAAAATGCAAAGCTGCGAGACATCTACTGATAAATTTCATATTTCCCAAGACCTCGTATGTCCGTCCGGACACGAATTTTGATTTTAAAAATAAATCCAAATCGAAATTCGAAATGAATATTGCAAAAACGAGAGCTTCCTTTCATGCGCCACCGATTTTTTTTTTTTATTTTTTAATATTTTTCGCATTTTCTTCGAGGTTTTCTGTTTTTCTTTTTTTTTGTCGAAAGTTTTCTCCCGTTTCGAATGGATGGCAATGGTTTGAAGCAAAAAAAAGGTGCGCCCAATGAATTTGGTATTAATTAATGAACACTTTTCTGTTCAGCTGTGAGCTGAGTGGTGCTCTTTGCGAAAAAAAAACTTACCTTTGGTTGGTTTTATGCAATAATATCCAAATGCGTTGCAATTTTTGTTCTAGTATTCCTGTTTATTTGATCACACACTTTTCGAAGAAATAAAATTAAATATTTTCACGATTTTCCTCAGAATATACGCATAAATTTGACCATAGAAGCGCACGGAAAGGGCAGGTTATCGTTGATTTTGTCGACTTTTTGGACACAGAAATGGAAAGAAAAAATAACTCTTAAAAAAACACTCACTTCTTCTTTCTTGGTTTTGATTTATATTTAACAAATAATACAGAGGAACAAATATACACTTTTAATTACATCACTTATATATGAATTATATTTTATGGAATTTGACAATTTAAGTTATGTTTTTCGTTTTCGAAACAAGAAATATTAATTTTTTTTTCGATTCCAGGGAGAAGAAAACACCTTACACTTTTACACACTACTTGCCGCCATTTTGACAAAAGTAAAGTAGATTTTTTTTTATTTTCATCCAAATATACATGTTGTGTCAGTTTTTTATCAAGTGTGTGTTTGTTTTGTGTAGATGCGTTTAAAAGCGAAGGAATTTATGGGATATTTTTAAGTTTGTTTGTTTTGAGTTTTTGAGAATTTTTCAGGTATTGGGATATTTCATACAAAAAAGGTGTGTTTATTTTTATTAGGTTTGTTTATGTGAATTTCCAGAAATTTATGCTGAGAATGAATGTATCTGCATCTGCAGATTTGAAAGAAAATAGAGTGGACGCATGCCAAATACCGAAGTGAAGATGAACATGATGTTTGTCTTCACTATGATGGTAAAAAATTATAGTCGTTACGTTACTGTAATCTAAATGTGTAAAGTAAGAATAATGTAATGTTTTTCAAGCTTTCGAAATTCTTTTTTGTTGTTATTTGGTGTGAAAATAAATCATTATGAAATAAATCATTAGTACAATAAAATTGTTTTCAATGAGTAATTAATTATTAACATGGCACGAAAATTGTAAGATAAAATTAAAGGAAACTGTATAGGTTTAATTCAGCATAAATTACATTCTTTAATGGCCGAGTGGCTAGCGAGAAAGATTTTCAGTGAGAAATTAGCTGGGTTTGATTCCCACACAAACCTCTGTTTTTATTTTATTTTTCAACTACTCCTATAAGATTCATTTAATTTTCTTCATAAAGGTGCAATAGGAGTTAAAAAAGTTCTCCTTTTTAATTCTATGGAGTTTTATACAATACTTTAAGAATGTTATCCGATTATGAGTAGCTTATTTGGATCAATATAGCAGCAAAATTGTTAGCTGCGCATCGTTTGCTTAGATTTGCACCTGGCTTAAAACTTGGAAAGTTTACGATTTAGCTTTTAAGGCTATCCCAGACCAAATCAAACATTTGGATATGACGATAAAACAATAATAAAAACTACGTTGATATGATTGACAACAACACGTTGTTGTTATTGTTTTCTCAACGTCACGAATTTATAACACTGGTGTGAAGAAGCCTTCATATTTTTGTAAATTCACTTGATCATGAAAAAAAAATCTGGAAAAGGAATACAGCACATAATCTACAAAAATCTTAAGTCGGAATTTATCTTGGTATTTATGTAGCTCATGTTTGAAGAGAAAAGTGTGGGCCAGAACGCTGACATGACGTGGAATTTTTACGACGTAGGATTAATTCTTTTGTGTAAGCATGACCTTAAGACAACTATACAAAAATCCCAATTGGGATTTTTATACAAAAATCAGCTGATTTTGACAGCTGACATAACCAAAAAAACAAGCCCGTATTCCTCTGCTCCATGCGAAATTCTACAAATTTTTAACATAAGTGAAAAATCAAGTTAAAATTGGGCATATTTAATATAACAAAAAAAAAAAAAAATAAACAAAACTAAATCTGGTTCATTCTGTTGCGCAACATAATCAAGCAATGCGTTTAGGGGCAATACTCTACGTCTACAAAGGTGAATGGGGCCTTCCATCAATTGACTTTGAATGTCTAAGGGCACTGGTAAGTGAATAAAAAAAAAATACATAATTACAACCGGAACAATATTGCATCACAGCTCTAATCTCTTGCGTACATATATTTACTTTTCCTTTCCCAACCAAAAGTGCCTAATCAAATTCACAAGATGTCCAGTCAAAATCGAAACAAACAGCAACCCACTCAGATCAGGAGGAGGCAAACTGCCCTATCTACAAATTGGAAATGAAAAAATTGTCGGATACCGGCAAATCAAGGAATTGCTTGACAAAGAGGTTCAATAACATTTTGTCTATAAATAGAGATTGATTGATTAAATAATTTTTTTTTTGTATTTTACTTCTTAAATCAGGGCTATCCAATTGATGTAAAATTAAATTCAAAACAAAAATTCCTATCGGTGGCACACACCAACTATGTGTTTAACAATCTGCATGCGTATTTTAATTACTTTATGTTTGGCGAAGCAAACAATATTGATTGTACACGAGCTTTGTACGCTAAAAGGACGCCGTTTCCGTTTAACTTCTATTTCCCAGGGAAATATCATAAGGAAGCCCACGACATCGTAAGCATTTTAGGAGGATTCGATTTGAATGACAAAGTAGACGTCCATGAAACTGATTACGTGAGTACCCATAATATTATTATCTTAATATGAGTAAGCTATAATTTTTTTTTTGATACTTCAGAAAAGCATTAGCGTACGCTTGAAAACCGTTTTGTTGTGAAAAAATATCATTGTTAATTATAACATTTTGATAAATTATACATTTTTTCCATGAGATTTTTTTTGTTTACCATAAAGTGTAAGATACTTTCTTTACTTTATTTTTTTTAACGGTCATAAACCTTATTTTACTAATTGGCGTTGAATTAATTTAGCTAGTCCCATCTTCCAATCTTTTCTTTGGTCTCCGATCGGTGGTATACAATTAATCCATTTGCCGTCCAAATTACTTCTCTATAATAATAAAAACATATAATATAAAAACATATAAACTGAAAGTGAATTTCAAAAAATATATATATTTGTGAATTTCTCATTCCTTCTGGTACAAGCTGTTTGGATATTACAAACACCTCGAAGGTTATTTCTCTGAAAGCCATTCTATTTCACTTCGTAGAAAATTAGACACAATTCTGAAATAACTTTTTTTGATGTTGTATGTAAGTGTTTTCTAAAAACTTCCCTTAGTTTGAATTAAAACAATGTTTTTTAAGGATACAACTCCTTTAATTTTTACTCGCTTCAAAACAAGTTTCCTGACAAAACTAGTTCTAAACGAGCTTTAAATTTTGCTCAGATCGGTATTGTAAGGTTTTTTCAAGCAAATTTTATTACAATTTAATAAAAAATAATAAAAGCGAAACCATGCGAGCAAAAAAATAAAGCAAGCAAACTAAATAAAAAAAAACATTCAACTTGTCCATTCGACTTCTTTATTCAGAGTGTGACTTATATGTAGAACATAATATCATTTTCTTAAAATAAGAGAAAAGCTTTCGCATAAGAACGTTATTTAAACAGTACATAAGAACAGGTTAAAAATCATTCGATTTCTTGAGAAAGAGTTTTGCTTTAAGCTCTTTTATATTTAAACAGTTAATATTTCGAAAGAAACATATTTATTATAAAAATTCGCTTTGCCGTACGTTATTGTTATTAATTTCATTTATCAAATAATATTAATAGTTTATAATGCATGTAAGAGATGAAGTCTCTTACAGTATTATTCAAATATATTTTAATACCTAAAACTCAATATCTTAAAACTGCTTTTGGATTAAATTTGGATATCATAAAACCATATATGTATCATTTGTTTTTGATATATATTTTTATTTTTCAATACGTCATGAGAATTTTATTTTTGCTAAAAATGAACTAGAAAATAATTTGCAAGGCCTAGAAGACATTAGTATTTAATAATATATGTAATTAATTTTTTGAAGTAGAAACTATTTTAGTGTCGCTTCATTTTCTGTTTATTCGTATGGAATATGAAAAAAATCCTTGTTTATACCCATGGAGCGTTCCACTTTTTTGAGATTGCATTCAAGAGTTAAATATATTAAAAAAATTTAATGGAAAATTAAATAATAGAACCTTAAACCCTCTTAGGTTTGAATATCTGAAAAATCTGACGTGGACTAATAGTTTTGTTTTAAGATTACAATTCAGGTCACCAAAAACATTTTGATAAGTATACATTGCCCCTACGATGGTTGTTTTTTGACTTAAAAAACAGAACAACAACTAGCGAAAGTTGAAGTTTTAAGTAAAACAAATTTACTTAAACGCACTCTTTTTTTTTATTTTTAATTCAAAGTTTAAGTAAAAGAAAAAATACTTTAAAGAGAACAAAGTCATTTTTTTTAAGAACTTGTCACGAAAACATGTGAAACGAACGATTAATGTTGCCCTGCTGGGAGATTATTAGACATGAGTTTTATTCTTCAAATTTTTCTAAAAAACTTCTCAACGGATGAATTTATGTAGCGATATTAATGTATTTAAAAAAGCGCTATTAAAGATTTCATTTGTTTAAAAATGGCTTGATTCAAGGCTAAATAACTTTGAATGTTTATTTATTATTTTTTTCTAGCTTCAAATTTTTCTCAAAACTTTACTATTCAAAAATGTATTAATATATTAAACTTAAAATTTTAAAACTTGTAGAACATTTTAACCGCACTTCAACTCAACTATCGAAGTTTTTTTTTCCTAATCGTGTCCCTTTTTGCTTACAGCTCGTTGCAAATGCCAAAAAATGCGTAAATATGCTTGCCAAAAAACTAGGTAAAAAAGTTTGGTTTTTTGGCGACTTCTACAGTGAGTTCGATTCCATAGCATACGCATACCTATCGGTTTTATACAGCATTTCACTGCCAAATAACCCACTCCAATATCACATTAAAAGCTGTCAGAATCTGGTGAATTTCATCAATCGAATATCGAAAGATGTATTCAAAGAGGAAACATTTCACTCAGTGAAAACAGCAAAGGGAAATTCAAATGATCCAATGCTGACACCAACCGAACGTGATTTCTTAGAATCAGAAAAAAAGACAAAAATTATTGCAGCTACAGTAGCTGTACTTGCAATGGGCACATTTGCTGCGTGGAAAGGTTTTTATCAAAGCGTAAGTAATTTTTTTTTTAATTGAACATGGAAATGTTTGTAATATTTTTTTTTTGCAGATTGTCAAATCAAATAATTACTACGATGCATATGATTATGGTGATGATGATGATGACACCGAGGGCGAATGAATATAATTCGGAACGTGTAGGCCTATAAAACTTCCTCATACAATCGATGCGACCTTCCACACTATCAGTCAGTGAAACTCAAAAAGTTAATAAATTTCCCAAGTATTTCAAATTAAAAAAAAAAAAACTGAGCTTGAACACGGTTACATTGAATGTTTAATTTAAAATTATATAATTATAAATTTCCTTTGCAAAATTAGTTTTTAATAACATTCGTGAGCTTAAATACTTGATACAAAACCTTAAAACTAGATCTTAAAAATAAACAAAAAATAAAAAAACTAACATAAATTTTCGTCACAGTTTTTGTTATCGCCTTTTCTGGGATTTTTCTGTCGCAGCAATGAGATAAGGTCGCAGGAGTGTTAATGAAGAGTCTTGTATTTTTGTCACCTCAACTTCACAGAGCAAGGTGAGTCCGCCACAATTAAGGAGAAAAGGAATTTATTTCTTAAAACCTTAATTAGAGTTTAATAGGAAGTTTTAAAAATATCCTACTTTATTACTTTATCTTTCTTATTTACAGAAAAAAATTATTTCTTGTATGATTAATAATAAAGATTTATATTTATATATATACTGTCCATGACAGAATTGCTCTTACATTTTTTTTTTGTCGAAAAAAATTAAAATTAATTAATTAATTGATTATTTTCTTATAAGATTTGACAAATTTTACATTATATGTATTACACTTGACAATTTTGCATCATATGATGCACTCATTATCGCGTAGATCGCTATTTTTTTCAATCCTTTGTTCATTTTTGTTTTCTTCAACAATTGTTGATTCCATTATGAAAATGCTTTGTATATGAAAACTATAGTACTCTCATGGCGAGTTTTTAGGGTTGCCCGGATCCTGGTGGTGGCGCTGCAAAATGTGAGATGTAAAATTCGATTTGGTTAGTCTTTAAGCGTCGAAAATTGGTGGTAGGAGCAAGAGGAGACTATTTTTTGTATAATTGCATCCAAAAAATATCAAAAAATATCATTTAAAACCTCCATAAGCTCTCCGCAAAAAAAAAGAGTAAGGGTTGCCGGCATACATTAGATGTCGCCCCATTCGACTTCCACCATGAGAGTACTATAGTTTTCATATACAAAGGAAAATGTCTAAAAAAAATTAACAAAATTTATGCTACACAATTTTAGATTTTTTTTACAATTTTTGGGAACCATCCCTAAGTTTTAAAAGATGAAAATCCAAATTATAAAATCAACACTAATGGCTGGTCGCACCAAACACGTTAAAAAATTTAACAGGGTTTTTAGTCTTAAAATGGCGTTTGTTCTATAAAAAAAATAAGTCCTACACGCCCAGAGATAAAGGACTAAAGAAATTAAACCATAACGTGTCTTTGGTTTGGTTCACCTTTTACAAAATATATGTATCACTAATTTAAAACCTGAGATTTAAAAAAAAATAAATTATTATTAGTACATTTATTAGGTTGGTGTGCAACTCTTAAAGATATTCTGTGAATTCATACAAATTTTAATAATTTGCTGTCAAAACCCTTAAAACAACAACCCAAGTTTACGAAACTTGGTGAAAACTTCACATAACCTAAGAAGCGTATGAGTATTCTTCTTTGAGTATATACTATATACTCGTTCCTAGTACATTGTAGTACTTAAGATTACTATAGGGGGCATTGTTTTATCTTCATAACAGCGGAGTATTTGACAGCTATAAAAAAGTACTGGAAAAAAATTACTCGCACTGTGAAAAGAAGGTTGAAAGAATCTTTGTATATGAAAACTATAGTACTATCATGGCGAGTTTTTTTTAGGGTTGCAGAGGTCCTGGTGGTGGCGCTGCAAAATGTGAGGTGTAAAATTCGATTTGGGGAGTCTTTAAGCGTCGAAAATTGGTGGTAGGGGCAAGAGTAGACTATTTTTTGGATTATTGCATCCAAAAAATATTAATAAATATCATTTAAAACCTCCACAAGCTCTCCGCAAAAAAAAAAGAGTAAGGGTTGCATAGGTAAATTAGATGTCGCCCCATTCGACTTCCACCATGATAGTACTATAGTTTTCATATACAAAGAAAGAATCCAATGCAAGAATAAACTTGTGCACCTGCCATTAAATAATAACCTAAGCGAAAATAACTCCAGTGTTATAGTGGATATGGTTCATCACGTTCATTCACGTTCAGTAGTAAAATTACCGCGGTAATAATTTTATCGGTATATAAACCTCTTTTAAACCAAAAATAGTTTCCTGGGTATGTTTGCGTGAGCCTCTATTTATTCATAAGTATTTTAAAATAAGACAAAATACGGATTTTAAATTAATTAATTTTAATTTCAATGCGTTTATTGCCCTCTATGACATCCCAGTGTGGTACACTTTTAACAAAAATTCAAATAATCAACACCAATGTTTACATCTGCCACCGTTTGGTGGAGCCAGTATCGCTAATCTGTCATGTGATAGGCAAAAACTTTTTCGATTAGAATCACCTGTCACAAGATTTTTTTAGATATTGGAAGTTAAATTTTCCTGTGAGTAATTTCACATTTAATTCACATTTATCGACCAAAAATTATCCCTATTGTAGAACAGACATAAAAATGGCACAGCTAAGAAGTGTATTGGGCAAAACTTTTGGAGGTCTATTTACTACCGTTGTAATTATTCTGGTCCTCTACCATGTCCTCACTGGCAAGGGCGAGCGTGTAAGTGTTGGCTGGTTTTTGTCCGAAACCTCACCTTATATGTGGGCCTGTTTGGGAATTGGCCTAGCTGTCTCTCTATCAGTGGTTGGTGCCGCCCTCGGTATACATACCACAGGCACCACCATTGTTGGTGCTGGAGTCAAGGCCCCTCGCATCAAGACGAAAAATCTTATCTCGGTCATCTTTTGTGAGGCTGTTGCCATCTATGGACTCATCACTGCCATCGTCTTGTCTGGTTTATTGGAGTCCTATCATACAAGCGTCGCCCTCAACAACCAAATGGTGATGAACAATAACTGGACAGCAGGTTATGTCATGTTCGGTGCTGGTCTGGCCGTAGGAATGGTCAATCTATTTTGTGGTATTGCTGTGGGTGTTGTTGGTTCTGGAGCCGCCCTCGCCGATGCAGCTAACTCTGCCCTGTTTGTGAAAATCCTCATCGTTGAAATTTTCGGCTCGGCCATTGGTCTCTTCGGGCTCATCGTTGGAATCTACATGACTTCCAAGGTGAAAATGGGTGACAAGGAGTAAATCTTGTAAATTCAATTGTCCCTCTATCCTAATTTCTATTGTTATTCCTCCCAAACTAAAAAAAAATGCAAAATATTTTGTCTTTTTCGCAATAAAACATGAAATTTATTCATTAAGCCATGTAAAGAGAAAAAATCAATGAATATTTTTCTGTGTATATACCTAAATGGAACATTAATTAACCAAAATTATGTTTTATAAAAATTAATAAACGAAGTATTCATTCCGTTCTTGTTAAATTTAGTGTCGGTTTTTTTCGACACAGGGGCTTAAAAAAAATGTCCGTTTGTATTTTTTAGATTTCACTTCGAAGTCTCAAAAGTGATTTTCAGCAAAGTTATTATTTTTTTTTAAATTAAATTTTATTGTTTGTTTCATCGTTTTGAACATAAACCGTATAGCTTCATTTTCTTTTATTTGTTATTAATTTGTAATCCATCTTTTTTATGGAATATTACTAGAAGATACTTGTATTCGTGTAGGACAGATCATAAAAAAGCCAATAAAAACAATGCTCATGGTACAAAAAAAGCATGTTGCAAAATTTATTCACCTACCTAAATAAACAAAATAACTCTGTTAATAAATCAAAAAATAAAATAATGAAATAATATTATTCAACCCATTTATGTATGTGAAAACAGTAAATTAACTTAATTATTATAAATTATATAAATGTAAGTGAATTGTAAATGATTTAAATAAACAAAAAAAAAAAACTAAAGTATTCCAATAAAATGTTAGTTCTCCAACAGGGAAGGGATTTTTTTTTATTTTTGAAGGAATTTTAGAATTGTGTGTATAAAACAGTAGATATATAAATCTACTTCGTGGTGGGACAAAGAAGATATTATATTATAAAACAATTTAAACTTTGCCGAAATGTTTTATGATACATATTTGTTCTTTTTTTCGGTTCGGTTTGTATTTAATTCATTTTCTGTGGCACTTAATAATTATGAAACGATGAAAACGGCAGGAATAGGAATCGAATAGCTGCGAACGTCGCATCACCTTTATTCGGTTGCAAAACGGAAAGTATTCGGTTCTAGGGTGAACTTGGTAATTGTATTTTTGGCTTTTTGATTTACGGATTCAAAAAACATGTACCAATTTTTTCCCGATTCAAGTCATTTCTCATGAATTTCGAGGTTGCAGTTTTGGTGACTTTCATTATTTATTATAGTTAACCCATTGGCAGGCTTATAATTTATTAAACTTGGGATAAGCGAGCCCTCATAAGAGTTTATGAAACGGATATTTTTGTGATCTAATCAAGGATGATTTTTTGTATCATGAGCCCATAAACTTATAAGCGCCTTCTTTGAATGCCAGCTTGAATAAGGTTTTTTTTACAGAGCCCTTACCTTAGTACTATAGTCCTATATAGCTTTGGCGATAGAAAACTCTCTACGGATATAATAGACTGCAGGTCGTTAAAACGTATATCCTAGGAGCCATCCCCTCATTAATCTATTGCTTAAGCATAGTTTTTACTTGCGACCTTAATACATATTTTTTAATCAAACTTGACGTGATGGGGAAGTCAAAAGAGGTGGGGTTAGCAATTCTGACTGTTGAGCTACTGCCTAAACAAATGGGTGAATTTTTTTGAAACTTTGGTGTTTTTTTTGTAAGACCAAATATAACGACAATAGTCATACATTTTTTTGCCGTTTTGGAAACGGTTCGATTTTTCTCGAAAATGTCTCCGACAATTTTTTTTTTTAATTCTGCAAATTAAAATAGATGTTGGCTCACTTTAAAGGTGGGAGGTAGTGCCATTACCTTCCATAAAAATAATTTGTATTAATTTTCGATTTTCTCAGAAAAGGTCCCTTTGTATGTATTTAGAATTTTTGTTTAAAAGAATCTAAATTTTTAAAAAGTATTAAATACTTAAATGGAAAAAAATTGAGTTTTGAAAAAATAAAATAAAATAATTCTTTGAAAACTAAATATGTACATACATACATATCTCAAAATTCTCGAAATTGGCACCGACAATTTTGATAAAATATTTCATTAGAAAAAAAAAGAATTGAAATCAAAACAATTTGAACGTTACAAACAAATGTAAAAAAAAACTGTTCTCAAAAAAATTTTAGACACATAATCTTCTTAGCAAATTTATTTCTATAAAAACATGTACGAGTATATATGTAAGAACAATGTGTTCATAATGTTGAATTATTTTTTTCCAAAATAAAGTGAACGACCCACATAAAATACCTAGCCTATAAGAGTTTTACCCTAAGGCCTCAACAGATGTGAGCGTAAGTACGGTATTCACCGAGGGCTCTTAACTTTAAGAGCCTTTTAACTCCAAATATCCTCCCTCATTAGCTCTTGGAAAAGATATTTTTTTGAGAGAATGGGGGATTTTTGAGTTAAGTAGTGTATTCGAATTATTAGACTTAGAAGGATTCGGTAAATAACTAGCTTTAGTAACGTAAAACAAATTTTAATACATTGTTTATTTTTGAAAAAAATATTCGTAGTTCAGTCAACTAACACTTAACCACAATTGTAAGTATATCCATTCTTTTTATATGATTGTTTATCCATTTTATGACCCATGTTATAGAAAATGATCCATTCCGTATAAATGGGAAAACTTTTATTTTAAAAACATGCCCTTAAATCCCTCCGTCGAGTATGAAAACAAAGATTTCTACAAAATTTCAGCTTTTTCCGATTTTTTGCTTATACCACGTCTCTTTGGAGCCAAATGAGGTAATTTCGCAAATTACGAAAAAAGCGTACACATTACAAGTTGATTCACGTTTGAATCCAAAGGAGATGACGCAAAACAGTATGGGGCTTGGGCCATGAGCGTACAGGAACAAGGGTGGTACCAAAAGAAAGGTAAATACTTGTACATCAAGACTGTGAAGTTTTAGGAAAATCGTAGGTGGGGGTTTCGAGATTTTCACGTTTGAAGTTCATTGATCAGATGCACTTTTTGTTCATATATCATAGAAACCATTAAACATACGCATAAGTTTTTGGTATCAAATAAAGGGTGCGTTTTTAACCTTTCAAATGGCGTTTAAATCATGACCCTACGATTTTTAGTTTTTGAAATATTCAATTAAACTCTAGAAGCTTTGGAACCTAACGGTGAAAAAAGATATGATTTCACTTAAGATTTTTTCCGGAGTTAATGATTTAAGACAAAAAAAAATTAGTTTCAAAGCTTAATTATATTGAATATTTCAAAAACTAAAAATCGTAGGCTCATGAAAACAAACACCTTTTATTTGATACCAAAAACATATGCGTGTGTCTAACGGTTTCTATGATATATGCACAAAAAGTGCATCTGATTAATGAACTTCAAACGTGAAAATCTCGAAATCCCCACCTACGATTTTCCTAAAACTTCACAGTTTTGATGTACAAGTATTTACCCTTCTTTTGGTACCACTCTTGTCCCTGCACGTTTATGGCCCAAAAGAGCGTCATCTCCTTTATGTTTGACTGAATGCGTTCACCTAATTTCGGAGATAATTTCGTTCAAAATTTGGTTGAAATTACCTCATTTGGAAATGTGAATTTTTATTGTGGCCCAATGAAAACGCATGATTGCTTTGATGCATGAAATTGAAACAAGAGAAATTAAAAAAAGGGACTCCTGCAGGCCTATTTTAATTTATCACTATAGCTATATCTAGTTAGCTTTTGTAGGAGCGGTCGATGAGCAGGAGCACCCTTGCTATCGACAACGAAATTTAAAGCTTTTTTGAGAGAATTTTTTTAATTCTTTTCTAAACAAATTATAATTTTGTCTGAATACCTAAACCTATTTTTTTTTTTTTTGGTTGGTGTGTGTTTTGACACTTTATACAAGATGTTATTTTAAGTCCATACCTATGTAGGTACATAATTATTTATACTTAATTTTTTTTTGGATCCTATTTTTTTGGGAATAGTTTCATAGCGATCGAACTTAAAGGACGGTAATTCCTAAATATTGTGCTGATATGTGCTCCTATTGCAGACAAATCGTTAACAATTCAAGCAAAGTCTATATGTTTAATTTATATTTAACCTTTTTAAAATTGGTTTTCTATAACTTAGATTAGAAATGTATGTAGGTACTAAAATTTTTTTTTACTGGTCACCTTCACGGATCTTATTGTTTCGTATTTATTATTGTTGTACATATTTGTTCATGGTTTTGAAAATATATATACCTATTTATTATAACTAAACCTCCTCAGAAGAAGTTACTAAGCCCCACTGCAACTGCTGTCATTGCCACCTTCAAAACGAACTAACCCCCGAGGGAAGAGGTTCTTATTCCACCTAGTGAAGTGGGGTAAGTTCCCATACTAGGTGGCTTCACAAGGTTGCCGTTGTGATCATTATAAATATAAATTGAAGCAAATCAAAAATATCGATAGGGTTACCAACTTGCTAGGGTTACTTACGATCTGACCGATATAAATTGAATCCGTATTTTTACACACCAATTAAATCAAATTGAAAAAAATCAATTTTTTCATTTTTTTTTCAATTTAAAACTGATGAAAAAATGATTTACAATTTTCGGTTTTTTCTTGAAAAATAACAATTTGTTTATAAATTTCAATATTGAAAATTGTCATTGTAACACCAACACTAAATTAAAATATCTCGGAATTAATATCCATTTAATTAAAACAAAAATACATGACTATTTTTTTTTCTTTTATAATTAGAGCGCACTAAAGGGATTTTATGTACCCTTTATATGTCAGAGACAGTGCAAGCTATAGGTTAGGAGGAGGGGATTTGACTTACATACCTATGTAACAGTTCAATTAGTTAATTTTATTTAATACATCATTTTGTAATTTAATAAAAAAAAACAAAAATTATTTATTTCTTTCGAGAAAACGCAATTGAACAAAAATAGATAGCTGGTATTGCCGAAGACAGTTTTTTTGAAGTTTTAATTTAGAAAGACTTCGTTTCCCAGTAGCGTTTGAAATCATGACTTCTGTAAATCTGTAATGTTGTCATGATGGCATTTGGAAATGTTGATTGAGCCATATTATGAAAGAGTTATCCCCCATAGTTTATTTTTCTTCATTTCGGTGACACCATAATTTTCTCAAAACGACTTTATAAACATTTAAACAATTTCACAAAATATTTTTATTCTATACTTTACTTATTTAGGATTTTTTTTTTAATTCCAACACAAATTTTTTTTAAAGCTTTAAAATTGGATTAATATTGCGTGTTTCCAAACATTAAACTGGAATTACTATTTTTGTGGGAACTGAAATGCCCTTAAAAGTAATTTGCAAATTCATAAATAATGGTGAATTTACACTCAACTTCATCTGCAAATATCAAGACAGATTTATGCCAAATAAGTGAAAAAGTACTTTAATGAAGATGAACTTGAGTAGAATGCTCATGAAGATGAATGAAAATCCACCATAAAGTTCCTCATTTTGATTTTTAAACGTAATATAAAATATAAATTACAAAAAAATTTTATTTCGCCACCCCATTCGAATAGTTATATTTTCATTTTATTTCATTTGATTTATAAAAGACGCCTCTAGTATAATTTTCGACGTTATAGTCCGAACACAAGAGGCGTGATGCAGAGCTTTAAAACTTGGCAAAGCGATAAGGCCTTTGTAACCCGACGCGTGGCGGTAGCGACCACGATAAAAATGTGGATCCAGCACACGTACGTAAGTCAATGGAGAGGCACACACATATCCCGTAGATTTGTACTATCTTCTTTGATTTAAATGTGCTTCATCTGTATTTTTATCGTGACCACCACCGCCATCGCGTCAGTTTGCAAATGCCTTATAGCTTTGCCAAGTTTTAAAGTTTTGCGTCACGTGCACGTCTCTTGCGTTTGGACTATAACGCCGAATCAAAATCGCATTTGAACTCGACAAGGTATTGAATGGATGAAAACGTAATTTAAATACGCTTCAACATTAAACACGTTTACAATAACGAAATTACGCAATTCAGTCCAATTATTTTCAAAGTCAATTTATTATTCAAAAAAATTTAAGGAGCAATTTAAGTACAGAATTAAAAAAAAATGCGTCGCGGGGCTCCTAGGTGGCGCTGAGCTCGTAGGCAGTTGTCTTTTTTTGCCTTATGGTTAATCCGGCTCTGTGCATATCTAGCAATATTTAAATTCTATATTTAAATTCTGTTAATTATTGAACCGTGCTCAAACAAAAACTCGCGTCAAATAATAATAATTCTTCATATACCTAAGAAAATAGCCATAAATATTATTGTATAACTCAATTTTATTTACTTTCATACATAAAAAGAAAACAGAAAAACAAGAAGCGGCAACACCCTTTCTCTTGACGCAAAATACTCCATCCGAAAAATCTAAAAAGCCATTGTATACAAAACTTAGGTTTTTATATACAATGGAAAAGCTCCAGTAAGCTGTTATTAGGTTTTTTTTCCACAGACGTCATATTAAAAAAAAATTGACTGCTTTCTTGTTGGAAGAGCAATTAAAATCAAGAGACCCAAATTGATTACAATTATTGCTAAATCATAAATAAATAAAGTAATAAATTCAAGCTATTGAATATAACAAAATACAAAGTAAATTACGACTGAATTTTTCAATTTTCTTTTGTTTAAATTATCGTTTCAAAACACGTAAATCTATTGTTTTAAGTTATTTATTTGCCCGCTTTTATTGCATCTGATTTTCATTACTCTTCCGACAAGGTTTGCCGTTTGTGTTGTTCTTCTTTATTTTACAGTAAAAACCAGACAAAGACAAAAAAGTAAAAAGCTTAACACACATTTCAATACCTTAAAACACTATTCAATTTTCCTCTATTGTTAGTCTTAAAATTAAGTTCCTTTTTAACAAATAAATAAATAAAATAAAAAATATTAAGTGGCTTAAGTGTCCTGTTTTTTAGGCAGTTTTCATTTTCATTTTTGTATTCCACATTTAAATGCGTGGGCCATTTTCTTTTTTTATAATGCAATTCTATCCCAAAACAAATAAATCCAAAACAATAGAAGTCATGCAAAATAATTTATGCAATATCTAATACCTAAGGCCCAAATTCTTTTTAACCGTTTTCTAATATCTCAACTTCGAAAGGTGTACTACCCCTGGACCATGCTCTATGACCAGCCCATTTTTCATTCAAATCGTTTTCCTATGCAATATTATACCAATACCAATGCCACCTTCCACGCAAGCCTCTTTCTCTTCCATAACTCAAATATGCATACACACACAAACTACATAATACGAAACATTCAATTGGCTTCGGCATGGAAAGAAAAAATTCAAAACATGCGGATAGAGTCTACACATTTTGCTGATCGCCCAGTTATTCAGCGGACTTGAAGTTCCAATAATTCCGTGTTCTGTATCAAGCGAAAAATCCTTTCTGGATGGTTGGCAACTACTACGCTATGAATCTAATGCATTTTTTTTTATTTTGTTTCCCTTCCTCAGAAATATTTCGAAACGTTCATAATTGTATGTACAATTCTAGTCACAATCAGTTGTGAAGACAATCACAATTCACAATTATCATTTTTTGTGTTCGCTTGTTTCTTAGCTTGCGTCCGTCCCCTTATGACAAAAACCTACACCCACTGCGAACGTTTCGCATACGTTCCCAACCAACTGCTATACTTGTTTGCTGTTTCGTTATCGGAATAGAATGGGCTATCACTAAAAAACACAGCCAGTGCACGCTTTCGCTGTCGCATTTCAGTCGCGAAGCCGAAAAATAATCAAGTCGCCAGAAATATCAGAAGGCAAGCGCAAATTCAATTGTTGCTGATTCAGTTATCTAGGTATCATGGGAATAAACTAGCATATACAGTTGTGTTGTGCGATTGTTTGTGCGATTCGTTACTTGTGAGTCGTGCAAGGTACAACCAAACCAGGGGTACAGCGTGAAAGGGAAGTAGTCGAAAGTAATATATTAGCAAGGGTATAAAAATAAAGAGGGAATGATTTTACTGTTCGGTCATATTCATATGTGATGAGAAGACGAAGACAATGCGTTCATTCGCATTCAGATTCAGTGGTTCAATAATAAGATACTTGTAGTGGTGGTAATGAATATCAACTAGAGAAGGTGTGGCTTCGTGAAAACAAAGGTTACTTTATGTTAAAAAACTACAGTGTTACTTCTGTGATCGAGGGGAAAAGATTCTTTAGGTGAATTTCACAAGGCCACAAAGCCATTTTCTTTACAACTTCGTCTACAACAAGAGTAGCAATAAGCAAAATAAATAAATTTTTTGTTTTGTGATGATATTTTAGAGGCAATCGTGCTGATTATAGAAATCGCAAAGCGCAGTCTTCATTTTTCTTTTCATGTCAAATGAGCATCGTCATCGAAAGGGGAGGAATCCCTCGGATTTTCTAATTTAAATTTGAAATTTAAAGCAATAAGTTCAATCGTAATTTTATTTTAGTTTTAAATTTGAGCTCCCTAGATTTTTGCATATAACCTGCAACCCAGTTCCTTTAATACATATGCACATACTCGTATTCAAACACTATATAGTAAGATTTGGCACAATTCCGAAGGTTTGAGTTTTTTATCACTTTTTGTGATCGCTGCTAAAAAAAAACTCCCAAATGGTTGTTCTTTAACAAAAATATTGTCAGCGGGGCAATGGTTCAAAATATTATTTAACGGTAAAAAAAGACTTATATTATTTATGTTTATTAAAGAAATCAAAACCTTGTTTTAAAATTATTTTGATTTGATTTATTTTCTCAAAATTAACTAAATATTCTTTGATGTCCACACTCGCAATTCTTATCTTAAGCCTGGTATGCATGCAGTTCACGGCTAAATCGTTTGTCAAGTCATAGCTAAAAAAAATCCTCCTTCGTTATCTCATAAAAAGAAAATTTTCATACCTAATGAAGGAGGTTTATATGAGTTTTGAGTCCCGGTGAGTACTAGGCTGAGACTCCATAAATTTTGAAATTGGAGGTATATATTTTTTATTAATTTGTCTATTATTGTTTTATTTTGATTATTTTTTTTATCTCCACCACGATTTCCTTTAAACTTTATTCAAATGTCAAAATATATCCGTAAAAAAATGTTTTAAATACCTATTATTTTGCGTGTTTAATAGAGTGGAGACTTTGAAAACCTTAGATTAAAATTTAGGTTTGTCTGGGGAATAGCTTTCTCCCTAAAATTTATCTTTAGAGGAAACTTGTATGAAAGATAAATTTTAGCGCGATTATTGATCAAAATTAAACTATGTGCAAACCAATAATTAAGTTTTTCTTTTTAAATAAAATTAGTTGATTTTACTCAGACTACACTTTTCTAGATTCTGTAATTTGAGTTTTTGGTAAATTATTATTTTTCTTCTCATTCTACATACCGTTTCAACTCAACTGTCAGTTGTTCATTTAACATCAAAGTACCGCTATTAAAAGTGTCACGTTAAGCATTTAGTGTAAATTTAAACAGCTGGAAACAATTAACTGATAAAAAAACGAAATTTCTAAGGTAATATGTATGGTGGGTAGGTAAGCTGTAAATTAAATATTTTTCTCAAACCTAATCGACGTAAAAATTTAAGAAAGTTTTTTTTGTCGAAATTTAAGAAAGGTTTTCGTCGAAATCAAAAATTTCAGTAAAACCGTGATTCCTTAATATTTAAAAATTTAATCGAGTAAAACGGCTAATCGTCCTATTGGCAAGAAAACAGCCGCAACTATATTTAAGGACTTCCCCAAACCAATGCGAAACACGCTTGTGACGAAGAAAAAATAATAACCACAATTTTTGTTGTCATTATTTATTGTAATTATTATTTCATATTATTATTATTCATACATATGTTTGTATGTATGCATGTATATTATTTTTTTTCGTGGTTACGTATCGGTATCGTATCATTTCGTATTGGTTTGAAGAAGGTTTTAAACTGCCTGGAAATATCGAACTCAGATAATA
The DNA here is from genome assembly GCA_958431115.1 of Syrphus vitripennis. Lineage (NCBI taxonomy): Eukaryota > Metazoa > Arthropoda > Insecta > Diptera > Syrphidae > Syrphus > Syrphus vitripennis. Next base: position 58,548,944 of record OY288108.1, on the reverse strand, counting down.
AACGAACGTTTTTCATGTTAATAATGTAATAATATAAAAAACAAAAATATCTGACATAGCACAATTAAACCTTAAACCATGGTAAATTTAGAGGGCTGAAAACGCTAAACAACGGTTTAAATATTTATACAACTGTTCCTAATTAGTTTTATTCGATAAAATATTAATTTGTTGGTTATAAGGGCATCTTACTTTTTTCTTTACATAACAAAACCATTTGTTCAAATTGACGCCAACGAAATTAAGTTAACATAACTACATACATACATACCTAGAAGTTTAGATCAAGAAACAAAAATATATTTGGGACCTGGGTTATACCCAAAAAATAATCGTGTGGGTTTATGCGTAAGAAGGTGAATATATGCTATTTTTTTTCACCACTTTCACCACCAAAAATAATTTGATTTCATAATTCTGGTTTTCAAAAATAAAAAAAAGTATAAGATCAGGCTCTCTTATTTGTTAGATTTTTGTTTTATTAAAAACTGTCTAACTATTTCAAATTGGTGGAAATATGTTTTATTTACATATAATGGGTGTTCTTGAACCGACAATAAAATTCAACATGTCTTATTTAAATACATAACTTTTATTTAAATATACCTATGTAGGAAGGTTACATAAAAAGTACAAGGTAAATTAATAGAAATTATGTAATTGCAAAAATAGAATGCATACAAAAGCTGTACGAAAGCGAAAGCGTTTCAATATTGTGTTTTTTTCCGTCCGAACTCGTTGGCTTCTAGTTGTCGACTCTTTACTCTTACAATGGGAATAAATATCACTTCTTTAACGGACAACCTAATCTTCTGTCTAAGTTCTCGGGTTCGATTTTTTCGTGAACCCAAAACTTGTCCAATAGTAAATATGGCCACAATTAATGCAAGGTGTAGAAATAAGCTAAAATTTTTAAACTGAATTTTTCCAAAAAAAAAAAAAACAGTTTCGATCAAAGATCAAAAAACAATTATGGACGAGGTGGACAGCAAAAAAACTGTTATTCGAAACCCGCGATTCGATATGAACAAGTTCTAAATTCTCAGAGGTTATATGATCTAAGGACTCTATCAACATATTCAATTTGGACCAATACTATACCTCGAAACTGTTTATATGCGCCGTAATTTCGAGTATAACGCACGTGTTCTGCATTTTCTGCATGTTACTTTTAACATTTTGTTCTGAAAGAAACAACCGATTTGCCATTTTACAACTAACTCAGCTGAAAAAAGTGAAGTCAATGCGTTCAAAAAACGGAATGAACCGAAATGCAGAACACTCATTTTCGCTTTCGAAGTTCCAATTCACAAATGAAATTTCGATCGAATTGTAGAGCATCACGTTTTATTTTACAGAACATAAGCATAAAAGTTTAGATATGCAAAAAGTAAGCCACTTTTGATATTTGAAATTCGTACTGCTGCCATTCGCGCGGTACATACTTTTGAAAACTTCACAACTCTTGAATACGACACAATTTGAATTTGCCTCAAATATTTACTGTTGCACTAACCAAAACACTGTTAGTTCAAGTTTTATTTTCAAGCTAACTAACCGTGGATTAAAAATTTTCTAGATTCAACTAGAAAAAAAACCAGCATAATTGCCTTTATGTTGAGTCCTCTAAATTTCAAAGGGTTTTGGTGGCGTATGTGGAATATGTTTTCTATATTATGTAGTAGGTCATTAAGTGGTGACATTAAAAAAAATGTACTCAACAGTACTTTTAAATATGTAAGAACATTGTTTTATTTTTTTGAAGTATAAGTGAGAATGCTAGTGCATATGTTGTGTGGGTTGAATCTCACAGTTTTTGTGTAATAGTTTTAAATCGGCCCAAAATAGTAAATAAAATTTTAAATGATAAAATCACAAAAATAATAAACAAATGGATACAAGAAATTATCAGATATTAAAGATAAAGGCTACATTCCGATCTAAATAACATTTTAAACAAGAGCAATATCAGCGCAATTTTTAAATTGTTCCTGTGGTCCACATCCAATAGCACCAGTTCCATCGTCACATGTTCCCCAAGAATTACCTACAAGTATATAATGAATTAATATTCGAAAATAAAAAAAAAAATTAAATAATTTTTATGAACCCAAAGTAATAAAACTTACCGGCAGTATATGTCCATCTAATACCAACATGGCTGGATGTATGATTAGGTAATACTAGTGTAACATTGTAGGTTTTATTTTCATCGGAATCTAAAAGATGCGAAAACTTTCCAGATTCAAAGTGAAGAGGATTAGATTCGTAGCATTCCTCCGATTCTGGTTCAACATCAAAATCGCAATAATCGAACATGAATTTTCCTTTGTGATTTTGTGTAATTTTAATGGAAACATTGATAGTTTGCCCGGCTTTGTATTTCTTAACAACTACTCCTTGCCCGTAAGTTCCGCCGAGTTCATGGGGCCTTGGGGTTAAATCACCATAGTTATCTCCGCAAACTCCACATTTTCCAGCATACGCTGACCATTGTACCTTTAATTAAATCAATTCCAAGAGTAAATCAATTAAAATCAAATTTGTATTTTTTTAATAAAAAAAAAATCTTAAACTTACAGCATATCCACCACAGTATAATCCATTGTCGTCATAATTTGCAGGTGCAGTTTTATCAAATCTCCAGCGTGATCCACGGCTGACAGGATCCAACATCATACCATGGCTATTTACACCAGAAATATATTCGTAACCAATAGATAGTAAAACGACAAAACAAAACTTAAGGGCTACCATATTTCCAAATTATAATTAATTTAACTTCAAAAACTATGAAAGACCTTAACTCTTAAAGATGTTAAATTGGTATGATAAATGTCAAAACTTATCCACTCGGCTTTATAGACCTAATTTTTTTTTTTTTTAAACAATTGTTATTAAGATATTTATTTTTAAAACAACTGAAATTAATCTCCCCCTTATCCGGCTTTGCATTTATATATTTTAGTATAGTGTTAGATTTTTAGTTTTGTTGGATTCCGTATGTGCGCATGTGATGCCAATATGTACATAGGTGATTTTTAAATTTGATTGACAAATCTAAAATTTCTACTCACAATTATTTGAAAAAAAAATATGTATTTCGATTAAATACTTAATTATGTTTTTTTTTGGTTAAATTAAGTGTTGTTGTTTTTAGACAGGGTTGTTTAATAACAGTCGTGTTTGTTTTTCTAGACCTCCAGGAAATATGACGAAAAAAAAACGGAGACAACCAATTGACATGTTGAATCCAATAATAACTATTCAATGGGGTTGTTTAGCAATAAGCCGAGAGAATACTCGAGGTTTAGCTTAACCACGGACAAAGAGGGGCCGCGAGTCATAATTTTTATATGTACATATTTTCGATATAGTTTTTATGATAATTATCTTTTTATTCTTCCATATGGAGTCCTTAAACCCAGAGATAGTTCTTTTTGTCAATTCCCAAGGGTTTTGAGAAAAACACAACCAATGTAAGTTGGTTTTGTTATATATGGTAGAATATAGATCAAAAATATTGGAAGAAGAGGCACGGGGGCTACATCCGTTAGAAATATAGATACAAATTCTGAACAAAATAAAATATTGTTAAACCTTAATATTGAATGAAAAAAAAATTCTTTAAGCTCTGTATATAATCAGGTGTTTTATATTAACGTAAAAGTAGGCCCAGTATACTGACTTTCAAATATTAAATTAAATTAGAAGTCATGTTTGATATATCGATATACATAAGTACATACGCACCTATCAGGTTTTAAAAAATGTTTTAAAGAAGTACATATGTATATGAAATGTATTAAGTATGTAGATCCCAAGTCATTAATAATATACATATACCTACATATGTGTGTAGGTACACTTTAAAGCTTTTAAAATATCGAATTTTTTGAAATATTTTTTTTTCTAAATTTTAATATGTTCCTGAATTTAATAATTTTATAAATCAATTTCATTTATAGAAATGATGCATATGTAGTTTTTTTTGTAAAGCCGTGAAAAAAGCGGTTAAAAATTACCTCAAAAGAATCAAATACTGCGAGTGCTTCCGAGTTGGCTAATTAAATGATTGTTTTTATTTCGCACTTAATGACAAAATCCGAACTTTAACTAAAATTTTCATCGCTTTGTGTTTTTTTATTCAGCTTAACTTTAAAACCGAAAAATTAATGACCCTTTATTATTTCGCTTTTAAACTGTTTTGCTTTTCAATAACTGATTTTACTGAATTTATTGCGAAATAAATAGATGTTTGTCTAAATGGAGGGAAGTCTGAGGGTCCAAGCAACGTAACCTTAATATATCTCGAAATCGATCTTCATTTAATTTTAAAATGCAATCGTGTAAGGAAAGGGAAACATGGCGTATAAGCAACTTTTTTTAATGTCTACAAATATATGAAATATTTGTCACCAGCATTTCGATATTTTTTTTTGTTTTGGTGACTATATATCACTTTCTGTTGTTAGATAGCTTCAAATTGAAATCAACACGAAACACTTTTGTTAACAAATTTATTTTTTTCACATTTTCCATTTGCAAATTAAATAATAATTTTTCTTAATATTTCTTATTGATCTGGCACTTCGCCATAAAGTGATAAGGGTGAGGGTGAAATAGCAACATCAGCACAGTTTTTAAAGTGTTCCTGTGGCCCACATCCAAGAGCACCCATTCCGTTCTCACATGTTCCCCATGAATTGGCTGTAAAATTACAAGTGAGAGTTTATAAAAATGTGTTCCAAATGAATTCCCAAATTTAAGAACTCACCAGTTATGTAAGTCCATCTAATTACACAGTGATTACAGATTACATCTGAAGGCACAATCACAGAAGCATTAAAGAAACCGGTATTAAAGGACTTCAATTCGTATTCATAGCCTCCTGAACTAAGTTGCAGGGGTTCGTTATCGAAACATTCTTCAGACTCTGGTTGAGAATCAAGATTGCACAGATGGAAGACAAATTTTCCTTTGTGGTTGGTAGTGATTTTCACACTTATCTCAGCTGTTTGGCCAGCAATGTAATTCTCAACGATTATTCCTTGACCAAATGTTCCACCATTTTCATGGGGTCTGGGAGTTCCTTCACCGTAACTATCACCACACAGTCCGCATTTCCCTCCATGAACTGACCATTGATTCTTCATATAGATATGTAAGTGGGATTATTTGTTGATTCTTATAGACATAACTGCAAAAATAAAATCTGAAACTCACACCGTATCCACCACAGAATAATCCATTGTCGTCGTAGTTTTTGGGTGCTGTAGGATCGATTCTCCAACGAGAGCCACGACTTACAGGGCTCATCATCATTCCATGGCTTTCAACATCAACGAAACATCCACTTGATAAGAAGAAAATGATGCTTAGTACTATAATTGTCATATTTAAAAAAAAGTATTATGTTAGAACTGCAAAAAGATTAAATATCTTATGGGTGAAGGTAATAAACAGAAATAGCGAGTGTCAGGCAAACATCGTCTAGTTTTATATAGGTGGAGGAGCAGCCAACTTCAAAGTATAGCTTATCTTATCTTATGTTATCTTAACATCAAGAAACAATAACTTTTACCCAGTTCGATACAAATAATATAATAATTGTATATCAACCATATTGAAAATTTCCTTCCTTTCTTACATTTTTATATAAGTGCTGTTATCGGAAGTAAGTTTGCAGAATGGTGATGAGTATTTTTGTCTAAAAGGTTCATAAAATAAAACTCATTCATAATAGCTAACGAACCACTTATTGCCCCAATGACAGTGGCTGCAAATTATAATTTAGAGTACTTTAATTGTTTTACGTCAAGAGGATATTGAAAAGCAATAAATGTAATCTGTGTCATCAAGGGAAACAAGTTGTACTTTATCTCAAATAGACACAAATCTTTTGGAGAGTTTTGTGAGTGTAACATGACTAGAAATTTCTCACAGTGAGGGCATGGGTAAAAAAATTATTATTAATTAATTAAGTTTTAAATATAATTTTAAAAAAACTAAATGCATGAATGGGGTCGCATTTAGTTGCTCTTATGTTTAATTCATATAGACACAAATTATCATAAAATCAAGAATATCATAAGAAATCCAAGAAAGAAGTTTCAGTTCCAAGGTAGAATAAGAAATTTAGTCATCTGATGTAAAGAAAAAATATTTTTTTTCAAAAGTCTTAAATTTATTTATAAATAATTATGCAGTTTTTTTTTAAATAAATACACTTAAAAACAAAATTTCAAAAAAAACAAACTTATTTTTTTTCAAGACTTCCAAAAATATTTTTTTTTGAAAATTACATACATATATTATTGGGAATAAGCTGAACCAATTTTATACAAATTTTGATCGTAATCCAACAAACTATTTATGAGGAAAACGAAAACCGAAAATCCGGTTTTATTAAATGTTTTCTTATAAATTTATTTTTGACCAAATAATTCAAGTTTCTTGCACAGAAAAAATTCATCGACATGGTAGAGGAGCTGTTTTTGATTAAAACAAGTTTTGCTATATGACAAGTACCTTCCCGACGACTGACAAACAGGCAGACAGAATTGATAAGGCCGAGTTCGATTTTTTACAAATCCAAAACTATTTGTATATAAATGCTTAACAACAAAACTTGGTCTGCTAATTTTAAGCATTAATATTTAATATTTTAAACAAGTTTGAAAAAATTGAATTTGAAAAAAAAAATATTCTTAAGAACTTGTTTGAGTTTTTAAAAATTCGTCTGTATTACTTAGAAAATGTTTGATACAAATAAAAAAAAAAAACAAATGAAACAAATTGTTCTATCAGAGGTACTACTGTCAATAATGTCTTAATTTAAATTTGTTTTATGTTAAATGATAGGTTACATAAAATGCTGATACACATACAAACTTTAATCGAAGGCATTTTCAAAAAATTTGAGATTTGTTTTAATGTTTTTTTTTAAATTTATATTATACCGTTTAAATTTCTGTAGAAAATATTTAATACCTACATGTATAGTGCTGAAAACCGTTAGATTCCAAATATTTAAAAAAAAAACTGATCAAGCCATTCTCGAAATATTAAATTTTCAATTGAAAATCCCAAAAGAAATAATCTTTCAAAATTACTTTTATTGAAATCCTATATTGATCAAAATCAAATAAAGCATTTTTGATATATTAAAAAAAAATGGTTCTATGGAAGAAAAAGCTTTGAGAAAATTGAATATTTTGAAAAAAAAGCCAAACCAAAATTTGAATGGCAGTTATTTTTGATGTAAAACCTACATACCTACAAAAACCAGCTATAGTAATGTCAAATTTCATCAAAATCTCAGGTTCAAATTTTACTTGCCTCTTGCCTTGTGTAGTATATGTATGTACATACATTACATATATGGTCGAAAGTAAAAGTAATGTAAAAAAATAGTTTTAAAAAATTTTAAATCTTAAAAAAATTGACAAAAATGGTTTCTTCGTTTTTTTTTTCAAAAATGTCTGTGATATTTCAAAAAATATAAAAAAATTACGTATATGTTAACGCTCAGTGGGATATGGTATTTTCATTAAAACTCGCTTTTATAATTTATCTGGAGGGAAATGACATTTTTTTTTTTACTAAAATTGGTAATTCAAAAATTTTTAAAGCATTTCCTTCACACTATCATATAACATGACTTCAAAATTATCTTTTAGTTCAATTTAATAAAAAATAAAGCTTTTTGAAGGGAATTAACAAAAAAAAAACTTCTTCAAAATAACGACACCCAGGGGTTGAATTAAAAATATGAAACAAATTATAAAAATTTTTTAGAGCAATTTTTAAGTTTTTTTTTAACGACCAATCTAATGTATATAATACGTGGTTGGTTTCATAGAACAACAACATTTTTTTATTCCATTTAAAGTAGAAACGCATCATACCTTTAAATACAAAATTACCATTTTCATAATCACATACCTACATATATAAATGGATTTGAAATCTAGTTGATTATTATCGTTAAGAGATTATAGTTTCCACAGTATTTGGAATTTGGCGTTACGATATCTACATTATTTTTATTGATTGATTTATTTTTCTCTTAAATGAAGCGAGCGCAGTAAATAAAAGCAAAACAAAGTGATAAAAGTTATAAAAATGGTGAATTGTTTCGCTATGCTATTTTTTTGCAATGCATAAAATCTCTCTCTCACCGTTATACAAAATGTCAATATGTTATAACCTTCAACAGAACTATGTGTTTTGAAGAAAGTCTAAATTTTATTTTCTAAATTTTACTTCGTTTTCTGCTTAAGTATGATGTTAATCTGTGATTTCTTTAAAATCACGTTAAAAAAATTTAATCTTTCATACAAATTTCCGCCGAGTATAATTTTTAGGAAGGACTTTTAGACTGGCAGTTATTAAGCAGTTCATGAGCTAAAACTCGATTTTAAAGTCTCCACCCGCAAAATAAATTAAAAACATTTTTTACGGTTAATCTCTGACATTTGTGAGTATGATGATACAGAACGCGAAAAAAGTTGGTCCTCTACCTTCAGGATAAACTTCTGGAGGGATTTTCTTCTAACTTTGGACTCAAGGTTTAAAGGAAATTCCTTAGACGGAAAATTTAACGGTACTTGTCATATTATAACAGTTAAGAGAAAACTTACTTAACTCGAAAACGGCTCTAAAGATTTTGATGAAATTTTTGTCAGTGGAAACCGTTATTAACGGTACCTACCATTACAGCGATTTTTTATTTTTATTTATAAAAGAGCTGTCTTGGCCGTAGAATTTGCCCTTGGACATACATACATACACCTACACGAGTTTTTATTTTCGATTTCTTTTCGTTTTCTTCTTTCACTCCACCCTAATGGTTAATATAAGCACCCTGTCAAAATTTATTCATCTATGAAAATTATCTGTGGCATTTTGACGTTTAAGTGACACAGCGACGTGTGATACATGTAGGTATTTCACGAAAAAAAAAAACAAAATAAATAAAAATCAGTTTGGTCTCTTTCTCTTTTAATTTATTTTGGCTAGAATTAAGAAGAATGTCAGATGGACAAAAGGATTGTCTAGAATGTAGACTCGTGAGTGGGTTTGGCGTTATAGCCATTGGTCTTTATATCTACTCCCAAGCTCAAAAACGAAAGAAATTCGAATCCAACATAATGAAATTGGTGTCTGGAGGTATGTACTGTTAATCGGTCTTTATTTAAAATCAAATTGTTTCATTCATATTTTCACTTCCAGGAGCTGTGTCATTGGGTATTGCAAGGCTTTTAAACCTCCCCATCTTGAAAGGACGCACAAAGAGTGATAAATCTTAGTCTGTACTGTTTATAAACATTTATTTTTACATTTATTAAAAAAAAATCATTTAGTCTTCATCAACCGAAGAATCATTAGAATCTTCAGCCTCGCTGTCTTCTTCATCCCAATGTTTTATCTTTTTATTTGTCATAAAGTCATCCCTGAAATATATAATTTGTTGTGAAATGACCTATTTGAAAAAATGTAGATATGAAATGTTACCTCAACACGCTCCAGCATTTTTTATTTACACTATCATCAACCTCATCGTCATCTTGGTCTTCGGTTTTTGATTCGATCTTCACAGGATTATCAACTGCTTGGGACTTAGCTCGTTTTCCTCCCATCAACACATCCAAAAACTTCTTTTTATCAATGTTGTTCATAACAGCTTCTCTCTTTGAATCTAATGGACCGGCTTCCTTTAATTGCTGGTCAATATCCTTTTGTTGTAAACGAACAGCATTGAAGAGTTGCACCACACCTCGTGTGGCTATTTTTCGAAGAGCTCGTTCCCGTTCAAATTCATCTATGGATGGTTTAACTCTCAATGCCAATTGTTGATTTTTTAGCTTCTTGACTTGCTGATCAATAGCATCTTTGTCTGGTTTTTCTTCCTTGATTTCACCATCGATTTCAAAACTAATAGCATCAGTTGCATCTTTTGATTTGGGTACAATCTTTTTTGCTTTCGATAGAACTATGGACTTTTTGGTCTTAGGTTTGTTTGTATTTAGAACTTTAGCTATGGAATCAGCCCAGCCCGCATTACCACTGGGTCCTTCTGTTTCTGAATCATTTTCTTCTTCAGAACTTGCTGCTTTTTTGTTTTCAACTGGCTTCACTTTACGACTAGCTATGTAATATTAGTTTAGGAATATAGTTATTTTTCTTTTGGTGACAACAATTATGAAATTTACCTGTTGGTGCTTTTCGTTTTAAAGTTTTCGTTGCCATTTTTTTGGGAGTATATTTATTTAAAGTTTATATAAAAATGATGCTAAGAAAAACAAAAATAAATTTGACGTTTCGAAAACTGCACGTGTGGTGCGGTTTGCTGTTGTTTATTTCCAGTATTTTTAGTAGAAGTATATTCCGTGGCTGTCGGTACGGTCGAATAGCGAATGGGCATGTTCCATCTTAAATGTCAGATTTGAATTCGAGATCGTTCACTTACTTGCCCAAAACTATACCTTTTATACCTTTTTATAAACTTTGACAGACTTTGGATAGAAATACCTATAGTAGAGTAAACCTTTTTAACGAAACCTTTACACCTTGCATTAATTTTCTATTTTTACTATATATAAAATTAGGGTCAGTTGAACAATCTTGATCCTGCTGTGGTTCAACCCTGGTTTAAGCATGGAATTGGCTTTTATCACACACTAAAACCTTGAACCAGAGCTAGACCTTTACTAATCTCAGGAACTTGCAAGATAAAAAGTGCTGAACAACTGTTTAAATATATGTGCAATTGGCCTAGGCGCAGCTTATTAACAAAAATGCACACTTCGTGAACTGACCCAATTATTCAAAGACTGGATACACTGGCCACGTTCACAAAGTTATCTAAAGCAATCCAGATTGGTTTGTGTTGTTGTAATCTCTTGAGAAAAAACAGCTGATTATAAAACATCTGTTCTCAAAATAAAAATCTCAACCGATCTAAAAAATTCTCGTATATTCAGCTATCTGAAGAGAAATGTCAAAAACAGCTGACTTGAATTCAAATCAAACAGCTAAATTAACCTATCCGGTTTTAGTCGTTCACAAACATATACGGATACTCGAGTATCTGAGATAGCATATCTCAGCGCAATGTGAACGCGGCCACTCTCAAGCTAAAAATGCTATATTGTCGGCAACGTAGTACAGACAAAAAATCTATTACATTTCAAAACAACCCTCTTTTTGACAGCGTCTTTAACTTAATCTTTATTTTATTTTGCAAATTGGACCATTATTCCGGTGCAAAAAAATCTTATTTAATTTTCTAGAAGAAATATCAAACCAATAAAAAAATAAAATGTTAAAAATGAAATTAGAAGCATTGGAGCACCCAAGCCCAGACTCTGTAGATGCTAAAAGTAAGCTCGATTATATTTTATATATCAGATAAAAAACAGAAATGCATCAGCAATGAAAAATTGCATTGATTCAATATTGCAGATCGCAAAGTATTTGCCAGCACAGTCCTTTGGTTAGAAGATCAAAAAATACGACAATATAAAATAGAAGATCGTGTTGACTTACGCAAAGTTGACAACATACCGGAATGGGAAAAAGCATACCAGCATTATAAAAAGGATATAGGAATTCCAAAATTTGACTCGCCTTTGGAAGAGCTATCGTGGCTGCTGAGCTATGCTGTTCGATTAGAATTTTTAGATGCACCAGAAAACTACCATGATATTAATTCGAAGAATATACAAGAACGTGATAGTAAATCGGTTGCACCCAGTATAAAAGCAGAAAACATATTTGATAACATCGATTGTAAGTTCTGCCTTGCGATAGTTTAAATATTTTTATATAAATACAAGATATGTTCTAATTTATATAGTTCAGCACAAAGATTTCATTAGTGGAGTTCGTGCGATGGCTAGAAAACTCCAAATCGCTCATCATCCCAATCATTTGATTCAATTGGAAGCTATTGTTCGAATCGTCCATGATAGACTTTCTCCGGAGGCAAGAAAAAAAACACCAGTAGCAGGAACACCTTTCCCATTCTCAGAAGGCAATGACAAAGTTGCAGACGATCCTGCCTTGGATTATCCTGTTCGTATTCTTCGATTGCTTCAAATTCAAAGTTTACGTCAGCTACAAACTCTTATCAATGAGACCATCGTGTGCGTTCAAGATTTAACTGCTAACCCCAAGACCGATACTAAATTGGGAAAAGTTGGATTTTAAAAAGCGAATAATTATAATTATCTCATTTTTCGTTTTTAGTAAAAAAAAATAAAAAAATGAATAGCAACAACAAATTATTTCATCGTTCTAAGAACTCATTAGATTCAAGAACTTTACCTAATTGGTGAGTGTAAAATTTAAAATATATTCTTGTTCATAAAATTTAAATTTAATGATACTGTAGAAACGAAGTATGTATATCAATACCAAATAGAATTTTACTGTTACTTTGATCACAAAAACTATCAACGAATCGAATCTTTTTGATCCATACATTAGCTCTCAAAGTCCCGAGATGAATTGCCACAATTAACTAGGTCTCTAAAAGCCTATCCAAATTTACACCAAGTTGATTAAGGTTGTTCTCTTTTCATCGAACTAGTATGTGCTGAATATTCAGCCATTTAACCAGGTCGACGTAGCTGTATGGGCCGTAAAACTCGTCGTTTAATATTCTCCTCCACACATCTTGGCTAAAATTTCTGATGTCATTCTGAGAGTTAATAGGGAATCCCAGAGAAAAAGCATTTGCTAGCACTTAGCCGGAAGTTTACATGTGGATGATGCCCTGAGAACCCAGTTCACAAAGCAATACAAAACTACTTTGAAACACTATGGTGGTCGTAGGCAGGCCGAAAACCAGCCGGATAAAACAAATGCTGACTGACCACTCCTGAACATCCACTCATACGTTAAGTGCTATTGAACAGTAGCTGTCACAATTCTGTGTACCACGCTTCCTCTTGTAGTTTGGAAGAATGTAACTTTCCCTCAACTGATAAACATTTGCTCACGCCGATAAGTTTGAACATGAGAATCTAGACCCAATGTCTCAGAAAGCATCTCGTTCATATATAATCTAGACCATATGGTCTTCACCAAGAGGGTTTCTAGTCCCGTATCCCAAACAACCATGAAAGCCCTCATAGATCTCTTTAGATTTCCCAAAATGCTCATCTTTCTGGATGTTTTTAAGATGGTTGTGGAAGTTTAGACAAAACGCATTTTTTCCGGTTGTTCAAATCCATTTTGGGGTGCATAAGCGCTGACAATGTCCACCCATTTCCTTTCATCACCAATTTTGAAGACATCAAACGATCAATGGACTTCGATATAGCCAATACGTTACCAAAGAATCCGTCCTTAAGGATGATACCGATTACATTTTGTGTGTTTTCTTCTCGGTAGTACTTAATTATAGTTTCCCCTAACGGGGCATAGGGCCTTCACTACTCCTATGAGTCATTGTTTATGATTATGATGGTGTACGAAGAACGAAGCTTTACTAAAACTAAAATAAAAACCCATTATTTGAGTAACTTAGCTACAATTATTTTTTATTATTTTATCTAATCAACAAGTTGTATGCTGGACTTGGTGAATAAATCTGTAATGGGTTTGCCGAATAAATAGTAACCGGCAAATTCCAAATCATTGTTTCCACTGGAATTTCCTGTGGTGCTGTTAGTTCTCCACTCTCAGTATTCGGCTTGCCAATATCCATCATCGTGCTGCTAACAAATTCAAAATGCAGCCTCCACCTCACATCAACTAGATCTGTCCTAAAAGATGGAGCAGCGTGCAATGGAATCGGAATGATGATTTGCGTTTGCAACATCGAATAGCAAACTTGATGACTAGTGGCGTAGGTTGTGAATTTTCCCGATACATCTTCATTAATTGTCGACTTCAATCCTTCAACAGCAGCAATGCTGCTGTGCTCGGATGCTGAATTCACCGAAGCTGTATCGCTTTCATCTTTAGTTGGAATGGTTTTTCTCAAAACAATCTCTTCGGATTGTAGTTTCACAGAGAACTGCACGCAACGAACCTCAAAGTTTTCAAAATCTAGACTACCAACGATATCCTCTCCAAGTTTGTAAGCAGTTTTAAACAAACAGAAGCGTCCGACATAGCCACGCTTATTGGTGATTCGATAGAACTTCGGAGATCTTCGAGCTGTTACGTTCTAGAAAGAGAATAATCTGTGTAAGTTAAAAAAAAAAACTAAAGAAAACAAAAGAGATTGAACCTTCAGATGATGCCAAGAAACCTCCAATTCAGTGATTTCTCTCTTCTCTAGAAAAGGATTTGTGGGTGTTAGTTCCTCGTTGGTCTCGGTGCCGAGCTCTTCTGGCCTTGGGATGACTGGTATAGGTAATACCCGTATGGGAACAGTAAGGGTTTGCACCTTAGACTTAACTCTCTGAGTGGCGATTGTAATTTTGTAGAAATATTTGATATCGTGGCCACGGTAGGTTGGTGGTCCTTCCCGTGGAACGAAATCATTGAAGAAATCTATGACACGTTCTTCAATTAAAGTTCTCTTTTAGTTCATATTGATTCTACTCACATATCTTTGTCTCTGCTGGGCGTAATTTTAGGTCACAAAACAATATCTTTGGTTTTGTTGCGACAATGATCTCACCAGGAGTTTGTGTGACGGCATCTAGGGCTGTTTTTCCAATCATTTCGGTTAAATCAGCAACGGAATTTGCACAGAATGTAGTTTTGCGATAGCAATGGATCTGCACAGAAGCCCATGCTAAGTTTTCGAAATGATCACTGTAAGAAAATTCGATTTAACATGTCTATTGTTTTTGAAACTATTTCCAGTTTTACTTGAATCTTTCGTTGACATTTTCTTCATTTCGGTTTGTGAATTCAATTAAACACTCAACTTTCTCACCAGCTGCATATATTGCAGAATCAGCTCGTATTAGTTTTGCTGTGATTTCTATCATTTTAGTTTGATTTTACTAAATTTTTCAAGATTCTTCATATGGATTAAATATTTATTTGTAAAATTGAAAAAAAAATTGACGTTTGACACATTTTTACAGGGTGGTCGTGGTAAATAAAGTGTTCGTTTGAATAAGGGGTTCACACACCCAAATATGTTAGACCAGCATGGTATGATATATTATATTTGAAGCTCGCACTGTGTCTTTGACGTATAAAGGGTACATAAAACATAATAATCCCCTTGAGTGAGCGCTTATTACAAAAAAAAAATATATGTTGGGAGGTTAGGGTTCATTTGTCAAATATGCTGTCAAGCAAGACTCCTCATAATGCTACGTTTTCACCCACCACTTAGTCCAGATTTAAAGGGATTTACCATAATTTTTATTTGAAATTTTAATCTCCCTTTATCTTATCTTATTGAAATCTTGGAAGAGTAGGAGATTCTAAAAATAAACCTTATTTTGTAAAAAGCACCTATCTAAATGTCATTTTCTCCATAGGTATGTTTACCAAAACAAGGTATGCTTATTGTACACACCCATGACGCTATCTAGGATCCTGACGTAGCAATCTCATAGTTTAAACTTTATATGAGTGATAGAAAGAGACGGAGATACAGAGAAGGTCAAACAAATCGCATTTTAATAGCTCAAATCTATGAAATGTGCAACTGCTCACGTGCGCGGTATCTCATACAATGCCATATACATAGAGAAAATACTTACGTAAGTATTTTAGCAACCAATCATTTTCGAACCTAAAAATCAAATATTCGCGTATAGCCTAAGGTAGTGTGAATTAGAAATTCAATTTGTTTTAACTACTGAAATGTTTTCTAGGGGCGGCACTGTTAGCAGTTTTGTTCTATATTTATTTCTACACCTTCAAAAACTTTGCTCAAAGAAAATGAAGTAAAGATACCTAAACTTTGTTTTGCTATGTGCACTGCTTGAAAACTTTCTTCAAAATGTGATATGATATTTCCATCCTGCATGTTTCACAATCTATTTGATGCCCCGTTTGTCATACATATTTGAAAGTGTAAACATCCAAGTTCGTTCAAAGAAGTAAATTTAGTACATAACTTCACATTGGAGCTGAACAGACTATATACGGAAATCCTTGTGAAAATTAAATCTTTTAATAACCCTATTGCCACATGAGCTAGTAGTAGCTACGCATTGACTTATGGGCTGCTAGTTAAGACTCATTTCCATACAAACATTCAAATAAATATGGTTCCCTCCTAACCGCAAGGTGGACAAAAAAGTATAACTTTTATAACATTTAATTTCCATAAGAATTTACAACACCTTTATTGGATATATTTAACTGGGCTGTTTTGGTCTTTTTTGTTTAGCGAATAAATAAATAAAAAAACTTTATTCCATTCTCTTCAGGGGTTTTTGCTCTTTATTCAATACCTGTACTAAATCATACTATACTCGTCACTACTCCAGTACATCATCGTATCGACCGCGCAGACATAATTTAAAATTAAATAACAAATATAATAACTAAACAGAACAAGCGGAAACACTATTAAATTAGACCAAAAATGATATTATCAAATCAAAACTTAAATAAAAGTTCTTGAGTTTACACTATAGTTTTGTTTGATATTGTCGGTGTCTTATTCAATTTACCTCAAACTAATCGTCGCGTTCGAAGAAGTCTCAAATATGTACCTGTAATCCGACAACATCTCCGATACCTTTGAATTGTTTTTACATCATCTGATTTTTGAACAGCTGCTGACCATCAAATAAAAATATTTCAGATACCCAATCACCATCACATGAACGCCGCGCCGCCAATGTAAAAAATCCAATGAAAATTAGCTTTCTGAACAGTCAAGTAGAGAAGCCGACTAATTGCACACAAGTAAAATGAATCATCTTTTGTTCGGTTGCACCAATATTTAACAAGCTTTAAAATTTTTAAATGACGTATTTTGTACGGATCAAACGTCATTTTAAGACTTAAAAAGTTAAAATACAATTGGCCAGTTTATATTTCTAAGATCTCAGAGATCTTCGTATTCTCAGAAATATAAACAAAAATTCTCATACAAATTTCTCAATTCTACTGTCAAAACTCTGAGAATGAAAATTTTTGGATTCGATTTCTCAATTTTACAAAGTGATAGCTTTGACTTTTGAAAATAATTTAATTTTATTTGCTTTTGTATTTTTAAAAGGCGTCACAACAACAATTTGTATTTCTTTGAGAATTGTTGTTTATATTTCTTTCTCAATCTCTGTCATTTTCACTGAGAATATTCTCAGAGATCTTAGAAATATAAACTGGCCAAATGTGTCGGACCTATTATTTTTCCAAAAGTCGTCGTTTAATAGCAGACTGTTTCAGAGTATATGAAATCGTTCAGTCTGAATTGCCTCATCAACGCATGGAAGTCCACACAGAACAATTCACAATGGTTAATTATTTTATGTAGAAGCCACTGAACTGAAAAAAAATCGCCGAGCTGTTTTTTTATATTACTGTATGTGTGTGTTGGTCGGGTACGGTTTTTTAGTTGGACAATTTTGATTGAAGAAGTGTAATCTGGTTCTGCTTGCATGTCAGTGTGATTATAATAAAAAAGAAAATTTCCAGTGAATTCATATTCTTCAAATTATTCTAAACGCATTTGTAAGTTATCATTAAATTAGAAAAAAGAAACTTTATTAAATCATTCTCATTACTCATATTAAATATTAATCCCTCAAATGCCACATAATTTCATCATAAAAAACTTGGAAAAGAAAAAAAAAATCCCAATCGGCTAAAGTGAATATATTTTTTTTTTAATTCAGCGGCATAGATCGCAATGGCGGTTAGTTGGTTGGCCAGCCAACCAGCCAGCCACCGAGCCCTGCATGAAGAAACGTCAAAAACTTGCCAAGAAAAAAATCCTTGTCTTTTTTTCTTTTGTCTCCATATCTGAATGATTTATATTTTATTAATTGGTTTTAAAGTTTTCTTTGTCTTGAAGTTAAGAATTCTCAAACCATTAAATGAGTTTATGGTGTAAATACATTTTTATTGAGAAAAAAAGTAGAACGCCGGAGGAAGAAATTTTCACAGAGCTAAAAGTTATTTTTAGTGACATCATCAATTTTGTGTGTGAGCTGAACAGCAGCGCCAACGACACAGTTCTTGTTCTCTTGTGTGCCTGTCACTCAGGGAAGCCCCAACTTACTTGGTCCGCTCGACTCGGCGGCAGCAGGCACTGCCTGGTGCGAAAATCCCAATCAGAATTATTAATTGCAATTGGGACGATGGATGGACGGGACGACTCTTATGCTGGGTGACCGAACGCTTTCCATTCTATTGTTTCGTCCATTGCGTTCGTTGACGTCGGACTTGCGGACGAGACGGCGGCAGCATTTGCTGCTTTGCATATTTATCTCAAACGCGGCCGTCCCGCTTACGCCGACGACAACTCCGGCCGCAGTCTGTCGTGGCCTATATACAATTTCTCTTCTTTTTTTTTTTGTTTTCAATTTGTATATACACATCTCGTGCTATGTAATAAGTAATTATGAATTGCATATAGATACATTCATGCTTAGGCTGCCTGGGAATGGGAAGAGTTGTCTAAGCAATGACGGACGATACGATTGACGAAACGATCACCACGGAGTAGAGACTTTCTTTTCTCTCTCACAGCAGTCTCGGCTACTTGTTCATCTTCCGGTTGATGACCTTAGCCGGCTTCCACCACATCAATGGTGTCGTGTTATTTTTTTTTCTTTTTTTTTTTTTTCTTTCTATTCATTGTAAATGTAAAATTGTTTAATTGAATGATGATACTGCTGTTGGTGCTGCTCCTGCTTATAAACTGGGGTTATTGTTTTTTTTTATTAATTTATTTGTCTCGTTCATGTGACTACAGCTTATCTGATTCTGGGATTTTTTACACCATCGTTCTTCTGTCATACGGGTGATGATTTTGTAAATCAGAAATAAAAGCCGGTTGTTGGCGATTATCTTTGTCCACTGTGTCATTGTCGTCACCATTTAAACCAAAATTCCAACATTCCAATTGCATACGTGGTGGGTTTTTTGTTTAACTTTATGTTTAATATTTTTAAATATTTTCTTCTAATCAATTTTTATCGCGTGTCTGTTTTTTTGTCGAGTGATTTTTTTGTCGATTCATATTTATTTTTTTGTATAAACAAAAATAAGTAGGTATGTATGTATGTAGCTACATCCGATTTTTTTTGTCTTGCACTTAATGTGTTTCCTCTTATCTCAATCGAGACAACAACAAATTTGTTATAACGTTCAACTCAACTGAAGTAAAAATTAGTGTGACCAGAACTCAATTTAATTAAAAATGAAAAACAAAAATCTTACCAAAAATCCATTTCTAATGGAATCCATTTAAGGTGCTACGTATATCAAATTTTGAGGAATTTCATTTTTATTATTATTTGGCATGTCCAAAATTTGCAGTGTTGTGAAGTTTATAAATGAGATAATACATAGGTACTATAATATTCTTGTGTTCATGAACAAAATTATGGGGAAGTGAATAAAGTGAGTGGCGGTCTGTTGAGCTACAGCCTAAGCGGGTAGCTGAATTTTCTTGAATCTTGATGTCTCTGGTTTTATGGCGGTACCGTTAGTAACGGTTTTTTGATCAAATAACTTTAATTAATAAATTAGTATGTACAATGTACATACACACCTATGTATGTTTATTTGCAAATAAAAATAAACATACCTGTCATACGAGTTGGTCTATTTATAAATCTCTATTATTTTGCAAACGGCTCCACATGTTTTAAAAAACAAACTATATTTTAGTAGATATTGGCTCACTTTTGATAAAAAAAAAAATAAACTGTTGTACCTCGAATAGAACAAAATTTTTTGAATTTCGATTTTCTTAAAAAAAAAGTTTATCTGATTAAGATAAAAAATTATACAAAACCATTTATTTACAATTCGTCGCTTTAATGCAGAACTAGTCTATGTCACAATTTTATAATTTGTCTGTGAAGCGGTTTTAAAACTGCAAAATAAAAATTATAACACCTAGAATGAACAAAAGCGCGGCGTAGGAACACGGTCATCAAACAGACAAGCGCATAATGGCAATGGCTTTTTTTCTCACGATAAAAAAATATCGAAATTTTGGACTTAGACTAGTTCTGCATTAAAGCGACGAATCATGTATGTACAGTACAAACTCGATTTACAAAACCAATAGAAATTGGCGCAGTTGCAATAACCGAGGTTGTTGCACTTACTGGGTTGTAGTTTTTTCATACAAATTATTATTTTAATAGACAATTTTGTAATATTTCTTGTAACACCCATCCTGTACAAATTTTCCGTAGTCAATAATGAAGTCGCAACCCATTCAAATAAACACAGATGCAATTTATGTGTTTGTGTATTATATTTAGAAGGAATTTTGTTCAGACAAACAATGAATAGAAAACAGATTAATAACAATTGAAAGTTGCACAAATCGAGGTAGCATTTTTAAAAAGTTGCACTTATAGAGTCAAGGCGTGCTACAAATTAAGTGTTGCAAAAAGGGTTGCGTAAATCCAGTTCATACTGTACCTTCAGTATCTATCAGAATTTTTAATATTGAAAAAAGAATTTATTATTCTAAATATTTTTTGATAAAATTAATTCTAAATTTAAAACTAGTGATACCTCCCATACAGAGCACTCTCAAATTTCAAGAATTCTGATAAAATTGTATGTGTGTTTTTATTAATTTAACTTATCATTTAACAATTTAATGGTAATTTATGACATTATTATCGGTAACTCCCATAGAACCATACCATACAACAAATTGTTTATTTTTTTGTTTATCTAGATCACTGAAAAAATACATTAAATTTGAGATTTAAAAGTTACATTAATTTTTAAATCTAAGTCAATTTTAAACAATTCTCATGTGGTGAATCATCTAAAAAAGTCTTAAGGCTGCAGGTTAAAAAAGACTATTATCTTGTTGTCTATTAATTATGCTTTATTTAAAATGGTTATACAGCCACAAGAAAAATGTACAAATATGTTTTATTGGTTTTTATTTGATTTGCTTTAATTTAATAGTAGGTACATACCATTTTTTTGTTTAAAATATTGTACAATTTAAATAAAATGTTTTAAAAGCAACCTCATTTTTTAAAGTGAATTTTAAAAGAAACGAATTTCACTTCCGTTTTTACTTTTCGAAAAACACCCACGGTAAAAAAAAAGATCACTTGAACCATAAGCAACCAGTTCATAGAATGCTCGGAACTAGGAAGAAAAAGTAACAAACCAAAAAAATATTTATTTTATAATAAAATTATAATTAAAAATTCTATTTCGTAGAATTTTTTTATATAATTTCAAGCGAATTTAACTTTAAAAATTCTTCAAACTTTTTTAATTTCAGTTGTAACTTCTTGAAATATTATATTGCCCACTACCCGAAAACCAAGTTTACAAAAAAATAATCTTGCTATTTTAGACTCATTCAACGTCATAATTTTTTATTTGATAACTGTGGAACTTTTGTTGCGATTAAGTTTCTGATACCAATTTTACGTATTATTTAAAATAATAAATTACCAAAAAAATCATTATCAAAACGACAATGATGTGTGCATTCTTCGATGTGATTTATATTTCTTCGTATCAAGTCGTTAACCAACTGATGGATACTACAAGTACCTGTGCATAACCCAATACATACAATTTTTGCCTCCTACATGGAAGGTTATTGCAAAAAAGTTTTGAATTTTTTTTTTAAACACTGTGGGTCGAGCAAGTGCTTGTTGTTGCTTACCGAGCTGTTGCTGGTGGTAGTTAACAATTTGGTGATTCCCAATTCAAACCGAAAACAACAACACCAACAAAGACAAAAAAGACAAGAATGTTAAGAAGAGATAGTTACATGCAAAGAAAGCAAAAAAAAAACCGGATAGTATCGGACGAGTCTCTATAAAATTCTTTAAGTCGTGGTTTTTGTTTTCTTATTTTTTGCACTTACTTTTTGCTGGGCGAAGTATCTTCTGTACATAGTATAAAATTTGTTTTCTTGAAGAAAATGACTAGTGATCCTCGTTGTTGTTGAATATTTGCTTACTGATGTTACGTGGCTATTTATTGTAGGTAGAGTTATAGATGTATTTTAATTACACTGCAAAGTTTATTGACGTCAAGAGATATTACAAAAAGAAAAATAACTCATCTTATATATTTTTAGTGAAGGTTTTTTTTTTTTTTTTTTTTTAATTTGCAAAGAAAGCTATTTGTAGCTCGCTGGTATATAAAATAGAAAGTACTTGTGGTGAAATTAACCCACTTTAATAAATTCGTGAACTGTTGGTCATCATGTGAACGATTTTAAGAAGGTTCTTCTCGGGTTACTGGAGCATTTTTTTCATTATGAATTTACTCATACGTCATACATAATGTTAATTTTTAGTTCAAGTAAATTTTATGCAGATTTTTGCAAGAAAAAAAAGTTATCTAATTTATAGCCAAATTAATTATGTAAATAATTTTTGAATGGATTTTTGAATTTTAAATTCAGTACGACGTGAAAACGACAGTACACTGGCTTCACTCTTTAGAATGGAGTTTGAAATCTTTTTAATGTTGAAATCTATAAATTAAACATTAATTCAAGTAAGTCGCTTGTTAACTTGTTTTGTTTGGAATTTACGTCATTATTCCTGTTATCAATTTGTTTTTCAATATTTATATGTATTAGCTTTTTCGGTTTATCGATTCAGAAGTCGTTCAAAGAACATTGTTTGAGAATTAATCTTTTTTATGCATACATAATAATAATAAAATGTTTTATTTTACTGAAACCAGGGGTGGAATCGGGTAAGGTGATTTGTGATAGGTGACAGTCACAATCAACAAATTCGGTCTGTGTAAGGTGATAGTCACCGGTGACAATCACGATTTGGCGACTTTTTCTGGTGACAGCTCTTTAGTTGTCACCAGAAAAAGTCGCCAAATCGTGATTGTCACCGGTGACTATCACCTTACACAGACCGAATTTGTTGATTGTGACTGTCACCTATCACAAATCACCTTACCCGATTCCACCCCAGGTCTTCTATTCGATTTTAGATCGTCCTCGAAACTACATCTACACCTTCATATTAGCCGCAATTTTTTTTTTCTCGTAACATCTCAGATAGGTTTTTCATCCGCCATTGAAAAGGCCAATACGGCTGCAGCATTTACGAGTGGAAAAGTGTCGCATTAACATTTCTTTTCGGTTTCCATCGTCATAAGATATTAATTTATTAGAGATTTTAGAAAGTTTAACTACATTTTTTGCAAGCTTAGATATTTTAGACTTCAGGTCATTTGTACAATTTGAATTTTAGTCAAAAATGTAGTCACAATCTCATAAAAAGACCAGGAACTTTATTTAGCCGAGAGAGCACTTTACTATCCAATTGACCCCTTAGTCCAAACATGGATCTAAAAAAAATTACTACTTAACTACTAGTGTAATATTTAAACCATAAAAACTCTCAAAATTACTTAATTAATCTACAAATTTATAAAAGAATATATTTTAAGTTTTAGGAAACAATGTCGATAATTTACTCTAGCTTTTGGTGGCTTTGTTATTTTATTTTACTAAAATTGCTTTTATATAAATTATGGGTGGTTATAAAATCAAACATTCTTCCATCTGATTTTTTTTAACAATATGTACATACATATGTACATACATGCTCTCAAAATAAACGAAGTGTAGTTTTTAATATTTTATCATATTCTTTATGACGTTGCTTGTTGCCTTACTTAACATTAAGTTGACGTTACAGTACGGTTTTCTTCTAGGCCTCAAGCAATGTTGATTTTGCTACCTACTTGAACTTTTTCATAAGAATGATATTAATTTTACCAAAACTTCAAAAGTTAAAAAAAAACGAAGCATACTAATCGACATAGTACATACTTACATATGTATGTGCATGTCTTGTGTGTGCATTACCTTGCACAAATTCAGGTTAATAGCACTGTAACCCATTTAAAATCATAGTTTTGCGAAACAAAAACACGAGCATGAGGAGAACATTGGGCTAAATTGATTAATTATTGTGTGTGTTTCGAGACGACTGTGCCGCCACATTCATGGCATCATTTATAGGTTCTACTACGACAACGTTATACGCTAGGGAAATCTAATGAACATTGAGTACATTCCAACTAAAACACTGCACAAATGCACATCATCTCCCCTCTTTCTCTAGTAATTTTGTGTATTTTATCAATCGCATGCTTCGGTTAAGTAAAAATGTGATTACAAAAAAAGAAACATATTAAGGTGGAGGATATAGACTTCAAGCAAAAGTGTTTACTTATACATTTCAATAAAATATACTTTCCCTTATTCATATCTCTCAATATGTATACAATTGTTGACTTATACAAATTTAAAACAGATAACTGTTCAATATTTATTTTTATTGATTTTTGTTAGGTAAAATCAACCAATTGTACAAATTGACGACAATCAACGGCTTCAAGGCAGTGAAAATGGTTTCCTTGAATCTTACTAAACTAGTGATACAATCTTTTATTATGTATTTTTTATACTCTTAATTTATATAAAAAAAAAACAATAAAAAACAAATTTCTAAATGTTTCTGTGTAAAATGCAAACATGTTTTCTGAGAAACGATTAAGATGCAGGATAAAAAAAAAAACAGAATGAAATTAGTTTTACGCGGTTGCTTAAACTTTTTGAGATAGAGATGGCTAATTTGTACACGAATGTCCCCAAATTAGGTACCTCCTCCGCTTTAAATTGGAAAAAAAGACTTCTTTCTAATATTTTTTTTTCATAGTCAGTTCTAATATACAAGTACATTATGGATAAGCTTATTTTGCAATCACTCTGTCGCTTGACAATTAATAGCAGAATAAATTATCTCCTAAATCGACTTTAAATATTAAAATCTGAAAACAAAATAAAGAATCATTTGTATTTAAAATTCAAGCCTCATTTAAAAAACGATCTACATTAAATTTTTTTAATGAACAACAACATCTTATCTTATCAACAACAAACGTAAATACAATTTATTTTAAGTAAAATAAATAGTAAATTAAAATTTATCTTAAAATCTACATAGATTTGTAGAATTTCATAATAATATTATTTCTTCTGATTTTTCACAAATTCACCCGATTTTATAGTAAAGCCTTAATGTTCTTATTTGCCTTATAATTTTTCTTAATTTCTATTCGATTCCAATACAAAAAAACTTAAATATTTCTGTTCTTTTTAAAATAAAATTTAGGGCTGGCTTCCACTAAATAAAAAACTTCTAAAATATATTATTTTCTAAACATTAAAAAAAAAATAAAGTGAAAAAATTTATAACTCATGATTGTATAAAAAATTCTTACTTTTTCAAAACTGTCCATTTCCGTAGAAATAAATACAAAATACAATTTGTTCCTTTTATTTTGAATAAATTTATTTATGTATGTACAAAAAGAAACTGCTCCATAACCAAATAATGTTGTTAATAACAATTATTACTTCAAATATACATATAAAGAGCTATCTGTTTTGATGAACAATCAAAACATCTTCCAGTAAAAATAAAGTAAATACGACCTAAAAAATGAATTCACTACAAACGTATAAAAGTTAAGTGCCTTATGAATTTATTTATTTTTAGAGAGAGATAGAACGAGAGAAAATTAAATAATTTTCACCGGTTCATAATTTAAATTTACAATATTTTAATTTATTTCCATTTGACTTTACTACTACACATCATGAGAATTAGGTTGAATCGTCTGATGAGTGATTAGATTAGTTGCCGTTTCCTCGGATAAAAACTTAAATTATTATCGTTTATTATTCATCATTTATATAAATCATAATAACGATCAGTTAAATGACGTAGCCGTGCTTTCAATGGATCCACTCGTCACTTGAAAAATTCTCAGACTAATTTTCCACACACGCACACAGTGTTTTTTTTTTTCGTCTTTCTTTTTGTTCTTTTTTGATTACGTCAAGGTTCTTTCTATTTTTGATTAAATTTTGAGTAGACAACTGGTAATTTTTCAGTAAAATGCCAACGTTTGCAAAATTCCATTTAAAAGCAAAACAAATAGGCACCAAAAAAGAACCTTCCATTATCACCAGGGCTATAATTTATTTTTAAGAAAAAAAATGTCACCTTTCATCTGTTTTTTTTTTTATATATATTTTTGCTGCTAACAGCTTGTATGTGCAATTTTTTGATAGTGATTGTATGTGAAAAGTATGATTATTCTTTATGTGTTTGCATTTAATTTGTTTATTTATTTGTGACGACAATAATAATTATGATGAACCCATGGCCAAAAACTGTATGCAATTGATTCAGTTTTTATTCATTTACTAAACAAATAGAGTTTTTTTTTTTGTGATTTGGTTCCTTTGATTTGGAGGGTCTTAAAACGTTTTCGTTATTAATTTTGTTTGATGGCACCGCGGCGTTTTTGATTTTTAAGTTTCAATTGGCCGATAATAGTTTAATTTTTTCTATTTCAAAATAAAAAAAAACTCAGGTAAACAAGTTGAAAAATTTGCCATTTAAGAATATTGTGGATGCAGTTTTTTGAAACCGCCGATGCGAATACTAAAATGGTCGTGATAATCGAGCTATCGTTAAAATTATTATTGTTTTCACAATTATGGCAAAGTCAAAAATTTATAATATTATAAAATTTTCATCCAAAATGAATATTCGCAACACCTTTATAATATAATGAATAAACATACCATGTTTCTGTATTGAAAGTACATACTCCCTATATATGCTTCATTTCTTACTTGGATAATTGAGTTGTGCTACAGTACGGAAAGCAAACGTTTACAGCAACCTCGGTTCCTTTTTTTTTATTTGTTCCTCCACTATTTCACTTGTTTACGATCTACTGTTTCTAAATATACTATATTTTAAGTTTTATTTTAAAGTAAAATACTATTATTACACGTTAAGGTAAAAATAATTTTAATGCATCATTGTGACTGTTTGACTTTTGGACACCATTTGTTGGGGCATTTGTTTGTTGAAATTTAAACTCATTGAAGAAAATGATATGTTGCTGAAATGACTGGCGAGAGGTGCCCATGTTTTAGTTAAGAAGAACCAAGATGTATTTTTTCAAACAAATTTCTCAAGCAGTGTCCAGGGAGATTTTTTTTGAAAGCATAGTCGTAGACATTTCGCTGTCGGTACCCGGTTTCATTCAGCTCGTGTAAAATTTTTCATAGCATTTTTAATGGTAAATACCGGTAATGTCGATATTTTGTAAATTATTAAACTTTTCTTCAGGTTGTAATTTGTTTGTCATAATATATACATAACTGCACTTTGTTTATTTACTGAATAAAAACTGCAATTGATAGCAACATTTAAAAGCATTTAACGACTTTTTTATTAGACTGATAACAATTGAGTATATTCATATTACGTCAGAATAAGAAATGAAGTGGTAAAAAATGTTCGTAAACAACAAGGTTATCAAGAGGAATCTACTGTTTCTCTAAGGCCTCTTAATTCTACGATGGTTAATGATCTTGTCATATAGCCTATTTGATATTGATTCTTTCAGAAGTACATGTGTATGTCATTCATTAATATCGCATTATTTGTACGATTCTAATTTTCATACGCACTTGTCTGAAACTCGATCCCATTTCGAATAGTCTAGTGAATCCGTAGTGAATTTGTCTTAATTTAAAATAAATCATCTTTCGTTGTTTCTATGAATTGAAGATTGGGTTTTTTCAGCTAAGTTTATAACCAGAACAATACGCAACACATTTATTAAAACGTTGGAATTTCTATTCAGATTTGTTTTTTATACAAATTTTGATCAAAACCCATCAAAGAATTTAAAAAATCAAAAACCAAGTTGAGTAGATGCCGCGAATCTAATTCTAGGGGAGTAGCGTAGAGGTCACCAACCAATTTCTGTGAGCCCCCGAAGTTGCGTAGAAGCCACCAGCCGAGTTCTGGGGGCCTTCTAATATCCATTTTGATCCACCAAATCTCTATATTATTACAACAGGAAATTTAACGAATTTTTTGCGAAAATACCCATTATTTGGTGGCCCTGTCGTCATATGATTCGAATATACGAATAACACAAATAAAAAAATTAAAAAAAAAATCTTCTAACATTGTTTGTAACGCATCGAATTTCTCAGTAAATACTTAAAAATATTAAGAGTCAATATTTCTCCAAATAAACTATAATCGAGTTTTTACTAAGTATGAAATCCAAATAAGTGATTCACTACCATTTTGGTTGATCTAGTCATTAAATTATATTTAGAGACAACCGCAGTTTTGTATAGTCACTTCAAGTTGTATTTCTTGTTACCTATTAGCATCAATACGTATTCATTATTCAGTTATGCTTAAGAGTCATTGATTGAGAACACTAAAAAGTCTTTCTCGTTGTGGGGCAATTTTTATTTTCGAGGGCCTAATGACACATACCGTGAAAGTCATTCATTCACACGTAATTGACACGAGCGTATCTTATTTGACAAAATGGAAATATATATTTTTCTTGAATAACTGGTACATAAATAAATGTATTAACGTAGCGTAGGTGTTGGGTTATATGTACGTAAATGGAAATTGTAAAAATGTATAGAAAGGTGGTTATGCCAAAATTGAAATTTAAACAACGGTTTTATTTGGCACATTATAAATTCAATCATTATATAATGCGTGTTAGGAATTTAAATATTTGTTATTTTTATTCTTTTATTTAAATAAAGATTCTTGGCTTCAATTGAATAATGACAAGATAGATCGAAAAAATTGTAGTTAGTTTTGTTCCAACCAAAAATTTATAAATGTAAATAAATTATAATCTAAACTATGTTAGACTTGTTTTTATGGAAAGCCTACTATGTATGTCTATTAAGGTTAGGGTTCTTTTCTTCAAAAAGATACATTGATGTCCTATTAAAAATTAATGACACTATGATAATTTAAATCCAACAATCTAAAACATACGACGATGTATATGTTTTTTGTTTTCTTGGACAAAATTCAGAATATAGTATAATTTTATTTTGCGTTTACATATGTAATCAATTTTAATTCACATACGTTCATATGTAAGTTATTTTTAAAATCGCGTACAAGCTCAGTTGAAAACAAGCCTTGAACTCATCGCAAATTTTGATGCAACTCATCCTTATCTTTCCCAAAACAATGAATAAATTAAAAATAATAAAAGAATTAAAAAATATATAAAAATATATACATATGATTCATAAATCTTTGGTTAATATTTATCTGCGCATTCAACTACTTCATCAATCACCACTTAAGTTTAAACAGCATTTCAACAAAAATAAATCTTTATATCGATTACTACATCATACAATAAAATTCACAAATAATTCACTACATTATTTTTATCCTCTGATAAATTATTAATTGATTTTTGCTTTCAATTTGTCTCATTACAGAATAAATAATTGTTTGGGAGTTACAAAATTTTAAAAATTAGTTAAAACAACACAATAAATTGTCCAGTAGAGAAGATATGCAAAAATGGATTTTCAAATTTTAATTATAATCGCATGTGTGTTCTTGGCATCTTTGTTTT
The DNA here is from genome assembly GCA_958431115.1 of Syrphus vitripennis. Lineage (NCBI taxonomy): Eukaryota > Metazoa > Arthropoda > Insecta > Diptera > Syrphidae > Syrphus > Syrphus vitripennis. The sequence goes on along the minus strand of OY288108.1, from coordinate 58,519,328 downwards.
CTTTGTTATTCATAAACAAGTTTTTCCGCCGGAAAACATTTGAAGAAATTGTAGCCGAGAAGAAAGCTATGACCGAAAAAATCTACGGTCCTGCCAAAGCAGCTAAAAAGCAAATTCGTAGTGCCAAATTGCCTAGCAAAAAGGAATTAAAAAAAGAAAAACGTCAGAGACAACAAAAGAAAAGCGAAGACAACACGACCGAAGTTGATGATAGCGATGCCCAATCCGAGAATCCATCCATTGAGGATATTCCTGAAGAACCACAACAACAACAACAGGCAGTTTCAAAGAAAGTTGTCCCGCCAGTTGTCCATGTTGAATTCGCTGCTCCAGAAGCCGAAATAGTTGATTCTGACAATGGAAGCAATGTCGGCCAGAGGCGTTCTAGTGCCGATAGCAACAATCAAAAGACATCCAACAAGTCCAACAAGCAACGTAAAAATGCAAACACTAAAAGCGCTGGTATTCTGGCTAACAAGAACGAGAATATTGTGGTAAAGGAAACCACCTCGTCGGTGGTAACTGAAGAGAAACCGGCTATGAATAATTTTGAAGCCAAACCACCAAAGGATGCTGTTGAGTTAAAGAAGCAAGAAGTTCTTGATAACAAGAAACCCAAGGATCAAAGAAAAACAAATAAGCCTAAAAAAGAAACAGCATCAGAACCAATCGGATTCGTTGAAATTCTCGGTTTACCCAAGGAATTAAAGCAGTTGGAAGACAAACCAGTACGCACTGGTTCACCAAAAAATCAAAGCAATAAACTAAAGCAGCAAAATAAAAAGAAAACTGACAAGGACAACATTGCCTTGGACAAAATTAACGAAAACGATACAATTGGTGTGAGTCTCTTGATGAATCTCTTTGGTCGGGCCGAATTGAACCGCAGTGAAATTCAAATTCTCATTGATTACTTGTTGAACAAACAACAAGATATGCCTGCTTCTCATTCTGAATGGAGCGATGATATTGTTCAGAAATTGAAGAAGCAATTGGAAGAGAAGGAGAAGGCTTTACAAGAGGAACAAGAATCTTCAATTGGTATTCAAGCTAAACTTCGTGAAATGCGCACTGAAATTAACACTGAACGTGCCCAAATGAATGCTACAGTCAAGGGTTACATTGAAGAAATTCAAGCCAAAAAAAGTGAAATAGCTGCAATGACACAAGAAATACAAAATCTCAATGATAAGTTCACACTGGAACGTCAACAATTCCAAAATAAATTGCGTATTGAGAAGCAAGCTAGTTCCCAAGAGGTTTTGGTTCAACTTCAACGTGAAAATGAACGTGCTACAATGTTGCAAGCCGAGCTTGCTCACAAGGAACAGGCAATTAGCGAATTGAAGGCCGAACTTCTCCACAAAGATCAATGTGTAAATGATTTAAAATGTTTAGTTAATTCTTCACATCAAGGAAATGAAGATAGCAAACAAAAGACAAATGAGATCATTAAAGCTCAAGTTAATCAGATTCAGGCGCTCGAACATAAACTGGATGAAGCCGAAGTTGTCATAAATAAGCAACTTTACGAGCTAGAGAAGGTGACAAAGATCGCCGAAGCTGAACTTGAATCAAATAAAGTGGAACTTCGTAATTTGCAAAATGCATTGGATTCCAAACAATCTGAGCTAGATATGGCATTGAATGAAATGGGCGACAAGGAGCAAGAAATGGATACATTGATTTTGCAAAATAAGGAACTGAGCGAGGAAATTGGTGGCATCAATAACAAGGCCGATGAGAAAACTAAGCAACAAAACGATTTACAAAATACTTTGGATATTCTTCAGACTGCTTTGGAAGAAAAGGAGAAGAAGCTAGCAGAGTATGAAACTTCGGTGAAGCAGTTGACTAGCAAGGAAGATGAACTCATGAAACAAATTCAAGAGCAGAAGGAGAAAAACAATGTAAGTCTTTTTTTCTGATTTATTAGTAACTTCATTATTTTTATTTATTGGTGGTTGAATATTCATTTTTTTTTTTTACGAATTATGCCTTTTATCTAGTCATTATAATAATAATTAATTTAGGACAAATCGTATTGATGTAAGAGTAATTTTAAAAATTCCCTGTACAGGTAAAGGTGTTCAGGGGATTATAAGATCTTAAAATTTTATTGGTTTTAATATATGTATAATCTAACACTGATACTTCTAAATGTAAGATTTTTGCATCACATCAGTTGAATTATTTCGAGTTTTTTAAATTTTCAGTTGTCTACCGCGATGGTCCTCTAACCCAGAACTCATTATAAAATTTTACTAAGGATTTAGTGCAAAAGTGCCTAATCCACACTTCTGCACTATACATATTTAATTTATAAAATTTGAAGCTAAATTGACGCAACTGAACTAAATAATACTGTTTAAGGTTTTGGTTAGCCTTTATTTATGTTTTTGTCTTTCTTTCTGTTCTGACACTTTCATTCTTCAACAGAACCTCAATTGTTATAAAAATAATTAAATCATAAATTGATTTAACACTAACTTGGTTTTTTATTTGTTCTATGCTTTAATGTGTCATATTTAATTAATACAAAAGAAGTTAAAGAAAAATTAGCTTCGCGGTACCTTTATTTCGCTAAAAATTACGAAGGAAGAGCATTTTTTCAAAATTCTAATTTTGACTAAAATTATTTCCAGTAAAATATTTGTACTAATACATACTAATTGAACTAATATTAATCATTAAAATACGGGAATTTTCTTTTTGCGACGCCACTTTTGCATTCATGGCCTTAAATAGGCCCTAATTGGGGTTGCTGATCGATGATAGACTTTTTTTTTTAATGATTGAGGTCGTCGATTTTTCTTTAGCTAATGGCGAACAGAAATGTTTTCGTCACAAGATACTGCCTTTTTCGAGAAATTGACGAATTCTCCAAGATTATCTTTTGTCAAGAATGAAAAGCTTCTTTTATTTTAAATAGTATTTAATACACTAATTTTGAAAAAAAAAATATTTTTTGGAGTTTTAAAATAATTTAATTTAATAGTGTTGATCTATCTTTTTTAACATTTGGCATTCAACTGTTTTTAATATAAATATTTTGGATAAAAATTAATTCAAGATTAAAAACTGTTTAATCAAATCTTAAGTTTCTCTAAAAGGCCTCCAACCAAGAATTTCGATATAAATTTTAGTAGAGTTTGTTTTACCTAGAGGTATAGAATTTTAGGTGGGCAACACTTTTTTAACTGTCCAAATTTTCCCGATCCCGATTTTCATAAGAAAATTTTGTTTAACGATGAAGTTCAATTTTGGTTAAATGGCTACGTCAATAATAATTATTCAGTGAAGATAATCCTCAAGTGTAAACGATCGACCACTTGGAGGACAACATTCGCGATTTATTGCCACAAATGGGAAAAGTGATCGAAAATTTCATGTTAATTTAAAAAATTAATCAATGTTTTATTCCATTTCAAAGTTCTATACCTCTGCAAAAAAAAAAAACACCCTTTAAAACCAATCTTTATCACGAAATAATTTGAAACTAAGACATTATTGACACTACCACTCACAGAAAAATTTGTTGATTTTTAATTTTTTATTGTCGATTGAAACAGTTTTTAATTTTAAATAAAAATGCAAAATATATTTTTCAAAATTTGATAGTTCAAAAACAAGTGGTTAACTTTTATTAATTGTGCTTTAAACTGGTATTCTACTTTTAGTTCTTAAAATGTTGAATATATTTATCTACAAGCAGTTTTTTCTTTTAATAGGTATACGTTCTAATCATGTTTTTCTCATTTAATAAAATTTGCTAAAGTAATAAAAAACCTTACAATTCTAACTAACCCACAGCCCTTCCCTTAAGCATAAAATAAACTACCTTTGTGTGTGTTTGTTAGGTGAAATTAAATAAACAGGCTTCATAACCAATAAAAAATTTTGTAGTACTTTTTTAATCAAAGCAGTTTTTTTTTAAATAAGAACTGTCAGCGCACATAGGAGCGAGACCGCGCTATTCATTCGTGCATTTAATTTTAAAACGTACCTTAAGTGTTGGTATATACTGACAGTCTTATTTATTAGAATTCACTATACCTCTCAACGGGCGAATAGTTACGCAGTGCATAAGCGCTGATTAATACTCTATTCAAAGTTGGATACATTCTTGTTAATCAAAATCTATAAAGTTACAATCCATTTGCCCTGTGCCAAATGAAGTACGAAAAAGCAATATAGAGTAATCAATCTCCTAACGCGTCTAGCTTAAAATGCCCTTTTTCAACGACGCATAATTTGTATAAATGACCTTTTTGCGCTTAGATGGAATTTAACTTTAAGGGGGTGTGTCATTTGTCATTTCTCACTTGTGTACTCGACAACAAAAATACTAAAAATTATTATTATGCCGGATAATATCTGTTTTTTTTTTTCAAAACTTAACAATTTGACTTATACATAAAACATAACTCAATGCCAACATCTCATTGTTTTCAATGTTATGTGTTTTTCTAAGGATGTAAACTAAAGCCACGTTTTTAATATCCATGCTGCATATATCAAACAATTTAATACATACCATACTTCCAGTTTTAGTCGGATACATAACTGACACCAAAATGAAGTTTTGCGATTTTTTTTATAATAAATAATTAATGTTTTTCATTTCCGTTGTAAAATTTAACACTTGATTTACACATCATTAAATATAAATTTATTGTTTTCTTAAAAAAAAAAAAAAATCATTTTTATGGAAAGCTATTGCAATGCCGTTTTGTTATGTTTCCTTTCGTAGGACTTGCGTACTAAAAACTGGAAGTTGGTTGAGGCTTTACAAAATGCTGAAACGGCAAAGAACCAAATTAGCAACAGCTTAGGTGTAAGTGTTTTGTTTTGTTATTCCGCTTAAAATTAATATCTCTTACACCACAAACCTAATATAAAACAGTTATTTGAGTTAATATTAATTTATATCCATTTTCTATATTTTTTTAAATAAATAGCAACAACAACAACAGCATGCACTACTGCTTTCACAAGAACAACAGAAAGCAACAGCAGTTACAATCAAATCAGATCCGGCTGGTAATCAAAAACAAATCCGCGATATACTAGACCGTCTATATCCGGATGCAGTTGCAGCAAATGCCGGATCAGCACTTTCGTTATCGTTCGATCAATGGGTCGAACAGGTCCTAGCGACACATGTTAAACAATCTATAAGTAAAAATAGTGCAACTACCGCCACTAACACCACCAGCACTAACACCACCAATATACCAGCAACAAATAGCAACAGTAGTAGTAATCATTCTTCACATAATCATAATAACTTAAATAGTAGTGAAGATACAAAAAATATTAGTGATAGTATTAAAAATAGTAGTAGTGTTAGCACCAGCAGCAGCGGTAGTAGCAATGTAGAATCAGCGTCGGCTGCTGACAAAGCTGAAATACTCAAACTGCAATCACAAAACGCTCAACTTCGAGCGAACTCAGAAGAGTTGACAAAACTCGTTACAAAGACCGTAAGTTGAACAATGTTTTGAAAATGTATTAAGTTTATTAATTTACTTTTTTTGACTTAATTTTGTGTGTGTTCCTTGTTTTTCTTTTCTCCAGGGGAATACATTATTAGAGCTTGAAGCTCGTGCCCGCGAACAGGAAGAAAACTGGAGAAGTATCGTTCGTTCAAAGGAGGAGGAAATTAATTTATTAAAACATTCTAACGGGGAAAAACAAGTAAATTAAAATTTAAGAAAAAATATTATGTTGTATACTTTTTGGGTCTTTTTCGACGAACTGCCTTATTAATGTATAAACAAAAAATAGTTATTTGAGCTCTTGTGTTCAGGACAGTTACACTATAGTAACAACGTTCCAGACTCCAAAAGGAGCAGTAAGATATTCTCTTTAAATCCAAGAAATTCGTATTCCATGGTGTATTTAGCCTGAGACAAGGGCTGAAATAAGTATTATTAGTTTATAAATAAGGCAGTTAGTGTTTTTGGATGAATATAGCAAAGCAAATAAGCTTACAGTAGTCATGAAGTCGTAAAGTTAATTATTATTAAAGGCAATATCTTCTGAATGTTTCCAAGATCATGCGTCAAAAAATAAATTTAGAGATCTAAATTTCAAAATTTGGTGAAGTATGTTTCTTTCACTCTGATCAGTTAAACTTCATTTTCTACTACCTAAAATTAATACACATTCAGTGATCGAAAAAAAAAAATATGTTCCTATTAAATAGTTATCTGAATAACTTGCAATATTCTGCGAATAATTATAAATTATAACAAAAATATATAACTTTACCAAAAAAAAATGTGCTACTTACTTCTAGGCTATTCACAAATAATTAGCTCCACATATTCTATCAATCATCAAAAAAGTAAGCAATTAGCAAAAAATCGAATTACTTCTAAACAAATAATTAGCACAATAGGTTTTCCTTATTATTACAAAACTAAGAAAGTAACTACATAATTAAAAATACTTATTACTTTTAAGCAAATAATTGGGCCGCAGTTTTTTCTAGTTACCACAAAAATAAGTAATTATCTTAAAAATTTAATTATTTTTGTAAATTCAAGTGCTCCTTACACCACTCCTTATGGATTTACCACATTAAGAGCCAACGGAGCCTTTTCTAGCATTTCTTACTTGATAATGTTAAAAATAAAGATTTTCACCACTGTTCAGTAAAACATTCAAACTAAAGGGATTCATATCATTTTAAATTAATTTGAACTGATTAGTTTAATAATAATATTTATAATAAAATCTTAACCATTTAAAATTTTACATTTACAGGACATTTAATGTTGAATAAATTCATCAGATACAAATGGAGATTAAGATTGCCTTCCAGAACTTAACGTAATGAAATATAAAATACAAATATAAAACAAACAAAAAATAAACTTAAATCATTTTCTAATTGATGAACTATTAGAATATGACTTTTTACATCTATAAAAAATTAATAAACAAAATGAACAGAAAGTCAGTCAGTCAGTTTTTACACGAATTTCTTATTATTAAAATCTGATAAATTTAACTGATTAATCATTGCCATTGTATACTGTTTGAAATATAATGAGTGTTTGAGAAAAAAAACTACAACTCCAACAATTGCTATCAAGCAGCAGCAGCAAAAATTCAAACTAACGGACAACTTTTTGTTTGTTTCTAAGACTACAATAAATTAAAACAAAAAAATATATATAATTTACTATTATACATAAAACATAACTATCATTTTGTTTTTTTATTTTAAAATTCTAAAGTTTATATAAACAACAGCGATAGAATTCATTCATTCAATTAGAAGACAAAAACAAACCCACTCAAAACAAAATTAAAGCTAGCTCCAAGGATTTCTATCTAAGTTTGAAATTTGAAAGAATTAACTCCTAGCCAAAGTCTAGCAAGCAAAAATTGTTAAAATTAATTCAAATAAAAAAAATATTACAAGCAAAATCACTTATACATAACTTTAATTCATAATGAATCTATTTTTATATAATATACATTTAATATTTTAAGAACATGGTTAGCAAAGTATAGCCTACCAACCAACAACAATCGGAATTAAATAAAAAAATGCAAAAGAAATTTATCGAGGGTCTAAGGAAGGGTTTAAAATGACGAAAAAAAAAACAAACGATGAAACAAAGCGCGATATATTCGAAATAACTTGAACATTATAATTATGCTGGTTTATATTTTAATTTTTGTTTGTAAATGAAAACGAATCGTTTTTAAGTTAACAACAACAAAAAAAAAAAACTGATTGAAACAAAAAGTGTAATAAAAACAATACAGGAAGACATTGAGAAACACTTGTTCGCTGTGCAATTTTTGAATGAAACATTTAAAATGAAAAATTAATACAAAATAAACAATCTTTAAGTTTATTTTTCTGTAAGTAAGTTTGAGACAAATGGGAAACAAAACTAAAAAAAAAAAAAAACACAAAAAAGGAACTGAATGATAGTGTCAAATTAAAAGGGAAAAATAAAACGGTAGGATTAAATAAACTGATAAAAGAATACACCCATTCACACATAAATAAATAACTAATAAAATAGAATGAACTGTTAAATGAAAAAAACAGCTGAAATCTGAAAAGGTATATAAATGCTTAGACTTAAAAAAAAATACATTTAATTTAATAAAATTACTATCTTTAAAAAAAATATTAAACCATTTTGCGAAACAGAACAATATTATGAATTATATTCCATGTTATTTTCTTTATTGCTATAAATGCCTCTCAGTCAGAATATAAAACAAAAACACAAAAAAAAAAGAAATAATTCCATTTATTATAACTAAAATTATACTTTTTATTAATTAAATATTTTTTATTTATAATTTTTTTCAATAATTATCTTTTTATTATACTTACTATACATTTATACTTTTGTAATATTTTATTTGTGCAACAATTTGTATTTGTTTTTTTTTTTAATTTTTTGTGGTTAGATATTTTCGAAATTTTATATGTAAAAATTTTAATGTTTATTTGTTTTGTTATTGCAAATGTTTGGTTATGTTTATCTTTTTAAATGCATATTAATTTCTTTTCCAAAATTGTTTTGTTTAAATTTTACAAAATAACAGTAAATAAAAATAAATTGTAATTTGATTTGATATAACAACGATATTAGCAAATGAACAGAAATTAAAAAAAAAAAAAAAAACAAAGTAAAAATCCAAATTCAGATTTTATGTATGTATGTATGTGTTTATCATATATTCATGTATGCATGTTATACAAACTCGGACAAAAGTTCGAAATGAAAATGAAACATTCAAACAAAATTAATGCTTTATGAAAATAAAACAAAAATGATAAATAAAAGAAAACCGTAGATAATAGATATACAATAAAAAAAATTTGTTTTATTTATTTATGTATATAATCTTGATTTCAGTGATCACATAGTCAATGGACTCCATCAATTTTAATTCAACTATATTTGAAATAAAAAATAAAACCTATTGAATTACAAACTTTTGTAACTATTAAACTTGTGAATTGCTGGTACAAATTGGCTTAAGTGATTTTTGCAAGTGCATTTGCTCCTCAAACGTCAAACACTTTTTCGAACTGAAGTTGTTCCTCCATTCAAATGCCAAGGAGTGAATTACTCCGTGTAGGGGCTCATATCCATAGATCCAAAGACGTGATCTCCAGAAAATTACGAAATTTGGCTTTGCTCGAATTTATAAAAAATCATACATCAATGCAAAGGTCTGACTCCCTAGATCAGGCCCATTCCTTTACGAGTTATGAACATTTAAAAGTTTTCAAAAAAAAAGTCAATTTTTTAATTTTTAATGAAAAGTTCTAATTCCTAAGATCACAGAAATGCTATTTCCAGCAGACCTTTTCATTGATGTATGATTTTAATAGATTCGAAAAAATTACTTTGTATTCAATTAATCGTCTTGTACGTTGAACATTCTATTTTAAAGTTAAATTAAATTGGTTCTGGTTAAATCAACACGACTTTTTGCTCAGATACATGTTGACGCTCATAATTTATTCCTCGCTTAAGAAACTTGATGATTCCTATTAAATCTCTCGATTCTCATCATATTGCAATAATACGACTTACGAGTATCATGTTAAAATAAATTGATCCTTTTTAATTCCTTATGTTGAATTATTGTGTTAAATCTTATAAAAACACTTAGTTTCCATAAAACCAAAAAGTTTTTTTTTACTTAAAATACTAAAATTTTACAATGACAATAATAAAAAAAATACCAAAACATAAATAATCCCTATTTTCTTAGTCTGATTAAGCTACTGCACTAATTTTTTGGAACCTGTGTATTTGTATACATTTTATTTTTGGTCAGATTAAAATTTAAGAAAAAATCTTACTTTTTAAGATTAGGTCATATTTCCCCCATGGGTTCTTTTCATATAGACAGTCAACAAAAATGTTTGATCATTTTTGAAAGAAAAGTTAAATAATAATTTATAATTTGGCATTTATTTGCTACTAAAATCTAATAAATTTGTCACTTCCTTCTATCTCCGGGACGCCCCTTAAAAGAACTAGGAAGTTATTTAAATATTTGAGTATCTTTCATCTGCATGTGAAACATAACTGCCCTCTTGAATATTTTGTACAATTCAAATGGTAGTAATATTATTTCAACACGATTTTATCTTGAATGATCAACCACCAATTTTGTTTTATTGTGTCTCAATTTGTTCCGATTGCGACAATCTCGTCCATAAATGAAATATTTATTTTAACAATGACTGCCACATGCAATAATTTTGACAGAAAGTCATAGTGGTTCTACAAGTACATAGGCATAGTAATGGGTGTTTTTTAGTGGTTTAGAACCTGGAAATGCAATACAAAAAAAAAAAGAATTTCTAAAATTGACATAATTTCATTTATTCGAATTATATTTTTTGACATTGTAATTTCAATATGATTTTTTATTTAGTCTGGAGGTCAATTTTCGATCACTTTTTCCAACATTTGTGGCCGTATATCGGCAATAAAGCGGCGAATGCTGTCCTCCAACTTGTCGATCGTTTCGGGATTATCGCTTTATTTGATAACAGCCCTTATTTTATCACAATTTATTATTTATTATTTGGCAACGCGTTTCGGTATTAAATACCATCTTCGGGCTTGTCAAACTGATTCAGTGATAAGATAGACTGTTATCAAATAAAGGAACATTTAAATAAATTAATATTAATATTTTTTTATGTACATTTTATAGAAACAACAATTGGAGACGAAACCCAACAATATGATTAGCGTCTTCACATATCCCCACAGAAAATAGTCTAGCGGAGTTAAATCGTACGATCTTGGAGGCAAATTCACGGGTCCGAAACGTGAAACTATGCAGTAAATCAATTGGGGCGAGCTCTGTGACATGTTGCGCCGTTTTGTCAATTGAAGAACGAAAAAGTCACGATTGACTGTAACGTTCGTCACTAGCGTCTTCACTCCAAATAAAGCAGTTTTATTTATTGTCGCAGGTATCAACCAAAAGTGAGCTTCAAAATTTTCTTGGGAAAATCTTGTTTTGTCCGTTCTACTCACCGAATCTACGCCTTGCTAGGTGATCGTCAATCTATTCAAGTTAAAATGCCAAACCAAACAAACTGATGCTGTTAACATGTAACCAGTTAAAAAAGTGTTGCCAATTTAAAATTCAATATCTCTAATAAAAACACCCTTTATTTATAATGGTTCAATATATTTATATCTTTTGCCGTTCTTTTTGATTTTTCCCAAAGCTTAAGCCATACTTACGAGTATCAAAAAAAAAAAACTCGATTTTTTTCAAAATTTATTTTATTTTTTAACTTAAACTTTATGTAGCTGTACAACTTATAATTTCAATTAAAAGGATGCTGTGATTTCAACGAGAAAGAAATTACACTAAATTAATGAACGCATACGAGAAGGTAAATATTTAAATAAAGAAATATCAATATAATAATAATAATAATAATACATAAACATAAATCTTAACAACAAACAATTTAACATTAATATAAAACTTAAAATGTCTATGTAATTTATTTTTAAGGTATACTTATTATTTTTATTGTCATTATTCACAACAGTTGTTTATATATTAGCTTTATGGACATAAATGAAAATTCAATATTTTCATAAAATAGAACTATACAAAATTTAATATTAGGGTTGGTATTCAACGAGCGCTCATAACTTTATGAGAGCTCACAATTCAAAATATCCTTTCTGATTAACTTATACAAATTTCCCTTGCATGACCTAATGATAGGAGATTTTTTGGAGCGCTATGAACGCTATGAACTCTCGGTAAATACCAGCCTAAAAAATTATCGTTTTTTTTTTTAATTCGAAATAAGGCACATTTTGAATGCATGAGTTTATTTTTAATATTTACAATTTGTTTTTGTTTCTTTCATCTTAAAATAAATCTTATCAATATTCAAACCACATAGTAATTGTAATGTTACAAGATATATACCTTAAAATAAAGGTAAACTAAAAGAAAAAGTAAAACAAGAAAGTTTTCTTAAGTACCTTATAAAAGTACTTCTTTTTTGGCAAGACATGGATTTCGTTGTTCAACATCAGAGCATTTTCTCCCTTAAACTGTTGTTTGGATTATTTTTTTTTATTCATACAATTATAATACTAAACTTAAACTATAAAAAAAATAAATGAAACAAAAAAAGAAACCATAAGAAAACAAAAAATGTCTACTTAATCCTCTAAATGGGAGTGCTACACCGAGAATGAGGAAACCGAAAGATTTGATGCACTCCAAAGCCACGACCAAGAACGCAACGGAAAAGGATTTGCAAATTAACGTTAGAAGCGAGAACAAAAAGTATATACATAGGTATATGTACCTAGTATAGATATAGAAAAGGAAGTATGCTATTTTTTTAACCTACAAATGAAACAGGAGCGACAATGACAATTTACAAGTAAGCATTAAGTTAACAGGGGCGGATTAAAAAAAAAAATATAGGCAAAATTACTAGGCGCATGAGACCATTTGCAATAAAGTTATTTCGTAATCTAGTTCCTAAATCCAAAATTGGCAGATTTTAGCATTTTTTTACATATATGCAGTCCTACAGACCTTGAACCAAAACTGACAGTTTTGCAATACCAAACGAACACTGTTAAGAAATCTGATCGCTATATTCCCAAAACTAAGCCATTTCTATAAGTTTTATCAAAATTTATTTAAAAAATCAACGAAATTTAGTTGTGATCGTTCACTCCTGACTTATAGGTTCGACCAGATTTAGTTCACAGTCAACTTATCGAACTTAATTTAAAAAAAGAAAACAGAAATAATATTGCAATATTGCTCATTCGAGTAATGAAAATGATTGCCTTCTACCTTTGAGGTAATTTCTGAATGGCTCCCCATTAGAACTGAAATTGAGAGCAAAGGAGTATTCAAATAATGATCAGAATATTCAAAAAAAATATTAAAAATGGAGCCACATCTTGAGTGGGTCCAAATTTTGTAATATATAGCAAGGTAAAAGCCCTCGAACCTTCACTGTACTTTTTCTATTAATGACAAAATTAGATATGTACACACTGTTCGAAACGAGGTAAGAGTACAAAGTAACAAGTTGCAAACCGAGGAAAAAAAGATTAAAAGGTCCAAACAAAAGATACGAAAAAAAAAATTACTTCAAGTCCTTTTTTATTTCTGTTCAGTTCATTTCCAGTTCCGCAGGGTTTGAGGTTTTACTTTCATTTTACTATAGAAGGCACATAGGTATGGTATACACTACATTTATATTCATCCATTATAGGTTATATTTTTTTTGTTTTCAAGAAAAGCGGAAGGGAAAACTTTTCGAAACGAGAGGGTTTAACAACTCCCTTCTGTCACATTGAAGACAACGACAAAAAAAATGAAATAAAAAAAAAAAAAATAAGAACGACAACGGTGTAAGCAGGATTTGGCTTTGCTAGCAATTAGCAGCAAAAACATATACACCAGGTTAAGTCCTCGTGAATAGAGTTGCTCCTTCTACTGATGGTTTAAAAAAAAAATAGAAGAGATTATTATCACCAAAAGGGCCTCCACAACGAAGAGGTTCTTGTTGAGAAGAAAGCGAAATGAGCCAGAGACAAGAAAGTTATCAGCAAACTAAAGAAATAACAAGGGTAATGGGGAAAATAGTAGGAAAATGAGAAGGCGCACGTATGTCCTTTCTATGCAGGTCCTTACCCCCCAAGCACGCACTCTCTAATATAGTCTTGTTAGTATTCGGTTATTGGGGGGTGGAGTATGGGAGTGAAGTTAAGGCATGGTAGTAAAAGTCTCAAACGTTGGCCATTTACAACACGGAGGTGTAGTAGCTAGTAGGTAAATTCACTGAATTTCCTTTTATTGTTCCGTTTCTTTCGTTGTCGTAGTCATAGTCGTCGTCGTCGACATCGTTGTTAGACTCGAAACAGTTTGCCGTATGATCCGCTAAGCTTATTAAGCAACAGAAAGAGAGACTCAGGAATTAGGAAAGACTTCAAAAAGATTCCGGCATGGCTAGAATAATATTTTTTTTTTGTTTTATTTTTATAGGTACATATATCTACATAACTATGTATGTAGCGTAGGTTCTTGAAAACATGTACACCTACATTTATATAGATATATATGTATGTATTTATTTTACTTATTGTTTTTATTTTGTTTTGGGCTTTAAGGAGAGTTTTTATTTTCTGTCTCACTATATGTAAAAGCTTTGTGGTTTTATGCATTTTATTTATGGTGTACTGTGTGCTGTAATCTGTGTCATAATTATGACAGACATGTAGAGATTCAGTGTTTTGGAATTGTATATTTTTCTGACGTAGTTTTTGTCTTTTATAATAAAAAAAAAAATTCCTGACTCGTACATGTAAAATATATATGATATTGTGACCTACTCTCTGAATAACATACACAACACATGTCATGTGAATTTATATGCAGATTCAGACTTGTGACCTTTTTTATGTTATTTTTATTTTTGGAAGATTTGGTGATGAAGACACACTATATTATAACGTGATATACATATGTACCTAAGTATGCTTTTATTTAAATCTGGAATCTTTTTGATGGAACAAAACAAAAGCTATAACTGTAAGAGCTGAAAAATCGGTAGAAAAGGTATTAAGAATTGAACAGTCGAAAATTTGAATTTTTATAGGGCAGAAGAAAGAAGAAAATGAATAAAAAATCAAAGGAAGAAGCAAAGATGATTGTATAGAGATCATCATCGATATTTATCTGTCTCCGTTTTGTACCGAAAAAAAAGTTAACAGCTGGCTTCAAAGATCAAATTGTGAAAGTGCATTACGGCCGACTTCTCCATTTAAGTAGTTTGGTCGAATGGTCAAATTAGCGCTGGAGTGCGCTGTTCTGATACCATAAACTCCAACGACTCTTGTTTAGTTTCGCCAAAAATTAACGAAAGTCAACAACACTGGCGCAAAACGACTGTTATGGTTTTCGACACATAAAGGTAGACTTTACAACGAAAAGTAGCTTTCCGGAAACTGAAATGGAGAAGTCAGCCATGCGTTTCCACCATTTTGATTTCTCTTGCTAGCTGTTAGCTGTCAGTTTACTCTCGCAAGAGCGGTTGATGAGCGCTCTGGAAGCAGCTATGTAGCTTGGATCCAGCTGGCCAGAAACACAGTTCACAAAGACAAGGTATTATAGCGTATTCTGTCAAAAACGAGGCCTGTCAAACATGGTGACATGACAGAGTATTAACACGTTAACACAACAAAATTTCAATATGGCCGAATAGGTGACAATATCCAACACAAACAAGTATGGCGATTTTGTAAAGAATAAATAAAGCAGTAAAGAATAAAAATGAAAACGCTAATGATAGGTAATTATCTATGTACCGTGTCTTTGTGTATTGAGGGTAGAATCATGTTGGTTGTAAAAGTAAGAGCTTTTCATTTGTGTAACAATTGCATTGAAGATAACTCCCGTAAGAAACTTTACCAAAGTGTTATATAGAAACAAATAACCTAAGTGTTTCCCAAAATTGCTTGTAAGAATTTGTTTTTTAGTTCTATAAAACTTTTTAAAAAAAATTACGGAGTACAAACTCGTATTGAGTATTTACGATCTATCGGTCTATTATTATGAAGTAAAATTGTTGATTTAGGGAGAAAGAACAGAAAAAGTTCAGGGTTGTAAAAGAATGTAATCATTTTTGAGGGCAATCTTTAATGAATTCAAATAAAAGACTGTCATCATTGATTTCACTTTGAGACTATGTCTTCAAATTTAATGATCTAACATGAATCGAATAAATTTTGGGAGTTAATTTAGGTATTTATTTATATTTATATTCTTAGACATTATTTATTTATTCAAAATAACATGCTTTCAAAAATAGCATAGCAAGTTTAAGTTTCATCAAAATGAAGATTTCGATGAATGTCACAAAAAAATCGAGTGGAAATAATATATTGCTGTACGGCAAAAGCCTCTAATTGATACCCCACTGCGACTTTTCCTATTTTTTCGTGATATATTTTTAATTTATTTGCGGCTTTATGATTTATGAATTCATAGTTGGTTCTTCGCCTGTGGTTTTTTCATCTGGAAATGATAAATAGGTTTTTTTTTTTTAGAAAGATTCGATTAAATACAAGACAATAAATATTGCGTTGATAAAAAAAATAAATGCAAAGTATTTTAATTAAGAACAAACAACCACTACCGGGAAATTTTATATAAAAATTAAATGTTGCTTTAAATCCTGCATTTGGTTAATGAATAGATGGATTTATATTCTTGGCGAGTGATCATTAAATTTCTCAGTAAATCCCCAATTGAACTTTTAATCAAGCTGAAAGCTTACGCCTGACAGTAAATTGTTAAATAAAATTAAAATTGAAACCATATCACTCCATACACTTAGATTTCCAAATAATACATAAATTAATAATTATTATTGATATTGTGCACTTCGCTTACACCCCGCAGTGACAGCACTGTTGCTTGCTTGCTTTTGCTATTCTTATTGTTGTTCTTATTGCTGATGATGTTGAAGACATTGATGGCCCCAGGCGGCCAAGTCTTTTCTTTAAATAGTTCCCTCTATAAGCAGGAGTTAAACCAACAACGCCAGCTATATCACTGTCACTTTCTCTTAGGCACAGCGATAGCGTATCTCAGTGCATAAAAGGGGGCAGCACATAACTATGGTTGACAGTACTGGAGTCCTCGGTCTTAATTACCGTTGACATAGCGTCGGTGGGATCATCATTGGCGGTCGCAGCGGCAGCATTGGCTGGATGACATCCCGATGGGGGTCCTTGTTGTTGATGCTGCTGGGATGATGATTGCGATTGTTGTGGCTGGTGTGACGATGGTGGAGGTGGTGGAGGTGGTGCACCACCGAAGTGAGCTTGTTGATGCTGCTTAAGTTCTTGGTTGTGCTGTTGCTGCTGCTGTTGTTGTTGGTGCTGGAGTTGGGGATCCAAGTGACAACTACCAGGATATTTAGCTGACTCATCTAAACTGCTAATTGAATGTACGTACTTTGGTTCATCGAGATACTTTCCATTCTGGTGGTGTTGATGAGATATACTGCAAGAAAAAAAACATAGATACAATTATTTATACAGAAGATATAACAAAAAAGATGTGCAATAGCTATGTATCTATGAGCTAAATACGAGTATATGGAACTATGATGGGAATAATGAATGCGAATTAGTTTAACAGTTAGTCGGGTTGGAGAGATTTAATTCCCACTGCATAATTATACCCTCTGTTAAAAGATACATTTCATTCTAAGCTGATGAATAAAGGTGTGTATTGTGAACAATTGAGTCAAGCTGTTGGTCAATTATTGTCTTTTGCATTTGGATTAAGTTTTTAATTAATTGAAAAGAAAGATGAAGAGAAAAGATAATAAAAACATTGCATTTTGGCTTAAAAGGGGACATGAAAAGTTGTTCCTTTTAAAATGCTAACTAATAAAACCCAGTTAGCTTTATCATGCAGGAACTTTGGTAATTTGTATCTTGAAGTTTTACTTGAATTTTCAATAATGGAGACAAATATCAAATAAAAAAATTATTTGAAAACGCAAAACTACACTGAGGCTGAGAATATAATGGAGGTACTGATTTAGATGCAGTTTCATTTCATTATGTTGAAGGGGTGCACCCGATGGTGAAGAACCAAAGCAACACTACTTTTTATATGGCTTGTGAAAGAAGTTTTCGAATTAGGCTTTTGATCACTTGAACCTGACCATTCGTTTTCATCGAAAGCCTAGGTGTCCTACGAGGTACGGACTAAGTGTACTACTACCAAAGTTAAAATACCGCACTTCACTCGACCTTGACCCAACGTCCAGTCTCTGTTCTTGTCTCCCAGTGCGAAATATCTGGCTATTTTTACTGACGGTTCAAGATGGAGGATGCGGTACAAGATCAGAAATTGCCTCTCTAAACGCAAATGTCTTAAGGTTTTTTCCTGGCACCGATTTTCCTTTAACTGAAGATCAAAGACTTGATATCTTTTATAAACGCCACAAAGTGGCTCTGAGAAAGTCAAGTGAAGGGGAGCTCTGGAATACTTCCTTAAATACTCTTAATTCATACCACAGCCTCAAGCTATTTTATTATAAAGTCAAATATAAGATCTTGCAATCAACAAGCTTAAAATTTTTAGTAAAAATTTGAAATTCAAAAAAAAAAAAAAAATACGTATACACACGAGTGAACCTTAAAAATATAAATATCAATTATGCAGAATGATTTAGGTTTCTAATACCTAGGGATACATATATGTAAACTAAACTGTTTGTCTTATAAATTGTTTTGTTTCAAAAGTGGGACTGGTAGCATCGTTTTGCTTTTTGTTACCCAAAACTTCGTCAAGGACGAAGCTTTGGATTGTTTCAAAATGTGATACGAAAGTCACCTTCACTAAAATTTTATTGTGTTTCAGATTTAAATACATAAAATATGTCGTGATAAGAAATTTACAAAAAAAAAAAACATAATCCTTTTTTAAAGATTAACATTAAAGCCAAAAAAAAAGGAAGATAAAACAAAATTTATCCCGCACACCAAAAAATATAGGACATTAACATTATTATGTAGGTATACCATTTCCGTACTCACCTCTCACTCAAGTGACCATTATCGTCCAGATTGCCATAGCTTTCCACAACCTTATGGTGTACCACACCGCCATCATCACCACCCATCTCTATCCGCGGCGGACTACCATACTCAAAATGTTGTCGCGAAACTGGAAACAATTGACTCTCATGTACATAAGTTCCGTATTGTGCTGTGCTAAATGTTCCATAAGGACTTGCGGCCGGCGATAGCAAATTAAAATGCGGACCCAATTCGTATGGCGGCTGATAACTGGTCCAACTATCAACACTGCCTGGAGGTGTTACAGTTGTCGTTTGCGGGAATGTCGCAAATGGCGGGCCCAGTGTCGTTGTACCACCCAACGATCCTGTCGATGGACTGTTGGTATTAATGTAGCCCGTCTTTCGTGGTGGTTCACGCTTTCGCCATTTCGCCCGACGATTCTGAAACCAGACTTGCACTCGTGATTCACTTAAATGCAATTTCAATGCTAATTCCTCGCGTGCAAATACATCCGGATATGGAGCACGTTCAAATGCACGTTCCAGTTCTTCTAGCTGATAGGCAGTGAAGGTGGTTCTGAAACAAAGAAATAAAAAAAAAAAAATCAAGAGAAATAAAGAAAATGTCACCAATTAAATGGGAATGTCCTCACTAAATTGACAGATATATCAGTAATTGATTAAGCCAATAAGAAATAAAATAAAATACAAAAAATAAGCAGAATATATAAATAAAAAATGCTCATGGGGTTGTAAATATTTAAATAGGCGACATATTCATCGTGAATGTGTGTGCAGGGCTGGATTTATTAAATTCGTAGGGGTAGCAGTGGTGAATTAATTCAGTAATATGGAAACATAATGTTTTTATAACTGTGGGCTGTAGGTTAAAAAAAAACTATAATTTCATAATAAAGCACTCAAGGGGATTTATATGCCAGAGACACATTGCGAGCCATAGGTAAGAAGGAGGGGATTTGAAAGGAGATGTCGGTGAACATTAGTCTTGGATTTCAGTATATCAAAATGAGAAGGAAAGACAGAGCGTGGAAGGGAATTCCACATTCGCGTAGTACGGCTAAAGAAAGAATCCCTGTAGTTGACAGTACTACCGAAATTGGTTTCAAGAGTAAACTGATGAGCATTCCTGGAAGCGAGAGTATTACGGTTGAAACGTTTAAGGGGAGGAATGCAACTAGCTATTTCATTTTATTTATTTATTTATTTATTTATTTATCAACTGTACAAGAAAGTTATAAACTTATATTAAGTACAGGAAGGGTATACATTTATTTATTTCACATAATTAAAAGAAAATATTTAATAGAAAAAAGATACAAAACATATTTTTTTTTTTTAAATTAGACTGTGATTTGCACAATAAACAGAAATTAAACAGAAAGTAAACAGAAAGGTAATTTAAAACGAAAGCAATAAAATAGCATTAACATCATCAGTAGGTTGCGGCAAAATGATTAAAAAGTAACTTTTTGAATTGATTTGAGCAAAATGTTTTTCTTATATCTAGAGGGAGTACGTTCCAGAGATAAATTGCATAAACAAAAAAATGTCGAAAGCTTATTAAATATTTATATTTAGGTGGAATAAACTGTAAAGTACGTTCAGATCGAGCAGGTCTTATTAGATCGAATAAGTAAGAAGGAACTTTATTGACAACGATTTTTTGCAGAGAGAGAACTGTACGGAAGTTTAAGTAAGCATTTAAAGAACATCCAAGAATTTTTTTAACGAAACCTGAAATATGGTCACGACGACGTTTCAAGTTAAAAGCGTATCTAGCACAGCTATTAAAAGCGACAGTGAGTTTTCTATTACATTCATTATCCATGTTAGTAAATAATTCACAGCCATATGATATGATGGGTATAATAAACGTTTTAATCAATTTAATTTTCACATCAGTTGAAAGAAAACTAGATGTTGGACCTAGTCCACGTAGTATACCATAAATGTTACAGACCAGTTTGTTTATGTGATCGTTCCAGTTTAGTTGCTGATTAAAGATAATTCCGAGATTTTTGAATTTGTCTACAAATTCAATTCTCGTGTTGTTAAGGATCAAGGGCGGAATTTCGATGTTAATTTTTTTTGTACGGTTTATAAGAATTGAGCACTTACCGTAAAAGTAACGATAAAAGAGTGAGAGACAGGAAACGTTACGCCGGTGTTCAAGTGACGCAAAAGTATCGATGATATTCCTGTCTCCGATCATTTTGAAGGCTTGTCTTTGTATACTTTCCAAGAGGCTTAAGTAAGTTGCTGGAGCACCAGCCCAGAGATGGGAGTTATATTCAAGCTTTGGACGTATATAACTTTTATAGATAGTAGCCAGATTAGAAGAGTTAGTGATTAGTTTCTTCGATGCAAGTGCCACTCATAGATAATGACAGAGGGGCACGCCTCGCTTTTGTAATCTTTTGGGGCCCTTATTCATCTGAAAGTGTAGAATTTAAGCAAAACATGCAAAATTTTAGCCCAAAAATGATCTACAGAATTCATCCTACTTCTTCAAAACTCTTTACGAATTGATTCTTCACATTCGGCGGCCCCTTAAATACGGCGCCCTAGGCATCTTAATTTCCTGCATACCACCATAAAACAGCTCTTGTGTGGGAGTTATTATTGGACCACTCTGCTTCCGCAAAATTGAAAAACGCCGCGCCGATGTGCTGCAATGTCCTTCTTCTCTGCAGGCGTATACTCTGCATACGCACGTTACATCGACGACGACATGCCATACAAGTTTAAATTAAATTTTACAAAAAAAAAAAAAAACGAATATTTACCAATTTATTCACATTCTACGATATATTCAGAAACAGTACTACGAATGGGTATAGAAAGGTATAGCACGGTAGTAGAATCAGCTTCAGAAAAAGGACGAAACCGAGCCAAAAACCCAGCGCTACTGTGATGTTGCTGAACATCGGCACCCGCACAGGGATAGTCTCCTTTGTGGATATTAATGGTTTTTCGGTTGCGAACATAATGTATTGGTAAGTAATTGGGTTTTAATATTTTAAAACAGTACCGGAGGCAAGGACACATGCCAATCAATTGACATCCAACACGAGGTCATAATTAATTAGTGATTTATGCAACCCACGAACAAGCACACACCATCATCATGACAATGTTAAAGTTGGCTTTATATTGCAAAACGGTGCGGTATGGTGATGGTTTCGCATGAATATGTACATACGAGGATATACAAAGGTTTCAGAACGATAATAAGAATTAAAAGTGTTGATGTGAAAAGGAATAAAAGGCAATTATAAGAGGTCATTTTTGCTGAAGTTTGCCTTTGGGTTAACCAAAAACTTTTGTCTTATTCGAATCACAGGCCCATTTAAATCAGCTTATAACCTTTTAATCACATTTAAAAAAATATATAAAAAACATTCGTTTTGTACATAATCCCCATATGATGATGGTCCAGGACTTACATTGTCCTGACAGGTTTTTAGAGCACACCAAGCACACGTTTTGAAAACTAAAATAGAACAAAAAAAAAAAAAACAAGACTCCTCTGTGTAGGAGAGGTTAAAAAACTTTAAACGTTGTTTGAAAAACTTTCCAACCATTTTGTAAATTGTTTTTGTTTTCAATCCCTCTGGTGTTGTTTTTTGACTTTTTGGTTCTCTCTTATGTTTATTTGATGTTGAAATCCAATATTCACATAAAGCGAGGGATCTCTGCAAGGGAGAATATTTTGTACCTTTTTTGTTGTTGTTGCTTTAGGTTTGGCGAAACACTAAGAATCTATTTTGTGGATGATAAAAATAAGGATACAAACCACAAATGCAAACGTATGTCATTTATATTTGGCATTTTTTTTTTAATACATACAAATACATACTTCCTTTTTTGTCTGGGTGTAGATGTACATACGTAACGTGTTGATGGATGGGATCTTTTTTTTTTTTAGTTGGGAATTTACATCAAACTAAAAATTTCATTAAATCTGATTTACATGGTGATGGGGATTTCTTTTCTTATGTACAAGGGTTCAAGAAGACTATTTGTCAGGATAAAAGAAAAAAAAAACTAGATGGAAAATTTGTTTTGAAGACTGTGGTTTATTTTTTTGGTTATTTAAAATGTGGTTTCAAGAAATGTCTTAAACAAATAATTTTGTTGATGTGTGCTGGATTTATAAATATGAAATATGCACGTATGATAAATAAGCACATTTAAGGTAACTTAACATAATATAAAAATACAACCGAAAATTTGATAATGATATTTTGTCAGTTGTATGTACATAAATGTATAATCATAATCAGGGAAAAATTTGTGTTGACCTTAACATGAATGGATTCAAATATATGTGAAGCTGGAAGTTTATTCTTTTTTAAACACAAAATTAAATCACCCGCCGCGGCGGCGCGCCGTAACAAGAAGAAAAAAAGAAATGTCAAATACTTAAAAAATTAATTTAAATATTATTTTAAAAAATTTAAAAAAATATGTTTTTGAAAATTTTAATTTAAAATGATAGTTGACCTTTTTCGAATATTCGGTATAAAAAAATAAACAAAATTTGCTAAGCCAGTAATGAAAAAATGAAAAATCAAAGTAGGTAACTGTCATATGAGAGGTACATTGGTAAGTTAATGTCAAGTCTAGTTCAACAATTTAAATTAAATAATTTAAAGCTTTTCAGCTAAAGAGTCAGCCTTATATTACATTACAAGAAAGAAAGCATTGTTTGAAAGTTCGGTAATAGTTATGTCATTTTCGATCGGATTGAGGGAAAGTTTTGATACCAATCGAATATAAAATTACGGAATTACACACACGTTGCCTCAGATTTACATTTTACAAAATGACTTCCTCAAGCATTTTCCTTTGTATATGAAAACTATAGTACTATCATGGCGAGTTTTTTTAGGGTTGCAGAGGTCCTGGTGGTGGCGCTGCAAAATGTGAGGTGTAAAATTCGATTTGGGGAGTCTTTAAGCGTCGAAAATTGGTGGTAGGGGCAAGAGTAGACTATTTTTTGGATTATTGCATCCAAAAAATATCAATAAATATCATTTAAAACCTC
This sequence comes from Syrphus vitripennis, assembly GCA_958431115.1. Lineage (NCBI taxonomy): Eukaryota > Metazoa > Arthropoda > Insecta > Diptera > Syrphidae > Syrphus > Syrphus vitripennis. The sequence goes on along the minus strand of OY288108.1, from coordinate 58,495,629 downwards.
CATAAGCTCTGCGCAAAAAAAAAAGAAAGGGTTGCATAGGTAAATTAGATGTCGCCCCATTCGACTTCCACCATGATAGTACTATAGTTTTCATATACAAAGCATTTTCTACTTTAGACAAATAATCTTACCAAATAGTTTATTTGTATTGTCTAGTCTACTTTTAACTCTAAACTCCCAAACAAAAACGACATTAGTGAAATCATTAATATAAATATTGGATCCATCACAGATAAATTTTATTTATTTCAGTGAAGAAGAACTCAAATTAATTTTAAAGATCAAATAAAGTACAGAATTTTGAAGCACATAATTTTGGATTTAATGGATTTTGAAACACATAATCTTTTAAAACAGAACCCAATTATTTTTATTACATCTCGATAAGGAAAAAAAACCATTAATTGCGATATGGTCGCTTAATTTACGTTGAATAATATTTAATATTTGTAGAGTAATTTTCTCTTATAACGGGTCCGCCATCTAACGTTTTTTTTTTTCAACTAGTGCTTATTTTGTGAATGGTAACACTTAGCTCATGTCTGATTTGACAGATAATTAGTTTTATCCTTCCGCTGAACAAATATGGCTATGTATATGCTTTAACAACGCTGGGAAATATTACGACATTACTTTAAAAATCATGGTAATGTTGCAGAATGTGTGCGAAAATTGCGTACGGATTTTGGAAGAAGAGAAGCACCGTCAGCTTCGTATGTTCGTTATCTTGTGAAAAAAGTGAAAAGCCAAAAACAGTGCGTACACCCGAGAATATTGCTGATGCTGTGGCAGAAAGTGTGCGTGAAGCGCCATCAACATCAATTCACCGTCGTTCTCAACAATTGAACGGCTCCGCGAAATTAGGCCCCAGGAAATAAGCCCCACAAAAAAAATTAAATAAGGCCCCAAAAAAAAGTACACAAAACAACAACAACAAAATTTCTCAAATTTTGGGGTCTTATTTCATTTTTTTTGGGGGGCATAATTTCATTATGAAATAAGGCCCCAATGAAATAAAATCCCAAATTGTTTTTGGGGCTTAATTTCATTTTATTTTAAGAAAACAATTTGGGGCCTTATTTCATAATTTGAAAATAACATTTTCTTTTACAAAAAATGATGTGAAAATCCGCTAATTGGGGACCCACACCTGCTTAAGTACCGCTTAGTGTGGTGCCAACAATAATGTTTTAATGTTAAGCCGATATGATGTGTGATATGATTTTTTAATGCTTAAATGTAAGGATCGTGTTGAAAACCATCAGGGAGTAACAGAATAGCTGCAAAAAATCGCGCGATCTTAAAAGTTTGTATTGCTGAAGGACATGATAATTACAAGTGTTGTTTCTGCAAGGAAATTGTGCAGGATACAATCCAAGTATTTGTTTGATGGTTTGGACTTTGGGGTGTAATTTCATTTTCGAAAATAAACTTAAATATGAAAAACTATGTAAATTGGGGCTTTATTTCATTTTTCTAAAAAAAAGTCAGAACAAGTTGGGGCCTTAATTCTTTTTTTGGTGCATTTTTTCATTTCAGTGGGGCTTTATTTCATTGGGGCGAAGTTTTATTATGAAAAAATACCCCAATTTGGGGCCTTATTTCATTTTTTCTTTTGGGGCCTTATTTCCTGGGGCCTAATTTCGCAGAGCCCAATTGAACATTTCGGAGACATCATTGAGACGAATTTTGAATAAAGACCTTGGTATGATGCCATACAAAGTCCAATTGGTTCAGGAGTTAAAGCCAACTGACTATCTAATGCGTTTTCGCTTCGCTAAGTGGGCCTGCGATCGACTTAGAGAAGATGCCGATTTTGCCAAAAAAATAATCTCTTCAGATGAAGCTCATTTTGATCTTGGCGCATGGCCAGCCAAGGCAGTCATTTGAATGAAATTATTTTCCATTATTAACCGGAAGGATTGTACTTTCAAATAAAAAAAGAAATTTGAGAAAATATTCCGTAGTTTTTTTTATAACATTTTCAAAAAAAAAAAAGTTATTTGGCGGAACCTTTATTTATTATTCTTTTAAATTAACATTTAAATATATGATTAACGTTTACACCATTTTGTTTAGGTTTTAAAAAAAAAATAAGGTTAACTTTTGTTTTAATCTTTTTTTGTTAATCTTTTCGTTTATTTGTAGGTCGTTGGTCGCTCTGATGTGAATAGGGCTGAACAGGTGGTTAAAGTGTCATTCTGTGATATTCCATTCAAGACAAAGGTTTCTAGGTTTTATTGAAGTAGTTAAAAAATTTTTCCTGAACTCCACATACATAAGTGTCTTTAATTGTGCCTTAATATAGCATCATGTTCATGTAGGTATTATTTTTGTCCACAAAATACATGAACCCCAGTTATTAAGCAGGTCTCGCATTGAACGCCAATCGTATTTTTTTTAATTTAAATGTTTCCTTGTACCAGGGAGAACATTATAAATTCTCAGATATTGTTCTTGGATAAATAAGTATATCTCCGAAAATTTCTTGTAGCACATATACAAATTTATTTGTAATGATTTACCTGCTATTAGAAAATTTAATCTGAATAGTAAGAAGATGTCAGGTCTTGTGACTTTACTTACTTTTAATATAATCTACACTATAATTTATTTCTTCTTCTGTATTCAATTCATTTCAACAAATCAATTTAGTGAGCTTTAATGAAATGTAACTCAAAAGCCCTCTTGTTCACCTCCATTAAACACTAAATTGTCTCCATTTTATTTTATTTTTCGTTAAAACTTTTCACTTTCACAATTGGAAATTGTGTATTAATCCTTTCATTCGCTTTGATATGTAAAAAAATCTAATTTATCAACCATTGTTGTAGAAAAATAATCCTTTTATACTCTTTTTCCGTTTTGGTTACGGTACGGGAGATTTGCTATATCATTCCATGACTTATTCACAATAAAACACTCTCTGAATACTGTTTTTTTTTGTATTTTCTTAAAGTAAAGTCAAATTAAATCAGTTTCATTTTTCTTGTTCTTCATTTTCTCAATGTTCGTCGTCATCGTCGTCGTCGCCGTCACCATAGGTCGTTGGATGCTGGATTGCCTTTATAAATCTTTTTTTCTCTTCTCATTCTTTTTGAAAAATAAGTTATCGACAACTCAATCAAAGAACACCATTGACTTTTTCACCAACTCTTAAGGTAGTACCTAACCCAACTTCCCTTATGATATACAGGCAAATAGCTATAGAGAAAAAAAATAAATAAACAAAAGGAAGAAATACAAAAAGAATAATTTAAGTTAAACTATGTAAGAAAAAGTTATAGCCCTACAACTTTTTTTTTTATTTTTTTTTAATCTGACTTTTCATTCATTGGTTTTCAACTCACGTCCTGGCGAGGCAACTACTTCACAACTAATACGACGCGCATACACATGTAGCCATTATCCTTCGACAGTTTTCTCCTTCTTTGTTGTTGTTGTTGCTTTGGGTGCTTTTTTATTTGTTCTGCCGTTGAACGTCTGTATAGAGTTTTCTTATAGTGTGTTCGTGTCTATCGTATTGTTGAGCTTCTTGTTATTTACGTTCTACATGTTGATGCCACTCGTACTTCATGTTTTATATGCCATCCAGAAGAGAACAACAAAAAGCTAAAATTATTGTGCTTGTCCGGTATAAACGACGACAATAGCCTCTTTCTCACACTGGTTACCTACCCCTTCCAGGAGCGTATTATAAACATTTACAATAAGGATGTGCTTGATGGGGCCCTTGACTTTCACTATTCACAGTGAAGATAAAATTAAAAAAAAATATTTTTTACAAATTAAAGTAGGTCCAGATTTACCAAAAAAAGACGTTAATATTGCATGTCCCTTTAGATTAACGTGCCTGTAAACTTCAAGGCAAGAAGTTTTTACAAAAAATCTAAAATCTTGTTTTTTTTTTCATTGCAAAAAATAAATTTCCAGAAAGGTGGCAGCACTTAACACTGTTTTGAAATATACATATGTCTATCGTTTCACTCCACGAATTCAACTTCCAGGCGTGAAGTGTGGGACTTCAACTTTGTGTTCCCTATTTCGCTCTGAGCATGATCAGAGCACACTGTAGAAACTCGTAATAAAAGCTGGACAGGAAACTGACAGCTGTGAAATGCCAAATGTCAACGGTGCTATCTCGTGAAAAGGTGTTCCAAAAATAGATTAGAGCACTAAGAAGAAGACACGCCAAGTTCAAAAGCTCCTTAAAGTGAAACAGTGAAGTAGAAGAGTTATGACCCCATTTGAGATCATACAAATCGTCCGACAAGAGAAGAAGGTAAATTCCAATACGTTAGTTGTTCGTACAATCTTCAAACTAGGGGAACCTGGGGATACATGATCCCCTGGGAGACTTGGTCCCTATGTATTATACCCATGAACTTAGTTCTTTTCTTAAACTTCAAAATGGCAAAAACCTAGTTTCCTATGTTGCACAGGTAATATCATTAACAGAACATGGTTATGAAGTGCGTTTTGCTAAAAAAATTAATATAACCACACGTTAAAATGGCCAGTTAAAGATGACATTTCTGAAGTTGGGCGGTTTCAAATTTTAAAGAAAATCAATTCTCCAATCATTAAATCCAACACCAAGCGCGTTGTTGCAATGCTATTCAAGAAATCGTTGCGGAAATTTAATTTAGATTAAGAAATCTGTCAACAGGGGAGAGTTGATCCCCCGTAATCAATTCTACCCTATACAGGGATCAAGTCTCCCTCAATAGGGGACACTTGGTTATTTTGGATTGTTTCAGAAAAACATTAAAATACATATTTAATTATTCATAAACTCTTTGTGTTAATATGCAAAATCATAAACAATAAAATGATTTATGTACCATCAAATTTGGAAAACCCGATATCTTTTATTTTTTGAGATAATTAGAAAAGTATGAAGCGGGGATCAAGTGTCCCCAGGTTCGAACAACATTCGATTCTTTTGGGTATTCAAAGTACTGAATAAATTGATAAGTACACTACTGTATATCTACTTCTAACCCAAAGACCCCATACTTCAAGCAAGAATTCCTCTCGGTAATTTTTTTTTGAAAATGGCATAATGTGGTGAGGAGTAATAAAAATTTTAACTGTGACTAAGAGCCATGTGAATATGTGTAATGAATGTTCTTCCGGTAAAAAGCAAATCTGCAGCTCATGCTGCAGTTGCATTTCTGTGCTGTTCAACTCAGATTACAGTGTTATGTACGTATCTTGACGTCCATTTAGTGGATTTTTGTTCACATTTCTCTTTTGTTTTACTACCTACTATTATACTGGGCCGCCATGTTTTCAAGGACTGAAATATACATATGTACGAGTATATGGAAAAACATTGCACGTTCGTTTATTTCATCCTCTATTTTTTTTTTATTTCTATTTGAATCGGGATGTTTTCTAAAGTTTTACACCCAACAGTTGGAAAACTAAATAAAAAAAAGGCAAAATAAAAATAAAAAAACAAAACATAGGGAAAAGTAACTGAGGCGGAGGCGGATATTATAGAGAAACCTAAGTGGCTGTTAAATGCCGTAATTAATCTTACTTAAGCAAGAGCAATATTGCGAAGTGGGTGTCGGCCATGGTCTTGGCAGGGTATAAGTATGTCCTTGTAAATAGTAGGTCGAATAAGTAATTAGGAGAATAACTAAACTACTATTGTGGGTGAAAAAATATTACTATAGCATGACTTTAATTGCTAAAAATGTATTTGATTTCCGTTGCACATTCGATGGTTTGACACCCATCGTATTATTTAGAACATTTTTTTTTTGTTTTTAATATTTAAGGACTGCACTTAAAAAGTTTGGTAGATTGCGAGGGCTTGGAGAAATGATGGGATATTGATTGATTTTAAATTTCCGAGAGGTCAATGGGAGGAGAAATTTAAACGAAACCAGATCTCACCCAACTTCACTGTGCTAATTAAAGGCTACACTTGTAGGGTTCCCTTGGTTGATATCAGAAATCAGACATACTGGTATTGAATTGTTCTATACTTGAGGCAAACTAAATGCAAGTGCCGTTGCATTTGTTTGATCCAGGAATTTTTACGCCAGTATTTTTTCCTTGAAAAGCCGTTTGACAGTGCCAATTTAGCTTTACGGCATCCCAGATAAATTGATTGCTATTATCGAGGCTACATAAGACCAAATGTTAGGTTCTACATTTAGGAAGATCATCAGAGGAGTTAGAAATCCAAAGAGGGACAAAGCAAGGCTGTATATTGTACCGTAACTCATACGAGAACCAGTTGATTCTATCATACGAAGACGATAGTGGCAGTGAATTGGTCATATGCTTCGATGTAATGAATCCGTGCAAGTGGAAGTATAAGTAAGTAAGATGGAAGACTTTTCCAGACACTTCATCCACACCACGCTTATGCGGTGCTTGATGTCTTCATCACAGATCCTTCGACATTGAACATATAGGTTAAAAAATTTTTTAAACTTTTTAAATTTGTAGAGAAAGAATTGCTTGTTAACATTGCGGCTTTAATTGATACTACAATTTACTTAATTTTCCGACTTGAGAAGTGCAAGGTAATCCGCATAGCAATAAGTAAGTGGTACACATCAATCGCACCGTAAAATGCTTTCAAAAATAAATTTGTAAATATTTTACTCGTGAATGAATAAATTAAGACCTAAATTTATAGCTTCTTAATATTTGGGTTTATTGAGTTTTAATGTTAGAAGTCGTATATTACCTTTTGTTAGAACTTATTTCGTTATAAGATTTTTTTTTATTGATCAAAGGAATTTTTTCATTAGTAATGTTTTTACTACTCATAACTTTTTGACAGCTCCTATGTGCAAGAATGAAAAGGATCTAAAATTGTATACCAAAACAAAACGGCAAGCACTCTTTTCTAGGTAAAAAATGTTCTTGGAAAATTTGTTTCTGTAAAGAAACATTTCCGTTTTAAGGTACCACAAGTTAGAATTGAATAACATATTAGAACACTTTGAACATAATTGTTTTCACCAATATCATTTGATACTGATGACTGGAGGTGTTTCCAATTATAAGATAAAGGTATCAAGTAGGAGCAGTAGATTAATTCTATCATTCTAGGAAAATGTTAGCACAAATAAGAAATGTAAGGCCTTAGGACAGCACACCATTTAAGATACTTAACCCTCTTCAATTCAATCTAAACAAATAGTTACTTCAATGGATTTATATTGAGTTTGCTGATTTCTTTTTAAGCTTCTATATCAACAAAAAAAAATCATTAGGCGTCAATTTCGAATTAGAATATTTGCCAAGGGCACATAACAAATCCATTCAACTGTAAAAAACAAATCAAAAATGCAAAAAGATAGTCAATCTAACGTTTACAAAACAATAAAAAAAAAAATTGAAAGTAACACCCTATAAAATAATAACAAAAAAAATATATCAAAATCTGTGTGTACATCCAATTTCAACAAATGGCATTGGGACCCCTTCAAATGCGATACACACTCCATATTACACAACGCATACAAATCTCTCCAAGGAGCATTATGCAAATATTCAAAAACAAATAAAAAATTAATGTTAAACTGAATCCTTGAATTCCCATTCCATGCACATATGTATATAGTATACGAGAAACGAGAGTATCTGGTTGTTTTATTTATTCCTATTTTCATTCCAAGATGAAAGATGAATTTCACAGATTTTACGATGATGATGAGCATACACCCGGGGATAAATCTTGCGAGAACAAGAAAGGATAATACCAAATACAAGATATATACACGTCTTCGTCTTAGAGTGTGTAGTGTTTTGTATGTGGATTGTATATTTTATGAAAACAAATCGATAAACTTATTCTTGTGATCCATATTCGAATATCTCACATGAAACACACCCACTATCATCATAATATATATATATGTACATATATTACTTATACAAAAAATCCAGAGATAGTTTCATGAGTGCTTGACAATTTGATGTTAAATAAAAAAAAAAAACATTAAGGACAGAAAGTGTCAAAAAGAAAATTCATACGTTTTAGGGAGCTGCCTCATACAGCGAAGGGTTTACAACCCAACAGATTACAAAAATTCTTCTTTTTCATCTTAAAATTGCTGTTTTTTTTTTTTGTTTGTCAGCTTATTACAAACTGCGAGTGTTTTATGGGCCGGAAATATTGATTTATAACAATTGTTAGCACTATTTTTACTCCTCGTAAATAACAGCTCAGTAAAAGTAGGTAGGTACTTGTTAATACATGCCATACTTAAGCTTTAAAAATAGTAACACCCCCTTTTATTTTGATTTCTCTCATAAAATTTAATAAAAATACTTGAGTATCATGGGAAATAAAGGAAAATAGTCCGGGATGTAAGATGGCAGTGTTGTATTTCAAGGATATTTAAAAAAATATTTCAAATTATTTAAATAAAAATGGTTTTGAAATGCCCAAATTTTACAAACTAAATTATACTGAATATATTTCTATTCTGAACAAACCGAGCAAAGGAAGTTCTGAGCTAGATGAGATGCGTCGAAGTCTGTTTTCTGTTTTCCTAGTGCGTTCTTTCATAATTTTTTAGGTGTAATTTCCAAATTGAATTGGGAGTTTTTTCCTTGACACGACTTTATAGGTTGACCATGACCAACGTAACAAGCCAAGTAAAAATAGCCGGATTGCTATCCAGACCAATCAACATCTTTAATGGACTCCGACAAGGGGATGGTTTGGCCTGCCTCCTCTTCAACCTGGCGTTGGAGAAAGCAATCCGTGACTCTGGCACGGCAACGAGAGGGACCATCGTCAACAGGTCCAGCCAGATACTGGCTTACGCAGACGACATTGACATCATCGGAAGGACCGAACAAGCTGTACACGATTCCTTCATCCAGATCGAGCAGGCGGCACAAAATCTGGGGCTGCACATTAGTGAAGGTAAAACAAAGTACATGGTGGCGTCGAATGCGAGAAGAACAGTTGGTCAAACAATCAAGGTAGCGGAGCACGAATTTGAATTGGTGCAGTCCTTCAAATACCTAGGGTCAACAGTAGCAGCTGATAATAATTTAGAAGAAGAAATACGCGGGCGGCTGCTCAATTCCGACAGAGCCTACTACAGTCTGTCAAAGCTCTTCAAATCCAGAAATCTCACCATAACTTCAAAACTGCTGCTGTACAGGACCATGGTGCTGCCAGTACTCACGTATGGATCCGAGACTTGGGTGTTTAGCAAAAGACACTCCAACCTCTTAGCGGCGTTTGAGAGAAAAGTCTTAAGGAGAATTGTTGGACCCATATGTGAGGAAGAACGATTCCGGAGACGGTACAATCATGAATTGTACGCAATCTACCTTGAAGCAGACATAGTAACAAAAATTAAGCTCAGTAGACTCCGTTGGGCAGGGTACCTAGCTCGCATGAGTGAAGAGGAACCGGCCCGGAAAGTTTTTTGTGGTACATTCTATGGTAGACGGCAGCGTGGTAAACCATGCTTGCGCTGGAGAGATGGCGTAGACCAGGACGCCCGAAGCCTTGGGGTGCGCAACTGGATGGCGTCGGCTCAAGACTGGGATAGGTGGAGAGACTTGTTGAAGGAGGCCAGGACCGAACCGGGCCGATGATGATGATGATGATGTTTTTTCCTTGGGTGTTTTTTTGCCTAACTGTCCTAATTGAAAGTAAAAACTTAGTCTCGCTACTGTTTTTATTATAAAATTAAAGTATGAAGTTACACTGCTAGAACTTCAACAACACGTTGACGGGCAGTCCAAGTAAATACAAGCTTAGCTTTTAGAACTCTGTCATGGCAAATCCCAAAACTGTGTTACTACATCTAATAACATTCACGCTATTTTTATTTAAAACTAATGTTCATAGAGGTTATATTCGATTTTAAGCTTAAACAGAAGGTGCAGTTTAATAAATTCCTAGTATCTAAATCCTCAGTCAAAAAACAATCGTCAATAAAAAAATATTAAAATATGTTTGTTATTTCATACTGACTTTTTTAGAATTTCATAAACGAAACTGAAGTCAGGGTCTTTTACGAGTGAGGTTTTAGTAATGTTAATTATTTAACGAGTCACATCCTTGGCTGCACAGCAAAATGATTAAGAATTTGTTAAATTAACAAAGTTCGTAAACGACTGAGTGTACCACAATTTTATATTGTAAATAAGGAGATGTCTTTCAATGTTTCGGCAAAATAGTGGCTAATTATATCAAACCGTTAACTTGCTGAAATGAAATTTATTTTGTAGTTGTTCAAATGCCAAATCAGTAATCTCAAAAAATCACGATAGTTTTAACAATTAGCTGGACTCATAATGTGCTTTAAGTATTAAATGTCTTAATGTTCACATTAAGAGGAGCTCAACAGAACACCTCAAATCTAAAACCACACTGCAACCTTATTTCCAGCACTATAAATACAACAATTCATGTTTCGATAAAAGAAGTGTGAGTTGTAAGTATACTTACAAATGTGTTCAAACGTGCGAAGGATAATAATTATTTAAGATCCTTATATACGTTTCCCACATTGCATTTCTCGTTCGCAGTGATGACATATTTTCTCCTTGTTGGCTCATAAATCTTCACAAACGTCATTATCATTTCTAATTCCATTAACAAGAAGTTGCATTGCACTCGTTCAGATGTCGTTGTTGGCTTTGGCGTGTCGTCGTCGTCGTAGTTGTCGTTGACGTCTTTTTTTTTTTTTTGTACAAATCAACAGCACTTGCAGTTTGCAGAAGCTCCACCACCATAATTCTATGGCATTCACATATATCACCATTTAGTATTTAATAACAAATTGAGTGCATATGTTGCACCAACAACAAACTCACATAAAAGCTTAAGGATGATGATTTTATTTCATATCCTATAATTATGTGACATTTGTCGTAAACTTTAACATAAATTTTAAAGTTTGAACTGGGGTAATTTTCACACCCCAGGTGTTGTAAAATTATTTTAACCTGTGAAAATACTGAATATGCTTCAATTAGCTGAAACTCTGCATTTAGATTTTTAATCACGCGTTTGTTTTTTTTTTGTTTTACAATTTCATCAGTTTTCCTTTTACTAATCCATTTTAATTCGTTTTGTTATTGACAGTAATTTTGAACATTCTAGAAATATCTACATCTTTGAGGAGAAATTTAATTTTCTCTCTTCTACCATAACACTATAATTACTATGACGAAGATTTGATTACGGCGATAAAAATGTCTGCGGTCAGACTTTAGGCATTATAAGGATTATGTGGGGTTATTAAAATAATAATGCAACAGATTGTGACAAATTGAATACTGGTGATTTCGAATGGCGGAAGTGCTTGAAGTAACGAGATTGAGTTAATTAAAAAGGAAATGTAACTATTAAGAGTATGTACCAAGGGATTAAGGGATTGGCCATCAAGCATCAACACCAACATTTCGAATCAATTTGGTGGGAAAACATCATCAAACGTCTTTGTTTCCATCGTAGTTTTTAAACTCGGTGAAGTCGTGAATATTTTTAAAAGAGAATTGAAATGTTTACATAATACGAAAATATAAATAAAAACATATTTTTTAATTTTAATAATAATTAATTAGTTCAGCTCAAAACTAGTTTTACGTCAAAATTAGTTTTTGGAGACATGATTTGATATCTGCTTGAATGAATTTCTTGACGATTTTCTGGCCAAATCGTATCTGTATTCTGTAATCATAAACTTTTAACGACAATAGGGCAGAAACCACATACGAAGACGTAAGTGGCAGTGGATTGGCCTTTTAACGCTTCGAAAGGCTAACGAGTGCGTTGTGAGTCAAGCGATGCAATGCAGCCGTTTCAGTTAGGCAGACAAGGCCGAACTAGAAGCACTTGTCCAAGAAATTCATCTCCATGAACCGTACACGAAGGCGCGTAGGAGAAGCAGGCCCTGTATCCCATGAGAGGAAACTAACAAACATAATAAGTTCGAGGTGCTAACTGAACTGAAGTTGTATGAATTTCGAGTTCTAAAAAAACTTTTTCTAAGAATTCGAGCTTCAGAGTCGTTTGCTGAAACGAAACTTTAATGTTTATGTTCTACCCAAAGCCCCTCCCAAACAGATGCAGTTCTGTTGCGGGACAATGAAAACAATAACTACAACGTGTTCTTTTTATTGACAACCATGTGTTGTTATTTTTGTAGTCGTCATCGTCGCGACAGAATCGCGTCGCTCTAGCAGATCCTTAAACTCTAATTTTTCCTCATCGTAATTTCGTATGATCAGCTTAAATATTTAAGATTAGTTTTAGCAAATGGCCTTAAGATATGAAAAATTCTTGAAAAATACCCAAAAATACTAAAAATTCGAAACCTCTTTAGAACTACAGTTTTGTCGTAAAAATAGTTTTGAAGCGATTCAACAATATGGTTGTTTCACTAATCCACTTCAAAAATTTATCAGCGTTATTTTGCTCAAAAAGCATTTTAACTTTTTAAGGTTTTTCATAATCCATAATAATAAAATTTGCTTTCACACCAAAAATATTAATTTCATCTGAATATTGAACTTATTCAAAAATAATACCATGTTCTCGCGAAGAGAATGATATTTTAATGCGGATTTTTTGACTTTACGTGATACAAAATGAATATGATTGTCTGTCACATTTGTATGACACTTGCGTGCCACATTTATCTGCAAAAATTTCCATTTTTGCAAATAGGCGCGCTAGTGTAATTTTATATCTGATTAAAAATAAGAACATTCGAACGAATAAAAAATAAACATTCCTGAATTAATCTACAAACAGAAAATGCAATGAAATGGAGTTCCCTTACTGAATTCAAGTTCCGATTATAATATTAACAATAAAATACAGCTAGGGTCATTTATCAACATAAAAAAGCTTAAACAAAAAAAATCATACACATGGACTGTGTTAAAGTTTATATTCACTTTTTTTTTTGTTATTTTTCCAGGATTATTTACCTACGTTTGAAAACAATAAAAAAAAAACAAGGACAACGAAAAAAATCACTACCTTATATGATTATTATTACAGTTGGTAATTTCCACTCAATTAATTAAACCATAACAAATGTGAATTAATTGCCACATTGCACTTGGTCTCTCTTTCTCTCTCTCTCTCTTTCTCTCTCTATGTCCAGATGCAAAGGAATGAAATATGCAACAGCAAAAATGTTAAGTTCATCAGTAGGAATTAACCAGGACATGAATTGTAGATTGGCTTGTTAAACATTGAAAAACACAAATTTTGTAAAATGATTTAATGATAAAAAGTTCGTATTGCAAACACTCAAGGACTTAACAAAACAAATGAATTTTAAAATCGTTCCGATTTGTTTTATGTTAATAGAACTGATTTAAGTTTTTTTTAAAGGCGGGAAGCGAAACCCGTCATATTGAAACACCATTTCTTTGAAACCTTTGAGGTTAAAATCCGAAGGAATCTAATATTTTTGTGTGTGTTCACGTTGAGCTTATAGATGTACTAAAACCTAAATTTGAATTCGTAACCAAATTTGAAACAAAAAATAAAGCCCGAAGGTTTTTTTTGGATTGGTGGATTTTGGTTTGAGGATTTCGAAGTTTGATTTGTGGATTTTGTTTTTAAATGGTGAGGGGATTTGGAGAAGAGATTTCGGCCCTCAGACTAAGTTAAAAAAAATTTAGGTGGGCTACAGCTATAATGGTTTACATTTTTGATTGAATTTAAATAAAAAATTTAATAATTTTTTTATTTTCATTAGTTTTCAAAAAACCCATTTATATTACATTTTGACCCAATCATAAACAATTATCAGTTAAAAAAAGCTCAAAAATCAAATATTTATATCGAAACAATTGGTCCACAAATCAATTTACAAATGTTGATGTATTTATAAAAATATGCATACCTAATACTAAAGCATTTACTTATTTTATTTTTATTAGAAAGGTAATTCCATAATTCAAAATAAAAAAAAAAATTCTTCGAAACCAAATTGTGGCACATATGTATAAAGAAGCTTAAGTTCAAAAACAAAAATTTTATAAAACTAGAGTTTCAAATTAGAAAAATGCATTATTTGAAAAATGAAAATTCCATTTTCATAAAAAAAAATCAGAAAAAATGAGGGTTTTACACTTGAAAACCAAATTAAAAAAAAAAATATCAACCATTTTTCAAATTATTATTATTTTTCAAAAATTGAAAAAAAATGTTGTTCCTTCAAATTACCCAAAAAAGGAAAATTTCGATATAAAAATTATTTTAACTCTTTCAAAATTTTGTATTGAAATCTGTAAAACCATTTGTAAGAAAAACGAAAATCAAAAATATGGTTCATGGTGCACTTAAGAACGTTCGCATTTTCTTGAAAAAAATGTGTTTTTTTCCCCACTTTTAAATTTATTTACAATAACCTTTCGTGGGCTAAATTCATCAAAATCTATTCATGCGTTTTCAACTTATTTAGAAGCTAAGAAAATTCAATATCTCCTAAAAACCTTTAATCCAAATTTTGAAGAATATCACTTTGGTGGGATCAAGTTTGACATACAGACAATCAAACAGACCAGATAGAATTGCAGAACTATTTTTAGCGTTACAGATTACAGTTCTCATATCATTTTGCAAGGTCTGGTTATTTTTGTTTGGTTAGATTATATTTGAAGAACCGTCAAGTAAAAAAAAATCCTAAATCGTTACAAAATCAACACTTTGTATGTAATTTATCTATAATCTTTTTTCACATTTTTTCAACACTTAATTTAATTGCCGTTCAGAGATTTTTATAAAAAAATTGTAAACAATTTCAAAGGTGATTTTTGAATTTTGTTAATGCAATAAAAACTAACTAGGTTATTAAATTTGCACCTGAGTATTATATTAACCTGCACAAAAATACAATTTTTCCTTATAAATAAATCATCAATAAAAGTAGAAAAAAAAATATATTTGACAAAAAATACCAACAATTTTTCGTTTTATTGTTTGCTGTTCGATTAATGTTTATTGCTGATATGTATTTTTTCTACATTCTACTACAACATATACCCTACTGGTTTTTGTATGTTTTTGCATTGGTTGCAGATATTTACATATTACCTTTGTATTACTTTTTTTTATATACATATCTGCCTATATATATATATTCAAATAACTGTCGGTCTGCTTTAAGTTGTGAAAATTCTTTTTTAATTAAATTTTCGACAGGACACGGCGCATATAGTGAATTGGGTAACACATTTAAACCTATTATGTGCGGTTTCCACATGGTTTAATAGGGATTTACTATTACATATATTCACAATTTGTATGGATAGTTTTCGTTTATGAATTTATATCTAAAAAAATATTCGGTGTTTTCGTTAAAAATAAATTGTAATAAAATGTCTATGTTGTCCTAGTTCAATTTCAATTTAATTCATTCTACATGATTTTATTTTTAATCAAACTTTGAAATATTTACTAAATTTTATTATATATTTTTGAAGTTTGATATTTTAGCTTTTTAATTCCATAGAAAGTGTTTTAGGTGTGAACGGTAATATAAATAAGTTAATAAAATTATTTATAATTTAAGATGTTATACCGTAGGCTATTTGCAGACTATCATAGACCATCAAAAAATGTTTAAATTACTAAAAATTTGAATATTTTGCAACGAAAAAACTGCAGACCTCTTCTTTTCAAAGGGTTTTAAATGCTGATTTATTAAATCTATGTTTTTTCCTTAGCAAATTTAAAACACAAAAACGTCTGAAGATTGGCTCAAAAAAAAGTGTTGAATACATAGAAGGAATAGAATAGAAACTACTTTCAGTCTTGCTATCACGAATTTTTAAGTAAATAAGTACAAAACACTGTCGTCGTCGTAGCTCAGTTTGAAAGAAAAAGATCACAACCTTAAAATCCTATGTACAAACGCATTTGAAATAAATTTTAGATAGGCATTTACATTTTTTCATTTGTCTTCAAAAAATACTTATATATTAACATTTCAGTGCACTGTGACGTATACGCACTCTTTTATTTATTTTCTATGTAGGTACCTACTTTTTTTTGGTACTATTCGGTGATCCGAAGTTATAACGGTCTAAAGTTGTGTGCGTGTTGTTTTTATGTTTCATGGTTAAAAACGCTTAGTAAAAAAAAAATAAATAATAAGCAACATCGCCTCTAGAGTAAATTATGCTCTACACGATACCATTTTTTTTTACCGTTAGTTTCGTCTATCTGCATTCGTATGAAAGAATTTTTTTAAGAAAATATGTTATTTTTGAAAATATAACACTGCACGTTCCAGCGATACTCTTCATCTTCATTGAAAACTTTATTGGACTCCTATCTTTAACTTAAATTTAAAATATAAACCACAATTTGACTTGACTAAAAGAGAATTCTAAAAATCACAAAAAATTGAACCTTAGTTAATCCGCTGGAATCATTCGGTTACGAACGTCTACATCACTCAAATATTTGATGTGAGACAATTCTTATAACAAATATTTTATTGCTTTGTATAAAAGACACGGCCAGTGAATTGTGAAAGGTTGTGAATTTTGAAAAATTTCACATGGTGTTTACCCTCGACTACAACGGTTGCGAACTACCATTCAAGACAATTATACGGCCCTATCGAGGTAACCGTCGGAGCGGAACTTTCTCCGCAACGCATCCTTCGTCGGAGAATCAATTTCGGTTCGAAGTAGCTGTCATCGGAAAAAAGAAAAACTTCCGCGCCAAGAACTTGTCGGAGGACTTCGGAGAAAATATTAAAGAAAAAAAAAAACGATGTTATAACTTTAATTGTGTGAATTGTCTCTTGAATAAATTGTCAACATTTTAAATTATTTAGCTGAAATACTTATATTTCACAAACAAAGTGAAAAAGCAAAGAAATTTAGGCCAGACGTTTATACAAAAGGCGTTTGGGTGGTTTGTGATATTGTATCTACCCTCGATCCTCGATCTAACATAGAAACCAACAAAAGAAAAATGCTGCCATACATTTTGAACAATCAAAACCCAATAATAAAAGAGATTAATCTCTTCCAATTCATACATAGCTTTTCTGAAGTACATATTTCTAGATTGTCAGATTTTTCAACAACCACAAAAAAAAAAAAAAATTCAAACATAAATCGCAACATTAGTTATTGTTCGAGAAGTATTTTTCTAAATACATAACGAAAAGAATAAATTCTTCTATCCTTGTCACAGTATAAACTATGTGTGTTCTTCGACAGTTTTCAGTTTTTTTTTTCTTCACAATAATGATAAATGGTTGTCCTTTTGATTCTCATAAGCAAATACATATACTATACCCAGTTGTGATAGTTATCATAAGAAAAAAAAAAACAACTACCTACAACAATCGTTCCCAATCCACGACCATAAACCACTTAAAAAAATTCAACACACTGTGTGTCCTTTTATGAAGGTATATATGACTGTTGAAGGTATACCTATATGTATTTTTTTTTCGTTTATTCCATTGCTTAACTCTTTTTAATTCTTGCTATCCTTGCAGGAAATATATCATAAACCTTCCCACAAAGACACCGTTTGCCTTTTCAACTTTCCCCATTCACAACCGCTTTCCACCAGTTAATCTCTTTTCGAAACGAAAAGACCCATAGCTCGGTTAGGTACTTCTATACTGCAAAGGCATCACACCACACCACACCAGTCACATCGCACACTACTGACAAAAGGATAAAGAGAGGCCTTTGCCTGCCCTGCCTTGCCTTCATAAAGCTCATCCTGGTTTTTGTAGAAGTGAAAACTTCACTATACCTACATATTCGTATATCTATATATCTATACTACAAACAAGCTCACTTACCTTGTTTTCTTCTTTTTAATTCCGTTCGGATCGCCTTTTTTCTTGTCAGCCTTTTTGCTAGGTCCTACTGGTGTACCACCACTGCTGCTACCAGGTCCGCCGGCTCCAATTCCACCACCACCACCACCCACACTAGGTCCTCCTGGCGCATTTCCACCAGAACTACCATTACCAGAACCGTTATCGTTCACTGATGATGAATGGCTGCCGCCAACGCCCGTTCCTGTCGCTGTCGTCGGTGTCGTTGTCGTCGTTGATCCACTATCTTCATTCTTCGTTTTATTACCCAGAACTCCTTCGTTCATGTTAGAAACGATTGTACCACCAGCATTTGTTCCATCCATGCTGGACATTGTTGGAGTCGATGGACCTCCATGATGATGGGGTGAGCCCATAGCTGTAGTAGATTGAACTTGAATCGTTTGACTTTGGTTTTCCGGTCCAGAAGAAGTGAACATTTGCATATGATGATCATACTCCATCTTAGAATGTGATGGCGATGGACTAGAATAGTCCATTTTTCCATTGTTATGAAGGTATTCCATGGATTTTCCATAGTCACGAACAAGGAGACCATTTGAACTGTTGCCCCCTCCTCCTGATGCAACTCCTGGCGGTGAGTACTGATGATGCTCCAGTTTGGTTGTAATGTATTCATATTTGGGCGTTGGTGAATAGCAACTCAATTTATTGACCGACACATAGTCCATTTTCTGATGGCCGCCATAATCTATAGACTTGTAGGGATCCATTTTTGGAGAGCTACGAGGTAGAAGGGTATTACAATCGGGAAGGCGAGCGCACATCTCTACAACGCCTGGTGAATGTGAATGTTGTAAAACTGATGGCATACCAAGCATTACATGAATACTATGACCGGATTGTGGTTGCAAAGGTTTTGCCCCGAGGGGGCTTAGCGGTCCAGAGAAATCACCAAAAATTTGATCATCGAAGGGAGTGTGTTCCATTTTCGATTTTAGAAAACAATTTCAAAATTCAGCCAAAATCAATCAATTTGATAGGTTCTTCTTTGAACAATGCAAAAGAGCGCTACTGAGAAGGGATGAATCTATATATAAAAATATTTCCTTGCTGCTCTCTTATACAGGTTGCCACTGCCACATTTTTGTCACAGACGTCCGAGTTTTTGATCAGAATCTAAAGTGTCTTTGCAGTTTTAGAAAGTCGATTTGTAATCTTTTTTTGGGTTCTCTGATTTTAAAAATTATTGTGAACTAGGCATCGAGAATTGATTTAGTCTTAGGGTTTTTATTAGAAAGAGTGTTTTTTTTTTTGTAAAACTGAAGTAAGTAATTCACAATAGTGAAAAAAGCTTCTTTAATTTCCTAATTTTTCACATCAAAATATAAAGGCAAAAGCACATGTTTAAATTTAATACTCATCGAGTCACAATATTAAACCAGCTTAAGTTAAGTTCACAAGTTAAAATTAGCATTTCATCATCACCTTTTTAAATTTTCTTTTAATGTATGTCATTTTAAATTTTGCCGAAAAACCGTTAAAAAGTAGGTAGTAAAGAATATCCCATTCACAATGATTTACCTTCTGTCAGAATACTAACAGACACATTAATTCAATTTAATACGATTATAAATTTAATTAAAACTGCAATAACACCTCTGCATTCTTCACATTCACAATAGTTTATTTAATGATAAATGTCAAAACTTAATAGACATTCAACAGGTTGTTCTTGTATTAATTGTTTTGTGATATATTCACAATGAATTTAATTATAAATCACACAACACAAATTAAACTGTTATTGGGATATCGATAGTCGTTGTTGTAATTGTTGAAATAAATGACTTTTAACAAGTCGTATCTTTATCTGTTATTAATATAATATCGGTACAGGACGGAGAACAGAATCAAAGTCAATTATCAAGTGTGTGTAAAATATGGATGATTCGATTTGGAAATTCCTCCTCTCTGCAAAACGCTGGCTAATGGCTCAAAATTAAATTGTTGTAAATTAATTAATTGCAATTACTTTACAGACACTGGCACACACTATTACACACACGGAAATCGTTGCTACAACCGCTACCATTTTCAAAAACAATACACGCCCAGAGGAATATCTACCGTTTTTTTTTTAAGGATATACAAAACCGAAAGTTTGCTGATTTTTGTACTTCAAACTTAATGATAATGTTTGTATGTTTTTTTTTATAATTTTAATGAAAGCAAATTAGTGAAACTTAATTTATTTTTTTTTTGCACTTTGATATGAGATTCACAATAATATATTTAACTCGTACAAAACAACTGTCAGTGGTGAAAATACAGTTAGTATACGGTTGATTATTGGTTTCGAAAAAGCGCCACGAACAAAACTCACCGAGGTTATACCCATAGAAAGTCTGTACGATTAATTGAGCTCACAGACGATGATGATTGCCTTTTTATAGTCAATTTAGATACCAATTGATCGGGATGCCTCCTGAACCAATCAGAATTCAGCTATGGCCGACAGACCGCGGATTTTCATATTCACCCCGATTCACAGTTAGATGCGAGTGACAGAGACAACCGATACAAAATCACAATAACAAGTCGGAGAATTGTTTTATTCAAGGGAGTGGCTTTTGGAGAAAAAAACAAAACCAAAACAACACGAACTATCGAGAACTACCCTTGTTCAGTTCGGCACTATACGTAGTGATCTGTGGAAAAGAAGTACCTATAGTGAAAAAATTCCAGATCGCCTGTTGAGTTAGAGTAGAGCTCTACTCTTACAAAACGATCATAGTCACATAAGTTCACATAAGGGTCACGTGCGGTATATGGTCTTCTTTTGTATGTCAAAGCCGGGGATGATTTTTTGTGTTCCACATTTTTCTGTTTTCTGATATATGCCGTGCCGTGATGCCCGTATGTGACGGGATGCTTCCCAATTTGAATTCCATGACTTCTATATTATATCTCCAATTGGGACTGTAAAGTTGATTTTTCTAACCATATTCCCATGGTATTATGCGCATATCCTTTATCGCGTGTCCTTTTGGCATTGTATGCTGGTACTGGTACGAGTGATATTTTTTGTAATACATATTCGTAGTGATCTTCGGCGGCGGTGATGGGAATGGATATACCGATATTTTTAATGGGTGCATTTATGAAAACTTGTGGCATAATGGGGGTTGTTAATGGTTTGCTCTTGATGGTCGGCTTGCGTCAGTCAGAATTATATCGTGTGGTGTGGGAAATAATTTCGCGTGTTTTGTCATTCACATATTTTTATACCCACAGTATAAATTTTTTAAAAACTTATAGTTTTATGCATAGAGATGTCTATATCTACTATTTGTTGTTGTTGTTGTTTTAATTAAATATGCAATTTACGAACGAACAAACGAACAATTGCGCTCATATTATATGGTGTCACAGTTCAAAAATCAACTGATGGAAGCAACACAGTACCTACTACAAAAATAATTTCGTGGACAGTGTGTGTCCGATGGCTCACGACGAAGAACTGGCAACAAATGATTTGGTTTCAGTGCATTGTGGTTCAAATCAAAAGGAACTTGCCAATGATCAGGATTAATTAATTAATATCTAATTGAATTCAATAAAGATGAATGAGAAAAAAAAAAGAATGAAGTGGGAGGACTTGTTGAGCAGTAGGTACTTAAGGTTGTTTTGTTATAAAAAAAAAACCATCAATTGATATAGTACACAATTATCATCAGCAACAATATAAGTATGGTGTAGGTAAGGAAGTTGAGTGGCTCCTTTTATTATTTTCTACAGGTTCTGACAATTTAAAAAGAGATAATTTAATTATGATTCGAACTTGAAAGGTAAGAATGCAAAGACTTTTACTAATTAGGTGATGGCATAGGTATTAGATATTGAGAATCAGGACTTAAGAAGATACAAATTGCTGAATGCAGGGAAGTTTTAAGGATGCATGTAGTAGCCCGCGGTACCTATGTATAATGGTTAGTGCAAAGAACTCTCATGCCGAGGATGGGTTCGGCTTCAAGCCTCGTTCATCACAGGCGTTGCGATAAATGAAAGTATCCAAGATTAAAGTGCTTCTCAACCTAGCCTTTTGGAATCGATATAAGATTGTAGATCCTCTCCATTATATTTATTACCACTTTAGTCACTTAGGCGCCTTTATGGTCAAAGGAAAAGATTTCCTTTCATGAAAGGATGTTCCAAAAGTCATTGACTGATTTGTCGGTAAATATTTGCAATCACTCTTCAAATTATATTTCCTTGTTTTTTTATTTTTCTGGGAAAAGTGTGCCCTGCAACAGAGTTACCGTATAAATAATGGTCCACTCTGTCCAATTATTTGTTCCCGATTTTTGAGACTTGAAGTGTGTTTCCAACAAGGTGGAACACTGCTCACGCACAGTTGTCTGGGGGACCTCACTAACCAGTTGATTAGTTCCAACCTTATCAGTACGCAGTTTCTCATGTATGTAGTAGGTATATCTTTATTTATAAGTTTGCTAAAACAAAACTTTTTACAAATTTGTAGAATAAAGTTAAACCTATACCTGTGTAAACAATATTGACAAAATACCCTCTGTGTGTTCAGTGATTAATTTTAATTAATTTAATTTTCGTTGTTAAAATGATAACTTTTGACCGCATGGCGATATCGCAACATTTTGTTTTCTTTTTGAGGGAAGCTTTGAAGGCTTCAGTCAAATCAATTTGTCTTA
This sequence comes from Syrphus vitripennis, assembly GCA_958431115.1. Classification (NCBI taxonomy): domain Eukaryota; kingdom Metazoa; phylum Arthropoda; class Insecta; order Diptera; family Syrphidae; genus Syrphus; species Syrphus vitripennis. Next base: position 58,473,107 of record OY288108.1, on the reverse strand, counting down.
AGAAAGTTTTGATTTTAAAACCTGCTTTATGTTTTTGGGGATTCTGAATTTGAATTCAGCCAACATGGCTTTATATGTAAAAAGATACAAAAAATGTTTTCAAAAAAAATATTTTTTTTTTTTCTAAAATTATAAACTTTACTTAAATAATTTTAGTAAAATTTTGATTTCTCATTCAAAACGTTTGTGCTGAAGTTAAAAGTTAATCTATATTCAATTAGGCCATTTGCGTTAAGGCTGATAGTTAGTGTTAATTTTTTTTCCTACCCTATGTATGTTTTTGGAGTGCAGAATTCGAAACTGATGTTTCCTAAAAAAAACATGGGAAAAATGAAAAAAATAAAAGAAATTAATTTTTCAATTTTTGGCTTCTTACTAGAAACTATTATTTTATCGAGTACCTACAATAATTGAGAGTATATATAAAATTGCATATGAGTTGTGTGTCAAAGTGTATTTCTCTGGTAAACCAGTTCGACGTTTAGTTTAATTATATTTTCCAAGTGTCATTTCTGTCTTTTCTTTACCGAATAGAAAACCAGGCCCGACAGGACAGCTTCAGCTCGAGTGGGTAGTTGGTGTAAGATCTAAAAGCTTAAATTAACTAATAAAAAAAAATCAACATTTTTTCATTTTAAGTTTTTTTATTTATTCTCTTGATTAAGCACTAGTTTTTTAATACGAAAATCGCACTTCGTTTGGAGTTGTTTTGAAACAAATTTATTTAATAACATATCCAAATTTCGCGATTGCGGAATAAATTGAGTTGATCCTGCAGCATTGTTGACCTAAGGTATGATTTTAAACGACGAAGAACGGAACGCTCATTTGATTAAGATGGGATTGTGATTAGCAAATGGACGAACCGTACAAACTCAGGAATAATCCCTCGACTCCAGTCGTATTTTTGCAAAAACTTCTCTCAAATTCAAAAGGAATACGTCACTATCACTAATAAGTCTTTGTCATCATTATCATCGACATTACTTGTTGGTCTACAGCGAATCGTTCTAGTAGTTTGAAGAAACGAGAAGAATCATTTATGAATCTTGCACATTTAGTGATGATAATAATTGATCAAACACACACAGGTTTCAAAAAATGATTTTCTGTAAAAATCTTTCGGTGTTTTGAAGTTTTAATTTTCTGAAGTAGCTTCATCGATACGTTTTGGTGATTTTCTTTGACGGGGAATTTGTGGTTTTTCAATTTCAAGATCAACAACCCCTGCAATGGAATTTTTCCAAATTGTCTGAAATTTGATTCACCCGAAATGACCAGGACATCAAAACAGCTTCTACTTATCATATTTAAGATTTCAATTTGGTCAAAAATATCAATCATTAATGTCAGAAAATACATTTAAAAGACTCCATATGTAGTCAATAAAAACCTGACGCTTTGACTAGGTAATTTACCCACTCGAAAAATCTCTCTTTACTATACTCACACTACTCATATTACCTGCCGGGCCTGTAGGAAACTGCAATCTTAAAAGTTCATCACTTTGAACCGCAGACAAAAGGAACTGTGTGTGAATGAACTATGCATTTGGAAAGATTGAATTTTAATAAATTTTGAAAACAATCTTTGAATGAAATTCTTCTAATTAAATCACATCGAATCGACTAAAAAATATTTGGAAAAACTATTTGTTTTGCTTCAATATGTGAATCCTATCTTTACAGTTTTTAATAGTTTTTCCCTGAGTTGTGAGTATGCAATATTATAAACTTTCATTTAAAAGAAAAAGGTATACACAGAAGACAAAAAAAAATTGAAAAAAGCATTTTGTCCATTTTCGGGTACAGAACCCCTAAAAACATAATAAAATAAAAACATAATAACACAAAGCTGAGAACAAATCAAAACTATTATGAATTATATTCGTATACGTCCGTACGTTCTGGTGCCATTTTTCGTCGTCGATATCTCAAGAACGAGTAGAGATATCGACTTGAAATAAATTTTTTTTACAGATAATAACTTCGAAAGAAGCTGAAAGGGCGTTTATTAATATTCAATCAGTTGTTTATTTTTCTATAGCAGTTTAAAAAAGAAGTGAAAATTATGGTTGGGCTCAAATATCTCACGAACAAATAATGCTATTGACTTTAAATAAATTTTATTCGACACATTATGACGTCATACAAATTTGATATGAATTTGGAAAAAAATCAATATACCGTTATTTTTTAAAGTCAAAAAAACTAAAAAAAAATTTTTATAACTCGAATATCCTTAGATGGAAAAACGGTATTAACTTTAAAATAATTTTATTTTACGAAAAATGTTGTTTTTGACTACTGGTGAAAATTTCAAAAAAATTCAATGGACAGTTTTTTTTTACAAAAAATTAAAAACTACAAAAAATTCTACCAAAAATTGGTATAAATTGTCTTTCGACTCAAATTTCTCAAAAACGGGTAACGATATTGACTTCTTGTTTGTTTTATTTTCTACATAACATAATTGTTAGCAACTGATAAAATTTTGACAAATATTGGATGGGCTTTTTTTAACAAAAGAAAAAAAAATTAAAAATAATAATAAAATAATGATTGTTTGAATTTAACAGCTAAAGTTTGTTTCGCCGAAAATTTGGTTATTTGAAAAAAAACTTAATATGAAGTTTTCAAGATCACAAGTGGGAAGTTATCAGTGTGGGTCGCACCCAGCCTCTTTTTTTATTAAAATAAAACATGTATAGAAATTGCATTTTATTCACTGATTAATAACCTCAAAGCGGAAACATGAATAGTACAGAAAAAAAATTATAAGAAAAACAAAAAAGTTATAACGAGTTTTCAAAATTCTCCGGGTTCCACATTTTTTTAGTCGCTGAATTTTAAGAAAAGTGGATGCAGATACTTTCATCCAGGTCTTCATTTGAATGATTGTTCAATTTTTATTTGCAAAAAATTTTTATTTTTTTCTGTGGCTCGCTCCAAATTGTGTTATAGAAATTGACAAGAAACATGTCTTTTTGAATATATGTACATACATACTTTAATATGTGTATTTCCATTTTTTTTTTTGTTTATTGCTTCGTTACCGAAAACATTGTGTTACTTGCCGGATGTTAGGTCGGGGTAGGTTGAAAAATTTTTGTTTAATGTTAGTTGACTCATTGTTGTTTTGTTGGATTTTCAGGAATATGAGTAAGAGAATTATTAGAATAGACCCCGCTCACTTAATTCTGTTGCTCCACTTAGGGTATGTTCAATTGATATGCTCCAATATAAGCATTTTTTTTTTTTAAAAGTTTCCAGGTATCCAAGAATTTTCAGCCCGAATTTTGTCTACACTAAAATTTCAACGTGCGATATATGCGTAAATGATGAAAACAAACAATTTTTGCTAAAAAAAATCTAAATCTCAAAGGTAAAACTAGAATCTCGGAATTTCGAGAATTTACAGTAACATGTATTTTAACAGTAGGAATAAATAAAGCCTTGGCTATCATTCCATTGTCTAATTAAGAAACCATTGCTATTCCTACGACAATAAAGAAAAGACTATAGTTTTGAACTTTTTATTATTTCGTCGTTGATGTGACTAATTTTATTTAAATTTTTTTATTATTTTTTTGGAAAAAAACCATATTTTTTTATATTTTAATAAAAGCTAATAGAAAAATAAGTTGAGAGTTGACTGTTGATTAAAAAAAAAAACTATTCGAACTGCCACAATTTTTTCGGTATTTCGGCCGATTCTAAAATATGGTGTATGTGTGTGGCGGACCGCTTTGTATACGACTACAAATTGTGGTAATCTAGTAAGATCCAACGATCAGCAAGTCTATACATAACTGATCAAAATTTGTGTTGCTCCATCTGACACCCCTAGATATATTCTGTAAGAAAACATCTGCAAACACCGCCATCCTTTTCATGGCTTCGTCACTGTGTATAAAATATGGAATTGACCATCACTCTGTTATTCTAAACTTTCTTGGAATAATCCCTTAGTGCATCCAACCACAACTCCAGTGTCACAAAAACTTTCTGGTATACATCTCTTCAAATAAGTCTCTTCCAGATAAGTTTGAGAGGGAACATGTGGCTGTCCTGGAACATGATTGCATTAATTTCTATATTTACAAATTAAAAACTGATGACGGGGTCGGAGGTGGTGTGTACTTAGACAAACTTAACCTAAGCCTATCCTTCTATGATGGCTGCGGGATTACAGAAAAGGTAGATGAATTCGCTGGAAATGTATGTTCAATATACCCATGGTATACTACATACCGCTACAGGCAAACTCTTGCTCGTGCAAGATACTAATAGGACCACAAAACTTAGGTAGAATCAGATCTGGCAACTGATAAACCTGTGCACATTAGCTCCGTAGTAGGTGTCATTAGAGGACACTGTCTAATTGGCAGGCACGCAGCAAGACTGGGTATGAACGAGGAGGAAAAAGGAACAACCACATACCTTCTCTGTACGTGCCTTGCCCTATCCCAAAGGCGTAGACTTCACTTGCCAATTCTTGGCTTACCTTCTGCTGACAGCCTCCTTACAAAACCTTACCCAATGGCTGGCTGGAAGTATCGCCACGGCATTTTAAAAATTAAAAAATTTCAGTGTCTTGGCAAATTAAGGCCCTCATTATGAATAGCGAATCGACAATTCGCTAAGTTGCGAATGATCTAGCGAACTTTTATTATCACGGTATTATTAATAGCGAACTTCATCGTTCGCTAAGAAATAAATGCTGCCAATAAATCATCATACTGAAATGGCATAACTCAAATGTCAAATGAATATTTTAGAAGTGAAGAATTTGATGTTTTTTCTTTATGTGAATTTTAAATTGAAAAATAATAAAATGATAAGTACAATTGATTTGATAATTTATCACATATACATATAGGTAGGAACTCTTCAAACTTAAATAATAAAGAAAAAAATAAAGAAAATATATATATGTATTTTATTTATAGTTCCTTTTCGATGAACGGAATACACCTATGCCCTTTGCTATATCGGGATTTGTTTTCATCAATTGCACAAGCCTTACAAATTGATTTGCATTTGTCCTTGAAAATATGATTTTTTATTTACTTTTTTTGTTATAATATACAAATTATTTTCAAATACCTTTTCCTTTTGTCACTCATGTTAGCACACAGACACCAGACTCAACATTCGCTAGGTTTATCACTGAATATTTTGATTCGATAGAATTCTACGTTTTGAGAGGTTAAATTAGCGAACATTCGCTAATTGTAATTGGTCGATAGCCAAGTTCGATAATGTTATGACATATGAAGCGAATTTAATTTAAGCGAATCGATACTCATAATACAGAGTTATCGAATTCGCAAGTTTTTAAGCTCGCTTCGCTATTCATAATGAGGGCCTAAGTCTTTATGTGGCGAGCTATATATTTTATGCATGAGTTTTAGTTTTTTTATGAATTTTTTTTTGATTTTCCATACTTTGTTTTATTCTGTTAATAATAAAAAGTTTAGTCAAAAAAATTAAGTAAAGATAAACATAAACTGTCCAATTTTCCTGTTGAGACATTTGATAAAAAAGTAAAAAAGAATAACCAACGATATTTAGTACGACCAAAATATAGGATACAAAAAAAAAAACAAAAAAATTAACAAAAGACTGATTGTGGTTTATCAAAAATATTAACTTTGATGAAATCTAAGCATTTGATACGCATTTCAGGCAATTTGGTGAAATAGTGGAAATGAGATCAAAAACTTGTGACAAAATAAATTGGTACCTTCATGAAACTTGATAAGAATGTGTCATGAATGAAAACGAAAAATGAGTCCATACAAATTTTTGGCATGGAAAGCGTTGCTTTTAAGGAAGAGTTAGATGTGGTGTAGTTTTTAAACAATAAAACAATATGTGTTTGTGAATATTTAAATGCTACCATTACCATAGCAGTTGGTGAAAAAAGCTTCAAATTCCTTCCACCTTATCCAAAGTTGTGAGTGCAGGTACGATTTTGTTCAACACACATAACAACTCACATATTCTTTGCAATCCTATGGTAAAAAATAATTTACTTTTCACTTGGCTCCGCACTTATTTTACTCAGATTAGAGCTCTGAACAGAGTCTGAATACTCCGAGCATATTCTGAACGATCTCTGAACTGAACGTGCTCTTTTCTGAGTGTTCCGATTTATTTAGGAAACGCACTTCACCAGCTGTCACCTTTTTATTTTGTCATTCACAGTTGTCATTTTCCTGTTTTCATTTGTCATCCACAGTTGTCATTTTCTTGTTTTCATCCGCCATTTTTTGTGTCTGGAGATTTTTTTTTCCGGGTTCAGCTTTTTAACTCCGTCTGCTCTATCCTTTAATTCTGACTCATAGAGCGCGCTCTGAAAATATTCAGAGTGAAAAAAAACCCAAAATGGAAGCTCTCAACGCTCTGAGGTAAAAAAGAAACACGATTTTTTTTTGACAGTTCAGGCTCTCTTACTTATAAAGAAAATCAACCCTGTGTTTTAATTTTTTCGTAACAATAATGTACTTGTAAGATAGCACTATTATTTGACACCCAATACCCGCTTAAAAACTTTAGTGGGAGTAGTTTACTTTTTCCCCATAAATTGTTCGAAATAAATTTATCGTTGTTCGGATTTTATTTTGGAAAACATTGTACAGTCATCAATGCTTAATCTTCTTCTTCAACCGACGCGACTATTGTCATGATCTCGAGTCTCTCAATCGGGACCACAACATCAAACTTTACTGCGTCACCTTAAGAATCCACTAGTAGGGTTCGCCAGTATGATCTCTGCAAACGTCGCAACTTATTATGGCGAATAAATTAATTTGAAATATTTTAGGCTGAGTTTCACTAAAAGGCTTCTAATTTAAACAATTTGATACACAATACTTTAATACTGTAGATTCCAAAAAGAACCTTCAAAAGCTCATATGTATGTATTTCTATACTTCCATTTAAATGTCATTTTCACTTCCTTATTTGACATCTAATAAACATAACATTTACCGATTATAAACAAAAATAAACAAAATTAAAATTTTCATTTCCCTGACAAAAAAAAAAACACTACCCCTATTTTGGAATATTTCAAACCTTAAGTACAATTAAGGCTTCCAAATATAACGCCCGCCGCTAAATCATAAAACTCTCGTTTTCCCTTCGGCGCAATCAATTTTACATGAAAAACGAAGCACGACCTTTGCTTATACCATACAAAATACATAACGGGTATAGTCCATGAAAGTATGCCACCATATTTCCAAAGCTCTATCGTTTCTCATTCAAAAAACAATGTGAAATTCCGCAAACTATGCACAGCACATAGCAGCCCACCATGTTTCGATTTTTTTTGTCGACGGGTTCCTTCCACCAAACATTTAATGAAGAACTTTTGCTGAACCTTCTCCACCATCATGACTTCACGTTCCAAGGGTCTTTAATTGTTTCCCTAATACTTGCATTTGCAATTCAATATTAAATGAACAAGACCCAAAAAAAAAAAAAAAAAAAAATATTTCTAAAAAAATACAAACTAAAAAGGCGAACGAAGTACAAACGAAGAACAACAGAGTAAGAAAAGCACAGATATGCTATTCGGGTTTTAATTAAATTAAGCTTCCCCTCACGTTCACCCTTGGAAAACACAAAGGAACGATTCATAGTATACGAATACGAACCAACCAACCAACCGACCACCCAACCCGACTCTCTAAAATCCTATGAACAACGAGAAGCTTCCGAAATTAAAATTTTTACATGCAATCCTTAAAAAATTCGTCGACGAAATGTAGAATATTGCTGCAAGGACGAACTAGCAGCAGGACTAGAACTTGGGCTTGGGCAAGAGGAAGTCAAAATTGTTACTTCCCAATGCACAACACGACTTGCCTTCCCGTTCCCGTTACCGTTCCCGTTCCCATGGCATAGAAAACTATTATCCACTTGGCACGAGTCGAGAGGAAAGGAAGTGTGGCAAAGATATTTGCTTGTGCGGGGAAAAAATGAGAGAAGAGAAATATTTAAAGTCAGAGCTCTTTTGGAATAATAAAAAAAAAATATATAAAAATGAAAAATTAAAAAAAAAAACAATTTCACCATCCAGGACAAGGAGCAAGACTGACCGGAGGACCCAAACCGACCACGAAGGACCAACAATACTAACACTACAACTGACATGCATTGCAGAAATCTAACTACATGATGCGTTGTGTAAGAACAAGCACATCACAATTCTATGAAGCTGGACTGGTATAGCGTTAAGACTTCCCAGATTTCCATCGCTTCCCCAGAGCACTATGAATATAAGCCCGTTCACATATCAACAAAATATGAAATGAGCTTCAGGGCAAGCGATGTGTTGTTCGGGTATGGCAGAAAACAAAAGAAGGACCCCTTCTGTTCTAGGCGACAAGTTGGATGTGGGAGTTTGGGATGCATAAATATACATATATTGTATATTCGGGATTAGGCCCTTTTCATCGAATTTTCGTTCAGTAAAAAACCCCGCATCCGCACCCGCAACAGGGGTAAATCACATAACTTTATACGAGCAAAAAAAAACAAAAAAACCCGAAAGAAAGGAAGGCAATCCTGTATAAAAGCCTGAGGGACTATGATAGAGAAATGAGGTTGGTTGGATGGAAAGTGGACCACGTTGTTCTTGTTAAAACTTAATAATTTCGTGCATGCATTGCACACTCAGGGTTGAAGGTTTTCGATCAGAATTAATCATAGGTACTTGGGGCTAGAGTTATGTTTGCAAAGAGTATATACCAACTGCTATAATAAAGAATCGATAAAGCTGGGTGATAAGTAATGCATGCATAATTTTGTATAAAAAGGTCAATAAATTAATATGTTTGAACATTTTATCTTAGGTTTTCATATTATGTAAATGAATCAGCATTAGTTTAATTTTTGGAGTCAACTTTCTATGCATATTTAAAAGAAAAGGGTTCTTTCATAACAATGCACGTTGAAGTTAATCAGACTTTCGACACCGTTGCCTTTTGAACGCTAGTGATGAAATTTGACATTTAACTTCTGTCACATATTGCTACTTTTGGTGTAACCGGTGATGCTGGAGTTAAGTTATTAATGGATTGATTAACTTCAGGTATAGTATGAAATCCTGAAATTACTTTTAGCATATAAATAGTGGTACACTTGTGCGTTTATATACTTTTCTTATTTTATTGAACTCTGCATTAATTGAAAGGTCTGCAAAATTCAACATTTTTTCTTGTCCGGGAAACGAGTTGAAGCTCTAAGAAACCCGAGACAAAAGAGAGTCTCGGTGTCTTACAAGCAATCCGCGAATAACATATTAAAGAGTTTTTCTTTGCTATAGGTTAGGTTAGTTTAGGTTATTGGGCTGACAATTGATGTAGTTATCGTCAGACTTAGATCAATGTATGTAGATCCATTGTGTTACCCTTGAGTGCAATCACTCTTTTTCTGATAAAAACTTATGTGTTCTATAGTTAATCAAGCCATTTCGAGGCATTGATTTAGTTCAATATGTGGATTTCTAGAATATTGGATAGATCTTCCAGGTTATACCAAGTAATTTCCTTCTTTGGTGGAAGAGCGCAGGGCAGTGGCAGAGAAAATGTGATGTGTCTTCGTGCACCTCTTCGTCACCATATCCCCTGCATAAGTCATCTGTATTGAGTTTCATTTTAAATTTATGATATTTCAGTAAATTATGTCCGGTAAGAGAGCGAAGGGACTTCTTACTGAATTGCATAATTTTATCTGTCCTCTGCTTATATTAAAGCAGGGCCATAATTTCCTAGTAGTATCACAGGTGTCAAGTAGACTTCACCTTTCATTGGATTTCTCTAGATTTAAATCTGAAATTTTCTTTTTAGTGTTGACCGGCTCTGCTTGACTGGCGTCAAACGCTGATCCTTGTCTTGCTAACTCATCGGCTTTTTCGTTACCCGGTATCTCGCTATGTCCCAGGACCCAGCAGAGTCTAATATTATGCTGCGTGCCAAAAACCCTGAGCTCTTCGCGGCAGCAAGAAACAAGCTACGATTTAATAACATTGGCAAAAATCGCTTTTATTGCCGCTTGGCTATCAATGTAAAAGGTGATATCAGCCCGTGGTATCGCCATCATTGATACCTGTCTAGCAGCTGTAGTCACTGCCAGAACCTCCACTTGGAAGACACTACTATAATTTGGGAGCCTAAGTGAGTTGTTTAGTTCAAGAGGTTCTGAGAAAAAGCCTGCACCAACACCCGTGTCCATTTTGGAGCCATCAGCATAGATCGCTATTGCGGATTCACTGGTGTAGGGTTCGTTGTTCAACCATTCTTCTCTTCCTGGAATAGCAGTTTATGGAATGGTTTATGAAAGTCAAACTCGCTTTATAGTCTGTGATAATACTATCACTCGAATATTTGTGAAGAACCTGAGCATGTCCTTTTGTTTTATTTTTTCAGGAATTAGTCTGGCTTAGCCGTAAGGCGTTATATGCTGCAGATTCTTGTACGAAGAGGTCTAGGGGTTTCAGGTTGAGTATCGCCTCCAACCCTGCAGTTGGAGTGAATTTCATGGTCCCTGTAATCCTAAAGCACGCAAGTCTCTGTACTTTTGTCAGAGTTTTGAGGTTTTTGCTTTTTTTCCATTGCATTCCACTAGACCAGGTTACCATAAGTTAGTATTGGTCTAATTATTGCCAAATACATCCACTAATTAACCAGACTTGATGAAATTCTGAAAACGGTTTACCAAATTTGTCTAAATTGTGTGCAAATTTTCTGCAACAAAAAAATTTAAATTCACGACATAGTGCAAAAATGTGTTTATAATTTTCAGGCGGAAATGTCTCAAAAACCCTGACGTAATTGAATTTTCTGGACTTCATACCATAAGAACCTTTGGGACTGATTATTCTGGTTTGGGTAACAAAAAAAAAAAGTTGAATTTTGTTGACTTTACTGTCAAAACCAATCCAATTAACAATTTTATTTCCATATTAATCCAAAGAAGGTAACTATAACCATTTTTCTATAAATCAGAAAAGTTTTGTATAATACTCCATTGAGCATAATTTCTTCAACTCCTATTACATTTCTATGAAGTAAATTAAGTTGTTCTGGAAAATATTAAAGAGTTGTTATAGGAGTAGTTAAAAAATATACATTGTTGGTCTGGAAATCGACGTTTACTTTAATAAATATAACTGAAGAATGATTACCTACATCAGCGTTTATTCCAATAACGATGTTCGAGGAATGTGTTATACTGACTTTTACTCCATTAAAGATATTTAGTAAATGATCATATAACCGTTTACTCCAATAAATTTGTATGTGGAATTGCCATATCAGCATTATATTAAAGTCAACGTTTACTCCAAAAATGACTTTCTAGTTGTAGCAAATAATTTTTGCTGCAAGAAACCAATTATTTCCAATATGCTCCAATAACGATTTTACTCTCATTTTATTCAGAAGCACTATATAAGCACTATAGCAAAGAAAAAATAAAACGAAAATACCAAGCTTCAGAATTCCTTCAATTGAAGGTACACGTCTGAAGATTTCAGATAAAGCGAAGTATCTTGGTGTGATTCTAGATAGGAAACTAAACTGGGGTCTTATTACTAAGGAACGAGCCAAAAGAGGAATGATTGCATTCTATTCTTGTAACAGAATCTTTGGGAAAGCCTGGGGACCGAGTCCAAAAATTATCAGGTGGATGTATTGAATTTTTGTGAACAACAACAACAACTTTAAGGCACTACCACCAATTGTTTTTACGAATTAATTTTATATTAATTCGTTTATATTTTTATTATTGGCCGGAGTTATAGCTATTTCATGCTTGCCAGACAATCATCAGACTCCTTTTTAGTGGTGGATGTATTTGGATGTATTATTGACAATTTAAGGTTTGGCATATAGTTAACAACAGTTAGTGTTTCGGAACACTATATCTTTGTAATCAAATTCCTGTAACTTTAAATCCAGACTTTACCAAATTCTGTAATTGCAACAAAAAAATTTGAAATTCGCGCTAACTATACGGCGGTGGCGGCCATGTCTACTCAATAAAATGCCGTTAAAAAAAAATGACCCACAACTCGGCCCTAGCAAAAGAAATTTTCTATTAGGAGAATATCAGAGACTATTTCTTGGGTGTTGGTAGATGAATATTTTCTTAAACTTGTTAAATGTTTCTGAAAAATAAATCGCAAAGAAATTACATATGTATGTACATATATGAAATTCGAATTATAGTGCCGTTACAACGATTAAAATAGCCGGAAGAAAAATGTTTGAAAAATGTATTATTTAAAACTTTAAATACCACTGTACTCTGTGGCGTATACTCACTTTTTATTTTATTTTATTTAGTTTTTATTTCATTTACCCAGTGTAAATGTCATTATTTGAAGTAAAAATTAATGAAGAATTAATCTAACGCTAGGTTTATAATAAAGCTTTTTATCTGTTCTTGTTTTTTTTGCAAATTTTAATACTAATTTTCATAAGTTTAAGCCACCTTCAGATCACGATCCGCTAGTTTTATTTTCAAATGCGAATTTTGCAAGAGAGATATTTCTTTTTATTTTTCTATCTCTTAAGCACGACTTTTTGAATACATAAATTAATCAGAATTTAAAGTGTTGTATTTTTCAAGATTCTTGATTTGAATTTTTTTGAATAAATACAAAAATTCCTAATTAACACAGAAAAGAGCTAACAAAAAGTTCTTCTTGGAAAATCTATGAAACATCAGTTTTTGGAAAGCCTTTACATTTTTTTTGTTTTTGGCCCATCTAGCGTAATATCCGTCTTCCAGTACACTTAAATGAAAAATATGCTTAAAAACTCAATAAAGCAAAATAAAATAAAAAAAATTACCACTATCAAAAATTCACCGTGATATGCCGCGAATTCCCTAATCACTACCGTTTATGTATTCCTGCTAGTCCCATATTTATTTTTATTTTTGATCCAAACTTTCACTTTCAATCATTGAAATAATAAAAGTAATTTTGATCAGAAATCTTCCGTCAAACTTTTGTTAACCAAAAAGTGTCTGAAAACTTTTAAACCAGATTGTCAATAAATTAGGCATTAGGGGCTTACCCACCTCACGCAAATGTGGCTCTTCATCAGTGTGGCAAAAAAAAAATACCAAAACCTATAACAGTTCCTCATCTGGGAGCATATAGGAATAGGTACTTCTACACATTAAAAGAAATCGGGCTATACTGTTAAAAAATTAACAATTTCACAGAACACATAATCTGCCTTCCTATCCTATCACTTCTCTCACAATTTAATTTTTTTTTTCGTTCGTTCTAAAAAAACGTATCCTTTTCCTGTTCAGCGCAAAGTATTGAATAATGTAAAAGGGCCTCACATGGTACATAGAGGCAATAGTGTCCTCATCTATTCCATACAACATCCCACATGTGTGATTTTGTATGAAAAAAAACAAAAGAACTGGAATAATAGTAATTAAGATTGCATTCCACATACAGCAGTGCCATCATGCATATGGTGTATCCTTTTGTATTTTGTGCTCCAGAGCACCATGTGTCGGGAGGATGCTTTTGGGTCCCTTTAGCCTTAGCCATATCTGAGTATATAGCTATTCTGTGGGGCGTGTGGATGTGGAGGCAAAAAGAGAAAGAAATTAAAAAATAATACTAAACAGCACATAGCCAGATATGCAGGGTGAGAATTAAGTTCGAAGATGGAGCAACCACCCGGATGCATGGACTTCATTTATGTAGAATCGTAGAGAGAGTGTGAGAGAGAGTGCATTGTCTTTGATGATGTAGCTGGGACTGGTTTAGAGTGAATTAATACATCCAGAAAATCGGGACAGAAAAGAATAAACATATGCCAAAAATGAATGAAAATTACATGAAAGGAATTAAGTTCAGTAAAACGAGGTCACACAGCCATTATTAATTTAGACACTTTTTAACAGAAGCTCGATTATGATGGGATGGGAGGAGGAGGATGTGGTGTTGATGGGATTTTGTGGTTTTCAGACCTTTTAATACGGTTAAAAGTTGGATTGGGGTTAAATATTGACATTATGTGATAACTTTTGCTTAAGAATATGCAGTTAAAGTTGACGATAATGATGGTAGCAATTAAAAAATAAAATGCATGACTAAATTACATAAGCTGAAAAGCAGTGTATGTACCTATGGAAAGACTGTCAATAATTCTTTCGATGTTTAAATTTTTTTTTCATTAATTTTATTTATTCAGGGTTAACTCTTTACAGTGAAATAGAACACAGATCACACGAACTTGCAGTGCTATAGAGTAGACAAGTTATAAAAATAACAACGTCATTACAAAAACATATTAACAAACTTGAAATTCCTTGTTTGAGTAGCTCAAAAAGTGAGCATGAACTCAAAACTGAAGATGGCATTTGTTGTCTAAAAGAATTACGATTTTTTTTAGTTCTTTTTTAAACCGTTTTTCAATATATTTTTTACAAAATTTCCTAAAAAAAAATTGGTGTGCAAATTTGTAGTATTTAATAATTAACACTTAAAAAAAAAATTTCAAAAGCAAATACATATTTGCCCATTTTTTTAAATTTTGAGTTTTTGAATAAAAAATTTCAAAATTATGTTATGCAATATTATTATAAATATATTTTATTGTAGCCAAAATATCACATATGATTTTTTTCTCAAACCTATATTGCACAATTTACAGAGATGATATATACTACCTTACTACTGCCAAATAATGAGAATTTTTTTTAAACAATATGTAATCATTTTAAAATAAGTTTCAAAAATTTAAGGAAAAGCTACGGTTAAAAACCTTCATTAAATAAACAAAAAAACAAAAGAAATAGAAAAAAAACAACAACAGACCACTGTCCCAAAATGTTAGGAGAGAAGAGGTGGCTTAAAAAAAAGGCAACTAACAATGTCATATTCAAAACAGCTTTTACAAGTATATATTATAAACGGAGGAAAAAAAATAAATAAACATATCAATATGAACATAAATCAGTCTTTAATTGAACAATAAATAAAAAAATGAATAATAAATAAATAAGACAACAAATATGTAAATAAATAAATAAATAAACAAAAAAAATAGATAAATACATAAATAAATAACTAAATAAATAATTATATACATAAGTAAATAGAACAAAATAAATAACAAAAAATTAATACATAAATAAATAACAAAGAGAGAAAAAAAATAAATAAATAAAAAATTAATATGTCTGTAGCTAAGAAGCTAGATTATTATATCTTTCTTTAAGTTTAGAAATTCTATTGGATACCATTTCAATATTTGTTAATGTGTGAATTCACTTGTTGAGAAGCACCAATGAAGGTTCAAGATCATTTTGAGAGTTTTATTTTGCGATACTTGTAATCTACGAATGTGGCTGATTGCGCAGTTACCCCAGGCCGGTGAGCCATAAAACATTATGGCCTGGAAAATAGCTTTTTAAGTCAAAATTTTATTTTCATTATTCAACTTCGATATCCGGTAGAGTATTTTAATTGTAACATTTATCTTTTTGATAGTTTCCTGCACATGTAGGTCGAAGGTTAATTTTGGATCCAGCGTTACCCCTAGGCACATATTTAACAGAAGATTTCCAGTCAATTCCAATACCATTAACAAAATCCATTGAGCTTGGTAAGAAGCAGGGTTTTTTTTCGAGTAAAAAAGATGGCCTGAGTCTTACAAGCATTAATCTTAATTTTCCAATATAATTTTGTGTTATATTAAGAGCAGATTGCGAAATTATTTCCTTTGCGGAAGCAAATATAGCTGTTTCGGAGTTTTGAAATCTAGGAAAATCATGGGTGAAAACAGTGAAAAGAATAAGGCCCAGAACTGAACCCTGGGGAACACCTGCTACACAAGTATACATATCAGACACAAAGTTGTTGACAGACACGATACATTTTCTCGAGTACAAAAAGGACTTAACAATTTTAATTAGGTACATTGCAAAATTTAAAATAAACATCTTGTATAGAAGACCATCATGCCAAACCGTATTAAATGCTTTTTCTACGTCAAGCAGTACCATACCTGTGCTTTTTCCATCACAAAAGTTTCGCTTGATATGGTTGGCAATACGATGTACTTGGTGAACAGTACTGTGAAATGGCCTAAATTCAAACTGTTCAGGTGGCAATATATTATTTCTTTCAATAAACATCACTATTCAAATTATATAGGACCTTTAAAAAAAATTAAGAGAAAATAAAAAACCAAAAATCTAAATCTTTTGAACTAAGTTTATTACAAGAAAATTTTATCAAAATCGTGCAAAGCTTTCGAGATAAATGGGTTTTGATAATATCTTGACTTCAATTTTTTTTTAAGAATCCAAAATTTGCTTCACAGTTGCTATAAAGTTAAAAGTGAAACAAATAGGAAACGTTTCGAATCACTGATAAATATGCATGAGAGTTTCAGTACAGCATTTGTGATTTTCGAATTTAGGCTTTCGCTGTCATGAAAATAAGAATTTGCAAAGTTAATTTTTGTAGTTTTAATGAAGATTGATGGTCAAAGGGCCTCCCGGGATCCTTATAGTTTATACAAGCTACGCTCGAAATGATTTTATAAATATAATTATTTCAATTATTAGTTTTGGATGAAATTACATATATTGAAAAAATTTTTTTCCGGTGGTTCATTTTGCATTTTTTTTTGTTGTTTTGCGACTCACGCTTTGCAAATTTCATTTCGTCATCATTTTACAATTTTTATTTATTTTTTTTTTAGTTAGCTTTTTGTAAATTTGTATTTTTTTTTTGCTGAAGAAATTAATAAACAACGATTTTAAAAGTCTTAAACCTGACCTAGGACGATGTTTTAAATACAAGTTTATCACATTTTCAAAAACCCATTGACTTTCGAGTTTTTAAAGAAATCAAAAGGTTCTTTGTTTCGTCAGTAGTGACGAAACATACATCAGCATTAACAGCACTGGTGTTAGTTAAATTAATTGTATTTGAAACTAATGATTCAACTGTAGTATTACCCATGGCGCACTGCTTGTTGGCAGTTGGCTGTACTTTGTCCATTCCTAACAATTTTTAATTCCAGGCATTATTTCTAAAAGTAGCTATGCCTTCTTTGATCAATGCATTTAGAACTTTCATCTCATTTAAATAAAATAATTTCTAGTTCTTATTCATTTAGATCTGTAGCTATTTATTATTTTAATTAGTTCAATTATATTTGTAGGTAAGATATTGACGCTTCCAAGTTTAATATTTTTTTTTAGGTACCTACGCAACGATTGAAGCAAAAGATGCAAAATTTTGATCAATTTGGGATTGATTAATATTAACATTTTAAAAATCAGAAAAATCACTCAATTTTGTTCACATTTGGCTCTTAAATGTTAACCAATTTTTAATTGTTGTAAAAACATTATTAACATATTTATTTAATCAAGACATTGAAGGGTATTTTAAATAATAGTCAACAGCACACGTATTTTTTATGGTAGGGTCACACTGGTCTTTTTTCAATATTCTTGGGAAAATCATGAATTAGATTTTCTATCAGAAAAATTAGTTTGAATTTTTTTTACAAAATGCATTTTGAAAATCGTGTCAAATATTTTTTTTTTTCAAAAAGATAGACAAAAATACATTCAAATAAAAATTAATAGACGCTAAAGATTTAATATGACAGATAAACAACAAATTTTGAAATTTTCAGAAACATACCAGCAAATATGCACAGCTAAAATTTCGTGATAGTTTCGAGTCATTTGAATCAGAATTCGTTTCAGCCTTATCCTTTTTGATGCTTATCCTTAAAAAAAAAACATGTCCAATTTAGTTAAAAACTTCAAAATGTATGATTTTTCGACTTTCTTATGCTGTTCTTTGGGAATTTTTTTTTGAATGTTTTTGTAAATTTTTTTAAACTAATTTTTGCGATAGAAAATCTAATTTCCTTCCCAAATTCTCTTGAATTATGTTCTCAAATTTTGGTGTAGTTTTCGAGTTATACCAGAAATATTGAGAAGTGACCATTCTCTCAAAAACACACTGATGAACTTAGTAGCATTTTTGGTTATAAGCATCCGCATGTTGTGTTCTTGATTAAAAAATGGGTTACTTCAGAATTCTGATACCAAAACAATAAAAAACAAAAAAAAAACCTTAGCAACATAGTAGGTAAGGTATTGAAAAATAAAAAAAATTGTATGTGATTTTAGAAATCCATTTACTGTAAAAAAATCAGTTCTTAAATTACACAGAATAATTAATTTATGTGTGGACGAGCTCATTTCCATTATTAGTCTAGGGATCAAAAACATGGTTCAGGATTTTTTGCGAAAACAAATCATGAAATTATAAGAAACCAGTGAACTATCCGAATTTTGGCTTTCTCCAAACAGCAAAAATAGTTTAGCTCTCTTTATCTAAGGACAATGGATAATGGTTTGTTCTTAATTTAAAAAATGGACATTTGAATCATCAAACTATATACGAGTATCTAAAGACGACATTCCATTTTTAAAATGATATTGATATGATGAGTTCTAGAGATGCTACGTTATAGTGCTAAAGGTTATGAAATAATTCAAGAGGATGGTGCTGATTTTAAAAAGACAACTTCTATTCTGTTCGTTGTTTATTCATTATATCACCAATTCAATGGAAAACACTTACCTACATTTAATATATTATAATTTTACACACTAACTTTTGCCTTTGAAAAATTCGATAGATATCTTTTGTCAACAGTGAGATGATGATGATGATGATAACTTCTGACAGAATAAAAAAAAAAAACTTTTATATTATACAGTAATTTTTTGAGAGAAGTCATTTCTGAGTGTTGACGTTGAGTATTATTAGGGGACAAGGCAAATTGCTTTATTTGCGTTTTCATTTAATCAGAAATTTTCAATTTCAATACAACTCAGTGTCAGAGATGAAAAATCTGCTTCCTATTCAAAAAGAAATAAAAAGAAAATTTAAATAACCACATCGGCGGAGTATGTGGCATCATTTACGCCACTGGCATCAAAAAAAAAAAAAAAAAAAAAGATACAGATATTGTACAAAACAACAGAAGAATGAACAATGATAAGCTATATACATATAACGTCGACGTTATTCATTCCACATGAACAATACCCTGATGGTGCCCCAAGCCTTAGAACGATGATGATGATGATGATGATGGAGGAGATGGCTTCTGTTATATACAAGTATACTACTGTCGCAGTATCAGCCGCGTTGTTTTTATCTATTTTTTTTTTTTTTTTTTGAAAATGGGGTACCCCACAACCTCTGTGCATGCCACGGATGAGAATGTTTCATTTTGCTATTACAATACAAACAAACGTACAAGCAGAATAACTGTAACATCAAGTCCCCAACACAATGGCAATCAATTAAGCTTCGTTAAGATCAATTTAAAATCCCGCATAAAATTTGCTCTGTGCCCGATACGCGACTCCCGCTCTCACGGAACCAACGAAAAAAAAAAAAATATAGATATTGCTGCCACCACCACCGCCGCGGACGGCCGACGACGACGACCGTCAGAATAACTACCACCAGAAAACGGTATACTGTCAGTTTGATATACTAGTTGATATAAAAAGTCGGACCGGACTCCGTCATGGAACTCTCGATCTGAATTCCTTGTGATGTGTGATCTCTTAAGACCCCTTGATAGACATAAAAATGTTCATCGCAATGATGAAGATGATGATGATGATGCAGCCAGCACAGGCGAGGCGTATATAATAGGTCGCATAGGGGCTAGTTTGATTTTTTTTATATTTTTGTTCTCTTCAAAAATGTTTACTGCCGACAAGTGGGAGTTGTTTTTTTTTATCATACATAAAAAACAGTATTTTATATGTTTATCATCGTGTTCTGAAAGATTGTAAGTAATCTCTGAAAAAAAGATTCTAAAGTTATAATTCAAACGCAGTTAAACTGCATGGAAGAATTTTAAATCATAAAACAAATATAATAACTCAAAAAAATAAAAAAGTACGTCGCTCAGTATTCATCAAACTTTGTTTGATAGCGTCTTAAGTTTGACTTGTTAATCTAGAAATAACAGCCTTTTTCTTCTGCAATAACAGACCTCAAAAAAAAGTTTATACGATTCTGATGAAATATTCTACGCAAAATCAAATTTTCAAAATAAAAATATTTCTTTGATTTTAAACCAAAAATAAAATAATTAAGATTTGAAGATAACGGTACTTGCAAAACAATTTAAAATAATAAATTTTTAACCTATTTCCGGCTATCGTTGCTGTTTTACCGGCGGGTTAACCGTTTTTAAACAAGGTGATTAATAAAATCTGTATCATTTGCATTTTTTACGCCGAGCCCAACAAAGAATTTAAAGTTATAATGAAGATTAATGCAATAATCAGTTTCTTATACTTAGGCGAAATAACTACACTACTTATTTTCAAATCTATTTTTGCCTGAAACAGAACAGGTAGTACAAAAAATGAGATATCAGCTTGAAAGAAAACAGTAAATGGATATTCCGTCCGACCAAAAAGTCTGATTGGAAACGGTAGTGTTTTTGAAATTAAATAAAAAATAAAAAAAACGTTCCAGGTCTCTGGTGAAATATACTTTGGTTGTTATTGTCGAAACATCGAAAGATTAATGTCCAATTTCAAAATTATTTAATAGGTTTTTTTTGGATATGGCGCTTACATCAATAAATCACTCATAACTTGCTTGTTTTCGATTTATAAAAATTTTATTTTGAGTTTAAAATAAATTATTTCTTTTTTGTATTTTTAAAAAATATTTATTTTCTTTTTATCTAGTTGTTATTTTATTGTTTTTTTTTAGAATCTTTTTATTTGTATATCAGTGGCGTGGCGTGGATAATTTTAAAAGGGAAGACGTTGAAAAATTTAGTTAGATATGTACCTATAAAAATAAAAATTAAAATCTGAAGATATTGTACCTACATAATATGCATTCCAATATTCTAGCCACATTTTTTATACTTCAAGACATTAATATTTCAATCAACAATGAGCTTAAAGCATAACAAAAGTGGCTTCAAAAGAAGCCGGTCTTGACAGACGCATGATACAATAACTTAAAAAAAATTCAGTATAATGTAGATAATAATTTTAAAATAAGAAAATTCAGAAAAATTATATAAATAATATATAAATTATATAAATAATAATGTCAGAAATAAAATTAAATCAAAATTAAAAACAGCTAAAATTCACACACTTAAAAAAAAACAAGTGAAATGTTTTGTTTAATTATTATTTTATAATTATTTGTATTCTAATGCTATTCTACGATCTTTTTTAATAAATTCTGCCAATACTCTTTCGTAGAAGTTTGGTCTATTTTTAATTTTAAGAAGAAGTCTTTTTTCTATTGATATGAGGGCTAAATCAGAGAGCCTGTCCTCGCCCTGTGAGTTTCTTAAATAGGTATGAATTCTTTTTAAAGCAGAAAAAGACCTCTCAACGGAGGCGACGGAAGTGGGAAGTGTTAAAAGTAAATTACTTAAGTTTAAGACTTGAGGGAACACTTCTTTCAGTGCTTCACTATTCAAATGGTTGCGAAGGTCGAGAACCTCAAACTTTCCAAGTGACGATGAAGAATATAATACATTAAGTTCATTTTTTAATGCCGTGAAGTCAAAAATTCTAGGAAAAAACTTAATTAGGGAAGATATTTTTACTTCTGGACTGGATCGAGAAAAAGTGTCATACTTTGAATTATTTAATAAATCCAAAAATGTAAGATTACTAAATGACTTGTATCTGGCATTTATTTGGCTAACTATATTGTCTTTAATTTCAACAAAAAGGCGCTTATAATTGGTCTTCAAATCGAAGTCAAGTAACCTGCGTTTACGTGGTGGTTCGATGCAATCATTTACGCTGTCATAAATAATTTCAAACATATTTAAAAAGTCAGAGCTTATCCATGATTCAAAATGTTCGATTTCTTGCTTAGCATATGTAACGTCTGTTTGTTTTTTTTGAATTAAATTAAATAATACATCGGTTTTACCAAATATTTCAGAAAGGATATGAAGCAAAAAACAAAATTCCTTACTCTCTAATTTATTTAACAAACTTTCTACCATCGAAAGTGTGTCAGTATCCCATTCCTTAGAGTCATTAATTATTTTATTAAAAGTTTCAATTATATCTATTCTACAGTTAAAGATAACGTTTATTATTCTTGAATGATAATGCCATCGAGTTTCCGATACTCCTGGCATGCGTCGATTGGAAATTTGTTTTAAAAGATTGGACCGCTTTGTAGATTTATTAAAAAATCGAACGATGCTATTAGTATAGCCAAAAAATAATTTAAGTTCTGCTATGTTTTCTAGAGATCGGGATAGTACTAAATTTAAAACATGTGCATAGCAAGGAATAAAATTTGCCATCGGACATTCATCAAGGACCTTCTTTTGGACACCACCCCCCTCGCCGGACATAACTGCGGCACCGTCGTAGGATTGTCCTATTAACTTTTCCTTGCAGTCGTATGTTTCAAGAATTTTAAATATATGATGGGATAACTCATTTGCATTACGACTTGCGCTAACGTCAAAAAATCCAAGAAATCTTTCTTGTATACCATCTTCTGACAAGTACCTAATTATTGCACTCAGTTGTTCCCTATGACTCAAATCTGGTGTTTCGTCGATCATAATCGATACGAATCGAGCTTCCTTGACCTCCGTTTTAATTTCGGATTTAATAACCGCCGCGATACTATGTATCAAATCGTTTTGAATATCGTTGGATAAACCTGAAAAAATTAGTTTGTTGGTACTTGAACACTGCTCTAAATGGGATTCCATTAAAGTGTCATATTTAGATAGAAAACAAACCGTTTCGACATAATTGCCACGATTATCTGAACTAGACCTTTCATCATGACCGCGAAATGCTAACTCCTGCCTGCCTAATAAAATTACTGTGTCAATAAAACGTTCCATTAGTTTCCGATTTTTATCTACTTTCTTATTATGAACAACGAAAGAATTTCCTAGAGAAGTTTCAATGCGATTCGTGCCAAATTCGTGTAGGGATAAACAACAACGAATATGTTTTTCTGTCTTAATATGTTTTTTCGAAGAATTAAATAAATTATTTATATCAGTGAAACCCGTTCGGCTCCAAACACTGGATGAACTTGAAAAAAGAAGACAAGGAAAACAAAACATTTTATTAAGCTTGCAACTCCCAGTTAGCCACTTATATTTTTGGTATAAGGAAACATTAAAATGTGTCACAAAACCATCCTTCCTTTGGTAACTGACATTTATAAAAGGCATAGAACGCCCTGTATCTATAACTTTTTTTTTTATCAACAAAAGATAGCTTACTAAAATTATTTGAATCCTCCAAGAGGAAATCAGTTAAACAGCACTCTACACTAATCAAAGACATTTCCCAAAAAAAATCTAAAACTGCACTAAAATTAAGAAGCTAAAATGTTTTTATCAATAAGTTTGTAATAAAAGAAACTAAAAAAATACACCTTAACCTTCACTTTCACTTTCACGTCTAACTTTTCACTATTTTAATTTAAGATTTTATCAAATTGGCTTTACAAAACACTAGATCTAATTCAAGTTATTGCACTTGTGCAACGCAGTCTGTCAATAAATTCCAACTGAATCTAAATTTAAATTTAAATTCCAACTAAAAAAAAACTAATGTATTTTATTTGACGTTTGACCTGAACTTCTCTTAAGCGGAATGCTGAATTTTCTCTTTATCTTATCTTGTATCTTCCGATTGAAATGCAATGCTAGTAGCTAAAGGGAGAATGAAATGAAACAATTCCAATTCCAAAAAGGTATACAGCGAGATTTGGTTCATAAGACAAAATGTAGCGTCTTATTTTTTGAATATAAAAGCGGGTGTTGAACAAAGAGGATCCGAATCACAATGCTTGTAGAAGAAAGGGATATGAAACAAATAAATAAGACGGAAAAATCTTCATATTTTTTATTCTATTATTGAGATAGAGAGCGGTAGTTGAAAACTTTAACTAAGAGTAGTTTTGTGGCTCTCTTCGTTGGTTTGTTGTTTGTGAATTGTGATTTGTAGAATGTGCTTGAATGAAGTATGAAGATACAGACGAGAAGCAGAATGGAAAAATTAAACTTATTCGATGGTTTGTGTGTGCGTGTGTAGATTTTTCATGTTTGTTTGGCAGATAGTGCTTACTTTTGTTGGATTTTTAAAAGGGAAGACGGTAGGAATCGTGTTATATGGACGCCACGCCACTGTTGTATATTAATTCTTGTTTACCTTTTTGGAAAAAAAAATAGAATTTAACAACACTTGAAAGTTATCCGTGGCGTAATGGTTAGTACGTATGGCTGTCACGCGGGAAGTCTGAGTTCGATTCCCCAGCCTCTATCTTCTATCTTAAGAACAGAAATGTTCTTTCGGGGGCTGCTGTGCGTGAGAAATTGACTAATTCTCTAAGACTGTTCATTTGTCAAGAATGTTTCTCGCCCTAGCCGTTCGGATTCGACGTAAAATTTTAGGTTTAGGAGAGTTGTAAGTCAATCAGTAGCCCTGACTACTTGAGAGGCATGATTGAGACAGAGAACACAAATAAAAGCACCAAAAACGTTAATAACAAAACAGCAAATCATTCACTCACTTTGACCACCAAGACTATCGGAATGTCTTGATCTAAGAAAAACATTCTCCGGTCGTTTTGGTTTCGGCTATGAGTTAGTATCGTCTTGGTCTAGTCTCATTTCTCGAGACCAGACTAAGATAGAGACTGCTCTCTGCCTCGTGGCTAACCCTACTTATTATGAGTTCACTTACGAATTCTCAAAAGGTGAATAAGCTGAATTAAATTACGTAAGAGCCTATTTTTAACTTCCCATAGGGAGTTATTGTAATCGGTCCGATTTGTCAAATTGAAATTTTTGACATTTCTCGACGTTTCAAGGTCCCTAGAGCCTATTTCAATCATTTTTAGAGAGATGTCTGTGTGTGCGTGTGTACGTACGTTCGTACGTTCGTACGTCCGTACGTTCTGGTACCATTTTTCGTCGTCGATATCTCAATGACGAGTAGAGATATCGACTTGAAATAAATTTTGTTTTACAGATAATAACTTCGAAAGAAACTGAAAGGGCGTTTATTAATATTCAATCAGTTGTTTTTTTACTATAGCAGTTTAAAAAAAAAGTGAAAATTTTGGTTGGGCTCAAATATCTCACGAACAAATAATGTTATTGACTTGAAATAAATTTTATTCGACATATTATGACGTCATACAAATTTGATATGAATTTGGAAAAAAATCAATACACCGTTATTTTTTAAAATCATAAAAACTAAAAAAAAAATGTTTATAGCTCGAATATCCTTAGATGGAAAAACGATATTAACTTTAAAATAATTTTATTTAACGAAAAATGTTGTTTTTGACTACTGGTGAAAATTTCAAAAAAATTTAATGGACAGTTTTTTTACATGTTACAAAAAATTAAAAACTACAAAAAATTCTACCAAAAATTGGTCTAAATTGTCTTTCGACTCAAATTTCTTAAAAACGGGTAACGATATTGACTTCTTGTTTGATTTATTTTCTACATAACATAATTGTTAGCAACTGATAAAATTTTGACAAATATTGAATGGGCAGTTTTTCAACAAAAAATCAAAAACTGTTAAAAATTCTAAAGAAAAGTAGTTACAGTTGTATTTCAGCTCGAATATCCTGAGAACGACCAACGACTGTGCCTTCTAAAATATTTAATTTTATACATAGTACAATTTTTTTATGAAAGGTTGAATTTTGACAAATATCTAATTGAAAGTTTTTGACAAAAAATATTTAAAAAAAATAAACTAAAAAGTGGTAAAATTGGTTTTTCGACTGGAATATCTTGAGAACGAACAATGATATTGACTTTGCCATTAGGTATTTAATCTCTATAATATATGTGCATTCCGTAAATCTCTTTAAATAATTAATTGCTTTTCAATCTTAAAGTAATGATTGTTTGAATTTAACAGCTAAAGTTTGTTTCGCAGAAAATTTGGTTTTTTTAAAAAAACTAAATATAAAGTTTTCAAGATCACAAATGGGAAGTTATCAGTGTGGGTCGCACCCAGCCTCTTTTTTCAATTTGTGCTAGGGCTGGCTCCACGAGGCTTGTGAAGTCCCGAAGCGGACTGCCCAGCCCTATGTGCCCCACCTCCTATACTGAAAGATTATATTTCTATAAGCATGGGACAGAAAATTTTGATTGCCCATCAATTTCCCAAGTACATCGGTTTTCCTTAACTGCAAGGCGGTGATACAAACTAGTTCTGATTTTTTTCCGCGATTAATATCCCATGTACATAAGTTTCTAGATACTACCAACAAATTCTGAACTTTATCTCTGTTCTTAGAGTCCGTGGAACGAACTTATTTTTCAAAAACCAAGAACACAAAATTGTATGGAAAATTTATCTCAAACGCAAGAATTGTTAATGACACAAAATACTATTAATTTTCAGTGAAAAAATTAAAAGGAACTAACAAATCACAACTCATAGAAAACAGTTCCTCTGTCGGGCAAAACTGCTCTTAAAAAAAGTGGCAAGGTTCCCCAGCATAGCTTGTTTTTGAAAGTGTTAAAATGTTTTTTCTTGCAAGAAACTAATGTAAATGGAGTAACTCTAATCAGGACGACCTATCGATGAAAAAATATTTTGAGATAAATCTTTCCGAAGCAAAATCTTATGATTAATTCGAGGCTCACAATACCTGCCAGAATTAAAGTGTTTGAAGCTGTTATGCGATCGATAATGTGTACGGTTGCCAAGTGAGGCCGTCAGTGCAATAGTGGCGTAACCCACTTTTTGTCAAAAATAAGTTTTTCGTGAAAATGGGTCCCTTAATATATCTATTTTAATACAAAAATAGTTTTATGCAGCTACCTACACTCAAAACCAGATGGCACTCAAAAACGTGTTATTGCATTTTATAATTTGATCATAGTTTGAGTGCAATAGTGGCGTAACCTTCATACTTCTCTTGGAAACTGTTTGCTTCGGTATAGATTGTGACCATTTCCTTTGGTATACATATAATATGAGCAGTGAAAAAGTTCACACGTATGTTTGGGAAGAGTTTACAACGTCAAGGGGGCCTCAAGAAATTGGATCTTGTTTTATGCAATATTTTAAGAACGTAGAACAGTCTAAAAAAAATATTATGTATTCTGATCAATGGGGGAGCCAAAATATGAATATAAGACTTTCCCTGTTGTGACAACTAATGGTATACCATCCCAATTTTATTGTTAAAGAAATGAACCGTAAATTTTTAGTTAGTGGCCATTCCTATTTGCCATCTGACCAAGATTTTGGTTTAATAAAGAAGAAGAAAAGAATTTATAAGGATATCTTCGTCCCAAATGATTGGGTAAATGTCATTTCCTCGGCCAGAAAGAGAAACCCATTTGAAATTTTGAAAATGACTTCATCTGATTTTTTTTCCTCAAAATCTCTGGAAGAAAATATCACAAACAAGAAAATGTCCATTTCCAATTCCAAGGTTGAATGGCTTGAAATTCAGTAATTACATTTCAAAAAAAATAAAACATTTTCAATATTTTATACATAAGTATTCTAATGAAATTGATGTTTTACTCGAATAGGTAAATTTAAAAAGAGACAATCCGTGGATATTAAAAAAACTCAACCAGCTTGAGGAACCTAAAATAAATGATAAAAAAAGAGAGACTTAATAGAACTGCTTCAATTTATACCACCAATCCATAACTTTTTTTATAATAATTTAAAAACGTCAACAGGTGTTCCAATTGAAAAATTTTACGTTTTGTCAGACTAGGAATAAAATCATTAAGAAATAAGTAAAAATGTACACATAATTTTTTGTTGTTAAAATATTGAACTATGAAAGAAATAAAAAAATTATATAATAAATTTGGCGTAACCTTTCTTTTTTCTTTATTTTTAATGAAAACCATGAATGCAATAGTGGCGTAACCCACTTTTTTTTCCAAAATAATATTGAATTTAAAAAAAAAGAAGCTTGGCCTACAAAGTATGTCCCTTTTCAAACTCTTCTACGTTTTTAGATTAATCAAAAATGTCAAAGGGAAAATACAAAAAATGTTTAAAGAAACCCTGTTTCTTAAATCTCTCGTAGCTCTAAAGTGAATTTTATGGGTTACGCCACTATTGCTCTCACGGCCTCAAGTATAGGAAGCAAAATACTATGATGAAGTCGAAAAACTGCTGCGATTCTTTCTAAAAAAGTTATTCCAACTGCCATCAGCCACACCTAATTATGCACTCTAAATCCAATCTGGCATATCACCACTTTTTATATTCACCATCAAACCCAGTATGAACTAAATTTAGAAGTTTTTAAAAGGAGAAGACGATACAAGACTCAGCAGAGTTCTTGCAAAAACGCAATTCGAACAAAATCACTCTTTTATAAAGATTGGGAAAATATTGCCCATAGATATGCTGCAATTAAACGAAAACAACCTCGATAACTGGCAAGGACTCACCCAAGCATTTATATTGGATGTGGAACGGGCGATAAAAAACAGAAAATATCGATATCGATAATGCTGAAAATTTAAGTTCACGAACATTGTACCGTAACCTTAACCACCAGGAAATCGACTGCATGAACTCCAACCTTAGTACCAAACAGATATCATTGGCAATACGAGCGAGGAGAACTGCTAAAGATAAACTGGATGCCACATCGGGATGATCTGGAAGGTCGTTGCAGTTTGTGTAATTAGGGTGATGACGAGAATGTTTTACAATTTCTTGGATCATGTCCAATCCTTAAGGAAATTAGGCGAAATCATTGTGGTGTCAATATAATGACATCCGACAACATCAAGAATATCTTAAACGATACTCAACACTGTATCGTCTTGTCTCATACTGCTAAACTGCTCTTTCTTATAGAAAACGAATAATAGATAAAAACTTTTAAATGGGATTTTATGTATACCCTTTATATGTCAGAGACACAGTGTGAGCTTTAGGTAAGTAGGAGGGGATGTGAGAGTATATGTCGGTGAAAATTAATCTTGAATTTCAGTATATCACAATGAGAGGGAAAGACAGAGCGTAGAAGGGTATTCCACATTCGCGTAGTTCGGCTAAAGAACGAATCCCTGTACTTCACAGTACGGCCGAAATTGATTTCAAGAGCAATCTGATGAGCATTCCTGGAAGCGCAAGTATTACTGTTGAAACGTTTAAGGGGAGGAATGCAACTGGCTATTTCATTAGAGCACTTACCATAAAAGTAACGATAAAAGAGTGAGAGACAGGAAACGTTACGCCGGTGTTCGAGTGACGTAACAATATCGATGATGTTCCTGTCTCCGATCATTTTGAAGGCTCGTCTCTTTATACTGTCCAAGAGGCTTAAGTAAGTTGCTTTAGCACCAGCCCAGAGATGGGAGTTATACTGAAGCTTTGAACTTTTTGAACTAATTTTGTAAATTTGCTGTCAATTCTCGGAAGCCGTCATACTTAAATGTACAATTTTTATAAATATTTATATAATCTCATGATTTAATTAAGTACCATTAACTAACTAACTAATTAATTTTATTTACTACAAAAAATGTATTTACGGGAAATTGTTTATGTGTTTATGACAAAGAAGTATTTAAGAAAGGACTATTGATGTGATTCCTTCACACAAACGCCTCCAACTCGCTGCGAACTCTCAAATTTTGTGAAAAGTTTCCAATTAGAGATGTAGGTACAACGAGAATTATTTTTACCATTTTCACGTTTTGTTCGTTTGACAAAAAGGTTCGATTGAAACAGGTACCCTACTTCCAAATTCCCCTCTTCCCCCCTACCATACATACTTTATTAAAATTTTATAATAAGGGCACTGACAATCCTTTATTGAAATTCCAATTGAAATTTTACGCATGCAATCATACATATCTAAGTGTAAAAAGCAGTAAATTAAAAAAAAAAACTAGAATAAAATTATTCTTATTTGACAAACCCTCTTTTTCCCAATCATATTATTTCCCATACCGCAAACGATCTTCAGAAAAAAGAATTAACTTCTCATTTACAAAAGTATGTCGGTATCTCTATTTTAGAATCTTCTAACAGTCGGCACCTTCCATATTCATCATTCATTCATAAAAATGATTGTTCGAGGGATAACTACCGCAACAGGGCGTCTAATAGGGGATGCTTCATAGAAGACCGTAAATATTGTTTGCAAAGCAGGGGCAGCAACCCGCATCAACAAAAACAACCAAATTATGAGTTCAATGGCTCTTCAATTTCACTTTCTTTATACCTTCATACCAACAAATATAATAAAAACAATATTTAAACGTCGCGTCGGCCACATTACATTTTCGGAATCACAAGAGTTAAAAGATCCCCATTCAATAGGTACACTTGAAATTTCCCACACCCTTAGAAGAAAATGTTTAAAAATTTTCCCAATATATCGAAGAGAAAATTCGCAAGTAGTGAACTCTTATCGATGCGGGTCAATATCCTTGTGCCTTATTATTTTATGTAACGCGACGCGGGTAAGGGGTTCCTCTTCCTCTTTTTCTTTTTTCTTTTTCTGTCTCTTTCAGGTCAGAATAATTTTCCTGTTTGCATCAATGAGATGCAGATATACAAAGTGAAAATGCATTCGAAGGTCTTCGATTGGCGACCCAATTTTAAATCAGCGATTTTTCAGTGTTCTGAATACTCAAAGTCTCCTATCGTCCTGCACGCTATCCTGTATATATGGAATAAACTGCGATATTGTAATTAATTTTTCAGATGAAAATATTGTATAACCGCCCCAAGCAACAACAAAAGCACAACAATAATATTTTCCATTACTGTAACCCGTTGCCCAAATGGCTACCCTTTTAGTCGAATACTTCCGTTCCGTTTCTTTTGTGTCCGTTTCGAAGTGGAATAATTATATTTTAATGAAGAACGCAAAGGGACAGTCAAACAAGCCAACATGCACCGCGTTGTTGTTGGGTGGGCGCTGCGCCAGCCCATTGTTGGTCTGGGTGGGCGATGGTGAAAAATTATAATATCCGGTGTCATACACAGAGAAAAAATAATCACATAAAATAAAATAAAAACACAAAGATTTCTTTATGATCTTTATCCAATAACTGGGTCATATTAAAAAATGTTGAAAATCTTATTGGCCATTCTAGCAAACAAGGATTTCTTTTTTTTTAGTTAATTTCCAAATTTCAGTTCATTTTCCTTTTTTTTGTTCTATTGATTAATATTTTAAATAGTCTTCTTCTTAAAATAAGACGAAAATCTTATTAAATTTAATTAAATTTATCCCATTTCTCTATAGAAATATTTGAAAAAAATATTTAAATAGCACATTGTTTTTTTTAATAAATATTTTTCTCTGTGTTTTTGGGTGCGGGAGAAGCGTGAACAACTAAGAGAAGGCCAATATTTCTGACGACTTATTAGCTATATTTTTTCGAGGAATCTAAGGCGATGGATGTAATAATTACTTTGTTAAGGACTTGTAATAAGGAGAGAAGAAATAAAAAAAAAAAATAAACACAAAAAGACAAACCACCCACCATCATCATTTTCCTTATAGAATAATCTTCTACGTTTTTTTTGTTGTCGAGGCTACGACTTTTATATAAATTCGTATAGGGTGTGTTCTCTGAGTTTTTGAGCCCTTTTCATGTTCTAGTAAATCACTGTATTTTGGCAGATTTCATTAATCGCTAAAACACTATCTGACGCATATAAAATGTCTTCTTCAAATCCATAAAGCCATAAGTTAAAAGTCAACTTAATTTTAAGCTAAGTTTTAAGTCTAGCAGAATTTAATAAATTTTAGAACACCCTGTAATCTAGACTGGGTAAGTTTCTTTATTTTTTTTTTATCTGCTCATTTTGATAGAATTAATTAAAAGAGTGGAGAGATTTTTTTGCACTTTCCATCTAATTGGCGTTGGCGGTTCTTGTTAAGAAAAAAAAAGAAAAAAAAACGGTCGTTGTGAAGACTACGAGGAGGACATTAGTCAAGGGAATGAGACCAGAGCAGAGAAGAGCTGAGCACTCAACGGTGGCTTTTAAAGGGCAAGTTTAGCAAGTAAGGGTGCACATTTTGCTTTAATTTATTCGAAAGCTCTACATCACTTTACGTGAAGAGTGTGTGCAAATTAAAGAGGCACATACATTTTTTTTTCCATTTTTTTTTTAAAGATATTTCCTTAAGCATTGAGAGTTTCGGCCTTGGTGAAGATTTAATATGTAGCAAAAAAAAATTATAGGCAGTCACCTCAGGAAATTCAAGGTGAAAAAATTGTTTTGGCTTTAGTTATGAAGTCGGTTTTTTAATGTAGTTCAAAAGAAGGGACTTCTCAAGGAACTGAAATAATTTAAAACAATCCTCATGGTGTTTCATGAAAATTCACGTAAGTAAGGTACCTTAACATTTTAAATTGGATTAAGGAGCTCATAATTAAGATAATAAGTACTTAGTTAGTTTTGAAATGCTGAAGCAGTTAATTGAGAAGCTATTAGTTTTGGTGTTATTGTTGATGTTGGTTCTTTTATTTTTCAAAAAATTGAACATGGTTTACTACAGAAAGTGTAGCTTTTTTGTTTAGAGTTCATGAATGACTCCAATTGGAACTTGGGATATTTAAAGAGATGATTTCTTCTCGTAAAGGATGTTTTTTTTTAAAGCTCGCAACACTTTTTTTTATTTGCGGCCATTTTACCAGTTGTTATAAGTAATTTATGTTTAATTTGGTTTGGAATTTCAACAAAAATAGGCTGACGCCTGAACAACAAGGCATAGGTTTTGTGGGTTGACCCATAATAAGATTGCCGTTGATCCCGATTTTTAAAAGAGAATTTTGCTTAGCGATGAAGCTCACTTTTGGTTGAATGGCTGCTACAATAATCAAAAATGCAGTATTTGGAGTGAAGATCAAGTAAACTATTTTGAGACACCGTTACATACAGAAAATTGGCTGTTTGGTGCGCTTAATGGGCTCGTGGAATCAATTGATCGTACTTCCTTAAAAACGATGCTATAGCCAGAACCTTACAGTCAATGGTGACAGCTATAGAGCCATGATTATTGACTTTTTCGTTCCTCAATTGAACAACCATGATGTGCAGGAG
Organism: Syrphus vitripennis; assembly: GCA_958431115.1. Classification (NCBI taxonomy): domain Eukaryota; kingdom Metazoa; phylum Arthropoda; class Insecta; order Diptera; family Syrphidae; genus Syrphus; species Syrphus vitripennis. The sequence goes on along the minus strand of OY288108.1, from coordinate 58,439,910 downwards.
CTGTTTTTGCAACAAAACAGCTCAACATGTCATACAGCTCATGCTACAATTAATTTATTGACGAAAAGTTTGGTATCATATTGTTTCAATTTTTGGACCCGTGAGTTGGCCTTAAAAATCGCCTTAAAGCCACTAGACTATTTTCTGTTGGGACATGTGAAGTCACTATAATTTACGCTGCCGATAAGCTTTAAGCGATCGACCACTTGGAGGACAACTATTGCCGATATACGCCACAAATGTTGGAAAAAGTGATCGAAAATTGGACCTCCCGATTAAATTACGTTCGAGCCCAGTGCAAATTTAATGATGTTCTAGGGATAATTTAAGGGATAATTTTGAAGTTTTAGGTGGTGGTAAATATATAAAAGGATATTCGTTTAACTTCAATCTAAGAAGTACCTGAGCGATAATGAGAAAAAAATGTTCAAAGTGTCTGGTTAAATATATTTAAAACTTAAGTTCAAATTGTCAACTTCAAGAACAATGTATTTTGAAAATTTCGGAAGATTTAAAAACGTTGCGGATCTGGTTCATACGCCATAAATAAATAGTAAGCTAAAAAGCTAAACTTGTTCCAATTAAATAATCAGGTAATTATAAACGATTTCAAACTTTATTTCCATGGACATCATTGTAAACAATTTTGCAATAATTGTGGACACAGTAATTTCAATGGTATAGTTTAAACTGATCACCTATAATTATTGTTTCAAAATTGAATCAGTGCATAGTTAAAAATATTTAGGAGTGACTTAAAAAAAAAAATCAATAATTATAAACATCTCTTTTCGAACTGAATTTAGGATTCAAACAAATTCAGTTAATTGCGACGTATTTTTAAAGTTGTCTTAGTTTATGACCTGACTTGACATAAAATATTTGACATTAATGCTGTTTTTCATAATGTAAATTGTTATTTGAAATGTGTACACTATAACAGGCTTATAACGTCCTATAATGCACTCTTTCTTGAATATTATTGATCTTAGACGTTTTGACAAACTCAAAAACTGTTTTCCGATTACACACAAATGTGGCCAATTTTTTTTTCAAATAAGTCATTTAAGCTGCTTTAATTTTTGAGTAAAGACGCATATTTTGCAATCAAATCCATAAATTATTCGGTAAGACTTTGATTTCTTAGCAGAATTCGTAAAAGTTAAAAATGTTTTAGTTTCATAATTCATTTCGCACTCTTATGGGCCATGCATTTGTAAATTTTAGTTTTAAAAATGATTTTCTGTTTGAAAGTTCGTCGGAACTCAAGAAGCGCTAATGGCATGGAAGCGTGAACGAAACAGTGTCTAAGTTAAAATCCTTTTGCAATCTGCGGCACAGGCAACTTATCTCCCATAAGAAATAAAATTAAAATATCAATGAATGAATAAGAATACCAAATTTCTAGGCCTAGAAATTCATGAATTTAATAATTTCTTAAATTTACGGTAACATATGGAATCACTAAAAAATAAAAAGTAAAATATTTCAGAAATTACAAGTTTCAAAAGCGAAAAAAAAAATTATGCAAAAAGCCTCGCATTACGTATATAATGATGCGATAAAAATATTTATATACATATTTAAAATATTTAGACTTTTTTCATTTGATTTTAATGGATATTTGTGTGTTCCGGTTGACTGATTTTTTTTTAATTGAATTTGATTGATAATTTCTTTCCTTGAATTATATCGATTCAATTACATTCCAGAATTGTCTTATATTCCTAGAAATGTTTAAATTTTAGAGGCTAAACGCAAGTCATTTTCAATGCTCCATTGTTATGCATTGTATAACATTGAAATATTTAATCTTTGTATGTGTACGCCTTTTGGGTATGCAATCATTTTTTAATAAGTGTTAGTTCAATTTTTGTGTTGCATACTTGAGGGGTTGTCAAAGCGATGAAGAGTACGTAATGCATGGATGTATTTACCTACAAGTAAACACATGTATCTTTATTATCTTCGTAATGTTAAGTTACCAAATCAACATTGAACGTTTTTTTTTATAATTTGGAATAAGTGTTCGTTGCATCATGAGTAATTTTTAATAGAGTTTTGCATTAGTTCTTGCAATTAGATTCTTTTTACTCAATGTAATGTTGTTGTATTATTTTTTTTATTCATTCTAAAGTACTCTCAGAGCCTTTGGCTAGTATCAACTATAGTATCATGAAATGAACAGAAAAGAAAAATTGAAATAAAAAGATTTTTAAATTTTTTTTCTGTTCTTTCAAGCAAAATTTTGATAGGTACCAATACTGCTTAGAAAAACAGAGAGAAAACTTGACTTGACACTTGGAGAATATTAAAAAAAAATAATAATTTCCAGCTTTTTGAGAGCATGAAGATTCACTAATATCATAAATATATGGCAAATCTGCTGTAAATACAGAAGCTCTTAGTTGAATTTCATTTTTAGTTGTTGTAAAAACCGCACAATCCGACCTCATTGTCTAGTTTGCAAAAAAATAGAAGAAAATAACTTTTAAATCTTGCAACCAGCGAACAAAAATCTTTTCACCTCCTCTTGCTGTAGGTACCGCCAACACGATACTCCTGAATGACGCAAAAACTTGGTAACTTATCACAGCGGAACAGAGTTAAGGTAGAATGCAAATAAGAACAACAAATATAAATGAAAAGAAATGTAACCAGAAATCATCATGTTTTTTTTTTGCAAACACAAACACACCCTTCTCGCAAATATCTATACTTTTCCTATAACCAATTCTCAATGTACAGTACAGCCTTACCTCTCTTTTGCAATATTTTCGTCCACCTGCTTCTACGATTTTTGTTTTTTTGTTTTTTGAACAAATGCATTTTTGTATTTCTGTCTTCCAATTTGTTGTGATAGCCATGAATGCACTTGAATTCCACCATGAAAAGAAGATAACCAAAATTGGGTAACTCCGATATGAATAGCCAGGGTTGAATTTTTTAAATACAGGGCGGAAAATCGAAAATTAAAAATCCGGTTCTATTCAAGATACCGTTGATAATAGGTTTTCTTAAAAAATATTTTTTGACTTAATAATAATTGCAATTGTTTACAAGACCCCATTAAAAAATTTCATTAAAATCATTAGAACCATTTTCGAGATAAATGCCGAAATGCATGTTAAATGAGCGTTTTGCGTTTTCGGGGTGTATAGTGTTTTTTGGAACGTATATCACGTTTTCTTGATATTTTTTTTTAAGCAAAAAATAAACCCGACGATAAGAAAATTGATTTTGTTGGCCCACTTTAAAGGACATTAAAAATTTGAAAATGTGGGAGGTTACCTTGTTTTGATTTTCTCAAAAAGTTTATATGATTCTAATCAATTTTTTTCTTTCAAAAGCGTCTATAAAAATACTTGAATTTTTAAAACAATTTTTTTTTGATTTTAAAAACAAGTATGTAGATATTAATTCTTTTTTAAATATAATTTTTTTTTTGGAGAATCTAATTTTTCTATCTGCTATTAGTTGATCCGAAGTTTTGTTTTTTGATTTGTTCTTATAAGTTTCATGTTTTAAGTATCAATGCTAAGTACCTAATTTAAAAAAATTAAAATATACAGAACCTAAAATTTTAATTTTGTTAAAAATTCTCTAAAAATATTAATATCAAAATATAAAAAACTCATTAAAAAATATAACGGGATTTAATCTTAAAAAAAGTAATGAACATCTTAATGTTTGCCCAAAATTTTGGTGTTTCAAATTTTCCCATACTCAGCATAGCAATCCTAAAAAAAACACCACGCGTGCAGCAATTTTCAGTTTCGCATTGAAAGCATCAGTTGAATATATGTAAATAACCTTCAAAAACTCGTAGTCAAGAGTATAAAAAAATTTAAATTTTGAAAATCGCCTGGAAAATATATGCAAAATTCTATCTAGGATATGTGCTTTTATCATTTAAGTTTCATAGTGACCTAAAACATTTTTCAAGTATTCATATTTGAGATACTTCAAAACAGCTTTGGAAACATAAACCTTAAATATCGAAGAAATATTTATCGAGTTTTAGTCAATTTGACGCAGCTAAATCGAAAATTTTGAAAATTTTCTAGCATTTACACAATTTTACACACAATCTTTAAATTTTGTTTTGTTAATTCTGAAGTATTTTAACATATAACAGCAACTTCGTGCGATCCAGTCGTAATTATATGATTAAATAAATATTTCATTCCTTTTAATACTTTTACCCCTTTAATTTTTTAATTTTCAAAAATGGATCAGCAGTCAAATTCAAGGTAACAGCCCGATTTTGGCAAACCTCACTGACACCTCACAAGTCACAACAACCTCACAAGGTGAGGTAAATATAATTTTGTGAGGTTTTCGTATTCTAACAGCATACTCACAACTTATGAGCATCACAATTCTAATTAACTTATTGTATTGGTTAGATTGCAGCGCCGACTACTTTTAAAATCCTTGCGAGACATCCTTACGTTTAAGCGTTGTTCGTTTGACACCGTGACAGTCTGCTAGTCTGTTTAATTAACTTTTTTTATTGGTCCTCTTTTATCTTTAAAAATACAAAATTACCTTCCAATATTTCATTCATCATTTCTGTTTCACTTGAATTTGATTCGTTTTATTTTTTATAATAATCAGCTGTTAGATTCGAAATAAAAAATTCACCTTTACTGTGGTGAATTTGTTGTGAGGTTTCTTGTGAGGATTGTTTGAGTTGTGAGAATACCAAAAATGTTATCGATCACAAAAACCTCACAAGAAATCGACTTCAGAAGAGCTTGTGACTTATGAGTCCTCACAACGTCAGAATCAGGCTGTAAGTTTACTAACCGATATACTAGCAAATTTTTGAATACATTTCTTGAATTCAAACTTGGAATTACTAAAAAAATTTCAATTCGCAGGTTTTTAAACTTTTCAACAACCAATTAATTTTTGGACTTATCGGTGGTCTTTCCTAGTATAAAGAAAATCATTTGGATTTTTTTGAAACATATTTAAATTTAGTATTTTGATGTAAAAAAAATTAAACTAGATTAAAATTAGTGTTCCTAATTTCTCCGACAAAAAAAGTGGAAACGTGAGCCATGACTTTAGGCGGGAATCGAATATCAATTGGCGGGAACTGTAGGTAATATTAGATTGACAGAAGGTGTCAATGTGACAAGATAGGTTTTTTTCCAAAACAGAGCCTCAGAAATGGTAACAGAAATTTTTCCAGAATATATCAGTATTCTTCATCATTTTTGGGTTTAGCTTTTTTGTAGAAATTCAAATACAGCCCTGGTGAAAATGCAATATCCATTGTTGTTTCCTGTAGTACCTACATAGCAGGTGGCATTGCAATTCAGCAAAATCGGTCACTAAAGAAACGAAAAGGAATATAGCTTTTTGTAGTTTTTGAAGTGCGGATTTCATATTTTTGCAATTGGACAATTTATCAATATTCTATCATACATAATAATAAAACTGATATCTTTCTATGGTGCTCCTTTCTAAGCTCTTTTGGTTCCTTGTGATTTTTTTTTATTCATTTACGAATAAATGTATCCAATATGCATACCCATATGTACCATGCATGATGTTTGTAAATTGCACTTTCTTTGTTGTAGATAAATGGACGGAAAAATAGATGGTATGGTAGTTTGGTTCTGTTTCCAACACTGAAAAATGCTTCAATCAATTTATTATAGAAAAGGCCCTTCGGCAATCTAAGGGAAATTATATGCAGATGCACAGTATTCTTTCTGGGGATAAAAAAGAGTCCATTGAAAATGGAAAAAAAAATATCTATGAAAACTCGAAATAAAATTGATTTTCAATTGAGAGCTGAAAAATTGAAAAGTTATTGTGCAATGTAAGGTTGTTGGTATGATACTTTATTTTTATGAATATTATTTAAATATAAGTACGTAAAGAGGAGATGATTTTGATGTGTCGTGATGTTGGAATAAAAAGAGGGTTCCAGTGAATTGTTTTTTTTCTTTAACCGACACGCGACGGTTGTTATGATCCAGAGTCTCCGGACAGGGAGACTGGGTCCACATCTTCTGGACATCTTCTCTTTACCTGACAGTACCAAACAAGTTGACGTATGAAGGCTTCCTCGGATATTCTTGCTTCTTATTCGATCACGCTTTGTAACTCTTGCTGTCAGGCAAAGCATATTCATTTCAGCTGCCGTCAATTTACTGTCATACTTTTTGTACATTGTACACACTGTGGAGAGTATGGACTAACAACTGCCTTGTAGAGTGTTCTTTTCAGCTTAGAGGGTATTTTCCGATCACAGTTCATAGCAGAATTTTCCCGCCACTTCATCTGCCCCACGCCATTACAAGATCCTTCACTATTGATCACAGATCCAAGATATACAAATCTTCCGAACTTTGGAAGCACTGTTCCATTCAATTAGCTGTCCGGAAAAGACATGTGAGTATCAGAAAATGGACACCCTAGGTATGCGGTATTTTTTCACGCTAATCCAATTACCATCCTAAGTGTCATGCTACGTTATCTTCACTTACGATGGCTCTATTGTCCTCTTATCCTCAAGCAGAAAGTCAAGGATTACTCATATCAGATCTCGTGGTTGTCTTCTAAAGGGTGTCCCAACAAGAACGCAAGATTTAAATTTTAAATAAAACGCAGATATTTAAAAAAAAATCTCGAAATCTTTATTTGTAAAGTAGACAGGATGAGGTTATACATATCGGGCAGATGGCCGCCGCGGCTTTGCTGGCACATACGCGATCTTTTAATGAAATTTTCAATGACCGTTTTGCATAAATGCTGCGGTATTTCATTAATGCAGCGTCCAATTTCTTCTTTTAAGGTTTGAGTCGTCGTCGGCTGGTTATTCGCATAAAACATCGACTTCAAAAAACCCCAAAGAAAAAAGTCCAATGCTGTTAAATCGCACGACCTAGGCGGCCAATTCTGGTCTCCAAAACGCGAAATAACACAACCGGGAAATGACTGATGCAGCAATTGAATTGTTTCTCTGGCTGTATGAGATGTGGCGCCGTCTGGTTGAAACCACATCCCCTCCACATTCATTTCTTCAATTCTAAGCACGAAAAAATTGTTTATCATTTCACATAGTGGATTTGAAAACACCAATTTGGTGAGATCGGTGTCGAATTGAGGTGGATGGAGTTTGAGCGACATCATCAAGTACTGCTGCAATATTTTCGGTCTATCGACCTGGTCGACGACGGCGCGTTGTTGTCTTTACATCAGTGACAGACGCAGTTTCAGCAAATTTTTCCATTAATCGCTTTACAGTTGACTCTTTTGGAGCATTATTCTAAACCCAAATTGATTGAAATTTGCGAACTGTAGCCGAAAACTTTCACCATTTCAATTTCACAACGGTTGTTCATTCGTGTAGCGCTCCATTTTTATTAACCTTTTACCTTCTACTAACAAACAATAATAATTGTTCAAATGTCAAACAATGACACTTCGAATGGCGCCAAATTTAAATCTTGCGTTCTTGTTTTTATAATGCTTTTTTGAAATCAACCAATAAAATATGCAAATCTCTTGAGAAATCTCGATATTGTTCCATTCAGATTCTTATACTCTGTATTTCATCTGCGGTTGGTTGACCCGAAAAAAACCCCTACTAGTCAGACAGTTGTTTTATTTTTTATTTGTGACATCAATTTGAACGGTAGCTGTCATAATTTCGTATGACACCCATCCCTTGTAGATTGGTAGAAGGTAAGTTTCCCACCACTGATTCAGGATATTCGTCTGGTCCAATCGCTTTTCTTATTTCGGAGTTTTTCACAGCAGTATTTTTCTGCCGGTGATTTCTTCGTTATTTATTTAAGAGTTCTTTACAATATGTTAATGAATTTTGGTGGACGTATCTCCTGAGCACTTTTTACGGCAATTTTTGAAAACAGTAGCAGTTTTAGGCATGTTGACAGATCCTAAATAGCAGATTCTAAATAGCTTAATTTGCATCAGCAGTCAGTGCAGATTTTTCCTTAAGCTCGGATGTCTCAGTTCACTATTTTATGCCGTTAAATTGATAAAAATCAATTATAAAGACACAACATTAAGTAACCTACTTTTCAACAATTTTCTAATTTCAAAGCAATTTGTTTTACAAAATTATGATTGAAGACACAAGTTTTACCTCATATAAAAAATATTTTCATAATATTATATTTTACATTTCCTTATTTAAGAGAACCCGTATTGAAAAAAACCCCTACTAGTCGTCAGATAGTTGTTTTATTTTTTATTTGTGATATCAGTTTGATTGAAAATGCGTGCTTTTGGTATCGATGAAACCCTTCTTCGTTGGATTAGTAACTTTCTTTCGAATCGCTCTATACAAGTAGTATTAGACGGATTCAAGTCTGAAACCCAAAAAACAAATGCTGGTGTGCCACAGGGTTCCGTTTTGTCTCCGATCCTCTTTCTCATTTTCATTAATGATCTCCTGTCTGTAACTAATAATCCATTATATTGTTTCGCTGACGATAGCACTCTTAGCTTTTCATATTCGTTTCCAGATCCACATCCCTGCTCTTCGGACGTGGAACTGAAACGGCTAAATATGATAATCATCGATATCATCGATACTTTTACGTCACTCGAACACCGACGACGTAACGTTTCCTGTCTCTCTCTTTTATCGTTACTTTTACGGTAAGTGCTCAAATGAAACAGCCAGTTGCATTCCTCCCCTTAAACGTTTCAACAGTAATACTTGCGCTTCCAGGAATGCTCATCAGTTTACTCTTGAACCCAATTTCGGTCGTACTGTCAAGTACAGGGATTCGTTCTTTAGCCGTACTACGCGAATGTGGAATATCCTTCTACGCTCTGTCTTTCCCTCTCATTGTGATGAACTGAAATTCAAGACTAATGTTCACCGACATATCCTTTCAAATCCTCTCCCACTTACCTAGAGCTCGCACTGTGTCTCTGACATAATATAGAGGGTACATAAAATCCCCTTGTGTGCGCGCTAATTATAAAAAAAAAAAAATTGAACTCAAATTTTTCAACCCCATATTTTTGTATCTTCCATAGTACCTACTACATTTTTGAAGATATCTTAAACATTTAACTTACCTTGCAAATAAATAAAATAAAAAAAATAATTCCCCTATTGTGACGGCTATGCCCTACTGTCACACTCAAGAATCGATACAAAATATCTTTAAATAAATGCAGGTCATTTAAATTTTCTTTGCATCACTTTATCTTCAAATCTTCATCCCAACCAGCCAGGGGTGGCGCAATGGATCAATTTCTATCTAAAAAAATCATCTTCTTCCTTCCCAATACCCGCTGAACTATAATTTCCATTACCAATTCTGATTTTTATTACAATTTCAAAATCAAAAGAATATCCGGGACCTATGTACCTACCTAAGATAAAATCCCAATAGGCGATAAGTTAATTAAGAAATATTCCTCCCTGACTGATGCAATAACATTTTCCAGTATCTATATCTACTGTTATAAGTTATTTCTTTAATATTAGGGATATACATTACTAAATATACTTTATCGATCTTTCACCCTTTCTTAATCCTTGTTGCAGTCTTTAACGTCATCTCCATGACTCATCTAGTTATATTGATGAAGGGAGAGTACTTCTGCTTTTGAAAAAAGGATGAAACCAGAAGAAAGTTATGTTCTTTTATTTTTGTTTTCTCAGAAAAAGTTTTACTTGATTCTGTCGTTTTTTTTTGTTCCATATTAATTATGTAAATAGATGATAAGAAAAACTTCTTATACTTTTAAGAACATTTATTAAAACGGTCAATAGGGCGTAGAAAAAAAAACGGGTAAGAAAAACCATCGAATCATTATGGCACTTTATGAATAATTTTCGCAGTTTTCGCTAATAGATATTCCAAGAAAATTAATTAAAATTGTAAAAACTTAATTGAAAAAAGGATATTTTATAACATCTAGGAAATTGTTTTTTTATTTTATTTTCTATGATTCTATTTTCATGATGATTTTGAGGCTTAATTAACATTCATCATCATCATCAGCTCGATAACCGGGGTCCGGTCCTGGCCTCTTTCAACGAGTCTCTCCACCTATCCCGGTCTTGAGCCGACGCCATCCAGTTGCGCACACCAAGGCTTCGGGAATCCTGGTCTAAGCCATCTCTCCAGCGCAAGCATGGCCTAGCACGCTGCCGTCTACCATAGAATGTACCACCAAGGACTTTCAGAGCAGGTTCCTCTTCACTCATGCGAGCTAGGTGCCCTGCCCACCGGAGTCTACCGAGCTTAATTTTTGTCACTATGTCTGCTTCAAGGTAGATTGCGTACAATTCATGATTGTACCGTCTCCGGAATCGTCCTTCCTCACATAAGGGGCCAACAATTCTCCTTAAGACTTTTCTCTGGAACGCGGCTAAGAGGTCGGAGTGTCTTTTGCTAAGCACCCAAGCCTCGGATCCATACGTGAGTACTGGCAGGACCATGGTCCTGTACAGCAGCAGTTTTGAAGTTATGGTGAGATTTCTGGATTTGAAGAGCTTTGACAGACTAAAGTAGGCTTTGTTGGAATTGAGCAGCCGCCCGCGTATTTCTTCTTCTATATTATTATCGGCTGCTACTATTGACCCAAGGTATTTGAAGGATTGAACCACTTCAAATTCGTGCTCCGCTACCTTGATTGTTTGACCAACTGTTCTTCTCGCATTCGACGCCACCATGTACTTTGTTTTACCTTCACTAATGTGCACTTGTGCAGCCCCAGATTTTGTGCCGCCTGCTCGATCTAGATGAAGGAATCGTGTACAGCTTGTTCGGTCCTTCCGATGATGTCAATGTCGTCTGCGTAAGCCAGTATCTGGCTGGACCTGTTGACGATGGTCCCTCTTGTTGCCGTGCCAGAGTCACGGATTGCTTTCTCCAACGCTAGGTTGAACAGGAGGCAGGCCAAACCATCCCCTTGTCGGAGTCCATTAAAGATGTTGATTGGTCTGGATAGCAATCCGGCTATTTTTACTTGGCTTGTTACGTTGGTCATGGTCAACCTACAAAGTCGTGGAAATTTATTTGGGATTAACTTTATAAACAATAATAAAAAAAATACATATTTATGTCATTGATTGGCAATAGTGTGCCATTTATTTGCACACGTATGTATATTCACAAAGTTTTAAAAAATTAAATGAAGGGTACATTTATTTGAATTTAAATTAAAAAAAGTGGAGGGTCCGTTAATTTTTGCATTGTGTACATAATGTACTTCTTTTGGTCATCAATCAGCCTTATCGGGAATTCCTTGGGAAATATTTTACCCTATAATTTTCTCCCTTCCCGGAAACAAGTTCCTACTATCGGGAATTCCCCACGGATTTTTTTTCCCTTGGGAATAAGTTTTGCCAACATAAAAATAAAAGTTAATTTTCGAACATATTTTTCGAATAATTTGACAGTTGATTTAGTGAAAACAAATGTGAATTAAAAATGGAAGATTTTCATTTTTATTGTAAATGGATGAAATGCAACAAGAAGAACGAAATGAATAAAGAATAATAATGTTTAAGAGATCATTTAAATCCATTAGAACTACCACAGCCATTGTAAGTAAAAATATTTCTTGATAGTTTTCTATCTAATCTAAAAATCATTTTTTTTCCATTTCAAGGTTGAACGCTCTTCTTTTGGAAATCCCTAATTTTGTCAATGGACCTATATATTTTCCTAAAATTGTATTCAATTTCTTTTTGGTGTTTTTTCATGGACTCAACTGCCTCTTAAATTTTATTGCAGAGTTCTTTTTGGATTTCAATTTCTCGTTCCAAGGCGACACCACATGTTATGCCCTTATGGTGGACAAAGAGTTGAATTTCTATTCACAATATTCATCAGCGAATCATCCTTTTCAACATTTTGCTCTTTCGGTTCAGTTGAATCTATGATCTTTCTTTCTTTCATTTAAAACTTCAACACAACGGCTGAAATCGGTCAATTTTCACTGCCGATTCGATTATCGTCAGCCTTTCTTTTTTCGCTACACAAAGGGAGGCCAAAAGTAAGAGCATCTGAGCATCCTTCCACCAATTCTTCTAAGGCACAAATTCGTATAATATAGTTTCCTCCAACGCACTGAATTTATATTCCTTCAAGGCCGTATTCAGGGGGGGGGGGGGTTCACAGGGGTTTGAAACCCCCCCCCCACCCCCCGAAATCTTTTATCAATTTTGTTTTTCAAATATCGAAAAATATTAAATCATTCACTATCAACACCATAATTGAATTTGAATTTTTCAACACTTTCTAGGAATTCATGTTGAATTTTCTGACACCTCGACCCTTCAAATAAAGTACCTATTATTGGTTGAACACTGACTTGTGTATAATTATAATAGTGATTGTTTTTATCAAAAGACGAAAATGTTCACATCAAAAGGCAACCAAATACATATTTCTTTTTAAATTAAATTGAAAAGACAAAAAGCAAACTTGAGATTCTGCTCTAATTACAAAACGAAAAGCCTCTACCAGAGAAGCAGCTTAGAAAGTGGGCGGCAGAAAAACGTTGACGTTCTTCAAGAAGAAAGTGACTTACAATCCGATAATTTATTCTTTTAGTTTTAACAAAAACTTTGATTCGGACTGCAAGCCTTTCCGACAGGAGTAGAGACCAATTCTTAAGAAAATAATAGAAGCAAACATATTCGAGAAAATGTTGTTGCTGAATTCAAAGATATCTTTGACGCTGCGCAAGGCCTTCTAAATATTGTGGATGAAAATGAAACTTTAAAAACTCCACGAACAGCATTGAGGCAGCAACACCAAGCCAATGTAAACACCTCAGATCCTGAAAATTATTTTAGGATAGTTGTTATGATTCCTCTGCTAGATGATTTCATAACTCAGCTTAAAATGCGGTTTGAGAACCATAAGTCTGTCCTATCATCACTGTATATTTTAATACCTTCAGTACTTGGGAAAAGTGAAGAAAAATTTAACGCAGAAAACTTCCAATTTTATAAAAGATTTTTGGATTGGGACACGTTTAAGGCTGAGTTTATGATGTGGAAGATAAAATATCATGAACAGGAAGAAAGCCAACGTTCAAAAACAGCTATAACAGCTCTTGGAGACTGCAGTAAGGATATTTTCCCCAATATATGTACATACATACATTTTTAAAAATTTTGGCAACTTTACCAGTATCAACATGCTCTCCTGAAAGAACGTTTTCGACGCTGAAACGACTGAAAACATTTTTAAGAAATTCCACGGGTGAAGAACGGTTAACTGGAATAGCGTTAATGTCAATTCATCGACATATCAAAATCAATACCGACGAAGTGATTGATGTTTTTGGAGTAAAAAAGGCCAGGCGATTAGATATACTTATGTAAAATAATGTTAATTTTTGCTTACTCTTTGTTGTTCCTTCTTTAGCCTTTTTTACCTTTTTCCGTTATACATATGTACATACATATAAATACTACTCATTAAATATAACTGAAATTTGAAATTTAAGATTTTTTTTTACCCTTAATATTTTACAACATAAAAGGTGAAAAGATATTTTCCAGAAAACATAAAGTTCCCGATAACCCCAAATATGAATTCAGAATTTAATCTCTCTTGATTTTTAGGTCAAACGAGCTTATGGTATAAAAATGGCGCACTTTCAATTTCTTCCTCCCTACATTTAGGCAAGCCAAATCGGCCAATGAACCTTTTGCATGAGTGTTCCTGATAACAAAAAAAAAACAGAGAACTTCACCTGGATGGAATACATATCTACTGGCCTGTATAGTGTTACATTATCTATGTAGGTACATCGTTGTAATAAAAAATAAAATTAATCATACACACTAAATTAAACAAAATTAGCAATAAATAACAGACAACTAAAATATATTTATAAGTAGTCATTGTGGTAAATGTTTACCTAAATAACAACTAAATTAATTATTTGCATGTCGATGGTAATTAATTAAACAACTAAATATATTATTAGGTAGTTAATTATAGTTTTTATTATTTAAATTTTTCAGTCAATTAAATAGGTTCGACATGTTATTGAAGGTCAGTTAACAAGTATTGCTTTAAAGCACGTGAATTTCTGACGATCAGATTTAATAAAAGTTTCAAACTGCAAATGCAAATGTTTTTTTCACAATCATAGTCACTATATATTTATAAAACCAAATACATGTACGTATTGTACACTATCTGGAAAATCATGACATACGATGCCATTGAGAAGGACATAATACAAACATTTCCCAAGGACACAGAATGAAATTCGTGCGGAAATAATTACCACAGTGTCAACAATGTGAACTGTTTTCAATTCTATTACAAAATTATTACAGTTTTGGTTCCATTGATGTTGGTTTGGCCCCCAGCTCCCACTTTCATATGAAACTATACTGCATTGTATGTATAACATCAATATATCTCACCCACCCACTCAGTTCCATTGGCCGCCCTTCGGAAAACATCATAAACGCTCCCGCAGGGTATGTTCACTGTTGTTCACTTCTATAGTATTCCTCCATAGATCCCCTCGGCCAACCATCAACCAACGACGACGATGACGACGACGACATAACCGACAGACCCGGGCCACCTCTTTGAGTTTGAGTGCTGTTGATGTGTGTGCCTGTGCAGCTGGAACAATGAATTTATGGTCTTGAACAATAGTCCTGGACTCCTGGGATGATGTTTATCCGAGTCAGTGTGTATCTGACTGAGTGTTATAAACAAAATATTCTGCCGAAGGGAAAATAATATAAATTCATGGCAATGGGAGTTGGTGGAAGGCGGAGGAGGTGGCAGTGCGAAATGGTACATATATTGAATGCAAAGTGTTGCCTGCAGGTCGGAAGCGAAATCCCTTTGTTTGACAGGCAGCTAGAATCGGGTGCGTTTAGACGATCAACCACCGCAACCAATGCCGCGCCGCGCCGCGCCGAGCCGCTCCTCGCTACGGCCACCACTGCCGCGTGCCGATTAATTAATTTTGCCAATTTACTTCGATATATACATAAGCATCAAGGCTTTCAATTATATTTTATGAATGGCTGAGATGTGTGTTAGCAGGATCTACGATAGCAACTTGGACATAGACCGCCAATTTGGCAGCTTTTGCGTAGAAGGGCTTTATAAAGTCTAACCGAAGACGGTACTTTGTGGCGTTGCCAAAGCATACCTTTCTACTTGGCAAAGAGCTATTGATTTTTATGAATTATGTTAGGGTAGGTTTTTGGGGTTTTAAAAATACCGTTGCATCAGAAATCAGAAATATGTAGTTTGCCAAGAACTGTTATAATACACTGACACCTTTTGAAAACAACACATTTCTCATCGAACACAAAGAGGTTGGGGATAAACATTGAATGAGTGTTGGCAGAGTGAATGAGCTGCAACATGGAGCAAGGAGGAGAATTTTATATAGGTTAGTTGAGTCAATGTTGCAAGAGGCAAAATATTTTCTATTTTTCTTATATGGTTTTGGCAGAAGTGGCCACATAAATTTGATTAAGGTTTAGTGCAGATGTGAGGAATAGATAAATGAGTTTGTGCAAGAGCATAAAATAGTTCGAGGATGGGTAGGTACTATAGGTAGGTAAGGGGAGGTAGTATAACTACCAGAAGAAGGAATAATATTTATTTATGTTAATGGGTTGTGATGACAGCTGTGTAATTATACTAAATGAATTGGTATGAAATGTGTTGAGTTGTATTTTTGTGCAATTAGTTTTGTAGGTAGGTGCATTTTGGTTTCTTGGGTAGGTGCATTTTTGTTTAACATAAGTGACTTTTGAAAATAAACTTAGATATATTTTGAATACGGCGGCGGCGGTAGGAATCAAATAAATGAGTTTTTCAGTTTGCATATCCTTAAGTCTTTTTTTCTTCAATTCCAACAAAGCCTACTATAGTCTGTCAAAGCTCTTCAAATCCAGAAATATCACCATAACTTCAAAACTGCTGCTGTACACGACCATGGTCCTGCCAGTACTCACGTATGGATCCAAGACTTGGGTGATAAGCGAAAGACACTCCGACCTCTAAGCCGCGTTCGAGAGAAAAGTCTTAAGGAGAATTGTTGGCCCCATATGTGAGGAAGGACGATTCCGGAGACGGTACAATCATGAATTGTACGCAATCTACCTTGAAGCAGACATAGTGACAAAAATTAAGCTCGGTAGGCTCAGGTGGGCAGGGCACCTAGCTTGCATGAGTGAAGAGGAACCGACCCGGAAAATCCTTTGTGGTACATTTTATGGTAGACGGCAGCGTGATGGCGTAGACCATGACGCCTGAAACCTTGTGGTGCGCAACTGGATGGCGTCGGCTCAAGACCGGGATAGGTGGAGAGACTTGTTGAAGGAGGCCAGGACCGGACCCCGGTTGTCGAGCCGATGATGATGATGATATCCCTAAGTACCTACGGGGAGTGGGGCTAAAAGTAACAACATTGGGTGGATTTAAAGAAGGTCTAATAAAGCTAAAGAATCCTTCACAAAATCTCGAAAACCCTAATCAGAAGTTGTCGCAATATAGAATTTCGACAAAAAAGTTATGTTGTTTCAACTTAGGTAGGTATCCCATCTATGGGGTAAGTTTTAAATAGCTCAGAGTACATTGTTACACAAAGGTCATGTGCTGAACTATATTTCATTATATTTCATTTCAAAAATTGATTAAATTGGTGAATTTTATAAACAAAAATGATATTTTTAAACTACGGTAACAAAGTGAAAAAAACTTTTTTGAAAGCCAGAAGTTTAATTGAAAAATTTAATTCTCTACGGAATGAGAAATTTTATCCCTAACAGGTTGAAATCTATGCAACCGAAATAAATGGTTTGTTTTGAGCTGTAAAGAGGCTATCAAGGATTATAAAGCCAACCCTTCTGAGGATAACTGGAATAAGTTCAAGCAAGCTAGAAAGACCTGTATAACGGTCACATTCAGCAAACCAAGTTTTTGCATTACCAAAAGTTGAGGCAAAAAATACTACAATGTCCCAAAAGTATAGTAAATTTTTTTGGTCATTTGTTAAAAATATACGAAATACTACATACTTCCTCTTCGGTTCCGAAGCTCGTCGTGACACTTTTGCTGCCAACTTACTAGAAAAAGTCAGTTTACACAGTTTGCTATTCATTCGACTCTGCCAGATAGTGATATGACACCTTCTGTACTTTAGAGCGTAAATGATTTTAGGGGACAAATTTTCTTTCGCACTCGTGCAGTTGCAAGATTCCTGAAGGACCTTGACATACTTACACAAATCCGCTGACCCAGATAGTATTTCCTCTAATTGTTCAGAAGATGTATTTTCATCCACTCGGAAAGAGACCAGTAGAATCGGATACGCGGCGGCGGCTTTGTCAGCGTAGAAAAAGCCGCCGCCGCGTATCCGATTTTACTGGTATCTTTCCGAGTGGATGAAAACTGTATTTCTCCAGGTTGTCCCTAAAAATGGTGAATCTTGCCACCTTCTAACTGCCGACCAATTGCACTTACGTCCCTTCTTTGCAAGGTCATGGAACCGCTGATAAATTTTCAGCTCAAAAAAATATCTCGAGGAACGAAAGATTTTTAATGACCGACAGTACAGCTTTTGTTGTAATATTTCTATTGGTGATCTGATGGTATATCTCACCGAACAGTGGCACAAATCTTTACATAGTTTTCGAGAAAGTAAAATTATTGCGCTTGATGTTTCAAAAGCATTTGATAGAGTTTGGCACCAAGCTTTCATATCGAAAATGCATGCAATTGGTATCGATAAATCCGTTCTTGGTTGGACCAAAGAGGGAGTTAGAATCGATGGAACCCGCGAAGTTGGCCAGGCAAGTTACCCTTAGCAAATTTTCCAATATTGCAATGTATAAAGAATCATACTAAAATACCTCAAATAATGTCTCCAGTACCAGTACTATAAAAATTTAATTGCAGTACCTTAAAGAATATTGAAAAAAAACTTTTGCAATCTTCTCCATTTTTTAATGAATACCGACCACAAAATGTAAACTTTTCTCACACAGTATCAGAGTTCAATCTTGCTATGTACTTAAATACGTGATGTTGAAGAAATCTAAACATTATCAGGAAATTCTAAAAAAAAAATCTAAACATAAGTAAATTGTATAAAATTTAAAAATATAATGTACATACATATTTACAACTATGTATCGCACAAAATCGTTAGGATACAAATAATCATTTAATTAAAAATGGTTTCCTAACCAAAAATTCACTCAAATATTGGTTAGCCGAATTGGTTCAATCTGGTACAAAAATAACTACCCCCACATACTGATATTGCAGAAAAACACTACTCACCTCAATGAATAGTGTGTATATACACTATACACTTATACAGTAATGTTGATACCTCCAATTTTAATTTAGACTTTTACTGGGTTTTGTGGAAACTCATAAAAGATTCTCCTTAACCTAAAATACAAAAAAAAAAAAACATTAAACAAACAATATAACGTAATACATTCATATGGCTTTGGGGTTAGAGGATAAAATCGATTTTGATTAAAAAATTCTTATAACAATGGAAAATTATTATTTTTGTTTTGGTATTCCAAAATAAACATATACATAAATGATATATAACATAAACAATATTATTATGGGATAGATCCAATTCGTTAAAGGTGATAAGCTATACGTTAACTAGTATTGCCCCATTGATCAACCTTTAACTTAACACAAAATTACGGTTGTTGCATTTTATATTTATATTTACCTCTTTACAATACAACATTCAAAGGTAAAACCTATATTCCGAATATCTTCTGCAAATTAATTTAATATTGAAAAGAGTTTTACTTGGATTCGTAAGCAGTCGAAAATGCACAACAAAGTTTGGTCACGTCGTATGTTAAGGGCTACATACGACGTGACCAAACTTTGTTGTGCATTTTCGACTGTAAGGGCCACAGAAATAGCACACTTTGTACCTACCTCTTATTAAATTTAAACAAAAGGAACCATTGAAGTTTCAACTTTAACTAACTCTAACACTGAGTTAAAACAGAGTTAGTTAAACCTGAAAATTAAATGTTGCATAACTAACTCCACGTGCTATTTTGCAGTCGTGAATGACACGAAACACGGTCTAATTGTTCCTTATATTCAAATTTAATAAAGATAAAAATTACAAATAGGTGTGCTATTTCTATGGCCACCACTGTATGTATTTACTAAAGCAGTGGAATTAGGGTTACCAGATTTAAAAAATGAAAAAAAAAAATTTGTTTTTCAATTCTAAAAGCATAATACAAAAAAATAATCATAAAACGCTATAGACACCCAAGACGATCAAGATGACGATGTATTCCCCAGACGTTGAAAACACCTTAGACGCCAAGGACTTTCAGGACGTCGAAGACTCTCAAGATAACCAATACGCCGAAGACGATCAAGATACCCGTAAACGAGCAAGGTCTTGGGCGTCTACTTAGAAAGCTCCTAAGAGGACTAAGATGCTCAAGACACCGAAGACGGTTAAAACAGCCAAGAAGTCAAGGATAACCAAGGCTCCGAAGACATACTAGACACCGAAGCCACATAGATATTGCTTTTAATACTTGCAAAAATTCATGCCGAAATGAAAATTTAAAAAAATGGCATCACGAAAAGAAAATTTGGTCGATAAAAATTTGCGGCTGTAAACAAATTTGTTAAGTAAATTTTGTAAAAAAAAAAAATAAAAAAACTTCAAAAGAAATTGACAGGGAAAACCAAGAAGAAATTTTTTTGTACCGTGAGGAAACATATTGGTGAAAAAAAGTGATCAATGATATTTTTTGAGGGCAAACATTTTTTTCCACAAAAACTGTTTTCTACAATTTTTTTTTCGAGCAATTTTGACAAATTTTGTTTTGTATTCTTTTGAACAAAACAAATTGTGGAAAAAACTTTTGTAGAAAACAAAAATAAAAATTGTTAAGAAAAAAGGTTTCTGTCAAAAAAAAAAATTGTCTGGGAACTAAAAACTGGAAATTCTTTTGAACCGTGAAAATAAAAATTGTTCAAAAGTTAAATTGTGAAAAAAAAAACATTTATCGAAAAAATATTGCTGAAAAAAAGTTCTGTCAAAAAAAAACTATCAGAAAAAAAAAACGTGAAAAAAATATTTTCAGTCGAAAAATATTTTGGTCTTCCAAAAAAATGCCCAAAAAAAATTGCAAGAAAAATTGGTCAGAAAAAAAAAATGTGTCAGACGATAAATTCTGAAAAAAGTTTTTTTTTTCGAAAAATGTGTCAGAAAATAAATTTTGAAAAAAGTTTTTCATTAAGTTCATCACTCAAGAAAGATGTTGTCCAAAACAAATTTTGGCAAGGAGAACAAATTGTGAAAAAAGTTCTTGAACAAATATATGTCAGAAAAAAAGTTTTCCAAATATTTTTTGTCAGAACAACCAGTGGAAATTGAACCGTCTTCCGAGTCATTCTCCATCAGCGTTGTGCGTAACTACATAATTATTTTATATATTAATCCTCTATACTGTTTAAAATCGACATTTTGGTCAATGCTATTTTATTTGGCAACGGCAACCCTATCAAGTCATCCTTTTTATTATGTATATTCATTGCAATAGGAAACGATAGCAACGAGATTTATGATTTAAATGAACTTCTATAACAAACTGCTCATTAAGTGAGTTCTTCTGATGACGATGATGCACATGCAGTGTGCTGTTTTTCTGTGATGATGCTGTTGCATGTTTTCCTCAATAAATTCATAATGGTTTGTGTCAAATTGGTTGTAGCACTTGGCGGTGCACATCAATCGGTTTCAGAGAAGCTTCATTTTAATTCCTCGGTCGTTGGTCGAGCATATATACTCGTCCATAACACAGCCCACATTTATTAACGAACCTCATCGTTTTTGTCATCGTTCATCACCAGAACAAAACTGTGCAACGACCTTCCTCAATTTGTCCAATATCATCATCAACAATAATGCCATTATCATCATTTTGAAAATAAACGTAACGTATGTTGTGATGGAGAGAATAGGAATAGTGATGCGCGGTTTTGCAAAACAATCAGTATTGTTCCATAGTTAAATTAAATTTTGTAACGCAATTGCCAAAATGAAGCATGCACTCTTCAACTCCTCCAGCAAGCAATGACGTTTGATGACAGAGTCCGGCATTAGAGATTCTCGGGTGGTTGAACCAGTATAATAATCAAAATACTCTGAAGGAAATTCTCTTCATCAATTGCATTTAGCAATCAACCCTGGTACACCAATGACAACTCTCATTGCCATATGGTGTGGACTGTTGTAGTTGGTTCAAGTCCATGTTGTTTGTATTGTTTCGTATTGATGCCATTTAATAAACGTCGATTACCTAATCTATAAGTTTTGAAAAGGGGCCTGGCTGCAGTTGACGGTTGACGGTTGACCGTTACGATTATGTTGATGATGGGTGTTCCTGTTCGGTGTTCATGGTCTTAGCGGTCCTATTTAACTGGGTTAGTGGGGTTTTCGGAATTGAACACATAAGTGCCTGGCAGCGGTGGACCACAATCGCATAATCGTTGCGTATCACCACTGAATCGTTACTGGCAACTGGAACTGAAGTCCTATCCTTAAGTGGATTAATTAAGGTGGTCGAAATTATATTTGATTTGTCTGCGCGCAAAGAGGCAATGGACATCAGACAGACGGAAAATTAAATTTTCTTCGGTCGTCATTTGTATTCCACTGATTATTGAGTAATGTAATCAAGTCATATTGAAAGTGATACTATGATGTGATGATTGCACTTGAAAGTGCTCGTTCGAAATGACGTTTAATTCGTACACGCTTATTAGTGGAATCCAAGTAGTAATTTTATATTTTGTAATAAGTAATTTATAATTTGAAATCATAAATATGAGTTTCTGTGAAGATTTCACTGATGGTGATAAAAAGTAACTGTTGCACCCTATACTTACCATTATACAATTGCACATGTAAATCCAATTAATGGCAAATGTCAAAATACATGTCAAATTTCTAAAGCGTTTGATAAAGTTTGGCATCCTGCTCTTTTATCGAAAATGCGTGCTTTTGGTATCGATGAAACTCTTCTTCGTTGGATTAGTAACTTTCTTTCGAATCGTGCTATACAAGTAGTATTAGACGGATTCAAGTCTGAAACCCACAACATAAAGGCTAGTGTGCCACAGGGTTTTGTTTTGTCTCCGATACTCTTTCTCATTTTTATTAATGATCTCCTGTCTGCAACTACTAATCGATTAAATTGTTTCGCTGACGATAGCACCCTTAGCTTTTCATATTCGTTTCCAGATTCACATCCCTGCTCTTCGGACGTGGAACTGAAACGGCTAAATATGATAAGTACATTAAATTCTTACTTAAACAGCATTGTACAATGGGGAATAAAAAATCGCGTAGAATTTAATGCTTCGAAAACCCAATGCTGCCTTCTGTCGTTTAAGCGAGACGTTCCCCCCCTGCCATTATCTATGAGTGGCACTTGCATCGAAGAAAATAATCAGCTTGTGATTTTAGGTATGTGTATCACAAACCATCTTTTGTGGAATGGTCACATACTTAACGTCGCCAAAAATGCCGCAAGATGTTTAAGTTTTTTTTGGAGATGCAAGAAATTCTTTTCCCCTTCTGATCTGGCTATTATCTATAAAAGTTATGGAGATTTATTTCCCGCTCAATTTATCCTATGTAAGAAAACTAGAATTGTTAAAATGTTCATACTTATATACTTTATGTCGTTGAAATTATATTAATTAAAGTTCCTGAATTTCTTAAGCATATAAAAAGATTTTCTCTAATCATATCAGTAACTGTCAAAATCTAAAATTGTAATGTAGTATTCCTATAATTATGAAACTTGTTGTTTTTAACTTGTGTGAGTATTACAAACGTCAGTTGCTTTAATTTTAAACAAATGGTTAGTTAAATTTAAAAGATTCAAAAATTCTACTTATTATTTTTTTTTTAATTCTGAAATTATTTTTGTATAATTATTAATTTATTGGTAGTACTTACTCGCAATATATGAGCACTGGACATAACGACAAACTTAAGCAAGCTTATCAAAGTCCAAAGGTCAGCTAGTATGTGTACAAGCGGAGCGCTAAAGTCAATCCCTTCGGACGCCCTTGACATAATACTAAACCTTACACTCCTAGACATCTTCAGCAAACAAGTAGCGGCAAACTCCGCTATACGCGTTTAAAAGCAACCTTACAGTGAACCAGTAATCATATTGGCCGCACCATCATTCTAAACAATTTTGGATTCATTCCGGATCGCTAAGACTACACCACACCTCAATTATTGGTGTTCGAAATTAATTTCCAGACCTCTATTCCATCCAGAACTGCATGGGAGGACCGGAGAATTCTGGAAAATGGATCTTTACACTTCTACTCTGATGGTTCAAAAACCAACGAAGGTGTAGGAAGTGGCATATTCTCGAAAAAAACTGAATTTCAGTATTTTCTTCCGCCTACCAGACCATTGTAGCGTGTTCCAAGCGGAAATTCTGGCGATTAAGGAAGTTCTTACTTGGCTCAAAAAAAACGTAATATCCAAAATCGACTGCATATTAGTTCCACAATAGGTGTTCTTACAGGACACTGTTTAATAGGTAGACTAGACACGCAATACGAATGGGCGTGTTCTCCAACGATTTCTGCAGGAGCTGCATGGACGAAGAAGAAGAGGAAACTGTTCAACATCTTCTGTGCACCTGCCCTGCTCTCTCAGCTAGAAGAAAACTCCATCTATAGGAGAATTCTTGTATGAGGACACTAGTTATCTAGTGAAAACGGACAATAAAAGTCTATCCCTATTCATTAGAAGCTGCGAGTGGTTTAACTAGTAGGTTCCTATCTTGATAGATTTGCTCTTTTTATGGTATCATAATGGACCCATAGAGGTCTAAGTGAGTCGGGTTCTTGTCCGACAACCATTTCAAACCTAACCTAACTTATTAAAGCTAACCTTTTGTCATATTTCATTGAAGACACAATGCCACAACGCTTGCGTTACTCGTGCGGCGTCAACACTGACTTAATGCGCTCGGCAACGCTAACGAAACTTGCCTGCAAACCCCATAGTTTTTGGTAGGTAATACGTAATAAAAATAAAGCAAAATAATCGGCCCTATCGAGGTAACCGTCGGAGCGGAACTTTCTCCGCAACGCATCCTTCGTCGGAGATTCAATTTCGGTTCGAAGTAGCTGTCATCGGAAAAAAAGAAAAACTTCCGCGCCAAGAACGATTTGAAGTACTTCATCGCATGCAAATGGCATGCGTTTAATTTCGTCGGAGAGAATTTCCGATCAGCTGATCGGAGAACTACCTCGAAGCAAAATGCCTGCGATTCGTAGAATTCCGCTCCGACGGTTACCTCGATAGGGCCGAATATCTACCTGCCATATATTAACTTTCTTAGCTTAAATAAATCCTTATAATCTCTTATTTTATATCGATAGCTTTAACAAAGAAAAAAAAAATATTCATAAAAACATCTGTTCATCTGATGGAGTCTTTTTGAGATGTTCAATTTATTTATTGTGGATAATAAAGTAAGCTCATTTTTTTTTTGCATGCTAGCTAGCCACTTTTATTATAGAACAAAAATCCCAAAGCAGTTGAAAATGTTTTATTTGATATTTACTCATTTTATTACAAATCCCTCATAATTCCTTTTTACTTCGACTTAATCGGCATTGGAATTTTTTTTTCTCTTTTGGAGAAATGCAATAAAAGGGAATAAAAATCGCTCAACTTAAACAGCACCCCAGTCGGTTAATATATATTGCATGTATATATCTGTACGTGGTAGTATTCTAGTGGTACAGTGAATCAATCATGAATCATGAACAAACTAACAAAAATTTGCTGAATCTGAATGGTTTAATATTTTTTTTGTTTGCTGTATCTCCTGCTCAAGCTTATAGGATTTTCAGATTCGATTCGCAAGGCATTTATCCAGTCCGAACATTCCGAGGAGCCAACTCTTCCCTAAATATACCAAATACCCTCATCCAAGCAAAAACAAGGAAGTATTGTGACAAAGTTGAACAGGGGATTACCAAGTCCTATTCTTTTCGGTTCCCTAACAACCTGTTAAAATATCTTAAAGTGCTGGCTTACAAATCTGCTTTACATCGAAATCTCTAGAAAAGTGTATTCAACTAAAAGCGTCGTTATACATCAGAGGAACCAGAGCTGATCTGGAGCTCTGGGAGTAGAAGAGATGAGATCGATGAAATAAAAAATACCTGCAGAGAAAATCAAAGGAACTATTATTCAATACTTACTGTGCATATGAAACCTTCAGTTTTCCAGACTATACAAGGGCGATGACAACCAAAATTTTGCTAATACGAAGATCCTAAATCGACTAAGTGAAGAAAACAAAACCGCTGAAGCAGATGTCCTAACTGCCGAACTGTTCAATGCGGCGATGAGTAATTGTTGCAAAGTGTGGTCCAAAGAAAGTACGTCTGATGATTGAAACCTCAGTATTGTTGTTATTAATAATGAATGGGCTTTATTGTTCTTTTCATTTTCCTATGCGAATTTATTTAAAATATTTTTTTCTTACGTTTCGTTGATAACTAACTGTCAACATTCTCAGAGAAAATGATTGTGAGGTCAAGTAAGGTCGTCGTTAACATAGTAAAGTTTTCAACTTCGTAAATCCGTCACATTTACGTCTAATTGTTTGATCTAAGAATTTTTGTTCCTGACTTTCTTCCATGATAGTGTTGGAACACGGTCGCGGTCACGGTGTTATTACCTTTTGAACTGATTTCTCAATACGTCTTCGTTTTAGATGATAATTCCAGCTAAGTTGGTCATGCTTTATTTTTTGCAATATGTATTTTTTGCGCTCTTTTCTTGAAACATCGGTAAACCACTCCGAGCGTGCATTTTCATCTATATTATGAGAGAAGCTTTAAAGACCGTTTTTACTTGCTTCATCATTCCACCACCAGGTTTCTTTGTCGCACTGGTAGTTTTATCTGTCTTACATGCTTTGTACCTTGTACTCTATTCATGGAGGTAAATTTTCATATAAGAGTCCAATCGACTTTTTCTCTATCCAAATTTTATCACTTTATTTCTCCAGAAACCTCCGCTTGCTTGCTCGTCTTCCCTATCTCCATAGAAAATTCAGTTAGCAGAACACGGAGTTGCAAATCAATCGCTCCTTTTAAAATAACTTTGCACACTTTGACCTGTTGCTTCATTTCCACCACTGCTGTAAGTGCCACACGATGAGACCACATGATCTGCACAGCCTTAGAATGTCTTTACGGAGAGGTTTCGTAGTTTCGTATCCCAAACCTCAAGGCAGTCCTCATAGTCTTCTCTAAATTTCCTTGTATGCTCACTTTTTTTTCTTAACTCTCAAACAATTCCTTTTCCGGTTTTTTACATCTTGCTTGGAAAGCATTCCTTCTGAAAATATTCCACACATTTCCTTGCATTACTGATTCCAGAGTTATCAGATAGGTAGTCACTGGACTTGGAAATAGCCAAGACGTTACTAAGCAATTCCTTTAAAAGAATGATACCGATTCAACTTATAAGAAACGGACCCTATTTCCAGTATTTCGGAATTTTATTTCTTGGGCGCACAAGTTTTCTATTCGTCTTCTTTTCACCATATCTTCTAGCTCACAGCTCTTGCTGGTTATATATCCAAATCGCCCCACGTAAATGTCATACTTTTTGTATGCATTACTTTTCTAGCTGGCGCGGAGGCTAGATCGGTCTAGGATCAGTACCATTTTTTTTTGTAAATAATTTGCGCGCGCTCAAGGGGATTTTAGGTGTACCCTTTATATGTTCAACACAGTATTAAGATGGGAAGGGAAAGGCGTATGGAAAGGTGTGTGGCACGAGGTACTGAGACTGAAGGTGGTGGTTGTCTCAGATTTTATCTCCAGGGTTGGCGGCTGGGCTAGGCGGAGAAATGTCGTGTCTTATATCTGTGTCTCTTTTATAATTCACATTATTTTGTTCACTGTCATATTTGTTGGGCACACTTGTATTTACTCAATCACATGTTGTTGGTGTTATGCCTGAACAACATGTAATGAGTAAACCAGCGGCCCAACAATGATCAATGATAATGGAATAAAAACATGACATAGAACTACGGCAGGGATCGAACCTGTGAACATGAGGTTGACAGGGGAACACGCAAACCATCGCGCCGCGACCAACCCCCAACCATGTAAAGCAATGGAACATACTAATGCGAGAGTGCTTCTAGTTTTAGCAAGGACTTCTACTTTGGAAAGCTAATGTATCAGTATAAATTTCCGATTAATCATGGATTAAAGATGATCAACTGTGAATAAACCAGCCCTCAGCTGAGAGAAACATACCTTAAGTGTAGTTATTGCTTTTTTATAAAATTTGTGATTCCAATAAAACGCAGACTGACTGTACTATACTAGCGATAGCAATCGAAAGGATACCTTCTTATACAAGAAAAAGTATCATCATTTTAGTTGGACAAGAAAAGAGAGAGAGAGAGAGAGAGAGAGAGAGAGAGAGAGAGAGAGAAGGTTCCTACTTCCGTTTTAAGCTTTTTGTTTGAGTTGTTTATCCTATACCTTTTTTTCTTCATGCCACAAAAGAAGTCCATTTTATATTACCCTGCTGCAAAGGATGTTTCGATTTTTTTTTCCACCATCAGAAATTTAAGTATGAAGGTGCAAAAACGGAAGAAACAACTTGTGATATCCGAGTCCTCCTAAATCATTTGTTCAACTTGCGGTATGGTGGGTGGCAGCAAGCAGCAAAGGCAAAGCATATCGTATAGAAGCGGCTTACTTTCGCTGAATATATTTTCAATTTTTTTGCTTTTACATCTATCTATTGCTATTGAATGTGTTTTGTAGAGTTTCAGGATAGGCAGATATGTAGGTAGGTACGCCTGTGGGATAGACCTCAGATATGGCCTTTGTGTTTTCAGGTGTTATATAGTGGTTTTTGCTTTGAGGGCCGTTTCCATCTTCTTTTTTCCTTTCATGGTGGGAAAATTCACTTCATGCATGAATGAGATATGATGTGCCCATGTCTGTCCTTGGGTTTTTTTTTTTTTTTTAATGTAGGCATATGAATTCGCACTTTTGTATATTTAGAATTTTTTTTTTTTAATTTTACAACAGACCGTTCCGTTGCGGGTCTTTTTTTAAGGTTAGACGCACTTTTAAGATATGAGGTGTTGATGGTGTTTTCCGTTCTTGCTATCTCCGCATATCTCCAACAAACCTGAAGTGTTCTTTTGTTCAAAGTTTATATTTATACATATGTATATAGTTTTAGGATTTCAATGAACCGTGAAGAGAATGGCCTTTTAATCTTGGGAATTCAAACATAAAAGATATTGAAGCTTTAAGACAGGGCAAAGTCCATACAAAGTACGTCGCCTGAGAATTGTTTTGTGCTTGACGCTACGGCCCGACCATGACACTTCTTCGTTGAAATTCACTCTCCAACAAGTTTGCCGTTGATCCCGATTTTCCTAAGAGAGTTTTTGTTCAGCAATGAAGCTTACTTTTGGTTAATTGGCTACGTCAATAAACAAAATTGGAGTAGGTATTTGAAGTGAAAATAATCCTCAAGTGTATGTTGAGACACCGGTATACCCAGAAAAACTGACTGTTTGGTGTGCTTTTTGGGCTGGTGGGTCCATACTTCTTTAAAATGGATGCTGGTCAGAACGTTACAGTCAATGGCGACCGCAATGGAGCCATGATTACTGATTTTTTCATTCCTCAATTGAACAACCATGGTTTCAACAAAACGGCGATTTTTCCTAAGATCGTGCGTTTTAACACCGCTAGAATATTTTCTGTGGGGATATGTGAAGTCGCTTGTCTACGCCGAAAAGCCCAAACCGATCGAACATTTGGAAGATGCCGCCGCATACGGCCAAAAAAGTTGAAAAAAGTGATCGAAAAGTGGACCTACAGATTACATAGATTACGTCCGAGCCAGCTGTGGCGGTCATATGTCCGAAATCATATATAAATTATAATTCCAAAAAATAATCCTTCGATTAAAGGCAGAAATTTTTTAAAATTCGTCTCTCTTTTGTGAGAACCCTTTTGTCATAGGCTGGAGTATACTCGTTGGGTCCGGGGTTTAACTAAAGAAGCAAAAAACTTTAGCTTTTGAGGTTATATTTTATTCACTTTATTTCTTACTTCAATTTTACATTGTTTTACAATGTTTTATTGTGGGTAATAATTACTACTTATTTTCTACGTTATACAATTCATAAGCTTATAACTAGTTTGACTGAGATAGCAGTATCCACTATAGAACACAACCTGAGATAGCAGTTGTCACTATAAACAACCAGAGATAGCAGTTGTCACTATAAAACACAACCTGAGATAGCAGTTGTCACTATAAACACAAGCTGAGATAGCAGTTGTCACTGTAAACACAAGCTGAGATAGCAGTTGTCACTCTAACTACTTTTGGACCTGGGATTGGGAATCCTTAGTGCGTTAAAATGTGGAGCTATACTCTGTACACAAGATTGGTACGTCCGACCTCAAGCACAACTCGAATTCTACTGCATTTTATATTTCTACTTAATAATATTTTTGTAACAAGTGAGTGTGAATTATAATATGATAGAAAAAATCCATACTATGGAAATACATGGCCTGGTGATCTGGTGTGTGTGTTCATAGTGTCCATATACGATTAGCTGGACTGGTTGGTAGGCTATATGATGTGTGTAATGTGTATCATTACAGTTTTATTCCATTTCAAAGGCTTATACCTCTAAAAAAAAAACAACCACAAAATGTTTATCAAAATACTTGGAAGTGTTTTGGAGAAGTTAAATTTGTTTTAACATTTACATGGTAGGTACCGTTATTTTTCCTTGATCTGAAATGTATTTTTGTCCAAAATACTTTAAATTAAAAAAAAACGTTAGGTGCCGATTATTGAAAAAATCGATCAAGTGGTTCCGAAATATCAGTATTTCAAAAAAAAAATTATGATTTTTTTTCAAATTCCAAATGATTTTTTAACTGCATTTTTTAATTCTTTTTCTATAAAAAGTAGCAAATCAAATAAACCGTTAAATTTTTGGAACAAACATTCTATCAAAATCTAATCGAAAATTCAGCCACCCGTTTATGCTGTAAAAATGCAGACAGATAGACTGAATTTTAAGACCCACTTTGTTCGTCTTCTCCATCATAGTTACATGTGTCAAGTACGATCAAACTCTCAAGTTCCAATTTTTTTATGAAGTTGTTCAAATAGAATTACAAACAGTCCATGAAATTTATATACAAAAGATAAAATAAAACAACAAAAGAAACACTTTCTTAACTAATTTCTTACAAGCATCCTTTTCAATTTATTTCAATTAACAACTTTCAGGTAAATACATCGTTTGAAATAAAAGAAAATGCAATAAGACTATAAAATAGTGAAAAAGACAGAAATAGAAATTTTGTAAAAAGAGTCGATAATCAAAATGTGCGATAAGAAAGGCGAGTGCAGGAATTAACTTTGAAAATCCATTTATTTTCTATAGAACACCGACCGGGGAAAAGTTGCAGAAATCAAGTTGAACATTTTGTTTGAGTCTGATTCCGCGAAGCAACGTCAGAACACTGATGCATAAGTACCTTTAGCCCGTGCGTCGTTGGAGCGCCATGGAAACCTTGCTCCTGACCCTATGGCAGATTAAATTCCAATTAAATACAAATTAAAGACTTGCCAACAAAAAAGACGCTATACTCCACCAAGTCTGTTCAAGTTGGTTGTTTGTGTGCTACGCTATACGTCAGAGCTTAAATTAAAATTTCCTCTCGAAAACTCAAAGGATAAAGCAAAGGATAGATATTTACTCCCAATAAATCTAGGAATTTTCGTTTGCTCTAGCTCCCAGGGTCCAAGGGCGTGATTTGCGCAAAGATAATAATAATAATTATTATTATCAAACTGCTTTCTCTTTATATACATACATATATATTTGTCTTTTATATTTCGGAACAACAAATTATCCTGTGAAGCATCCAAAAAATTCATTAAATTATGTCGAAATTCCTCCTCGTATTTCAATACTCTCGTACATGTTCAAAATATATATTAATTGTGTACCATGATGTCGGTCCTTGCATTGGGAGGTGAAACAACGAGATTGTGCCTAAAAAATAAAAATCTATAGATATAGCAAAGTTGCCGTTGCCGCCATTGATATTCGATTAGGAGTAAGGCCAGGCCGGGCATTGTTATCATCAAATAAGTCATTTCCTATTCAATGGAGGTTCAAATGGATCGTGTATTGCGCGGAATGAATGAATTTCCGGTTGCATTTAACTGGATTTTCTAAAATTTCTAACTAAGTACCTATGCGTTTATTGTATCCGTAAATAGTTGCTAGGGAGAGCGGAAGTTAACTTAAACCTTCTATTGGTTTGCTCAACCAAAAAATAGTGGAAATGTATTTCCTTTTCCTGTGATCTATTTGATAAAAAATTAAAAATAAATCATTAACTCTTTGATGCAGTTAAATATTAGATACGAATGGAAACACTAAATTACCAAGGTTATGTTAAATTGAACGTTTCTATCAGTAATTTATATTTCTGTTCTATAAAATAGATTTTGCAGTTTTTATTTGGTTTAAGCCGCCCAATGGCCATTATTTAACTACGTATAGTGACTCAATAATGTGGAAGGAAGTTTAAATATGTTTATGAAACCTAGATTTAAAATAAAGTACATTGTTTCTTGTTGTTGTTTGCTTAAAAGAACAAAAAATGATTGGAACTGATGCCAGTCAGACAGACATCAACGCCTATCCCGCTTATTTCATTCAATTTTAAAAACATGTTAATATACCTATAAATACTTCAATTTCGGAAAATGTAATTTTATTTTGATGTATGTACTTCAAAGCTTTTGAAATAAAAAAATAATCAAAATTGTCCTAGTCAATTATAGAAAAAAAAAATCAAATAATCTAGAAGCGGTACCTACACAGGATCCGTGTGGGAACGGACTTGATAGCTATACGGAGTCTTGAAAAATAATACAACATGCTCGATTGGACGAGCTGTGAGTTCGATAGGATAGAGAAAAGAAAGCGACATCTTGTTCGTCCAAGAAACGAAATGAGAAAAGATTAAAAACAGACGTTTAGGAAAAGAGAGTGGATTGGCTATACGCTTCGAAAGGATAACGAGTGTAATGCGAGTCAAGCGGGGCAATGGAATTGTTTCACTCAGACAAGCAGACGAGCAGGTCGACCTAGAGGAATTTGGCGAAAGGAATCAGCACAAGTGAATAAGAATTGGAGAGAGCTGAAATACATCCCCAGGAACCGTACATGATGGAGCGTATGAGTAGTGCTAGTGCAGATGCAGACCCCTAAGAGTAACTAATGAACATAATAAGTCCGAGAACCTAAGTAAGTATATGTAAGTATAATAGAGTATAGCATAACAATACGATTATTAACGCACAATCAACACTAGGTTCTTTGTTAGTGATGACTTGGATTTATTCTAAGTCTACAGAAGGAGTTCTGGTGAAGAGCTATTTCTTTCTTCTTTCAGAAGCCATTCTGAGTGGCTTAGCGTGCGCGTCAGATCACTGACGTTTATGTGAGTGTTATACGAGCGCTTTATGTCGGCGTTAAGTTTTAAAGATTCAGCTGACCTGCCGCTTCTTGACTACCCAATTGGAAAAACACCAAAACAAGTTGCCTTCACATCTTCGAACATAACCACCTCTTCCTGCCAAAGTCCACTTCCGAAACATGGGATGCCATGGAGTAGTCATTCAGAAAAGGACAAAGTGGAACAGATTCGAGATGGTTCCTCCTCTGGTTCCTAGCTCAGGGGATCTCCCCGTAGAAAGCCCCAAAAAACATAGATGAGAGACAGTGGCGTAGCTAGGTAACCTAGGGCCCCGGGGCAAATAAAAAAAGGGGGCCCACTGCTATCAAAATTGGTAAGGTTTTTTTTGAAGTAATATCATTAAATATACAAATACATACTTTAAAAATGCTAAGCAACTTTATCATCAGCTCATTAGTTTTCTAAATTATTTATGCAATATTTATGTATGATTGTACTCAAGTAGGTACTCACTGTTCACTGACAACGTTACAAGTAAAAAGAAAGAGAAACGTAATGATTCGTGCGTCGTTGGGGAATCCACGGCAAACATTTTATCGCCTCCAGTGTTACCACATTTAACGGTTTAAGAAATGACAAAAAAACATCACGTAATTAATGGACGGCCCTCTACTTAACGCATGTGGATGTGACTTGTATTTTTCACGGTAGAGAAAAAAGGAAGCTCAACTTCTACTTCTAACATCAACACGCATATCAACTTCGAATTCAAAATCAAGTTGATATTTTTGTAGAATGTGCTTGAATGAAGTATGAAGATATAGACGAGAAGCAGAATGGAAACATTAAACTTTTCGATGTGCGTGTGTAGATTTTTCATGTTTATTTGGCAGACAGTGCTTACTTTTGGTGAATTTTAAAAGGGAAGACGGTAGGAATCGTCTTATATGGACGCCACGCCACTAGTAACTATGTATATGACTATTATAATCGACATTAAAGCACATTTATATTAGCCATTAGTAATTTTAGACATTTAAGCCATTTAAGCAATTTTAGCCATTTAAACGATTTAAGGCATTTGAGCCATTTAAGCCAACATATTAGCAATTTAAACCATTTTAGCTATTTAAGCCATTTTAGCCATTTAAACCATGTAAGCCAATATCTATTAGCCATTTAAGCCAATACATATTCATCATTTTATCCATTTTAACCATTTAAGCCATTAGTCATTTTGGCCATTTAAACCATTTAAGGCATTTCAGCCATTTAAGCCAATTAAGCCAATATATATTAGTCATTAAAGCCATTTAAACCATTTAAGTCATTTAAACCATTTAAGCCATTAGTCATTTAAGCCATTTAAGCCTTTCAAGCCATTTAAGTAATTTTAGACATTTAAGCCAATAGTTATTAGCCATTTAAGTCATTTAAACCAACATATGTTAGCCATTTAAGCCAATAGATATTGGCCATTTAAGTCATTTAAACCATTTAAGCCATTAGTCATTTTAGCCATTTAAGCCATTTTAGTTATTCAAGCCATTTAAACCATTTAAGCCATTTTAGCCAATAGCTACTAGCCATTTAAGCCATTTTAGCCATTAGTCATTTAAGCAATTTTAGCCATTAAAACCATTTAAGCCATTTAAGTCATTTTAGCCATTTAAACCATTTAAGGCATTTAAGCCAATTAGAAGTTTAGTTATATAATCCATTTAAGCCATTTTAGCCAATAGCTATTAGCCATTTTAGTCATTTAGTTATATAAACCATTTAAGCCAATAGTTATTAGCCAGTTAATTCATTTAAACCAACATATGTTAGCCATTCAAGCCAATAGCTATTAGCTATAATAACAATGACAATTAGTCATTTTAGCCATTTAAGCCATTTAAGCCATTTTAGTTATTCAAGCAATTAAAACCATTTAAATCATTTTTGCCAATATATATTAGCCATTAAAACCATTCAAGTCATTTTAGCCATTTAAACCATTTAAGGCATTTGAGTCATTTAAGCCAATTAGTAATTTAGTTATATGAATTTAAGCCATTAGTCATTTAAGCCATTTAAGCATTTTAAGCCATTAAAGTCATTTAAGCCAGTTAAGTCATTTAAGCCAACATATGTTAGCCATTTAAACCATTTAAGCCATTTTAGCCAATAGGTATTAGCCATTTTAGCCATTTAAACCATGTAAGCCTATAGCTATTAGCCATTTAAGTCATTTTAGCCATTTAAGCCATTTAAGCCATTTTAGTTATTCAAGCAATTTAAACCATTTAAATCATTTTAGCCAGTATATATTAGCCATTTTAGCCATTAAAACCATTTAAGCCATTTATGTCATTTTAGCCATTTAAACCATTTAAGGCATTTGAGTCATTTAAGCCAATTAGTAGTTTAGTTATATAAACCATATAGCCATTTAAGTCATTTTAGCCATTTAAACCATTTAAGCCAATATATTTAAGCCAGTCATTAAAGCAATTTAAACCATTTAAGTCATTAGTCATGTAAGCATTTTAAGCCATTAAAGTCATTTAAGCCAGTTAAGTCATTTAAGCCAACATATGTTAGCCATTTAAACCATTTAAGCCATTTTAGCCAATAGGTATTAGCCATTTTAGCCATTTAAACCATATAAACTATAGGCTTACACTATAGCTATTAGCCATTTAAGTCATTTTAGCCATTTAAACGATTTAAGGTATTTAAGGCCAATTAAGTCAATATATATTTGCCATTTAAGTCATTTTAGACATTTAAGCCATTTAAGCCAATATATATTAGCCATTAAACCATGTAAGCCAATAGCTATTAGCCATTTAAGCCAATATATATAGTAGCCATTAGACATTTTAGCCATTAGTCATTTTAGCCATTTTTTAAAAGTCATTTTAGACATTTAAGCCATTTTAGCCAATAGCTATTAGCCATTTAAACCATGTAAGCCAATAGCTATTAGCCATTTAAGCCAATATATATTAGCCATTGAACCATGTAAGCCAATATATATTAGCCATTTAAGCCAATATATATAGTAGCCACTAGACATTTTAGCCATTAGTCATTTTAGCCATTTTTTAGTCATTTAAGCCAATATGTATTAGCCATTTAAGTCATTTTAGCCATTTAAACCATTTAATGCCATTTAAGACAATTAAGTCATATATATTTACCATTTAAGCCATTTTAGTCATTTTAGCCATTTAAGCCAATAGCTATTAGCCATTTAAGCCATTTTAGCCATTAGTCATTTTAGCCATTTAAGCCTTTTAAGAAATTTTTTTAATGATAAAAATTCATTAGCCAGTTAAGTCGTTTGAGCTAATAGATATAAGCCATTTAAGCTAATGTATATTAGCCATTTAAGCAATATAGTTTAGTCATTTAAGTCATTGAAGCCATTTAAACCATTTAAGCCATTTTAGCCAATAGCTATTAGCCATTTTAGTCATTTAAACCCTGTAAGCCAATAGATATTAGCCATTTAAGCCAATATATATTAGCCATTAGTCATTTTAGCCATTTTAACCATTTTAGCCATTAGTCATTTTAGCCATTTAAGCCTTTTAAGCAATTTAGCCATTAAATACATTTAAGCCATTTAAGTCTTTTAGCCATTTAAACCATGTAGGGCATTTGAGTCATTTAAGCCAATATAGTTTAGCAATTTAAGTCATTTTAGCCATTTAAACCATTTAAGCCATTAGTCATTTAAGCCATTTAAGCATTGTAAGCCATTTAAGTCATTTTTAGACATTTATTAGCCAGTTAAGTCATTTAAGTCAATAGATATTAGCCATTTAAGCCAATGTTTATTAGCCATTTAAGTCATGTAAACCATAGCCGACATATATTAGCAATTAGTCATTTTATTTCATTTTAGAATTTAAGTAATTTAAGCCGACAGCTGTTAGCCATTTAAGCCAATAGATATTAGCCAATATATCAGCCATCTTAGCCATTTTTGTAATTTAGCCTTTAAGCCATTAAAACCATTTAAGCGAATATGTATTAAGCCAATATAGTTTAGCCATTTAAGCTTTTTGAGTCATTTAAAGCAATTTAAACCATTTAAGCCATTAGTCATTTAAGCCATTTAAGCATTTTAAGCCATTAAAGTCATTTAAGCCAGTTAAGTCATTTAAGCCAACATATGTTAGCCATTTAAACCATTTAAGCCATTTTAGCCAATAGGTATTAGCCATTTTAGCCATTTAAACCATGTAAGCCTATAGCTATTAGCCATTTAAGTCATTTTAGCCATTTAAACCATTTAAGGTATTTAAGGCCAATTAAGTCAATATATATTTGCCATTTAAGCCATTTAAGTCATTTTAGACATTTAAGCCATTTTAGCCATTTAAACCATTTAAGGCATTTAAGCCATTTAAGTCATTTTATACATTTAAGCCAATTTATAATAATGATAATAATGTATTAAGCCAATAGCTATTATCCATTTAAGCCAATATATTTTAGCCATTTAAACCATTTAATGCATTTGAGTCATTTAAGCCAATATTGTTTAGCCATTTAAGTCATTTTAGTCATTTAAACCATTTAAGGCATTTGAGTCATTTAATCCAATATAGTTTAGTCATTCAAGTCATTTAGCCATTTAAACCACTTAAGGCATTTGAGCCAATTAAGCCAATATATATTATTCATTAAAGCCATTTAAACCATTTAATTCATTTAAACCATTTAAGCCATTAGTCATTTAAGCCATTTAAGTCATTTCATACATTTAAGCCAATTTATAATAATGATAAGCCAGTTTAGTCATTTGAGCCAATAGATATTAGCCATTTAAGTCAATATATTTTAGTCATTTAAGTCATATAAGCCATTTAAACCATTTAAACCATTTAAGCCATTTTAGCCAATAGCTATTAGTCATTTTAGTCATTTAAACCATGTAAGCCAATTAGCCATTTAATTTTAGCCATTTTAACCATTTTAGCCATTAGTAATTTTAGTCATTTAAAGCATTTAAGTCATTTGAGCCATTTAAGCCAATTAAGCCAATATATTAGTCATTAAAGCCATTTAAACCATTTAATTTATTTAAGCCATTAGTCATTTAAGCCATTTAAGCCTTTTAAGCAGTTTTAGCCATTAAATACATTTAAGCCATTTAATTCATTTTAGCCATTTAAACCATTTAAGGCATTTTAGTTTAGCCATTTAAGTCATTTTAGCCATTTAAACCATTTAAGCCAATTTATAATAATGATAATAATGTATTAGCCAGTTAAGTCATTTAAGCCAATGTATATTAGCCATTTAAGTCAATATAGTTTAGTCATTTAAGCCATTTAAACCATTTTAGCCAATAGCTATTAGTCATTTTAGCCATGTAAGCCAATAGCTATTAGCCATTTAAGCCAATATATATTAGCCATTAGTCATTTTAGCCATTTTAACCATTTTAGCCATTACTCATTTTAGCCATTTAAGCCTTTTAAGCAATTTTAGCCATTAAATACATTTAAGCCATTTAAGTCATTTTAGCCATTTAAACCATTTAAGGCATTTGAGTCATTTAAGCCAATATAGTTTAGCCATTTAAGTCATTTTAGCCATTTAAACCATTTAAGGAATTTAAGCCATTTAAGTCATTTATACATTTAAGCCAATTTATAATAATGATAATAATTTATTAGCCAGTTAAGTCATTTAAGCCAATAGATATTAGCCATTTAAGCCAATGTATATTAGCCATTTAAGTCAATATAGTTTAGTCATTTAAGTCATTTAAGCCATTTAAACCATTTAAGCCATTTAGCCAATAGCTATTAGTCATTTTAGCCATGTAAGCCAATAGCTATTAGCCATTTAAGCCAATATATATTAGCCATTAGTCATTTTAGCCATTTTAACCATATTAGCCATTAGTCATTTTAGCCATTTAAGCCTTTTAAGCAATTTTAGCCATTAAATACATTTAAGCCATTTAAGTCATTTTAGCCATTTAAACCATTTAGGGCATTTGAGTCATTTAAGCCAATATAGTTTAGCAATTTAAGTCATTTTAGCCATTTAAACCATTTAAGGCATTTAAACCATTTAAGCCATTAGTCATTTAAGCATTTTAAGCCATTTAAGTCATTTTTAGACATTTAAGCCAATTTATAATAATAATAATAATTTATTAGCCAGTTAAGTCATTTAAGTCAATAGATATTAGCCATTTAAGCCAATGTTTATTAGCCATTTAAGTCATGTAAACCATAGCCGATATATATTAGCAATTAGTCATTTTATTTCAGCTGTTAGCCATTTAAGCCAATAGATATTAGCCAATATATCAGCCATCTTAGCCATTTTTGTAATTTAGCCATTTAAGCCATTAAAACCATTTAAGCGAATATGTATGAAGCCAATATAGTTTAGCCATTTAAGCTTTTTAAGTCATTTTAGTTATTCAAGCCATTTAAACCATTTAAGCCATTTTAGCCAATAGCTATTAACCGTTTTAGTCATTTTAGCCATTTAAACCATGTAAGCCAATATATTAGCCATTAGTCATTTTAGCCATTTTAGACATTAGTCATTTTAGCCATTTAAGCGTTGTAAGCCATTTTTAGTCATTTAGGCCAATATGTATTAGCCATTTAAGCCAATATAGTTTAGCCATTTAAACCATTTAAGGCATTTGAGCCATTTAAGACAATTAAGTTAATATATGTTTGCCATTTAAGTCATTTTAGACATTTAAGCCAATAGTTAGCCATTTAAGCCAATAAATATTAGTCATTTAAGTCATTTTAGCATTTAAGTAATTTAAGCCGACAGCTGTTAGCCATTTAAGCCAATAACTTTTAGCCATTTAAGCCAATTTTAGCCATTTAAGCTAATATGTAAGCCATTTTAGCCAATAAGTATTAGCCATTTAAGCCAATATATTAGCCATTTAATCCATTTTAGCTATTTAAGCCAAATAAACCATTTAAGCCAATAGGTATTAGCCATTTAAGCCAATATAGATTAGCCACTTAAGCCATTTAAGTCATTTTAGCCATTTAAGTCATTTTTAGTCATTTAAGCGAATATAGTTTGGCCATTCAAGTCATTTTAGCCATTTAAATCATTTAAGGCATTTGAGCCATTTAAGCGAATTAAGTCAATATACATTAGTCATTAGTCATTTTAGCCATTTAAGTCATTTTAGCCATTTAAGCCAATAGTTATTAGCCAGTTTAGTCAACAAATGTTAGCCATTTAAGCCAGTTTATAATAGCTATGTAAGCCAATAGCTATTAGCCATTTAATTCATTTAAGCCATTTAGACCATTTGAACCATTTAAGCCAATATATATTAGTCATTAAAGCCATTTAAACCATTTAAGCCATTTTAGCCCTTTAAGCCATTTTAGCCATTAGCAATTAGCCAGTGGCGTAGCTAGGTAACCTAGGGCCCCGGGGCAAATAAAAAAAGGGGGCCCACTGCTATCAAAACTGGTAAGGTTTTTTTTGAAGTAATATCATTAAATATACAAATACATACTTTAAAAATGCTAAGCAACTTTATCATCAGCTCATTAGTTTTCTAAATTATTTATGCAATATTTATGTATGATTGTACTCAAGTAGGTACGAAAATCGTTTGACTGCAGTAACCTTTTTTTACAGTGCATGATTAAACTCGAGTTGCCACCTGTCATATTTATTTTGAAAATGGGAGAAATTTTCAAAGGTTGAGGTCGATTGACATTTTCTGGTAAGGATTCGAGGGCCCCCTTAGCTTGAGGGCCCCGGGGCACTGCTCCGCCTAGCCCCTTTGTAGCTACGCTACTGATGAGAGAAAGAGATATCTTAAGTAGAGCACCTGCTCGAAGCCTGGTTGAGGGTAAGAGAAAAGAGTAATAATATAGTCTAGAACGTCCGACGACTCGAGCCTTAAAAGAGAAAATTGGACGCTGCGTTAATGAAAATTGAAAATTTCATTAAAAGATCGCGTATGTGCCAGCAAAGCCGCGGCGGCCATCTGCCGATGTGTTGTTTCATACATAACCTCATCCTATCTATACTTTACGATATAAAAAAGAATTCGAGATTTTGTTTTAAATATCTGCGTTTTATTTAAAATTTAAATCTTGCGTTCTTGTTGGGACACCCTTTATTTTTTGGTTGCTCCTACTCCAATTTTCGATGCTTAAAGACTCCTCAAATCAAGTTCTTAACCTCAAATTTTGCAGCGCCACCACAAGGGTCGGGGCAACATTTTTATATACAATTAAAAAATTGTATATATACATACTAGGCTTGTTAAAAATGATTTTCATAGTTTTGATAGTTTGTGAAATGGTCATTTAAATCTGTGTACCTTTTTTTAACAGGTGCCTATACTAATATCACATCTTGAATCTATTCCAAGCCACCGCCAAGAAATTTATATTTGTCTATGTTTCGACCTTCTTCAATCTTCAAGCGTAAATACGGTACGAATTAAAGTTAGCTACATATGTTATTATGTCATCGTCACTGATGAGTTTGAGTACTTCCGAATGACTACTATAAGTCAACTCCAGTTAAATGCAACTATGTGGAGCTCTACAGCAAAAGAAGTCGCTTGTTGTATTACATCCGGCCGTATTAAAATTTAGTGAATTTGTATAGGTACTGTTTTCTTCCCGAACAGGATTTGCATTTAAATTTTAAACACGCTATTAACTCAACACGTGGTGTTGTTTGTGCCATCCCACCAGTTTCCTTTCCCATGTCCATCGGACTCGTTGTACCACCATAATTCCGCTGGGAGGGTGTTTGTACGGATGTTCACATCACAGAGGCAATCCTTTTTTGTTGTGTGAATTTTTCATGTAGGATTAATAAATATTTCAAACAAACCGAGCTGCAGCGATGAACAGAGTTATAATCGGATTTTCGCTATGCCTTTATGGCATGGGGAGATCATATTCTGTTATTATAACCGCCACAGCCCCTGCCACCACCCACTTGTCGGGGAGCAGCATCAGCAGGAGCAGAACCGAGCTTTCGGAATTTATTGTACATAATTAATAACACTGCTGCCTTGGCTATTGGATTTACATAAATTGGCCGCGCGGGTAATAATTTGCCAGAGGGAAAATATTATAATATTTTTTTTTTGTTGCTGATGATGTGTACGTTAATATTATAATATTATTATTTTTTTAGCTTCTGGTGATGGTAAAAACACACCGTAATAATGGATATGCATTGGTTGAGAGTCCAATTTGTAAAATTATCCTTCTTTTGACGAAACGAACTTGTACCTAGATACATATGTATATGCGCGAAAATCATTTTGATTAATTATAAGCCCGGGGGTAAATCAAATTTATTCGCAGATTAGGAATCTTTTCGAAAGTAGATATATGCAGGTACCTACTTATGTCATGTTTCATGTAGATATTGTTTCGTTTTTGGGTAAACGTTGGTGGTTTTTGATGCGGTGTAATCCCTGTCGTTACCGGTAATGCTGATGTACCTATACCTAACCTACGTACACATAGGGAACAAGTATTTAAAATCATTAATTGAAATATTGATGAAATAACTATGTAAGCCAAAGTGTGGTTATAATTTAAATTTCAATTTAATATTAATGGTTACATCTAGTAGGTACTATTATGAGAAAGTTCATTCACAATGTTGAGTGATTTTGATTTTTAAGTACACTTCAAGCAGAAAAATTGAATGTTTCCAAATTTTTTTCTCCTAGGATCAAAACTACTCGAGTTTTGTGCGAAAATCTAACTTTTCGTTCAAAACAAGATGGCGGCCAAATAACACGAGAAACTAATGTTGAAAATGTCATGTTGAACTTGTTTAATGATACACTTGCAATTCACAATGTATACACAATGGGTACCCGGCAATGTGTAGGCTGTGTATATGAAAAATATAGTACTATCATAGCGAGTATTTTTTAGTGTTGCCGGACCCTTGTGGTGGCGCTGCAAAATTTTAGGTTTAGAATTTGATTAGGGGAGTCTTTAAGCATCGTAAGTTGGGAGTAGGAGCAAGAGGAGACTATTATTTGGATTATTGCAACCAAAAAATAAAATATTAATAAATATCAATTAAGGCCTCCACAAGCTATCCTCAAAAAAATTTGAGTAAGGGTTGCCACC
This sequence comes from Syrphus vitripennis, assembly GCA_958431115.1. Taxonomy (NCBI): domain Eukaryota; kingdom Metazoa; phylum Arthropoda; class Insecta; order Diptera; family Syrphidae; genus Syrphus; species Syrphus vitripennis. The sequence goes on along the minus strand of OY288108.1, from coordinate 58,397,147 downwards.
ACTTTTTAAATGTCACCGCATTCGGCTTCCACCATGATATTACTTTGTTTTTTGATATAGGGTTCGGGTACGAAAGACACCTTGCGGAAAATCTGGGTACCCGGTACACTGACCGGATGTCAATCAATCAATTCCCTGTTTTTATCCCAAGACCAAAAAGTTTTGCCTGTTCTTCCAAGACCAAGAAGTTTTGCCTGTTCTTAAGCCCATCAAACTTATAATGTCGATAAACAATTATACTACTAATAGGAAAACCTAATTAACAATCAGTATTAATGAACTGATATCATCGGAAATCTCGGTACTAAGGCACATTTATTTTTTTTAGGTTGAAACCCTTGAAAGTAGTTATCATTAAAGTCATTCTGTCAGCTTTCTTTAATCCTGGAATGGACAGACATTCTTAAATCTTTTTCTTACAACCACTTTTGCTAATTTATATGGTTAAAAATGGGAGCTGGTCATAATCCTGTTTGTCAAAATACTGTATGACAAAATACTGTATGGTCAAAATACTGTAAGATCATAATCCTGTATGTCATTATATAGGTACTGTAAACACAAGATCCTGTACGTCAAAATACTGTATGAGCAAAATACTGACTTGCAAAATCCTGTTTTGTAAAATCCTGTACGGCAAAATACTGTATTTTCATACTGTATTTTTTTTAAAGAAATTTCCGTTAAAAATACGCATAATACTATGTTTTGAATATCAATTGTGTTTCGTTTATTAACATTATTCAAATATAATTTATAACAGTTAGAAAGTAAATAATTCCTTAGAAAATTAACAAATAAAAAAATAATTCTACAAATACATAAGGGTATGTCATAATGCATATTTTAGCCAAAAATCACTTTTGAAGATTTAAACTTTAGGGGGTTAAGGACGCTTAGCTTAGCCACAAATCACGTTTAAATATAAAAATCGGTTTATATTATTATGACACATTTCTTATTTGCGCGGCTAAAATAATGTGCATTCAAATGTATGACAAGTAAGTTGGTATAATTCATTCATGAAATCAAATTATGTTTTCACAAAAAAAGAGAAGAAGAAAAATTGAAAAGAGAAAGTAAGAAAGAGAAAGCAAACAATTACGACTTGAGAGAACTCAAGAAATCATTTTAGAGGGAAAATGAAGTGAACGAAAAAGAAGTAAATAAGTGTAGAATTTTGTTTTCTCCCTTTTTCTCTTAGCTCCTAATTAGGTACCTACCTACATTATATTTATCAACAATAAGCTTGCTTTTTTTTAAGTTTGATATTTTATTATCGATTATCAAAGTTCTGAAAAAAACTGTAAAAGAAATATCGTTTTGATAATGTAAAAAAGTGCGCGCGCACTTTTTTACATTATCAAAACGATATTTCTTTTACAGTCTTTTTTACAGTATTTTGAAATACAGTATTTTGACCAACCAGGATTTTGCAATACAGGATTTTGACATACAGTATTTTGCTCATACAGTATTTTGCACATACAGGATTTTGACATACAGTATTTTGGCATACAGGATTTTGAATACAGGATTTTGGCACATACAGGATTTCGACCCCAACCCGTTAAAAATATATCTGATCGTTAACTAAGACAATTTTTGTTTGATTTAATGAAATAATTTATTAAAATTATTATTTATTTTACCCAATATTGGATGTCAAATAAAGTATGGGCAATAATAGCATAGCGGTTTAACCCTATAATTATAATCCATTTCTAGAAAAATTAACCCTGGACACTGAAGAGTTTATGCATATTTTTTTTTATTTGAATAAAATCTTCCCCTTTGATAAATTTTTTAATTTTAAATTTTATTTAGAGTTATTTAATTGCGTTACTGTCAATTTTCTTTTTCTTTTTTAATTTTGGTTTTATTTCAAACAATTCTTAAATTAAAGTTTAAAGAGTTCTTGGACTTAATTTATATATTTTATACTTGAGTAAGTTTACGACGAATAATTTGAACGCTTTTTAAAAATTAATTATTTTGAAGACTTTTTGGAACTTTTTAATATCGGTTAATTAATAATAAAATTTCAATTTTTCCTTGGGGCGAATTCAGAACCTATTTAGTTTAGAAAAAAAAAACGTTAGATGGTTATTTTAAAGTTTTGTGTAAATACTTACTTAAGGGGCTGACATGTTTGTACTAAAACATATTAATGACTTCTTAATATGTACCTAAATAAAAAAAATTTCCTTATATTTAACTGAAATCTTTAATTTTGAATATTTCAAACATGTAAAAAAGAAAAGAATTCACTATATATTTTTGAGTTTTTGAATCAATATTCAATTCATTTTATCTATCTAATTTTTGTTTAAAAAAATGCTCAATGTGAGCAAACATGTACTGTACATATGTGTATACTGTATATGTAATTATGTATGTATATGTTTTGAAAAAAATTGAGACCTTTTTTTTGACCTTGAACGCCTAAGAACTACATAAATGGTAGTGTATTCCAAATTAGGTATTCAAAATTGATTTAAAGATTTTGGAACAAAAAAAAATATTTGACGGTGGACCTGGTGCAGTGAAAGTAGTGCTTGATAGCTAACTTGGATGTGTGGGTTCGATCCCCAATTCACCTCTATCTATGTTATCCTTCTACTCCTTCTTTTATTGAACATAATAGTAATGAGATTGTCTCCTTAAATTAAACTAAATGAATTTATTTTAAGTTATTGCTTGTTAAAGTATAATTTTAAACTTAAATTTGTTTTCAAAACCTTCAAAAAAATATTTTTTTCACAAAGATAAAATACTAAGAAAGTTTTATAAAAAATTTTACCTTTAAATTGATGAACCGAACAAGTTTGAATTGAACATCAGTACTTAAAACAATAATTTTCTCTTTACTTATATAATGTTAAATTCTTGAATTTCTTTAAAAATTGTTTAAGTTCTTAAAACATTTTTGGATTTCACAAAAAATAATCATCATTGCTTGATATTTAAAGCATCTATGTATATATTTTTTTAATAAATTTCCTTACTAAGGATACAGAATTTGAAAATATTTGTTGTTCGATTATATTCATTAATGACCTGCTGATGTAATTTTATGGCATTTCAATTTTAAGGTAATTTACCTTGGAAAACTATGCGTTCGAAATTATAACAAATTCGACCTGTTAAATCCGCTGATGCTTCCAATTAAATATTTGGAAAATTGAATTTTCCCATTCAATAAACACAAACGCCTGGGTAAAACAAATTCCACAGCAACAATTTATATCCAATATTCCAATGGCTTGCATGCAACTGTTTTTCAATTCAATTTTATCATAATCCTCTATAAGTATATCAATATACATACATACGTCCACTAAACTTAATTACGCTATTTATTGGCCAAAAATGTTGTATACCTCAGCTTTTTGCAATAATTACAGCAACATCGGAGTGTAAAACTTTTTCCATAAATGACGCGTTGTTTTGCATGGCGTATATAGAAGTTAGTTTGTTTTATATGAATTTATTGACACTGTGACATATCTTTGTTACGAAAACAACAAACAACACACTATTTTCATAGAGCACCACCACATTGTCCGCAGGGATACGGTGTAGAGATACTTCAGGCTTACAAAATGATTATTAATATTTTTGCGGTATCCAAGCTGTAAAATCTCTAAGCCAGTCATCTGACATAAACAACAAAATCCTAATTGACAATTTGGTGTTTGGATGATGGTTATGTGATGGATGCAGAATGCTTGTTCTACATGTATACGGACTTATGAACAGGGCCGTACTAACTCAAATTTGGATAAAATACCACAACAGAAATTAAAAAAAAAAAAATTTATTTCTAAAAACAAACCTCGAACCTATTTCTTTTATTTTTATAATTTGCGTGCGCTCAAGGGGATGCGGATGGTGTTCCCTTTATATGTTGCTCAACACAGCGCGGGCGTGAAGGGATGGGAAGGGAAAGGCGTATGAAAAGGTATGTGGCGCTAGGTACCTACTGAGACTGAAGGTGGTGGTTGTCTCAGATTTTATCTCCAGGGTTGGCGGCTGGGCTAAAGCGGAGAAATGAATTTTCTGATCTGATCTGGATTAAGTCAAGTTTTTAAAATTTGTTCTTGCTTTAGGCATCCAATTTTACAGAAGTTTGTAAATAGCTAGTTATGTTTATATAATTAGGCCCAATAAACTTTAAATAACAGGTTTAGTAAAAAAAATTGAAGTGGTTCTTTTTTCCACACTGTTCTGCTTGATTTTATTTTGAAAAACTAAAACTACTGCAAACATTAACATTTGACCTTTGGATATATTAAATATTTTTTAGTACAAAATTTGAGAACACCATGTTAAGTATTTTTCTATTTTTTTGGAAGCACTAAACTACTTACATATTTTCTCCATTGCTTGGCTTGAAACTTACCCTTGAAAAAGTATATTAACACTCCAAAATGCACTAAATTAAAATAAGAGCTTTTAATACTTTTTACTTTTGCCTTTTACTTTTATGTATGTACCTACCTACCACTGTGTCTTTATTTAAACTTTAAGGCACCCTGTATTTAATTCAGCAGTTTACTTTTGACATTTTTTGAGAAATTTCTATATGAGAAGAAATTCTTATTTAAACAACAGATTTTGAAACACCCTGTAAATATTTTTTCCTAAAACTCATAAATTTTATGGCCTTGGAAATTTCCTGCAAGTAGAAATAAAAACTACCACGATATCTTTATTCTAATGAGCCAATTTGCTTGCTAAGCAAAGTACATAGGTAGTCTAAAATGGTCTGAGTTTTGATATTCTGAAATGGGTGTAATGTCAAAATTTGGCATGGGACCTACTTTAATTGCAATTTGATGCAAGTCTATAAGTCCCGACATAGAATACATCTCTCTTGTTTGCAAGCCTAAAATAAAATATTTTATTACTTCCTATTCCTAGTTTATTATTACAATACAAATTTTTATTAAAATTGTTGGAACCCATTGAGGAAATATAAGCCCTTTGCCCTTTGCCTACGGCCCTCTATATGTCACATACACTTTAGATAAAATTATTTGGTCAAAATTTTACCCAATTTTGTATTTATGATAGAATTTTTCTTAAACTAATTTTTTAAATTTTGTCCTAGGTCATAAGAATTAATATACTCTAAAGATTTTTCCAGTGATGGATTTAAGTTAAAATTAGTAACGTGGGCACCTAAAAAACCCTTTTCTTGAAATTACACACTTATGATCGATTTCATGAAAGACTTGTAAATGTTTAAAAGAACATTTAACCATAAAATGGGGAATTTTTGTTTCACCAACTGCTTTTAAGTGTAACAGGCTTTAAACAACCTTATACACTAGAAGGTCATTTTTGTCTGATTAAGTTTTTAAAGTGTTTTAAAAGTAATCACATCCCGTGAAAATATGTATATGTATATGAATGTATTTTATTTTTATTTTGCATTTTTGACAAATTTCAACTATAATTTATGAAAAAAGGTAATTTTAATTGTAATGATTAAAAATAAAATTATTATTCACTAAAATCCTTCGGGCGGACAATATTTTTAAATTTCGGGATAAAAGTTTGATGTTTACCGTTCTTTTTTCATTTTTTCACATTTTGTACTTACGAATACTGTTATTTCACTTTTTCTCGTCAACTTCATATTCGTAAGTAAAAGGATTAGAAACTATTCTTTTGTATACAGGGATGTGAGCATATTCAATTTTAACTAAAATATCCCAAAAATTTCCCTTTTCTACATTAGTGAAACTGACAAAATTTTAATGGTCTGATATCAATTAAAAGGAGTTTAGGTCAAAGCGATTATAGTCTACATATAAATATTTTTAATGATTTCCAAGACAGAACTGTTTCCCTCAAAGGAAAGAATAAGAAAGGTAGGCGTGGCTGTGGGTGGATTTCTTTAAGTCTAATTGTCTCGTGCACAAATTTGCACCAAAAAAAGGGGGTTTAATTAAACCAATTTATTAAAAATTTAAACAAAACTTGAAATATTTTTCTCAATTAGAGGTTTTCAAAAAAATACAACAATAATAGCGAAATTGTTGAAATTATGAAGAAAATTAATAATTTTATGAAGAAGTTATATTTTCAATTAAAAAATTTATATTAATTTTAAAATCAAACCAACAACGAGAATGATTTTGCCGTCCGTTGACGCTAGCACCACTGTTGTAATAAAAATTGCTTCGCAATTGTTTTTATGGTTATATGTGATTCCCTCGATAGGAAGTTGATATTTTACAATGAAAGTGTAAGAAAACAGTATTCATCTGGAAGCAGCAGATTTTGAAAACGTCAAATTTGACAGTGTATAAATTTTAATTATTAAAGGTAGCTACTTTCTAATTTGTTTAAGGTTTCACTTTACAAAATATGGTATAATTAAAAAGAATTAGAACCTATCAAAGCCCTCAAAGATGCCGGCCTTGATAATTTTGTTTTATTTGATAGATAATCCAGCATTTCTACTAAATTCATCTCTCTTGTGGCACAACGGAAATTCAATTTAACCTGAAATTTAAGCGAAAATATGGAATGCTTGGTGGGGTTAGACCGTTGTTGAATAACGTACGACTAGGATATCAAAATAGTAGGAAACATCCCAAACAACATGCATGTGGTTCAGTTTCTATTCCCTGGTCCCTGTATATGTCATCGATATTTAATTAAATATCTTTGTTAGTAGGGTATCCTGTTGTGTGTTATGTAGCTGGTGCTCTTTCTCAGACAAAAAAAAACTCCTGTTGGCACAGCTTCCAGTAAAAAAAAAAATGTATCCAGAGTAAAAATATAATGAAATTGCTGTGACCACATCATCACTATCGGAAGTTGTAAACATTAAGGTATCCTTGAATGATATCTATTATTTTCATAATAGGGGTGAAATTGTTTTGAAGTTGATATAAAAAGAATTTTTTTTTGTGGTTTTGGTATATTCAGATTTACTAGAAATACTCCGAAATCCAAGGCCACGGCAATTTGCCCCTGGTTCTTGTCATATATTTTTTTGTTCTAATATCAATGAGTGAGTTAGTGAGTTATAAGCGCTAATCTGTATGACATTGAAAACAAAATGAAAGCAAAATGACATTAGGTAGAGTTATGCTAGTTGTTGTTCTTTACTCGTGTACTAATACTATATTTGGTATCGACGTAATAATATAATTTGAGAAATGCTATGATTTGCTCAGACACTATACGATTTGGGGTAGGTGCGAGGCTGGGTGTATTTTGCATTTGGGATAGGTGCAAGGTTGGGTATGAACTGCCCCTAGATATGAAGTTTCTCTTGTCTTGAACTGTCTAAGTGAGGATTGTACGATGATACGCCCCAAACATAGGAAATAAAAGTTTTGTCCAACGAAAAATTCAAATTTTATGAAAACTAACGTTTTGGTATTTTCAAATGCAAAGAATGTAAAAGAATGTAATTAATTTAAAGAATGCACTAAGTCCCAAAAGAATGCACTCATTCTTTTTAATGGAAAAGTGTTATTTTAATCTTTATAAGGTATTGAGCATAATTTAGAATAGGTACTGAATGAATGATAAATTCAATAAAAAATCTTTAATAAATGCATTCCCGAAGATTGAAATATTTTAAAACCCTGGATAACCGGAAAGTTCTGAAAAAATGTTCAAAAGTGTCTCAACACACTTGCTTAAATCTACCTAGCGAGATAACATTTTGAATAAATAATAAACTTTATATTTCATTCAATCAAAAACTTACGGTAATTTAATTCAAAATGTATTTCTCCTACAAAAAAACACTTGGTATACTTTCTAATGTCATTGATACTCATCAACCTAATTGCTTGTTTAAGAAATTACGCTTTGGATCTTCAGGCAGGTCTCATCAACTCATTTATCTGAGGTTTACTTCTTTGAAAACTTAGCGGCAGTTCTTTGTTACCTCCATTCGTTTATAAAATTCCTTGCCAAGGCATATACGAGGGTCCTGTGGCACTAGGCGTTTCAGGATTGAACTTAAGACATTTTATACGATCAATCCACACTAATTTATTTACTATTGTTTTTTCTTTCTCTATAACTATTCTCTTGCTCTCACTTCACTCTTTTGTTTCATTACTATCTCTTTTCTTCTTTACTTCAAATACATAACAATGAAGATTCTAATAATATTTTTAATTATGTACGTAGGTAATAATACTGTTTATCTGTAGCTTACTTTAATTAACTTGCATTTTTAAGCTTCACTAGTTATGAGATTGTAAAGTCTAATGTTAATGTTACCATTATAATGTTTCACCAATGTAGAAAAGGGAAATTTTTGGGATATTTTAGTTTAAATTGAATTTGCTCACATCCCTGTACACAAAAGAATAGTTTCTGCTCCTCTAACATATGAAGTTGACGAGAAAAAGTGAAACAACAGTATTCGTAAATACAAAATGTGAAAAAATGAAAAAAGAACGGTAAACATGAAACTTTTCTTCCGAAATTTAAAAATATTGGCCACCCGAAGGATTTTAGTGAATAATAATTTTATTTTTAATTATTACAATTAAAATTGCCTATTCATAAATTATTGTTGAAATCTGTCAAAAATGGAAAATAAAAATAAAATACATTCATATATTTTCACGGAATGTGAAATGACCTTTTAGTGTATAAAGTTGTTTGAAAGCCTGTTACATTTAAAAGCAGTTGGTGAAACCAAAATTCCCCATTTTAAGGTTAAATGTCCTTTAAACATTTTAAAGTCTTTCATGAAATCGGCCATTAATGTGTCAGAATTTAATTGAAATAAATCTAAACTATTTTTTGGTTTTAAAATCGCGCACAAAATATTTTTTAACACCTTTACCAATTAAAAAAAAAAAAAACTCACTTCCACCTTTCACCTCTAAAATTGAGAGAATCAAGAAAAGCCTATGACGGATGTGGTATTGCCAGGTTAAAACTTTAAATTACTTTTTAAAAATATCTAATAAAGTAAAATTTTATAAGCAGTGTTCAAATGTTTCACAATCTCACAAATTCGCTTTCATAGTAATTTCATTTTGTTTCAGGATTTAAAAGCTTTTCCTCTACGACATCTGCACTACTTAAAGATATTTGTATGAGAAGTGGATATCTTCCATCGATAAGTAATTCACGACATAATTTACGAGTGAATACGATGAATTTTTCGTAACATCCTTTATTATAATAGAACACATTTTCGAAGATTTTTTACATTAGTGGCCTTGAGTTTTTAAAAAGTTGCCTTTCTCCGTTAGAAGTTTTGTCTTCTTTTCTACAAAATGTCAAATCATTGCTTTTTGGATACGGTAATGTTTAAATTGAAAATTTACTGTCCTTAATTACTTAATATATGTATTAAAAAAAAAACCTTTCCTTTCCCTTCCCTTTCTTTTTCCCATTTCTTTTCACCTTGCACACAACTATGTTAATTTATTATATAAAGAGTGTCTTTTAATGTGTTTTACGGGTACATAGAAAGTTGATATTCGGTAGATCACTATTTTATAATTATTTTTGCTTTTTTTATGTTTATTTTTGTAATTTATTTTTCTCTTGTTTTCGTAAATCTAATATGGTAATTTTCTTGATTTTCTAAAGCTTATTTAATTTAACGTTTTAATGAGTTATAAATAAATAAAATTCAATACAAAAATACTTTTATTAAAAATCATAGTTCCAAAAACAAACGGTACATGGCCAAAACTGTGTGCCTTAACACCCGAATTGTACAATAACTAATTCTTAGGACATTTTTTTGTGCTCTGGTAGACTTTTTATTTGGGCATTATGGTGTTGGGCGATAAGATCTTACGCTGAATATAATTCCGGTTCTAGAGCTTAATTAAACGTTAACAAAGAAAATCCTGGACCACCTTAATGTACATACAGTTTCACCAAGGAGATAGGATGCCATGTGATTTCATCAATTTGTTGCTGGAGCAGGCTGTAGTGTAATAATAGATTTGTTCGTTGTGCCCTGAAGTCACCCTGGGGTCGCCCTAAAGAGTTTTTTGAAAAACCTGAACTCACCCTGAAAATGAAATTCTGTGAGACCTGAGGTCGCCCTGAACTCGTCCTGAAGTAGAAATATGTTTTTTGCTGTGGCGAGTTGAGGTAAAGAATAAACTGACACGAGTTTGAAACATTTGTGTTGTTGTGGATTTGCGTGTTCCAGGTACATAATTTTTTATTATTTAAGTAGGTACAATTAAACTGAAAAACCCAAGTCTTTTTGACAACTCTTGCGGTTGTTAAGAAAACCTGGATCAACTCTGGCTAAAGTTCAACGAACAAACCTAATATCATATATTGCTCAAGCACTGCTGTAGCAAACAAACCTACGGCTTCAATATGTCTTCTAAATATAAACGGGGTAGTGATTAAAGTGATTAAAGTAAAAAGCGATTACCAGGAAGTCGAAGGAGCTCTCTAAACAATCAGTTACAAGAAATTCGAACTTTTTTAGAAAAAAAAAAAAAATACTTAGAATAGTGTAGAAGGTGTTGTTACTAAAGAAAAAGTTCCCAGCCCATATTTTGAATCTTGGTCAAAGTTTCTGATTCTATAATCCATGAACCATCCCATATCAGAAAAACAAAATAATATTTTTCTTTTGAAGTTCATATCGACCGTCACGTTTATAACATTGCCCTAACTTTTCAAAAGATTTCTTCAAAAATAATTCCAATTAATTTGTTTGTCAAAGAAACTCAAAACAATACCAAAGATTTATGACTGGGGTTAGACCGTTGTTTGGTTAAACACAATTTTATACTTAATGGAATGAGGGTTCACCCCAAAAGAACTAATAAATTAATCATAAATGTCAAACAAATCAAATAGCTTCATTTTGTTCTTTGTTTGCTTCTTTTTTTTTAACTTCACCCTTTTCTATCATGGATGCTGTCAATACCTGACAGATCGCCACATAGAAGCAATGCGGTTCGCATGTCTCCACTTGAACGAGTTTTTTTTATTTCTATTTTTTTTAAGAACTTTCTAAAGTAAGTTTTGAAAAAAAAAAAAAAAATACAACATGAAATCGACCAACATGAAGGTTATTGCTCACGTCTTAGTGGCAATAATTCACTTGTCTGGGATTCGTTTTGGTAATAGGAGAATGAGATATAAACGTGAGCTCCTTGCCAAACTAACTTGCAATAAAATCTACTTCAAGCAGGACTCTCGCATCTACCTTCGTACCTCTTCCATAATCCAAATACAACCAAATGGTCTTTGGTCTTTTAAGAAAACTAAATTTCTTGTCTTCCAATATAACGTACCAATATGAAATACCTCTAAAATGGAACTGATGAGTGGGGGGTGGGGGCGGTAGGTTGAAAACTTTCGAATACCTACTTACATCTAGAAGAGATATTTATTCTGCATGTGCTTTCTTCTTTTTATCGTCCTTCGGTAGACTTTTGATTGATATTTTTGGAGTTGAAGAAAAATTTCAAATATTTCATCATGATATTGAAATTTCAAAAAAAAAACATAACATTCCTAAAATTTAATGTTTATAAACACAAAATCTATAACACTGTCGTCCAAGATGATAAGAGAGTGATGTCTTTGATCAATAAAAAAACCGAAGCGAAATAGTTTTCAACGGCGAAGTATTAACAACGTGTTGCTTTCATTGATAATAACGTATTAATATTGTTGTTTCCTTGCGACTGTTGTTTTGAAATGGCTCCAAAAGTTTTTGTAAAAAAAGCCAATGACAAAATTTGTATTTACATTAAAGGGACCTCTTATAGAAATATTATTTTTAATTTTTTTTTCAAAAACAGTTTGATAATTTTTGTATGCAAAACATCAAAAAATAATTAAAAATATATTTACGCACAACACTGATTGAATTATGGACTATAAGCTGGTGGAACGGCTGAATCTGTAGCTGGTGCAAGAGAATTTCTACTTGGTTGTTCCTTGACAAACACTTTTTTTTAAAAATTTGTTAGCCAAATCTAAATTTTTGCCATTTTTTTTTGTTGGAAATTTTTATCTTTCAAAAACGGCTTGATCGATTTTTTTTAATACTATTTCCAATACTTTGAACGGCATTAAATTTAAGATTCAAATATAACTGTTCCTACCGTATAATTGTTAAAAACTTGATAAAATAAATTTTATAATTCTCGGGAACTTCTTTGAACTTCTTCTCTAAAAATTTTTATGTTTACTAAAATAAGCACGACCTGTTTTTTAGGACTATTTAGTACATTGAAACAAAGAAATTGCAACAAAGGTCTGTCGGAAACTGCCCAGATTTATCAAAAACCATTCACATCTTTCGGAAACCAGCCAGGTTTACTACAAATTGCAAAGTACTCTGAGAAACCGCCCAGGTCTGTCAGAAATCACCATCTATCAGAAACCATCCAGGTTTCGTTTATCGGAATCTGCACAGATTTGTCGAACAATGCCCAGGTCTGTCAAAAATCACCCAGGTCCATCGAAAACTGGCCAAATCTGTTGGCAACTATCCGCTCTTTCGGAAAACTCAAGGTCAGTCAGAAACTTCAGAAACTACAGAGGTCTTTTAGAAACCACCCTACCAAGTTCTACAAAGGGAAATAATTACTTCTAATAAATTGGAGTGTTAGAAACGAGAAAAATTTATACAGGTAATCTATCTATGTATGAAAATCACTGAAAAACTAATGTACTCAACGGTGACTGGTGCACGTTGCACGAGGCCAATGCTATAATTTAGCTACACAGAAGTGCTGACACCAAAACCTTATAATTAACTCTTCTAATTGTTTTTCGAGAAGACTTTGATTTAGAAAAATTTTGACAGGTATAGGCTAACCCAAGACAACTTATCCCACCCAACTGGTCCCCATCCCCACTTCCCCAGTCCCAAATGGTCCCAGGACAACTGGTCCCGGCTTTGTATATGAAAAACATAGTACTATCGTGGCGACCCTTGTGATGGAGCTGATGTCAGCTAATTTTTTAGGTGTAGAATTTGATTTGGGGAACCTTTCAAACATCGGCAATTGGGAGTAGGAGCAATAGGAGAATCTTATTATCGATTGCCGTAAGCTATAAATAACAATAAAAACCTCGACAAGCTCTCCGACATAAAATTTGTGAATTTTAGATGTCGCTCCATTCGATTGCCAACATGATAGTAGGTTCTTTGTATGTTTATCAAATATAAATGAATGAGCTGCGCGGGATAGGATGCGCTGGTGTCAGTTGTCTTGGGATAGGCTGCGTTGACACCATTTGAAGCAAAGCTGAATTATGTGTTAAAGCTTTTTATGGTGTTCTAAAAAAATTGTAAGAATCCCCTACAAACATAAAGAAAGCTATAATTAAAAAGAAACTTTACAAATAAACGTATTTAAACTTTAAACTGGAGTTTTGAACTTCCAGAACTGAAAATATTCTTATTTTCGATTCTGACAAAAGTGTTTAACTTCAAAATTAAGCACCTTTTTTGGCCACTTTGAATAGTCACAGCTTCGGATCTTCACAACTTGAAACTTAGAACATTTGAAGATTTATGTTTGGTAACGCAGGCTATTTTGGTCAATTGATTTTAAATGCAAATAAAAAACTTTATTCCATCTTTTACCCAACGTTTCGTCGCTACTCACGACTTCTTCAGGGGTTTTATTATGATATGTTGTTTTTTTGTTGTTCTATTTTACATTGTTTTGTTGGTTTTATTTTTTTAATCTTATTTTTATTTTGTTTGAAAAAAGAAAATGAAAATGAAAAAAATATTTAAACTATTTAATAAATTATAACATTAAAAACAAGAGACAAATAAATTAAAAAGACAAACATAAATTATCACAGTGTAGTTCAGGTACTTATTTTATTGCTAATCATCGAAATTTGGTATGTGGCCGCTATTAATTATATGTTGTGATAGCCCTGTTGATGGTTTCTTCTTTTTTATGTAAGCTTTGTGCTCCGTCTTTTTGTCAAGCTATTTTGTCAAGTTCGACATATTTCGTAAATCACCAAATCACAAAATTCAACTTCGCATTACATACGTATATTCGCAATTTTCATCTTCGAAACATTGCACTCAAAATTTTGCATCTCATAACTTCAAATTTCTCTCCTTCGCAGCTTCATTGCAATAATTGCAAGTGCATACATCTGTGATTCTTCAAACTGTGATAACTTTTCGAACTGTGATAATCTTGACGAAAATGATCATGTCATTTGGTCATTTGAAATCATATTCTTCCTTGACTGATATAAATTTTTATGTAACTAGTGACAATATTCATCATCATCATCGGCTCGAAAACCGGGGTCCGGTCCTGGCCTCCTTCAACAAGTCTCTCCACCTATCCCGGTCTTGAGCCGACGCCATCCAGTTGCGCACCCCAAGGCTTCGGGCGTCCTGGTCTACGCCATCTCTCCAGCGCAAGCATGGTCTACCACGCTGCCGTCTACCATAGAATGTACCACAAAAGACTTTCCGAGCAGGTTCCTCTTCACTCATGCGAGCTAGGTGCCCTGCCCACCGGAGTCTACCGAGCTTAATTTTTGTTACTATGTCTGCTTCAAGGTAGATTGCATACAATTCATGATTGTACCGTGCGTCTCCGGAATCGTCCTTTCTCACATATGGGGACAACAATTCTCCTTAAGACTTTTCTCTCGAACGCGGCCAAGAGGTCGGAGTGTCTTTTGCTAAACATCCAAGTCTCGGATCTATACGTGAGCACTGGCAGGACAATGGTCCTGTACAGCAGCAGTTTTGAAGTTATGGTGAGATTTCTGGATTTGAAGAGCTTTGACAGACTGTAGTAGGCTCTGTTGGAATTGAGCAGCCGCCCGCGTATTTCTTCTTCTATATTGTTATCGGCTGCTACTATTGACCCAAGGTATTTGAAGGATTGCACCACTTCAAATTCGTGCTCCGCTACCTTGATATTACCTTGATATGACGATATTACGAAATTTAAATCTAATTTAGAAGATAATGACACATCTGGCCCTGATGGAGTGCCAGCCTCAGTTCTAAAAAAATGTGTTAGTCATTTGTCGATTACACTTGCTGTTCTTTTTAACTGTTCACTGTCTGCGTGTAAGTTTTTTTTTTTTTTTTTTTTTATAATATGCGCGCGCTCAAGGGGATTATTGGTTTACCCTTTATATGTATCAACACAGCGCGGGCGTGAAGGATAGGAAAGGATGGGAAGGGAAAGGTGTGTGTGGCGCGAGGTACTGAGACTGAAGGTGGTGGTTGTCTCAGATTTTATCTCCAGGGTTGGCGGCTGGGCTAAAGCGGAGAAATTGCCGTGTCTTATATCTATGTCCCTTTATAATTCGCATTATTTTGTTCATTGTCATATTTGTTGGGCATACTAGTATTTACTCAATCACATGTTGTTAGTGTTATGCCTGAACAACATGTAATGAGCAAACCAGCGGCCCAACAATGATCAATGATAATGGAAAAAAACAAGACATAGAACTACGGGTGGGATCGAACCTGTGACCATTTGGTTGACAGGCGACCACGCATACCATCGCGCCACGGCCAACCCCAAAGTTTCCTCATGTGTGGAAAAAATTCTTCATTATTCCTCTGAATAAGAAAGGAAAAAAGGATAAAATTGAAAACTATCGTCCTATAGCTAAACTGTCGGCTATTCCGAAGCTTTTTGAAGCAATGATATGCAAAACATTAAGCTTTAATACAAAATCGTTTATTTGTCCCTAACCAACATGGTTTCTCGAAGGGCCGCCCAATTGTTACTCTTCTTATGGAATTAGCGGAGTTCTGTATGGATTCTTTTAAAAATAAAAACAAGTGGACTGTGTACTTACAGATTTCAGCAGGGCATTCGATAAACTTTCACAAACAGTTTTACTACAGAAAATGAGCAAGATGGGTTTTAGCGTAAACTTTATTGCATGGCTTTAAAATCTTACTTACTTGAAAGATCCTATTCTGTGCATTTTAATGGCTACTATAGTCAAAAAGTTTTGTTGTTAATTCTGGAGTTCCGCAGGGCAGCCATTTGAGACCAGTTCTCTTTTTATATTATTTATAAATGATCTTCCATCAGTTTTAAAGTATTCAAAATGCCTTATTTATGCTGATGATGTTAATATTTTTAAAACAATTTCTAATAAAAGTGACTGCGAAAAGCTTCAAATTGATCTGAATGCTTTTTACAATTGGTGTGCACGAAATTATTTGTTGCTAAATATCGACAAGTGTTAAATTATAAATTTTACAAAAAAAATGTCTGTTTTGTCTTTTGAATATTGTTTCAATGGTGTAAATCTGTTAAATGTAAGTGAGGTACCTATTCTTGGTGTCTTGTTTGATAAAAAGCTCGAATTCCCGCAACATATTAATGTGACTTGTAATAAGGCTAATTCAATATTAGGTTGGATAAAAAGGGAATCACGTCAGTTTTCTGACTCTCATGTCATTAAACGACTGCTTACCTCATTTGTCAGACCAATTATAGAGTATGCTTGCCAAGTATGGACCACCTATTACAGTTGCCACAAAAGAATTGAACAAATTCAAAAAAGGTTCTTCAAATTTGCACTTAGAGGTCTAGGCTGCCAGAACCCATTAAATCTCCCTTCATATAGTAGCCGTCTAAAACTCATAGATCTTCCTAGTTTGGAGAGCAGACGTTCTTATTTATGTTTTGTATTTATTGTTAATCTTATTAATGGTAATATTGATGCTTCGAACCTTTTGCCTCGCCTTAATTTCAATGTTCCAAGCCGTAATTTAAGAGGTCCACATGACCCAATTTATATAACGCACTATCGAACCAACTACGAAAAGAGTTCACTTGTCTTACGAGAAACAACCATTCCTCTTAAAAAAGAAACAAAAATTCTGGGAGTGACTTTTTCTGGAAATCTTAAATGGGACACACATGCAAAGAACCTAGTTAACCAGCTAAAACGATGGAACAATGCTTTAAAAATGGTCTGTTCAAAAAGAAAAGGTCCACATATTGAAACAGCGCTTAGAATCGCGAAAACCTTAGTCGCCGGTACTATCCAACACGGAGTAACTATTTTCATGTGGACTTAAAAAAAAAATATAAGCAACATTAACTCAGCTATAAACGATTGTCTTCGAACAGCCTCAGGAGCCTTAAGAGCCACAAATATAGAAGCTTTGAGATTGGAAGCAGACTATGAATCCTTCGAAAACTTTGGGAAAAAAAGGGCAATGAACCTTATTAGCAAAACTCTTACAGACCCAGGGCATCCTCTCTTCAAGGCTGCTAAAGCAACAATTAACATGACAAAAACTAATAAAAAAATTCTATTTCAGCGCTTAAAAAAATGATTTCCATAATTCCCAATCATAGCGCGTTTTCATCCAATAATACGCAGATATTAGACCGTACTCCACCACCCTGGAAAAGAAACCTACTATCCATAAACACTAACCTTGCAAAATTCAAAAAGGAAAATACTACTGACGAAATATTTAAAATGCTTCACGAAGAAATAATCTCTGACACTAATGCTGACAGAATCTTTTACACAGACGCAAAGAAGAAAATTGGTGTTCATACGCAGTCATACAGTCATCTATTATCCATCAAGCTCTTTTACCAGAATCCGCAGACAGTTGCATTGCAGAACTAACAGCAATTTATAAGGGTATATCTGTTGCTAAAAAATACCCCAACCGATCGTTGATTGTAACAGATAATCTTGGTATTCTCTTGGGTCTTAAAAATGAGACAAATAAATGCCCATCTCTCGAGGTTATAAGAAGATGTTTATACTCCAATAATAATATTATGCTTGCATGGATACCTGGACATTCCGGAATCAAAGGTAATGAGGCTGCAGATCTTGCCGCAAGAACGGCTATCAACTATCCACTCATTGTAGAGTTCCCCAAATTTTACCAACTCCTACGCAAATCTTTCATCCAGGATTATAAAAAAGAGCTTATCGAAGGTTGGAGAAACTCTGAAACATTTTTAAGAAAACATCACCCTGCTTACTCTCGTATTCCATACAATCGGTCTCTTAGCAGAGAAGACAGTATTAAACTGTTCCGAATTAGAGTTGGCAAAGCTCTTTTCAACACTCAAAACTATTATAACGCAGAAAAGCCTGAGCAATGTTCTAATTGTGGGACGATACTCTCTGTTTGGCATATCCTTGTCGAATGTCCTATTTCTCGCCAAATTGATCTAACATCAGACAACCTAACTGAAAAACTTGCCGAAATTTTGAATCCATCAGAAGTACGATCCATTCAATACATTAACGATGCCACATCCGCCCACCACAAATTTGACGAAATATGATTTTTTTTTTCTTCTCTCTTTATTTTCAACGATTTAAAACTAACTTGCTTTAATAATGTTTTTTTTTCTTATTAAACTAATTTTATTCTTTTTTAATTTATTTAATTATAATAAAAATTAAACTGTAAATATTCAAATGTAAATATAGTTTTATAGACGGCATCATATGGTCTGGCTACCCTGATGCCTTTTAAAAAATGATTTATGAAATAACTTTGTGAATTATTTTCAATAAATAAATAAATAAATAATATGTTCAATTTATATAACAATAATCACAATTTATTAATTAATTTTTCTAACGTAACACACACTGGTTTTAAACAAATATTTTATAATTTATAAATAGATGAAATATTGTACGCTAGATATTTAGCTTAATTCAAGTAAAATAACTTATTTGCAATTACGGCTTAGTTTACGTCTACGTCTTCATTCCTTGCTTCAAAATCATTTATGATTTTCTGAAGAAATAATTTTTCCGAAATGCTGTTGCAAGGCAGCCCAATTTTCACTTTACCTAATTTGCTTTCAAATAAAGCTATTTTCATACAATACTGACTACAATCATCAAGAGGAAGGCATTTATGTATAACATTCCATATTCGGGCCTTACAATATCTACCACAATTGCCATAGAAAATATTCTTCTTAAGCTTTTGGGGATTTACAAGTAGGTAGGGTAGGGACCTAGCTATTGTTCAACTTTGGAATTTAAGAATTCAAATCCCCAGAAGATATGCCTATACACAATTGGTTCAACTACAAAATTCATCAAACAAAAAATTATTGTATCAACACCCTGAAAACACAAGCCATCAACGTCAATCCCAAGGCCCTTTCTCTGATGTGAATGTGAACTCTCTCTTTGTTCCTTTTTTTTTTGTTTCTGTTTTTTTGGAAGAGTTCTATTTCTTAGCCACAAGGCACTGAAATGTGAAATCCTGTTAAACCACCAATTGACTACTATGGCAAGAGCCGGACATGACCTGCAGGATGTCGGTTTTTGTGAGACACAGAAGGGACAAAAGGGAGGTAAAAACTGGGAAGCCCAAATTGTGGTCAGATTTGGTTGGCAATTCATGTGGTATGCCAGTGGAGGCCATAAGTTGCAACCAAAGTCAGAGGCAGCCAAGAACTAGCATCATTGTTGGTATCGGTAGGGTAGTGCATATACTCGTAAATGGAAGTCCAGCTCGGCAATGTCTCTCTCGTGCAGTGTTTGGGTTTTATGGTTAAAGTGCTCGTAAAGTTTACTAGCAGCTTCCAATGGGACAGAATGAACTTGGCATTGGATATAGCTGTTTCTGTGGGTATATCTCTAATGACAATGGAAGGAATGAGTCAGGGGTTGGTTGGTATGATGATAAGGGTCCTTGTGAACAAAATGCTGAATGCAATAATTTTGATTCCTTGCTGGTTGATGCCTGGATGCGGAACTATTATGCTTTGCAACGTATACAACATTTACAGAAGGAAGTTACTTAATTTTTTAATGGATGTAATTGTTAAGTTGCGACAAACTCTTTCGTTTATATGTTTTCCCAAAAATCGTAATGGACCACTCTTCACTTTGAGTAAATTGTTTTGTTTCAGATTGCGGTGACAACTGATGTTGATGGTCGATACTTTTGTGAGGCAGCAGCATTTTAAATTTAATTAACTAAGGGAGATTAAAAAGGTCAACTTTATGAAGTGAAAGAACTGATTTACAGAAGCGACTTGGTCAACCAAAAATTGTGAATCAGTGTGGGATTTGAAGGTCTAATGATCATAATTATAATTTGTCTCAACTTAAACCAAAGAATCAAATTGAATGTGTTTTAGAAAAATGTTTTATAATACTTTAAGTTACTGAGAGGACCCGCATTATGTCTGATTGGGAAACTACTGACTACTCAGGACTTGAACTAGGACGGGAGCGCAATAATCAATCACTATGAAATGATTGTTTTACCTCCTCGTGGTGGTTTCCGGCAACTATTTACTTTTCCCTATATATGTAAACAGGTTTAAATTACAAGAGAGAAAAGATCATCTTTCTAAGGTAACCAACCTTCGCAACTGAAATTTTTACCGCTACCAAACCAATAATACGCCTCGGATTGGTGAGTTTGCTTTTCGACTACCGAAACGTCCTTAAAATTCTAAATTCCTCCAGTTAGATATTTAGTTCATTATTCATTGGCAAACGTTTTGTTAATTTCTGCAATACCAGCTGCCTCATTATAGAAGAACCATGTTTGAACGACTTGACGGACACAAATTAAAATTGGTCGTTGGAAGGCAGCCAAAGCGCAAATAAGAAGAAAGAAAGCACCTTGAAGCAATCGCATGAAAACGAGAGTTCACAGAAGCATGCGGGGTGATAAGCATAACCACATCAACGCAAGCAGACTGGACGCAAAAAAGTTCGCAATCAGGTGTGACAGTAGGCCCGTCTACAGAATTACCGAAGAGCTCGCAGGTTTCCACAGATTAAAACAACACCCGCCACCCGGTGAGGGACAGTTCTAGTTTCAAAACGTGAAAGAAACACTTCTCTGCTTTAAGCGTGATCGATGCAACCACTCATTGAGGGAGCTTGCAAAACAGATAGCATTTCTGAAGAGTGGAAAAAGAAAGGTTGTTAAGCTCCCAATTGGAGAGAAATATTTGGGCTACTTGCAGTAGCCAAGATAGCCAAAATAATAGGTTTGGTTAGGTGGGGTTAGGCAAGGCTGTATACTGGGACCAATACTATTCCTGTTGGTGATTGTTGACAATGGATTGGAATCAAACTTTGCAATCAAACATCAAACACCTGGACTATGCTCAATCTCTGAAAGGATCAGGAACTCCATCAAATGATAACAAGGATGAAGAGAAAACCTGAAATCATTGGGCTAAAGATCATGAAACTTCCACCTCTATTTAAGAAGAAATTTCTTGACAACGAGTTGAGATGGGAGATAGTTTTTAATATCTTGGAACTATGCTGTACAAAATATTGAGAAACAATTCTATAAACTAAAAGACCAAGGTACACAACTGTTTTGCTCCATTCTTGAATCCTTGCTTTTGTATAAATGCAGAACTTGAAAAGTCTCATCTGCAGTTACGAGAAAATTAACTAGATGTCTGCAAAAAATTTGGCAAATTTCCTGGCCCAACCGCATCTTCAATGTTTAACTTCATAAGAGAACAGGTCAAGAGCCCATCGACTCTATCATGCAAATACATAAGTGGCAGTGGATTGGACGAATGCTTCGAAAGTGTAAGAAGTACATTTCAAGAAAAGCGATTCGATAAAATTTTCTTACGAAGGCAAGCAGAAGAGTTCGTTGACCTAGATGACTTGATAAATAACGGTCGAAGAGGATGGTGTTTTTAAAATTCTTTAAATCCAATGCAAAAAAACTTGTTATCTAAAAAAAGGAAACACACAACCGGGGAATAGTGGGGGAGAGCTGAAATACATCTCCAGGAACTGTACTCCTGGACTCAATAGGTGCAAGGTAAGTTAGATACTGAAATCCATTCTTTTAATAAATTCTTATAGTAAATTTCTAATACGTACTTCAACAAACGCAATTTATAGCACTGTCTGAGGCTCAGAAGATTACATAATTCGGCAAAATACATTAACAGGGAGTATTGAGAGGGACTTTTAAATTCAAAGCTTCACAGACTATACCTTTCATTAGCTGCAGTCGGCAACGAAGGATTCCCGGAAACATCAAAATCAAAGAAGAAAGTGCTGCGGTAAAAACTCCAAAAAATCAAAAGCAATTGGACTAGCCGAGTGACCGTCAGAACTCTGGAAAAAAAATAGGAGGCATTGAATCAAAATGGCTTACGATATCAGAAAATGTTTGGTCAGTGGTGGATAATACAAGCAACTACAGCTACCGTTCATTCAAGCAGATGTATGTAACACCATTACACTTTGAATCTATTCAAATTAATCTTCAAACGAATCGATTTTTTTCAAAATATGTTTTTGGGCCAGTTGTATGACATAGCCCTACAGGGACTGTAATAACTTCCCAGCGTTAACCACGAAATAAAAAGTATTCCTGTGAGTGTTTGATTAACAGAAATGGTTCTTTTACTCCGAAATGACTCAAATCATATGACCAAAAAATTAAACTTGCTTTAGTTAAAGAAAAATCAGTGACTACCTAAAGAATTACTTTAAAGATACATTTGTTCTCAGAAGCGGCTTATGTACATTGGGATTAAATTTTATATTTCAATATTATTTTACTTTCATTTTTGACCTAGGCAAGGTTAGCTAGGATCATAGGACATCCAAAGACGTAACCAGGCCTGTCAAAAGGGTTTGGAATTATAAAGATTGCCCTTACGTTCTTTACGAGTAAGATACAATTTAGCTCTAAGATAACATTTGATTTTTCAAGGAAAGCCGTTGGCTGTCATCCATATCTGTTACTAAGAGGCTTAGAGAAATTTGAATGTCTTTATTTATAAAACTGACCGTCCTACCAAAACATCTAACTTAAGATTCTATTCTTTTTGTTACCCAACCTACACCCTTTTGCATTTTGTCAAATTTTATTCAAAACACCCTGTATATTATTTATATGGAAATAATAATTTTCGCCATTTTAAAATAAGTCTACGCTACGAATCTGTGGTTATAAGGGCCTCAAGTGTGTTCACTTTTATCTATGACTATAATGTCAACAGCAACTTGCTCTGCACATCACTACATCCATCCGTATGGTGTTTTTTTTTTTTTATCTACCATCTTCCCAAAGATATAATAAAAAGCAAAAAACACATTTCATTTTTTTTTTACAGCTCTTGGTCCCATTAAACAATCAGCTCCAATTAAATTCAATTAAAGAAAATATGTGGACATGACGCTGCTTTTCTGTTTCTCTGGCTATAATGGGAGTGAAAGGAAGACAGTGATGTACGACATCCAGATCCAAAGTACCGTGTGGTAATGACTGGAATATGATGACGCCGCGCTGTCGACAACAACGATGGATGGTGTTTCTGTATTACAATGTGGATGGGCAAAATGACAACTGCTCCAACACCCCTGTACCATTTTTCAGCCCCTAGAGCATTAAAAATATGGTTCTTTTCTGACTCCTAAGCAAAACGAAAAAAAAAATTAAAATACGGTTGTTGTCATAATTCGTGTAACTTGTGCGAATATACAATCATGATTGCTCGCCTGACTCGAGACCGAGAGTCGAGATCTGGCCGCAAGCTAAACATGAGATAGTTTTCGCCATTCATTACATCTGAGAACATCATGGAACCGGCCCTCGGGTGAGAATATAATAAAAAAAAAAAATCTTTACCATGGTTATCCAGAGATTTTTGTCCCAACATTTAAAAAAGAATATTTTATTTACTTAATAATATTTCAGGGGATGGACCTGGACCTTCATGTTGAAGTATTTATATATATTTGTATACCTACATTATATTTGATATTTATTTTATATGAGCAGTCGAGTAGCAGGAAAATTGGTAAACATAATTTTTGGAAATAAGCTCGTATGGACAGTCAAGGATGAGAAAACAAAATGAATGGATGGATGCTCATGGAGTGATGCTATATCAACGTCATCACCAAGAACATCATGGGAATTTAAATTGTGTTAGATATTATTGTGAATAACCATATATTTGGGTTTTGCAAATTTAAAACGAAATACTTAAGCGTAAGGATATGAAGGAATATCAGTGATAAAGTAACGTTGCTAACTTGGATTTTTGAACCCAACTGAATTTTATTGTATTTTTCGACATTTTATCTTGGTTTTACTTTTGTAATGTTTAACTTAAAGTGCCTAACCCATTTGCTGACTAAATCAATAAGCCATATGCATAAACAAAAGTAAATGCTTTTACGTGTAAATTGCTGTGCTAGTTAGTGGGAAATTCGCATTAACTACTGCAGACTTTTTCAAGTAAAAGCATTTACTTCTTTTTATGCATACGTCCCAATGAGTGAACGTAATCTACAAATAAACTAATATTCGGTCCTATGGATTAGGTGGAAGGGGTCACAACTTTTACTTATTCTGTTGATCCACTTAGGGTATGTTAAATATCACCAGGCAAGCGCCATTATAAATATTTTTTTGATTAAAAGTATTTTGTAGGTTCCAAGGAATTTCGATCTGAATGTAGGTATTTTAAAACTAAAAAATATGAGTGTAGCTAAAGTCGAAATTTAAAAATGCCAAAAAAAAAATTGAAAATAAAACTGTCAACCGCCAACTAAGTCATCAGCTAATCAGTCCATACGTCTATAAGCAATTCATACGATCGCTGTTGTGTCTAAACATTTTTATAAGAAAAGGTATAACTATTATTACTTTTGGGTTATTTTTAATAACTTAATTTAATTAAACATTTTTTTTTTAATTTTAGAAAAAAAATATAATGATTAATGATAAATAAATAAGTCATAGACAAAACAACGAATGCATAACTTTAACGGTTATAAGTTATAACGATTACTAACTTAATAACTTACTAACTCACTGACCTACTTTCTAACCAACTGTGTCATTATACATATTTTAAATTTTCCTTAATTCAGATTCACATTCAGCAATTAAAAATCTTTCACAAAACCATATTTTGAATAAATAATAATTTGTTGTTCCAAAAATGGAAATTTCTGGAATTTTTTGAAATCAATAACAGTAAAGATAAAAATATTAAATATTATTATTTTGAAAATTTGTTGCTAAAAGTGAAAAAAAAAAACAAAGTATTTATGTAAAACTATGTGGTTGCAAGGCGCCTAAGGTGCCCGTGAATATTAATAACTTATATCAGTTATCAATATCCACGGGCGCCTTAGGCGGATCAGTTTAATTAAACAAAACAAAATATTTATTTAAAAAATTAATTTAAACAATAATTGCAAAAAATATTGTTTCTTGTATATCTACTTATAACTATATCTATAAGAGTATATGTATATAAGACTATAATAATTCATATAATGTATAAAAACGCATCGTTGACTTATTAAATCACTGATTACATGATGGAATGATTGATTCATAAAATGATTGAATTATTCAGTCTAGGCAATATTTTTTTTTTGAAAATCTTTTTGACACAAACTTTTTTTTAACAATTTTTTTCATTTTCTTCTTTATGGAAGAAATGGAAGGAATTTTTCTTTATAATTTATTTTTGACAATTTTTATTTTTGTAATTTTTTTTTCTTTAAATTTTTGTTTTGTAATTTCTTTCGAGTTCTTTTTTATTTTTAACATTTTTGTTTTTGCGAAAAAAGTGGTTCCAGCAATTCTGTCTGTCTGCCTATCTGTCAACCTACAGCTTTAACTACAGGAGGGATAATCTACAATTTTGGACTTATGGCTTTAAGGAGATGCTTAGCGGGAATTTAGCAATTCAAATAACAAATTTTATGCTTTTTCATATTTTTCTCTGATTACATTATTGTGACTGAATGACTCGCTTCAATTTCCACTTCGTTGTACCGACAAAATTCTTTTTGATAATTTTTTTTTCAGACATAACTTTTTTTGACGGAATTTTTTTGACAATTTTTTATGACCAAAACTTTTTCTGACCAATTTTTTTTCTGACCAATTAATTTTTTTTTTAATATAATTTTTTTTTTCACAGTTTAAATTTTGCCCGTTTAATTTTCTCGGTTCAATTTTTTTTTCTGACAAAAATTATTCACAAATATTTTTTGACATTTTTTTGCAGTGTTTTTGACAATATTATTTTTTTGACACATTTTTTTTTTGAAGACGAACATTTTTTGACAACTTTTTTTGAAGATTTTTTCCACACAATTTTTTTTCAAAATTTATTTTTTACCAAACTTTATGGTTGAAAAAAGCTTGGTCAGAAAAAGTTTAAATGTGAAAAAAAAGTTTTGTCAAAAAAAAAAAATTCGTCCTCAAAAAAAATATGGTTGAAAAAAAAGTTTGGTCAGAAAAAAAATTTGTTAAAAAAAATATATTGTGGAAAAAAATTTTGACGAAAAAATATTCGTGCAGAAAAAAATTTCGGAAAAAAAATTTGTCAGAAAAAAAATTGGCAAAAAATATTTGGTCAAAAGTTATGAAAAAAAATGAAAAAAACGAAGTTGAAATTGAACCGTCTACCGAGTAATTCAGTCCATCAGCCAATCAGCCAGTCATCTTATCAGTGAAGTGCGTAACTATATATGTATATTAATAATATGTAATAATAATAAGAAAGTAAGCCCACGGTGACCTTTGTTTTATCTTTTCCATCTCAAATTTTATGATTGGAATTGATAGACTGGTCAACTACAAGCTTAAAATAAAATTGGCGTGACTGTAAGTGTGGTGAACTTGCGCACCCTCGTTTAGGTTTCGTCAAATTTGAAAAATGTCAGTCTCGTCTCGTTTTTTGAAACTCGTCTTGGTCTCCTGGCCAGTTCAAAAAATGAACCAAATTTGAATGAAATTTCGTTTTTTAACTTGCGAGCTGCTATATGGTAATATAAATATTATACCTAAACAAAAATTTTATGTTCTACAACTACTGGCCTAATACAAAAATGTGATATGGTTATTATGACATAAAATTAAATTATGGCTTCATTTAACTTTATGTAACATCGTCATTTTACAACTTCTTCAACGAAACCTTCATCGATGCTCATCAACTTATTTCTTTATAATAAATTGGGCATGAAGGTGTTCGATATCCTTTAGCTTCTTGTCTTTTCTAAATCGAAGCTATTCCAAAACTTGACACACATTGCAGGAGGTAACTTCTCCCTTTTCAATCGATATACAGATACAATCCACATCCGATAAAGCAGTTCATGAACTCGATCTCATCTTCTCGATTGCCAGTGGCACAAGGACATCACGGCCATCAATAAGCTATTGCTGCTACCATCACTCCAACCGTCAATCGTCTCCTCTCGAGTGATTCCTATATTAAACAGAAGGACTTCCTTATTAATTGCACTATCTCAGATCTGCTTTCCTCCATTAGTTCCTCTCTTCTATAGCTCTGACTCACACTCGCTTCCAATTCCAATCAATAGATCACCAATGTCGACCAGTTAAGTGTGCCACTTTTCCATCCACTCATCCATCATGAGTGTTTTTTGATGATGCCACACTATGACAGTGCCATTGAGCGACCACTTATGGTTGCTGTTTTCTTCCCCAAGAAGCTTCAACTGAATTGTGTATAGCTAAAGGATGTCGTGGTCGTTGTTTAATAACATATACATATATAGGTCCATGATCTATATGAATGAAAACAAAGCTTAGCAATCAATATATAATGGCCCTTACTCCTACTGTGTTGGCATCCATATTATAGAGCTAACATGCGACATCCATTTAAAGTGGATAATTATCCATTTTGAAGTATTACCAGTGTTCTGTTTGGATAATTGCTCGTCTGACATTAAGCAACGATAGCATATAATCCGCTACTAATGTCCTTAATATTATGTACGTATACAAGTATATGATTATGATGCATGGATATTTCACTCTTATTTAAATAATCATAAGAATTTCTATTAAAAAGAGGATGATGTGATAAATTTCTAACATATTTAACCTCAAATAATTCTGTTTTGAGGTTTTTAAGGTTAAGTATACCTATACACTACATACATATTGAAAGAGACCTTAAGCGAGTTATTAAAAGTTTCACACTTGAGGGATTCAACACCTCGCATATTTACATAATGAACCCTAGCAAGGTGTCGTCCTTGGCGTGATATCCTTTTCGTTGTCGTGTCTCGTGTGTGTGTGTATATGTACTATGCTCTAGTCCTTGCTGTCAACGTCATAGTCGGAGTCGATGACAACGCCTGTAAACAGAACCTGAAACACTTCTATACCTTTGCTAAACTTTACTTCACATTATGATGGAAAAGCATGTCGAATATAAGAGAGGAGTATGGGTGATGGAATGTAAATCTGAATCCTTGATAAAAGTTATCAAAATAATTATAATACTCTTGAAGGGCTTTCGAGCTTGAAAGTGAAAAGTTGATGGCAAACATATTCAATTCTGCGAGGCAAAGCGACCGTCCCGTCATCAGATGTCAGGAAAGACTTTTTGCAATCTTCATGCAGGATCCCTTTGGAAATATTGTATTCAGTGAATATTTTAGCTGAATTCATAATTGAATTCCTTTACCGATTCATTAGATGAATTATTTAGTAAGTGAAGAGTCATGCAACGGTTCCACAGTTCATGGCTCTGAGCCCATTATCTGGTTTCTGATTGTGAAACATTACGAAACAACTTTTATTTTTTGTTACACATTCCCAAGTTTATGTGACAGATGAAAGCCATCAGGGTTCATATTCGTCAAACATCACTTTGCATCAGAATTTCAACTCAGACAGACTTTACTTAGAGTATCGATGAAATCATATAAATTTAAGATTTGACACATTTTATTTCAAAAATACATCACAGGGAAAAAATGCAAATAAAATAGAAAAAAGTAGATATGTGATTTGGGTATGGTTTTCATTCAATAAGAAGGTCGTATTAAAAAAATTGACAAAATCTTATTTACCGCATAAAACTAGACGCCAGCAAATAATAAAAATGGATTTGCATATTTAATTTCATATTTATTAATTTTTTAGTATAACACTTAGTTTTGTTATACTTTCGATTCTTTAAATTTTTTTGGGAAAATTTAACCGACTCCAAGTCCAACACTGTGCCAATTCGCAATAAAAAATTCCAATATTAAAAGTTAATCACCATTCACCACACACAGTGGCGGGCGTAGTGAGGGTTCAAGCCGTAGTAGCGAGGTGACTTTCATTGAAATGTCGACTTATTTTAGGAATTAGTCGAATGTATAGATTTAGAATTTTTCGGGTGAAACAAGGGAAAACAAAAAAAGGGATTTTTAAAATGCTCGTTTTATTCATATTTTTTTTTCAATAGAAGCTTCGTTGATTTGCCGGCTCTTGAATTAGCTGGTATATTTCCGATATCTCCAATCGTCGACTTGCATAGGTACATTTTTAAGTTTAAAAACCTAAATATAATGAAAATACAAACTTACTTCTTATTTTTAACTTTTTCCGAAAAATATTTTTGGTTTTATTAATTTTTTTTTATTTGCTTGAATTCATAACTCTAGCTTCTTGAATTTAGCGACTCTTGAAAAGCGTAGGGGGTAGCGCACCCCTACACCCACCCCTCGCTACGCACCTGGCCACACACCACTGATAAAAGAAACATTTTCATTGCCTGTGCCTTAAAGAATTTGCATTTTTAGGGATTGAATTTTAAGCAGTCAGGAAATTGATAGAAAAACTTATTAAATTTTGATAAGTTTTGCTTCATTAAAGCGAATCAATTTCTACTTATATAAAAACATTTGGAAAAACTATTTGTTTTGTTTATTTCAATGATTTCATATTTAATTAGCTCATTATTCGAATCTTATTTGAATATTTGTTTTAATAATTTTTTTTTCAGTGTACCACTACAATTTTCCACACTTCAAATTCAAGTGAATTTTCAGTTTGAAATTATGTTTCTATCACACCCACTACAAACTACTCATACACATAATTTCTACAATATCAAAATCTTAAAACCAAAGGACTATGTAAAGGTTGACATGCTTGCAAATTACCCACTTGTTCTGCCATGAAAAAAAAAAATAATTTCTTTATTTGGAATAAAATCTAACGACATGAATTTTGAATAAACAAGCACAAGATGGCGATGTTGTGCGTGTGGACTTTTTCTGTAACTTACAGTATTTTACGGATATATTGTAAACACCCGTTATATAATAAGGTTGCGTTCTTTATAAAATTCTAATAGGCTTGTTAAAAAAACGATGTCTGTGCTTAACGACGCCATTTTAGAAAAAATGTAGTTTGAAAAAAACTATCGCTAGAGACCCATCTCTATCCATGCATGTGCGATGCCCTGAGGAATTCTTGAGCTTCGCGAAGCGGCTAAATGAAGAAACTCAGTGGATTCTGCATTCACACCTCAACCACCTGGAATACTTAGACCACGCGATGTATGCTTGCTTGTTGTTGAAATCGTTGGGCTAAAGATCAATACTGCAAAATAAAGGAATAAGCCTTTGTACTTTTTCATCAGTTCAGAATTCAGATTGATGTTTCTGGACTACTAGTTGAGATGGTAGAGAATTTTGAGTATCTTAGAAGTACTGTCGTTTCTGATGGCGAAACCGAACCAAACAAAGGTTGCGTTCGGTGTAGAGGCCAAAATATGAAAAACAACTCTATATCTTTCCAGACCCAGCTCCTGCTGTTCCACTCTAATCTTGAACCTAACCTTCACTTGAAACCTGCAAGCGTTAGCAATCTTGAGAATTGTATGCCTTAACTGGCTTTTTAATGAAGAACTGTGTGCGAGAATAGGTCAGAAGCCATACGCTTCACAAGTGCATTGTGAGTCAGGCAATGGAACCCTTTCACGCAGGAAGGCCGACGAGCGGGCCAACCAAGAAGCACTTGGTGAAAAACATTTGAAGACGAATCAGCACAATTGCTGGCTAATAGTTGAGAACAAAATATACCTCCAGAAATCATACACGATGGCGCGTAGGAGACCCTATGCCCCGAAAGAGGGAAAAAATGGACATAATAGGTCCAAGGACTCATTTCGATTTTCTGGGCTTCTTATATTGTTGTGCTACTGTAAATACTACACAATCTCATTGAATTTTTCATTTGAAACCTCTTAACCGTGCTCTTGATGTTAACCAACTTTTGCTCTACACGTACGAAAATCTTGCATTATACAGTATTCCATTTGCATTTTAGTAGCCAAGGGGTTCCATAAATGGTGTCGAGATGTCCTTTCAAATACGCCCCAACAAGCTCTGAAGTACATCAGCACACAAACCTACATAAGCTACGCATTTCTGATATACATCAGTACCTATATATTTCTATCTACAAATTGACAATGAATTCTAGATGACCTCTAAATTGTGCCTGAAAACCAATGCATGGACATGGGCATGGACACTCTCAGTAGCCAGATTTATGACAAACCATTAAAAACAGCCAAAAGGTAAGACAGAATAAAATAAGAAAACAACCTTCATAAAAGGGAAGATGTCGTAGCCTTCCGAAATTAGATTGACGAGAATTGATCTTTGATTGCGACCAGGGAGTCCCTTAATGCTGAATTTTGATGAAAAATTCATAGAAATGTGTGTCTGTTTCGGAATTTATTTTGGGTTAAAGAAAATTGACTCGGACATTGATTGAATTTTGGGTAAACTTTTTCCAAGTTAAAGTGGTTTAGCTATTTTTCCTTTTTTTGGCTTTTCAAGCAACTTTTACAACAGAATTTTGATTTAGAAAATTGCCTGCAGCATAATATAATTAAGTAAATCCATCAGACAATTTATTTTTGGTGACACGTGTTTTGGGTAGTGAAATTGTCCGAGAAAAATTTGTCATGCTCTGCGACCCTTTTGTTAGGAAAATAAAAAAAAAAAAAGTAAATAACATTTTATATTATTTCGTATTGACGTGTAGGTTCATGAGGTGAACATGATGACATTCAGCACAGTTCGCAGAGCTAATCTTGAAAAGCTATTCAATAAGCAGTAGAAAAGAGAAAGTTTTGGTATATAGGGTCAATTTGTGTGTTCTATATGAGCTGGACATTCCTATCCCAGTTGGCATGTATTTTTTTTCCTGATAAAAAACTTTCCGAATAAAAACGAGAATAATTTGGAATTGGTATAGGTGTTTAATGCACTATTTTGAAAAACGCTATTGGTCGTACATAGAAAAAGTGATTGGGAAAAATCTGGAAACAAAGTTTTGAAGCGCTCAAAGTTTGCGTGAGTATTGAGGAGAGGTTAGCTTTCAGTAAAATTGTAAGGTTTTGCCAAGAATGGAGTTGTGTGGTTCCCTTCATCTTGGAAATATGGAATATCGATGAAATGCTTTTGCTTGGATTTCAGGTGTGGTATATTTTTCATTAAAATGTTGTTAGATTAACACATCAGAATAGGTCGTTTACGTCGACTTAACGCGTTTGAATGAGTGTCCTTACTTTTATTTTCATCAGTAATTTTATCGTTAACATCGTATTTATAAATCCGAGGAAACCAACAAAATTTGTCGCCGTTAGATTATTTTCTTTAATCGTTTTTCGGCAAATAACTTTCGAGTTATTAATATTAGGAAAGCAAAACACTTTCTATATTATTAAAACGGAGGCTTTTTACTTGTGAGTATAGGTATAAGTAGGTAGGTATGTTAGAAATGGCGATATCGAGGCAGCATAACCTGTGATCCAACTAGCGCTATAGTGCACCGTTTTGATACCATAACTCGTTTGAACTATGATAGAAAGGGAAAGATTTACAGGTAAAGTTCAAAGCGGATTATGTTAGAGCCATTTTGTCGCATTGAGAAAAAAAGATCAGATAGCTCGTCGAGTTCGTGAAAGAATGCTTTTCCAAAGGATTGCATTCTAATGTTTGCCAAAGCAGGACATTTGCAGAAGAAATGGATTACCGTTTCCCTTTCTCGTTGGTCACTACAATTACGGCAAACTTCTCTGCATAAACTCCTATAGGCCAATGTCAGGTACATACCGCAACAACCCTGGCTATTTGTTGTGTAAATTGCTCCACCTTCGATTTGATTCAATTTGATAGATAGAAAAGATTTTCCCCTTCATAGCGCCAAGAGGAATATTAACCATTTCCGAGAGTGAGCTATGAAGGCCGATCCTTGCCTGGCTAGCTCGTCAGCCCGTTCATTTCCCTCGATACCACTATGGCCCGGAACCCAGATCAGGGTGACAACGAGGTTAATGTTCAGGCTCTTGCAAGCTCATCGCCACATTGCTGGACCTAGAGGATTTAGCTACTTTTAGGGACTCAGAAAAGATCCCAGAACCAACTCCACACTCCATCTTTGAGCCGTCCGTAAAGATGGTTGTGTCGAAACATATCGTCACGATGTCATCTTCCCAATTTTGTCTGGATGGGAAAATAACTTTAAGACCCTCACTGAGGCTCAAAGTAGGAGTGCAGTAGTCAGTGTTTACCGAGATAATATCTGAGGAAATCAATTTCGTTATGTTGCTGTGAACGTATGGTTTTGACAACCAGCTGTTTGATTCCTTCAGCCTAAACGCGCTGCAAGAAACTATATATTTATCTAATAAAAAGGTCGAGTGGTACAAGATCCAAAATAACATTTCAGGCATCCGTTGGGCATGTACGCATGGCTCCTGTGGTGCCAACGCTAGCTGTTCTATGAACCTTCTTTAGCTTATCAATAAGTATTATAAGCTTTGTATAGTATAGGTAGAATAATATAGATATTGAAAAATACTTAATTTTATTTTCGAAATTAAATGTTTCTTCCATACAAATGTTATATTTCTCTCTATTATATTTCTTTTTACCTTTTTTTTTTGTTTAATTTTTTTTTTTTTTTTTGCAAAAAAACTTCAAATGCAGCAACCTTCAGCTCTTCAGCATTTCTGTTACTGTTTTTGTATCACTACCAAGAATTATTCAATTCTCTCAGGATAGGACATCTTCTCTCACTGACATGTTGCACAGACTACAAATAACTGGCAATTCATCACGATGCGGTATAAAATTTAGACTTACTAGCTCTCCTCTCATTTT
The DNA here is from genome assembly GCA_958431115.1 of Syrphus vitripennis. Lineage (NCBI taxonomy): Eukaryota > Metazoa > Arthropoda > Insecta > Diptera > Syrphidae > Syrphus > Syrphus vitripennis. The sequence continues at coordinate 58,363,187 of OY288108.1, read as the reverse complement.
AAACATCGCCGAGATAAGCATTTGACTATTTTCCGGCCGGAAATAATTTCTTTCACACAGATTATGTTGCAGAACGCTGTAGGTCACTCTGTGTACAGATGAAGTAGCCTGGTTAATACAGTCAATTCTATATTGTTCGTCTACTTTCGCGATAAGGTTGTAGAGAGCGTTCTTCCGTTCAATCCGTTACATGTGCTGAGATTAAGATCTACGTGGCAATATTCCGCAAGCTAGTTTAATTTTTCAAACCAGAGTCCTTTCCTCTGAATTTTTGGCAGTCTGCTATCAGGCATATTTAAGACTTTCAACAGATAGTCAATATGTAGCTTGAGTGTTTTAATATACAGTGGAGACAGTCCGCTTTCAATATAATAACCATATAGTTTGGTGTATTCTTAGGCAGTTGAAAACACCTTTTCACATACAGTCTTAGCAATTTCTTACTGTTTCGTATTTCTCATAGCCCCAAGTTTGAGCCGCATACAGCATCACAGATGCGAAATTAGCTTGTTTGAAAAGCATCTTTTCCAAGTGGCACTCATTGCGCTTTTTGCTTTAATTAGTTTTTCTTTTAAATGACTTTCCATACTAAGGTTGCTTGTTATTGTAACTCCAACATACGATCTTACAAATTCGATTTGCTCGTTGCTTAGATGCCACTTTTCGTTTCTTGATGTTCTACCACCTCCTTTCTTAAACACCAACACCTTCGGTTTACTAAGATTCACTGTCAGGTTCCACAATCTGCAGTATACATCTAGACGATTGATCATAAGTTGCAGCGCTTCGGGCGAGTATGCAAAGAGAACAACGTCGTCAGCGAAAAACAGGGCTATGATCAATATTCCAGCAAAGGTTATTCCCCCTGGTAGGCAATCGGTTAGATCGTCAATAAAAAGTGCAAACAAATAAGGACTCAGGGGACAACCCTGTTTTACTCCCATTGTTGTCTCAAAGCAACTAGACATTTCTTCCCCATTCCAGACCGCTGCCTGATTTCCATCATACAGATTTTCTAACACACTTCCGGTTCCGAACTTTGACGTCATTCCAGCGTTGTATAGTTTTTAGAATAGTGATCTTCTATCAACAGTATCAAAGGCCGCCTTGAAGTCAACGAAAAACACATAGGTATAACTTCTTTTTGCTCCAAAAATGTTCCCGCAATACTTCTTAGAACGAATATGTTGTCGCAGGTGGAATAACCACTCATAAAACCGGACTGAAATTCCTTCATCTTTTTATTTTGTATAATCCATTCACTTGAGCGGTTATTTAAAATCAAGACAAATACTTTGTAGGAGGCATTTAGAATAAAAGATATTCGCGATTGTTTTGTTGCAAATCATTTACATTGTAAAATAAAAAAAAAGTCGAGCAGCGTGATAAACTATTGAATCCAGTCGCCCCATTATCTGGATTAATTTACGTCAGGGAAATCCCGTCTAATCACTAAAAAAAACAATAAGAAACTCATCCGTTTATTTAATTTATTTTGCTATTTCTTGGATCTCCATTCATTTGAAGCATTCTTAAAGCCCATATCTACAGGTTATTTTATGTGTGTACCTTTACACACCTTTCTTTACCCAAATTATTTTAAACCATAATCAAACAAAGTTATTGTGTAGTTAAAAAGGTTACAAATGAGCCACTTTATTTGGTTAATTTTTCTGTTCACCTTTTTTTATACCACAGCTGCAACAGAACCTAAGCCTTAAATAATTTCCTTAAATAAAATTTCAGTATGTTGTTTATCTCTCACCATTGTAGGCATGAAAAGAGAAAAAAAAAACAATGAAACCCTTATCATTCATCCTCTCATAACTTAGAAGAGCTTCTTGCACACAGCACACGTATAGGAAAGGAAGCAAAAAAACCCAAAACAAATTATGTCAAAATGCCTTTCGCCTTTTTCTTTTGTGAAAGGCAAATTTTCTTCTTAAGTAAGGAAAGGCGAAACACACAAAAGAAAGCTAGAAATAATAATATAACCGCTACATTTTTTTAGACTTCCCCCACCACACACCTATAGTCAGTCTATCCAAGCCTAGCACCATATCATTATCATCATCACCATCACTACCAAACAAAGCCCTTGTCAAAGGATTCTAACCGAAAAACTTTCGGGAATAAGAAAACGTGAGGAAAAAAAAAACTGTGATGAAGATTAAGACAGGTCCGTACCGTTGACAACTTATCTAAAATGATTTCTTCAGAAATCACCTAAATCAAATAATGTTGAGAATAAAAATTATTTTGAATTTTAATGTTGTCCTAGAAATTTTAGAAGTTTTGAATGCATGATGTACGAGGATATTTTCATTGCTATTGTTTTGCTTAAAACTTAAAAAGAAAAACTAAATATTCAAAACATGCGGAGTTGTGAAGCCGCGAACACACATGTCAGCGCGACGTGCGTCGGTCGACTCGTCGGTCGTTAGAAAAAGGCAAAGTGTTATGTAAGTTGAAATACGTTTTTAGTTTTTGAGAAAATGAAAATACTATATTTGACCGATTAAGAACTTTTGTGTCAATTTCTATTTCACGAAAAACCTCTGGTTTTTTTCCCAGCCGAACGACACTTTATCATTTCATGCTTTTTCAAAAAAAAAACGAATAATTTTTCCTGCAAAACGACACTCGTTAGTTTCATATCAAATCAAAACGACACTTCTTCATTCAATGCAGGGTATCTTTTTTTTTCAAAACCAATATCTTTTTGGATTGCAAACGACATAACTTGAAGAATTTTTTTTAAATCGCTGTTTTGAATAACTTCAATACACCTCTTGAAAGAATCAAAAACAAAAAATTTCAACTCCACGACTTTTTGATTTTCATTTAAATTCAAAATCAAAGTTAATTTTTGAATAAGTATAGGGACCGGAAATTACAGTGGGGCCCAACATCAGCCAGACGTATTTGCCTTAAAACTTCCCAAAAAATCGTGCAGTCTTCAAATTATGTTATGTTTTCAAAGTTTACCTATTTATGCTCTACAGACAACACTTTAGTCACTATAGTTACGCACAAGACTAATTGCATGATAAAGTGAAGGAATCGGTAGGCGGTCAAAAAAATCCACTTGGTTGTTCCGTGGACAGATTTTTTTTTGTCGGTTATTGTTTTTTACAATTTTGTTTTTTGTACATTTTATTTTTGACCAAGTTTTATATTTGCGGCTTGAAAAAGATTCCAGTACTTGGTTGTTATCTTAAATTCTTTTTTTACGATTTTTTTGTTTAAAGAATTAAATTTTTTTTCGGCATTTATTCATATAAAAGAAATCTACAGATTTTTTTTTATTCTAAAAAACGATTGTTAAAATGTCTATAAATAGTTTTGCGCCCAACCCTGATCGTATGAATGGCTGATAGAATGTCTAGCAATTGAATTTTTCTGGGTGGTCATACCGTAACTCGATTATCGTCAGACGATATCGTTTGAACGATAGTGCTTCCTCTATTTGCTTCACGTAAGACGATAATCGGCAAAACGATATCGTCAAAACGATAGCGTTTGGACGATAACTAAATAGGTATTGTCTTGCATTAATTTTGAAGTTTGTAGGTGACTGTAGTTGAATAATTGAGTTCCAAAATAAAGTGAAAATGTTTCGGCCCTGCAATTTTCTTATTTTAAATAGTGAAAATAAAATTGAAAATTGGAAAAAAAGACAATTAATACGAATACGACGACAATTAAGAGACAAATCAAATCCCTTTTCTCTTCCAAATCATATGTAAGTATGTATGTCTTTTTTATCAGAAAAATGTATTTATTAATTTATCTATCCTAGTTTTGTTCAACGCTTTCGTCTATCAAACGAAGCATTTGCGATGGTACTTGAAACCATAAATTTGTCAAACCGGTGTCGTTCAACGCCAATAATAAGACTTGCGCTTACCCTTGAGACTTTGGGTAGCGGAGGGTACCAATGGCTAACAGGTTGTGATTTTGGAGAAGCTTTAGCGCAAAGCACGATATAAAAAATACTTGCTGTGACAACGAACATTTTGGAAGTGAAGTTATGTGCTCAGTGGATAAAGTCGATTGTTTCCCGCGAAAATGAAAAGGCCGAAATAAAACAATGGTTTTATAGAAAGTTCGCAGATCTGTGACCATAGGATGAGCATAATGGCAATACATTTTAGAATTCAGATATGGGTCCACGCACGATTCATTCGTTTGGAAGCACTCCAATGAAAGGTCGTTTTTTGAAAACACTTTCAATGAGCAAGGCCACAACTGTTGGCTTTTGGGTGAATATAACAATTTATAAGAAAATTGAAGTTTAAACATTTTAACTAAATTCCTTAGGTGACAGTGGAAGCTCACCAGATCTTAGCAAAACGCATTTCAATAATATACCAATAATATATATGAGAGTAGCTACGACCCGAGTAAAATTGTTATTTTTGCAAATGTTTGCGCCGCCTTACACAACATTTGTGTACATTATAATATTGAAAGTGACAACATTGTCTTAGATGATGATAACTTTCCAAATTATAATAGGTTTGTTCGACGTAACTTGATCCAGGGCGCCCTGGAGAATTTCATTCAACTGTCAAAAAATCCAGGTCAGCTCGGGTTTTAATTTTACATCGAACACATCAGAGCTAGAAATGTTATCAACTGATTTTTTGACATTTCATTCGTAGATTTATTTACTTTTTTACAGCTCTAATTTTTCGCTCGCTCAGAGCTCACATCGAACACAGAACAAATAAACTAGGGCGAAAAAAGAGCAATATAAATCGCTTCAGAGCGAATTCAGGGCGACCTAGGGCAACCCAGTGCTTACATCGAACAAACCTAATGTAAACGATGCACAAATAAATGAAAATAACGCAATGAAGCAACTTGCCATCACTATAAGCGATGATATAAAAACTCATTTCAACATGTATAAGTATATAAAAAAGAACACTAAAATGTAGGTACTTCATAAAAGGAGCTTTGTAATACTAAAAATAAATCTGAAAAAAAAATCATTTCAGAAACATAACTTAAGAACTTTATAAACTTAAAAAAACAGAAACACTTATCAATAAAACAAAAAACAATAAATAGTCACACATATGTAAATATACACCCTATCTTTTTTTTTAAATATCCTTTTTTTAATTGCTGTTCGGCAATTTCGTTGCGTTTTTCAAGCAAAGCTATCACTTTGTTTTGGAATGTTGCATCCTGTTCATTCCTTTCTGTCAGGAACTTTGTAACATTTGTTTGAAATTCCGAGTCCTTTTCAATTTGCAGCTTTAATAGCTACAGCACTGCACTGTTGTCATTCGCCTTTCGACGTGGGGTATTGACTATTGTAAATGGAGTTGAGTTTCTAAAGAACAAAGATAACAATAACAACCCATAATAATATATAAATATTAAGAAACTTATCTTTTCCTTGCAATTCGTGGTGATCGCCGTGGAGTCATAAGTTCCTTGGGTGGCGATTGACTTTGGACCTCATTCTCATTGCGTGGTAATCGCCGTGGAGTCTTAACTTCTTTGCCTGGCAATTGCCGTGTGGTCTTATTTTCAATGAGTTGCGATCGCAGTGGACTCCCTACAATTCTAAGTCATAGTATTTATCTTTTTTTTTGACTGATGGAGCTGCAGCACCAAAAACCTTGGCAGAACTCCCGTATACCGCTGACCGCATGTAAGTTAGCTCAATTATTTTTTGTTCGTAATCGGAAATAGGGACTTCTTCAAGAGGGCCGCCTCCCGTTTTCTGCCTTTCCAACAAATTATGGCTGACTTTTTTTTGGCGCGGTACTTGTGATCTGTCCAAACCTTTCTCCATGAAGCAATGCTCTTCGTGGGCAGCCCATCGGCATTTAATATTGCTGCCAAATCAGACCAAAATTTATTTATAAAGCTCTTACCTTGCACGGATTTTGGCTTGTTTGGCCAAGTCGGGATGTTCTTGCATGTATTGTATTAAAATTGTTATTTGCGATTGTGTGACTGCCCTATATGTACACTGTACAGTACATATGGTGAGGTATTAAATTTATATTAATTTGTAAAAATATTACGATAAAATAACTTACATTTTGTTGCAATTTTGATTTTTCCTGCATCAAACACATAACAGCACAAAAAAAAAACATTTTATTGATATTTGTCATTCAGTTTGACAATTCAAATACAGTTCGAGAGTTTCTGAAATGTACAAGGCGTTCTCAAATTTTAAACGATTGACGACACGACAGTGAATGAGTTACATGAAGTAAGTAATGGACGATATCGTCGACGATTATCTTTTTGACATTAAAAAAAAATGTTTACGATGGCTGACTATAGCCGCTGAAGACCCTAAGCGGTGCATGGGATTTGCTTGAGTGGGACGGTACTTACCCCAAAAAGTGGAAAACGAGCACCTTAAGTGCCCTATTAGCGTACTAACTTCTGTAAATTTCTCGAAAATATCGATGTTTTTTAAACGTTTTTGCATATAACTACAAGAAAATAGCCAAAAAATTATTTTATAACTCCTTTAACTGTTTTTTCATACATAAATAAAAACGAAAACAAAAAAAATACCAAGTGACAAAAAAGCTCTCAAAAGCTCTAAAAAAGCTTAAATTCTGAAGGCTTTTGCAATAAGCAAGGAAAAAATTTTTAGAATTTCCGTCAATTGTGTATCGGGAACTCTGATTCAAAAAGTTTTTTTTTTCGCAATATGCAAAATGTTAGTAGGGGTGGATGGTAAATTGGAGATCAGACTGTAATTTGGTACTTTGCGTTCAGTCTTCGTTAACTTTTGTCAAAATGGTGGTAGATTTATCAAAAAAACTCCTTTTTGTTGGTTTATAACATACGCTTTCGACTATTATAGTTCTACTAACCTCTTGTCAGGATGACAATTTCCGATGTCCGCTGGAGTGCTGATCAATAATAGGATGTTCAGATTGTTTTTCTTAATTTAACTAAGAACTGCTAACACCCCTTCCTTGATACGGGGCTGTGTTCCGGATGTATAAGTAAAACACCCCAGTGAGTTATTAAAACACCCCATTGCGCCCATTGAGCCCATTCTCATATTTTTAATTTATAGTCCTTATCACCACACCACCCACACACTTATTTTTTTTTTCTTATGCATTGATACATACATATTCATTTTTTAATGACTCCTACATACCACCACAGACAACCTTGTGTGCCCTAAGAGTCCTGTTCATTCTTTAACGACACTAAAACAATTTCACGCCTTCTTACTTTTGAAGCTCGAAATCTGTGGGTATGGTATGGAAGGAGGTCCTTTGAAAGCTAGCTGCGCTTTTGGAGCGGTACTTTTTATTTTCCATCTTAATACCTCTTGCGGTAACTGAAATAAACGGAATGATCCTTTCTTTAAATTAAATAAAAAAATTAAAACAAAAAACGACTCTCATCATCACCGACAGCACTAGCCACAGTTGGAGTAGTGTTGGTGTCTTCCATTTTGTTCGTCCTTGACGTTGGTCATTCATCGCCATTACCCGACGAAGAGCCTTTTATCCAAGCTTTTCAACCAAAAAAAAAAAAAGAAATGAAAAGAAAACCGTAGCTAGAAGTAGGTACCTATCTGTATAAACAAAATTCTGCGCATATAAAGTGAATAATTTATGGGAAGGATTGGAGCGAGGAGCTCTGATGACTCCAGGGATTCTATATGAGTATGGGTGGACTACGGGATATGGAAAGAGAACAAAAAATATGGAAGCGGGCGCTTTAAGACCGTTTTAACGCTTTGAACATTGTAGTGGTCCATAAATATGCTTTCGTAGCCAGGGCATCAATAACAGTTTCTCTTCGTTTTCAAGTTTTTTTTTTTTGTATTTTTTCTGTGTAGCTCTTTAGTTCTGCCATTTTATATTGGTACCGTTATCGTTTCCAGGTGGTGTAGGTAGAGGAAGGACGTATTGGTTTATTTTGTTTTATAATCTAGGTATGAGAATTTTTTGGGGATTATATGACCAAGTACCTACCAAGTAGTGATTTTTTTTTAATGCCATCAGATGATATTGTTCGAAAATTTGTCGGGAGATGCAGTTTTTTTTACTGTAAATGTCAACAAAGTATTCATAGTGAATTTATTATTATCATGTAGGTACTTAAATTGAAGAATTACCCGGGATTAAAATACATCATGATGCATTAGCAAAGAACGTAAACATTAAAGTGATTTTACATTGCTCTGGTTTGTTGCCAATAAAACTAATTGGTTTCTGAAACCAAAGTATGAAGGTAGGTAGGTACTTTTCTTAAATGTAGGGCATGTAGGAAGGTAGAGTTACTGTCCTTTAAATTTAGGGTATAATTCACATGATGAGTTTTTGTAATTTTTAAAATGGACTTCTTGGGTGTAACAGGTTCATTTAAAAGGGAACGGAGTTGAATTAGAACGGGTTAAAGTTTGTACGTTCATTGATGGAGATATCAATCTTTTTCCACTGAATGGGTTAAAAGAAAAGTAAAGAAAAAAAGAAAAGAGGCGTTTATGTTATTTTAGATCAGCTATCAATTTTATCGTAATGTCTCAAGCTATTCCCGAATGGTATAATTTCCAGTCTCACAGTGAGAGTTTAAACTCTTCTTTTGGTTTAAACTGAAGTTCAACAATTAAATAGGTCTCACAGTGTTCGTTTAAACGTTGAACTGAGTTCAATCTATAGTTCAAGTTAAACGAGTGAAAACTACGCTTTAAACTTCGGTTCAACCTTAGAGCATATATACATGGAGTGCTTGTTCAATTTCAAACGTGAAGCTTTTATAGGGGGCGCTAGTGTCACTAATTTCGGGAAGCAAAAGCGCGGACCTCGAATAAGAGTGCGTTATCCCCACTGATTAGTGGTTATCCCTATCAAAAAAATACAAAAAAAAACTATGATTGAAGTTTAACAGGTCCGCGGGTGCTTCCCGAAACTGTAATAAAGTAGATACTAGCGCCCCCTATCTGTGCTTCTGGCGTTACAATGTATTTGATATAAGAACAAGCACTCCATATTATATATACTCTAAGGGTCCAACGCTGGAGAACCCCTGAACGCAACCTCTCAAATTTAATTTGACAGCTATGTACCTTTCATAATTTTGTTCATTTTAAAAATTGTGTGTGAAGGAAAAGCAAACGAGTTTTCGAGTTCCGAAAATGATTTTGAAGATATACCTACATAAGTGACGAGGAAAATGCATCTTTTTTTGTGAAAGTGGATAGAGAAAAAACGCATCCGCTGGAGAACAAATCACTTTAACTATTCGGACGATGTTGAATTTTTTGAGAGATTTCGAATGTCGAAACAGTCAGGATATACGGTATTAGAGCAAATTTGATCAAAAATTGAAAATACTACAAAATGATAGTTTGCATTTTTCTTCTGCTAGCATCTGCCATTTGTCGGAAGTTAAACTTCTTTTTCGTGATGTGAGAACTGCTGACTTTCTTGTTGCATAAATATTTTTATTCTTTGTTTCCGTCCTGTAACTCTCTGTTGCAACATTTTTCTCCTGATTTTCTTTGTCATCGAAGTTTGTTCAGGCTTACTTTCTTCGGGTTCTATCTCAGCAACATCGATATCTTCTAAACCAAATTTATGATTTTTGTTATAGTGCTTAACAAACAAAATATTCTGTATATTACTTTGACTTTTTAGATTTATGATGTCGCTGTCATAAACCGATGGTAAGCCTTGCGCTTGGTCTCCCAATATTTCTAGAACTACCTGGTCCAATTGATTCGTTATAATTGATCTTAAGTTCAGCTTACACTGTGAAACCGAGCGAGTTGAACTTAACATTTGAACCGAAGTTCAGGTTCAGCTGAACTATAGTTTAAACTCTCACTGTGAAACTGGCCATAAGTACTACTGATACTGATTCTATCCAAGATATTCAAGTGTCCAACACTTGAACCTGTCTATGCGTGAGAAAACCTAGAAACATAGCAAACATCATGCGAAAGGTGTTCTGTGCATTGTAGACCAAGAACTGGTGCTTTCAAGAAAGCACCACTTATGGATAGCGGCATAGAGGTGTGTTTTGAAGCACTGAAATCCAAACGTTTTGTATAGCCCCATTGGACAATGCTGTACGGATTAGAATTTAATGAGCTTATCATACGCATAAGAAAAGGGATGAAGATCTGAATATGAAAAAGTGAGAGTGCTGTAGTCAGCAAAACGTTTTAATGGATTAGAAGTTTGAGATAAGAAATAATTGATGAAAATGAAGGATAGAGTCGGATACAAAACGAAACCCTGGTTCACACTAACATTTACTTAAAATCAATACAATTTTCAACGAGCGTATTTGGCCCGCAATGAAACTAAAAAGTGCATTTTCTTACAGAAGCAACCTTAAACAATTTTGTCTTCCCACCGATTTTGTTGATGTTTGGCCTAAAACTATCGGTTGGTTGGTCTACCATAGACACTGCCAACTTCAATACACACCTACCTGCTCATTGGAAAAGACTTTAGTAGGAAAGTAGGTAGGTACATAGAGTTTACTTGAAATGTGACCTAGAACATTTTTGTGGGCCTTTAAAGATGAATAATTATACGTCTATAACAGTTGTTGAAGATAAACTCTCATCATATTTGATTATTAAATGAAAATACTCCATGTTTTTTTTTTATATTGTAGCAAATAAACTAATAAATACATGACGTATTATTATATCAGTATATTTACTCCAATAATGATATCTCAGCAATGTGCTATATCAGCGTTGATTCCATTTTCTTACTGGAGGAAAATCTTCCTGATTCTAATACTCCAATAAGTACCAAACTCCATTAAAGATTTTTGATATTGAAGAAAATACTAAAATCTGATTTTTAAAGAATATTTTATATCCGTGTTTAATCCAACAAGAATGTCTGAGGAATGGTTTGATGTCAAATTCCATTGAAAAACTCAATTTGAGAAAATTTGAAAGCAAAAATTGGAGTAAAGTATTAAAATGTGTATTCAAAAAATAATTGTTCTCTTTATTTCTTTTTAATCCCGTCAACCTGAATACATAAGTACCTGTATTTGAGAACCTGTACACAAGATGGAGTTTGTCAAATCTCGTTTATATTCTATGCCATCCTCTGTCAAGATTTAATTACTATCGCCGACTCATCTCACTTCCCTTTTTCGCCTGCAAAATCGATCTAGCTATTTAGTGAAATAGGAAAGTTTGCATTTATGTTCGAACACTTTAAAGAAATAAGTGAGACAGAAAAAAAGCAACGAAAACTTTTACAAAAAATAAAACAAAATCATTCAATTACTTTTCCTAGCTGAACTGATTTTCCATGAAAAGTGACTTATCTTGCTGCCTCGAATCAACTAAATCTCGGTATTGGTAATATCAGTTAGTAATAGCTCTTATGTATCACAGTTTTCCAACAAAAATTTCTGAAGTACAGAAATTAATCTGTTTGACTCCACCGCTCTTTGTAATGTTATGCCATTTTTGTTGTCTTACAGAGTGAGAAAAATATAATATTAGTTTACCTTTATCAGTCATACTTTAGTTCCGAAATATAAAAGTTATTGTTTTTCGTTTTTTTTCAGTATTCAATTTTAATTGCGTTACACAAGAAAAGTCCCATTTTACAAATTATGTCAAAACATTTTCAAAGAAATTCAAAAACAAAAAGCTTTTAGGCTTTATAATGTTTCTCTACCCAGCCATAACTGTTTGTCTTCTCCTTAGAACAAACATGGAAAATTAAGTCCTTGATATTTTTATAAATATGTACACTAATGCTTGCATGTTCTTCTGCAGTCTCCACCAAAGTTAACACATAACTTCTAGTCACCCAGAGGAAAAAAAAAAGATTAACATGAAAGAAATACATATATTCCATTTATACGTTAGATGCTTCTTCCTTTGTGTTTCCGCATCCTTTCCTAACATGGCCTTCTGCTCAATGACCCTGCTTCGCCTCCCGATTGCACGGGTTTACCAAAACAATGGCTGAGTTTCCAAAGGAATTCTATTAAAAAAAAAGACTATATTGAGCTGCAAAGTTGTACGTTTAGTTTAACTTTAAAACTTCACCAAGGATATGTGAACGCTGCAACGCTGCATGTCGAGTGTGGATAGCGATTTCAAGTACACATTTTTGCCACTATGCTGTTTGCACCGGAACAGGTATACACAGACAAAGAATATTCACACTACTCACCATATGGCAGGACCTAAAGTCTTCTAATTAAGGAAATGTTTTCCCCTGGCATACATATTCATATTTATATGTTGGTATATGTCCAGGGCCATCTACTCCACGCTTTTGTTTGATCCCGACTCTTTAACCTAACTCAACTCCTAACAGTGTTTAACCTCGAGACTGGTCGATAAGATGAATTCCTTATGGATGTTATTGTTCCAGCCACCTGCCACAAAGAGCATAGAGAAAGAGAGAGTTATGTGCCAACCACATATGAATTCATAAAAGGTTACCATATATCTTTCAAAGTTTTAACAATTATAATAAAGGAATGTTCTTCAGTTGCTCGAAAAACTCGTAAAAAAATCTGTTCACAGTGGGTTAGCTTTAATCAATGATTATTTAAAATTGTAAATGCTATAGATTGCGAAAGCAAAATATTCAAAGAATTCGTAGTCTTGAGTTTATTAATCAGGGATTTAGCTAATCAGCCAACCTCTGAAAGTTATGAACAAGACTAAGTAGAAATTTAATTTATTCAAAATGTGGTCGAAGCTAAGAAAATTCAAATAGTTCAACCAAATATTACAAATTTTGATATTCCGTGCGATTGGTCGACCACTGTGGTGATATGAACGGCAGTCAGAAGTTTGAATTATTATTTTTGAATGATGATTTAAATTCTTCAGACTTCAATTTTTTTCTTAATAATTTTTTTTTATTAAAAACCTTGGCTATCTTGATATGTATTTTTTAAACTTATAGTTACCAAATATCATGGTCCGAATGTTGTTGAAAATTTCAAAGCCAATTGTGAATTTTGAATAAAAATTTGTTGCTTAAAATTTTAATTTTGTAGCTCCTATCCATCGTTCTTAAATTCATATTCATGGTTAAAAAAAAGTATTTTAAATAATTTTCAAACATGAGCACTGTCTTAATAATTAAAATGTATTTTTAAATTAACCTAAACTCAAAAAATTGGTAGATATTCAATTTGTATTAAATCAATAACATAGGTAAATACAAAATATGCCAGGAGTAGAACCTTGCACAGATTCATAATATTCTTTTCTTCCAACTTCAAGCCTAGGTACAGTTGTTTCTTTATAACGAAATGTCAATTTTCAAATTTGAAAACAAAGTTTACTACGATTTGTATTCCTTATTTTAAAAGGGAACTCCCCGTTTTGGGAAGAATTTTCTTAAAGTGAACGATGAATGAAAAAGCGCATGTGTAGCAGAAATTTTGCGCATATCAGCACTTCAGCAGGTCAATCGTTTGAGTTGGCATTTTAAGTTCGAAAATTGTTACCAAAATGTCGAAGCGCAAAGCCATTTCGATATCAGAGAAGTTATCGATGATCGAAAAAGTTAAAAGGGGAGAAAAGAAAAAAGATGTTGCAGAAAAATATGGTATATCGTTAAGTACATTGTCGACAATTTTATAGAATTAATGCAAAATTTTAAAGTTTGCCGAAGAAAGTTCAAACAGAAGCCAAAAAAAAAACTAAGAAAAACAGAATACGGGAATGTTGATAAAGCAATGTTAAAATGGGTGCAGATAAACAGGAAAAGGAATTTACCACTCTCGGGCTCTGTTATCAAACAAAAAGATAATTTTTTTTTGAATCTTTGGGACAGCATAATTTTAAAGGCAGTACTGGATGGCTAGATAAATTTAAAACACGGTAAGCTTGCAGTGTTAAAAAAAATTCGATATAACGAATTTTTTATAAAACTTCTTTATAACGAAGAATTTTTTGTTCCCTTGAAGGATCGTTATAAAGAAGTTTGATTGTATTGTATATGTACATATGTATTGTATATACTCGTATTTTATTTTATTTATTTCACCTTCCGTTTAGAAAAAAATGCAATTCGAGATTAATTAATAAAAAAAAGGGGCCACAATTTTGTCTGTCTGTCTGTCTGTCTATTTGTCGGTTTTGTCTTTTGGTCTGCATGTCTGTACTAAGTACTGAAGTGATTTTTTGGAACTTGAAACTAAAAGCATAATTGAACTTTTTCTAGCTCCAAATTAATGGTTATTTTTGGTTTGTGTAATTAATTCCAATTATTTAAAAAAAAAATCGGATTTGTTTATTACCGTAAATACGTAAAAGATGTATGTGTATATTTATATGTTTGGAAAAAAAAGAAGTTTAAGTTTAACAATTCAAATCATCATAGACTTTTCTATATTTTTCGCTCGTGTACGATAACAAAGGAACAAGTTCGTGCGACCCAGTTATTCATTTTATTAAACTTAATTTACTTTCGTGTTAATTTTTTTTCATATCTTAGATTAAGCTGGGTCAGATATGTGAATTAACCCAAGAATTTACCTACATGGCGACCCCATGTCTTGTGAAAATTTCTCTAGGCAACCCGTAAGCAAGTTGTTTCTTTAGACACGCATTCATTTGGTTATCAGATGAGAGAAGATTAAGGCCGAATTTTCTACAGGGTGGACCACATTGACTTCAGAAAACAGTGAAATACAAGATGATCATTGCTTTTTAATTTTCTTGTTTGAAAGACCAATTTTTTTTCTTCCTCTGTCGGAAGAAATAGTTTTTAGTCAAAATTCTAAATTAAAACTTCTTGTAACTGTCTCCTATCAATAGCCGTGAAAATAAACAGATATTAAAGTTTTAACAAATTGCGAAAACAAAATACCGGTCTATAAAATAAAGAAAAACTGGTCACCCTATAACACAATAATACCACCAGGAGTCCAGGATCACCGTAGAAGGCTATGATGATTCCAGATTAACAAAATAAATATAACTCTAAAAAAAATAATAATATATGCGGACGAGATGCCATATTTGTTTAAGGTTGAATGTGTGTTGTTTGCAATTATCACGTCAAAGGATCATCATTAATGTGATATGATGTACCTACCTTTATTCCTGCAGACATTTTATTTCTTTACAGCTATAATACATGGGACAGGTAGGTATTATAAATACAAACTTACTGATGCACTTCAAACGAATGCAAATTTATGAGCTGAATACCAACGGTATAATATTATTTGCGTGGGAATTTTGCGAAAATTTGTATAAATTGCCGAGGTCATCATGTACTTGGACGGTTAGCCGACCATGACTTGTGCGACCCGACCGAGTATCCGTAGTAACGGGGCCGGCATGCTGGGGTAGCAGATAAGGCATTTTTGGCGAGTTATGCCATGTACTACACATTTTGGAGTCGGTAAAGTCGTTAGTGGGTAGGTAGGTAGTTGTTTTTGTTGTTACAACAAACGCTTCCGGAGGTATCCGTATAGAAAATTAAATTTTTGCATTACGTAGAATTATAAATGTTTTGTCTGATGCCTCTGGCTTTATGAGGATGTGATGTTTTTTTTTTGGAGCTTTAATTTTTGCAATTTTTTGGGTATAGCTATGTACGTACACTGGAAAGCTTATGCCACAGAGTAATTGCATTATGCAGTGGAACCAACATTCTGGAATGAGCTTAATAAATAAGTTCAACGAAATGTATAGCAATCCGATTAAATTTGATTTTCGAAAAAAGGAACTCAACCCAATCGTTCTTGTTATGTCCTAGAACGCGATTATAAAGAATCAAGCTAATGGATGTGAGTAGGAATATTAGTTATTCTGAGAATAAAATTACGATTTTTTGATCTTTCGCTCTTTTGTTTTCTTCACATATGTAGGTGTTGTATCCAGTGGTGATAGCA
Source organism: Syrphus vitripennis (assembly GCA_958431115.1). NCBI lineage: Eukaryota > Metazoa > Arthropoda > Insecta > Diptera > Syrphidae > Syrphus > Syrphus vitripennis. Next base: position 58,347,308 of record OY288108.1, on the reverse strand, counting down.
TGGAGTAAGGCAAATTAAGTATCTATCCATACGGGGCACAAAAAAAGAAACAACACTTTGGTTCCAAGTTCCCATGGTTCATCACTTCCATGAACCTTATGACTAAAGAAGTGAGCCTTCCATTCTTAGCTAAGACTATATTAGAAGAAATTCCATTAGATTATTTAAACAAGTTAAAGAGAAGAGAGATACTCGCAGAACCTATAACTAGAACATAGAAGAAAAAACTGTGACAGTTTTAGGAGAATGAATTAGCAAACTAGTTGGATGTCTAAAGAAATAACCACTTGCATTCCTCCCCTTAAACGTTTCAACCGTAATACTCGCGCTTCCAGGAATGCTCATCAGTTTATTCTTGAACCCAACTTCGGTCGTACTGTCAAGTACAGGGATTCGTTCCTTAGCCGTACTACGCGAATGTGGAATTTCGTTCCATGCTCTGTCTTTCCCTTTCATTGTAATATACTGAAATTTAAGACTAATATTCACTTCCTTTCACATCCCCTCCCACTTACCTAAAACTCGCACTGACATATAAAGGGTACATAAAATCCCCTTGTGTACGCGCTAATTATAAAAAAAAAAAAAATGTTATACAATTTTATTTTCTTGGGTTAAAATTTTTTGTGCAATGACAAGATGTCCATGAAAATTTACTTTATCCACCCACATTTAGATTTCCTTACCGAGAAACTTTGGACAAATCAGCGACGAATAAAGAGAACAGTGAATTAGTACGTAATTGATAATTTTTTTTCAGGACTTCACTGTAATAGTCCAGAAGGCGACCGTAAGATTACCTTTCCAATCAGGCGACACAAAATACAAATTGGCCACTGATCAAGAATCTGCTGGTCGGACATACCTTTTCAGGGAACTTTAGGCGGTAGAGGGCTACTTCCGGTACGGTTTTTTGCGACTTACCTATCTAATCGGGGATCCGAAAATGTTTACTGTTAGTAGCTATAGAACTTTTAGTGTAGATTCTAAAACGCTTGGTCGGACAAGCAATATCAGGGAATAAAGGTTTGTCCGACCACTTCAAAAAAACGGGAATTTTGGGTCCAACCTATCCAATCACGGCTATGGATGATATGGGTATCAAATGAAGGGTACATTTGTCCTATTTCTAAATCCACTGGTTGGACAAAGATTTTCAGGGTATAACTCTTTGTCCGACCACTTTGAAGCAAATCGGGTTCTGTTTACTACGGTGACAAATCTATATTTTTATCAAGAAAATGGTTGGGGTACCCAACAAAACGTATATTTTCCCTCTTTAATAAAATACTGGCCAGTCAAACCACTTTGAAGCCAGAAAATATTAATTTGTTTTTCTTTCATTTTCGTTTACGATAGAGTAGATATTTGTTTTAGGAAAAGTTGGTAATGAAAAAATAAAACCAATATTTTTAAAAATTTTATAAAGGTCAAAAATACCTACGCAAGGTCTATCCTAAACGTTCAATCCAAATAATAATAAAAAAACAGTATCAAATCAATCTTCATTTAAGTATTAATTTTTCCAATAACGTTATAAATAGTGAAGAAAACATAAAAATATTTCTTGTTCTTATATTACTAAAATAATTAAATTAATACATTTTAAATAAAATTATAAGGACATCTATACATAAGTACATCCGTTTAAAAAAAAAACATCCTCAGAGTCCTGTTCACAAAGCGAATCTGATTCGTCGTCGGTTTGATCAAAAAGAATATCTCTAAAATTACTCGGCGGCGCACAGTGGTTAAAATGCGGAAATAAATCAAAAAAATGAAAGTGTTAGTATGAAGTTAGTTTTTTTATTTTATTATAGTTATATAGTTGGTCTATGATTTTTGAAAATTTGAGCAATTTTTGTTCATAAGTATTGAAGATACAGGGCTCCAAAGTTACCCTTTTTCTCAATTTTGAAATTCCTATATTTTCTTGCACTAACTTCTTGGCACGAAAAATAGCGTTTATAAAACTTTAAGTCAGAATTTTTATTTTTATTTCAAAAACATGTACTTTAAGCTTAAAAAAAAACATATGCATATATATATATATGTATATATGTATATTTTAGATAAGTCAGAGCAGAGAGCTCTAAAATTAAAATTTTATTGTTTTTTCCTTAGAGCTACAATTTTAGCTACACTTGCCTACACGCTCTGACTACATTCACTTGAAAGCTACAATACTCACCTACCTAGCCCAAAAAGAATGAAATCCGTCTGGATCCAACCCTGTGACTTATGTTCAATTTTGTTCACCTGAATCAGGTCTTAAAAAACACGGTTTTGACGACGATATATCCCGAAAAATTACAATTTCTTCAAAAATACTTGTCACAGATAACTAGATAAGAGCTTAATTTTTAGAAAAAATATATACCTTTCTTTAAAAAATAAAATAAAATTAATCCATTGACTAACCTGTGAGATATTCAATTTTTAGCGCAAAACTTTTTTTTTGCCTGACTTATTTTCCAATTGTTTTCTAACTTTTATTTAAAAATTACAATTAAAATAAAAAAATTATGATGTATTAAACTATATGTAAGTACCTAAATAAAATATGAACAGAAATCAGGTATAATCTTTAAATTTTGTATGACATTACGCAAAAAATAGGGACAGGTAAAATAAAAAAAAGGTGCTTTTTGTGGTTTTACCTGTATATGGGTTTTTCCTAATACTTGATGTTAGGTATATGAATTGCTACCTGTTATATGAATGAAAAAGAAACTATTTCTTAGCTAAGTTCAATTTATTAATTGCTTTTATGTGTTGCACAATTTTTTACTACCATTTTCCGGAAAACCCTTTCAGGATAGGTAAGACCTAATAAGAATAGTTTGGTTGTCACTAATATATATAGATAACAAAAAATGGAATAATAAGTCATTATTAAGCTATTGTTCATTGTGCAAGGTGTTATCAATAAATAAAAAGAAATTAACATGTCACAGTTTGTTTTAAGTTACACTGTTTTGTGTGAAGTTCTAATTAAAGGTCTTAATTTTGTAGAACCGTTTCTATACGAAGAGTATCCTCACTTGAGCGAAAATGATATTTTTTAATAACATCAGAAATTAAAAAAAGATTCTTTTCTCATTTTAAACCGAGATACATGTTGGTTAGTTATAACTTAATTATTATTTATGTAATTAGTATTATAAGTATTTTTTGTAATGTTTACATATTAAAGCAAAAAGTGTTACAAAACATAAATTGTTATTTTTTTATATGAACAATAAACCCCAAAATTTAGAAAAATCTCAATAACTCGTCTTCTAATTGTTATTTTTAATCCAAATTTTGGGGAAATGTGTGTTTCCCTAACCCACACATGTGTGCCAAATTTCATTTCTCTCCAATTTATATCACAGGTTTTATCGATTTATTTCCGCGCTCCCATACAAACCAAACCACTGTGCGGCGTTGGTTCGCCTTCATACCAAAGGGGTAAAAACTTTTCATTTTTTTTTTTTAATCCAGCCAAAATCTTTTGGCTTTATTTTAAGACAATCTGATTGTGTTGCATTTGCCCATCACATCGAACTAACCAAAATTGTTCTTTTGATTTTCTGCATTAAGCTTGAATCAAAGTTTTACATATGTTTTTAAAAAAGTTAGCTGTAGTTTTATTTTTCTCCGTATAAAGGTTTTGAAACATTTGGACTCTAGCTAAATTTACACCACAACAATTTTTAATCCCGTACATGTGCAGAGTGAGGTATTGAATTATTTCAATAATTCCATCTACTATCCCATTATTGCAACTACTCAATGCTTCAAATGATTATTTTCTTCTAAAATAGTTAATGGTTTTGCACTTTTACTTTACCTTTTCTGAAAAAACAGGCCGTATAATCACAACCTGTAAAAGCATGAAAAGCGGATAGAGAAAGACAAATACTTCTTCCTAATATTGAGGCCAGTTGTGTGCAATTTATGCAGTTCGTATCTGATGACTTTATGATTCCAGATTCTAACTAAATTTCAATATTATTCAATTTGTGCATGTTCTTGTTCCGTAAGAAGACAATTAAAACGTCAGTATCAGATCCTTTAACTAAAACTTTTGAATGCGGTTTTGACTTACTGATGTGGAATATCATTCTTGTATCAGCTTCTTCGTGACTGCAACTTAAAATAGATTCTTCAGTTTTTATGACTTCTTGATTTCCTAACACATAAGAAAAACATTTTTCATCTAAGGTCAAAAACACCTTCTTATTTCCAAGAACCTGACATAATGAGTTATTTTCCCAATCAGTTGCTAAGGAAGCTAACCAGAGCCTCTTTGAATTTTGGGTTTCTTAAGGACTTTACGAAGTCATAACTGATTTGCAGTGCACCATTAATTTAGTAATTAAAAATTTCTTGTTCATTACGAAAGTAATGCTCTGGATTTTTAATAGATGGATGTAAATATCGATCAAAAACCAAATGATCTTCGGAGGCTTCCTTTGAGCATGCTCTTTAAGAGCATCTCGGAAATTTTTCCAAAATTTGTAGAACTGATGGACCCAAACGATGCAAGAAGTAAAAAACCATCAATTATATATCAATGTCCACACAAATTGGTTCGGAAAACTAAACTTTTGCTTTGAGCTTTTTGGCTAAAACAGATTTATCTGTTGTATGCATTTCCCCACTGTAATGGTAAAGAGAAGAGGTGGAGAGGGCCGCAGGGGCCAGCGGATATGACAGGCAAACTTCCATATATTTTTTTTCTATTTTTTTTCACTAAAGGCAAATCATCATGGCAAGTTACAGCGTCGAGCAAAAAATGCAAAGTATAAGACTCTATGATCCAAATTGGTGTTCTCTATCTCTAGTAGCAACGATGGGCGCACTGCGCACTTTTTTGGGGTAAACGGTCGTCCTTCCAAGTCGACTATTTATCGTTTGTTGGCCAAATTCAAGTCCACCGGCTCAGTGAACAATCAGCCAACACCCGTACGTCAACGAATCGCAAGATCGCCGCTGTTCGTGAAAGTGTGCAGCAGAATTCGAGGCAGTAAATTCCTCGTCGATGATCACCAACTTCTTGTGGCCTGAATTGGATTGTATGGACACCGAAGACATATGGTTTCAACAGGATGGCGCTACGTGCCACACAGCTCAAGACACAATCGATATTCTGCACTAGCGGTTTCGTGGCATGGTTATCTCGCGCCGCGCCGCCGTGGCGACGTTAATTGGCCACAGGTACCAGAATCTTGTGACTTGACCCCTTTATACTTTTTTTTGTGGGGCTTTCTTAAGTCGCAGGTCTATGCGAATAAACCACAAACCAGCGCTTCCCTCAATGATAACGCAATCGTTGCCTTCGGTCAAATTATGATTTATGTGGTAAAGTCATCGAAAACTGCACCTTTCCGCGGCACCATTTGAACGATGTTATATTTCACACATAATATCAGTAATAGGGCTCTCAAATAAAGATAAATCATTTTTAATATGTCATATATGTAGAACTTGTTTTACTTAATTTTAAAATCCACTCGTCTTTAATGGAAAACCCTTTATATGCAAAATACTTACAGTTGTTTTTGAAATTAGAATAATGTAATCTATACCGTTGACAATGACTTCATTGAATTTTTTACTAATAAATAAATTGTTTTACTAATGCGAATCCAAATACATTTGGCAGGCACCGTTATTTAAATCTAAAAAAGAGTGTGTAGATATGTTGCTCAAAAACATTATACACTAAGTTTCAAGAAAATTCACCAACCCGTCAAGGCTGTAGCTCAACAGACAGACAGAATTGGGAGACTCATTTTCTATTATAGTAGTGTCAATTTTGATCAAAATTTCGAGTTTGAATTTTTTAACGATTCTAAAAGCTGTCCTGTCGTACCTGTAGTCGCAAATAAAAATTGAAAATCAAATGAATAATAAATAATCCAGTTATAAGTAAATACCAAAAATAGGGTTTTCCTCTTAAATGAGATTCTGAGAGTAGGTATATTGGAAATTTTTTGAGCACTATTTTACTCAGTTTCACAAAAAATTCACCCGTTCATAATATCAAATTTAATACACGCTTAATAAACCTATAAACTCTTAAAAAGGTTTCAGCTACCTACTCTACTAATGAAGTTTAAATTGTTAACTGTACCTAAATATGCAGAGATCAATAATATTGAAAACTCATTTACACCTTAATTGCTGTTTTTTTATCTGTTTTTTGTTTGTTTGAATATGTAATGGTTATATTGATGTTGATGTTGATACCCACAGGACTTTGGTCCCTTGTTGATAGCACAATCCATTATTTTCACTTGATGGTTGGTTGGAAAACTTGGACAGCAAATTTGATTTTATCTGTTTGCAAATTTTTGAGTGCTACATGGAATAAAAACTCCAAAAACTAGATAGAACTCTATCCACCATTTGAAGTTTAACCATACAAAAAGCATTTTGCAGCTATCAATAAATGTTTTGTGAATGATGCAATTTTTTTTATGCAATGGACATGGACATTGCACTGAATGGATATTCATATTTACTGCCCGCATCCATACACTTAACGAACATGGTATGCCCATTTTCAGTGTTGCCACATAAAGATTTACATACAAAAGAGTAAGAAAAAATGTCGGGATTAAAGAATATGTCTTTTATAGTAAATTTAATCTTCAAGTGCATCCAGAATCCAGGTGGAATCACTATGCCGGCCAAAACGTTAAGCGGTCAACGGTGATGGTGACCGCTATAGAGCCAACCATGATGAACAATTTCAACAAGACGGCGGTGGCGGCCCGGCGGTGGCACACAGCTCTTGCCACAATTGATTTATTGAAGGAAACGTTTGGTAACCGCGTAGTTTTACGTTTGGGACCCGTGAATTGACCTTCAAGGTCGCGGGATATAACGCCGCTAGACCATATTCTATGGCATTATGTGAAGTCGCTTGTCTACGACTATAAGCGCGCAACGATCGGCCACTTGGAGGACAACATTTGCCACAATATTCTGGTTAATTTAGAATTCAAAATTTTTTTTGCGTGAAAATTATCGCATTTGAAAGACACTACGGCAACACTTTTTCTGTTAAATATTCGATATAAACTGCAACGAGAATGCAAAGAGGAACCGTGATTATAACATTTTCACCGCTTTCCCTGTAGGGTTAAGGTAGCTGGGCTACATGCACAGAGTGGATAAGGTATAAGGGTGCCGGATTTATGGTTAAAATTATGGATGTGTGTTTTACATAAACAACAACAAAATGAACAAAACAAAATTTACCACAATTGTGCTAAATACGTACATGCAGACATGCCACATCTAGGTCCCAGGACTGCCAGTTAGCCGCTCAAATCTAGGATCATCATTCCGAATCAACCACCAAAACGCGATACGAATCAATAATCTCAGAACATCCAAACCTACTATAGGTACCTGTAAACGTATAGGTATCTACAGGGTGAGTCACGAGCAGTGCGACAAAATGCTAGGGCGTGTAGGTTGCGTTGGAGGGGGGGGGGGGTCTATTCCCCCCCGTTTAGCCGACAGGGGCAATTTTCGAAAAATTGACTTAAAATGGAAAAAAAAATTATTTAAAATCAACGGTTTCATTCACAATGCTGTGCCATACTTTTTTGAAAAGCCAACAACTTTTTCTTTCATTTTGTTTTTAAATAAATCTATTCTAACAAATAGTTTTTGAAATATAAATATTAATATTAAAAAAAATGGGAAAAAAAATTCAAATTAATTCTACCAACAAACCGTTCATTTATGAATTCGCTGGAAAATACCTATGTACTTATGTTTTTATATGGGTTTTTGGTTTTCGTCCAAAAAAAAGGATCACAGTTTAACTTTTACAATTTATTGTTGTTTTTAATTGGGCAATTTTTTTAAATAAAATATGAACATTTTTTTAAAGTCAGTCCGTTATTCTCTCTCAAACTAACCGGTCGCGTCATGCATCTGGACGTTTTATTTTATTTTATTTAATTTTATTTTATTTTGTTTTATTTTTTTTTATTTTATTTTATCATAAGCATTAGCATTAGCATTAGCATTAGCATTAGCATTAGCATTAGCATTAGCATTAGCATTAGCATTAGCATTAGCATTAGCATTAGCATTAGCATTAGCATTAGCATTAGCATTAGCATTAGCATTAGCATTAGCATTAGCATTAGCATTAGCATTAGCATTAGCATTAGCATTAGCATTAGCATTAGCATTAGCATTAGCATTAGCATTAGCATTAGCATTAGCATTAGCATTAGCATTAGCATTAGCATTAGCATTAGCATTAGCATTAGCATTAGCATTAGCATTAGAATTAGCATTAGCATTAGCATTAGCATTAGCATTAGCATTAGCATTAGCATTAGCATTAGCATTAGCATTAGCATTAGCATTAGCATTAGCATTAGCATTAGCATTAGCATTAGCACTAGCATTAGCATTAGCATTAGCATTAGCATTAGCATTAGCATTAGCATTAGCATTAGCACTAGCATTAGCATTAGCATTAGCATTAGCATTAGCATTAGCATTAGCATTAGCATTAGCATTAGCATTAGCATTAGCATTAGCATTAGCATTAGCATTAGCATTAGCATTAGCATTAGCATTAGCATTAGCATTAGCATTAGCATTAGCATTAGCATTAGCATTAGCATTAGCATTAGCATTAGCATTAGCATTAGCATTAGCATTAGCATTAGCATTAGCACTAGCATTAGCATTAGCATTAGCATTAGCATTAGCATTAGCATTAGCATTAGCATTAGCATTAGCATTAGCATTAGCATTAGCATTAGCATTAGCATTAGCATTAGCATTAGCATTAGCATTAGCATTAGCACTAGCATTAGCATTAGCATTAGCATTAGCATTAGCATTAGCATTAGCATTAGCATTAGCATTAGCATTAGCATTAGCATTAGCATTATCAGTGTGGTTTCATCCAGGCAAATCAGCAATTGATCAGATCTTTACCCTTAGGCAGTCGTGAGAAAAATGTCTTGAATATAACATCCCAACATACCATCTGGTCACGTAAAGGTCCAGGGCAATGAAGAGGCTGACTCCCTAGCCAAAATAGGAGCAATATGGCACCGCTAACGGGACCAGAACGAATATGATTAAAAAAGAAATCAAAGTAGAAGAGGAGGCAAAGAGATCAAAAATCTGGAAAGAACTCCCCAAACTGAGGACGATTTCTATCCTGTATCAGCAACAATCCAAAACCGGAAGGCCTGTCGACTATTTCTAAGTGGACCCATAGTGTCAAGAAGTAGAGCGGGACAGTTGTGGTCCCACTCAAGGTCATGACAATCGTCCGTAAATGAAGAAGTAGAAGAACTATGAGATTGCACTACGTTTTTTGCAATTACACGACATGGTTACTAAGAATTGTGAAGATTGGAAGAGGCCATCAAGGTTGGAGACCTCCAAAGATCAATAAGGTCTAATAACCGAACTTCGGGGATCTCCCAGGATCATTGTGGGTCACCAACTGTGCAGCCTTCAAATAACCCCAAAAAGTCACCAACCAAGTGATTGGGTACCCGAAAATCCGCATTGGTTCCCTCTCGTGAGTAAAATGTTTTTGCGAAGTTTATCTTTGCTCTCCCAACGATCTTTGTGGGTCACCAACTTACTTGTGCGGCCTTCTAATAACCCCAATAGGCTAATGGCTAATGGCTAATGGCTAATGGCTAATGGCTAGGGCTAATGGCTAATGGCTAATGGCAAATGGCTAATGGCTAATGGCTAATGGCTAATGGCTAATGGCTAATGGCTAATGGCTAATGGCTAATGGCTAATGACTAATGACTAATGGCTAATGGCTAATGGTAATGGTAATGGTAATGGTAATGGTAATGGTAATGGTAATGGTAATGGTAATGGTAATGGTAATGGTAATGGTAATGGTAATGGTAATGGTAATGGTAATGGTAATGGTAATGGTAATGGTAATGGTAATGGTAATGGTAATGGTAATGGTAATGGTAATGGTAATGGTAATGGTAATGGTAATGGTAATGGTAATGGTAATGGTAATGGTAATGGTAATGGTAATGGTAATGGTAATGGTAATGGTAATGGTAATGGTAATGGTAATGGTAATGGTAATGGTAATGGTAATGGTAATGGTAATGGTAATGGTAATGGTAATGGTAATGGTAATGGTAATGGTAATGGTAATGGTAATGGTAATGGTAATGGTAATGGTAATGGTAATGGTAATGGTAATGGTAATGGTAATGGTAATGGTAATGGTAATGGTAATGGTAATGGTAATGGTAATGGTAATGGTAATGGTAATGGTAATGGTAATGGTAATGGTAATGGTAATGGTAATGGTAATGGTAATGGTAATGGTAATGGTAATGGTAATGGTAATGGTAATGGTAATGGTAATGGTAATGGTAATGGTAATGGTAATGGTAATGGTAATGGTAATGGTAATGGTAATGGTAATGGTAATGGTAATGGTAATGGTAATGGTAATGGTAATGGTAATGGTAATGGTAATGGTAATGGTAATGGTAATGGTAATGGTAATGGTAATGGTAATGGTAATGGTAATGGTAATGGTAATGGTAATGGTAATGGTAATGGTAATGGTAATGGTAATGGTAATGGTAATGGTAATGGTAATGGTAATGGTAATGGTAATGGTAATGGTAATGGTAATGGTAATGGTAATGGTAATGGTAATGGTAATGGTAATGGTAATGGTAATGGTAATGGTAATGGTAATGGTAATGGTAATGGTAATGGTAATGGTAATGGTAATGGTAATGGTAATGGTAATGGTAATGGTAATGGTAATGGTAATGGTAATGGTAATGGTAATGGTAATGGTAATGGTAATGGTAATGGTAATGGTAATGGTAATGGTGATGGTGATGGTGATGGTGATGGTGATGGTGATGGTGATGGTGATGGTGATGGTGATGGTGATGGTGATGGTGATGGTGATGGTGATGGTGATGGTGATGGTGATGGTGATGGTGATGGTGATGGTGATGGTGATGGTGATGGTGATGGTGATGGTGATGGTGATGGTGATGGTGATGGTGATGGTGATGGTGATGGTGATGGTGATGGTGATGGTGATGGTGATGGTGATGGTGATGGTGATGGTGATGGTGATGGTGATGGTGATGGTGATGGTGATGGTGATGGTGATGGTGATGGTGATGGTGATGGTGATGGTGATGGTGATGGTGATGGTGATGGTGATGGTGATGGTGATGGTGATGGTGATGGTGATGGTGATGGTGATGGTGATGGTGATGGTGATGGTGATGGTGATGGTGATGGTGATGGTGATGGTGATGGTGATGGTGATGGTGATGGTGATGGTGATGGTGATGGTGATGGTGATGGTGATGGTGATGGTGATGGTGATGGTGATGGTGATGGTGATGGTGATGGTGATGGTGATGGTGATGGTGATGGTGATGGTGATGGTGATGGTGATGGTGATGGTGATGGTGATGGTGATGGTGATGGTGATGGTGATGGTGATGGTGATGGTGATGGTGATGGTGATGGTGATGGTGATGGTGATGGTGATGGTGATGGTGATGGTGATGGTGATGGTGATGGTGATGGTGATGGTGATGGTGATGGTGATGGTGATGGTGATGGTGATGGTGATGGTGATGGTGATGGTGATGGTGATGGTGATGGTGATGGTGATGGTGATGGTGATGGTGATGGTGATGGTGATGGTGATGGTGATGGTGATGGTGATGGTGATGGTGATGGTGATGGTGATGGTGATGGTGATGGTGATGGTGATGGTGATGGTGATGGTGATGGTGATGGTGATGGTGATGGTGATGGTGATGGTGATGGTGATGGTGATGGTGATGGTGATGGTGATGGTGATGGTGATGGTGATGGTGATGGTGATGGTGATGGTGATGGTGATGGTGATGGTGATGGTGATGGTGATGGTGATGGTGATGGTGATGGTGATGGTGATGGTGATGGTGATGGTGATGGTGATGGTGATGGTGATGGTGATGGTGATGGTGATGGTGATGGTGATGGTGATGGTGATGGTGATGGTGATGGTGATGGTGATGGTGATGGTGATGGTGATGGTGATGGTGATGGTGATGGTGATGGTGATGGTGATGGTGATGGTGATGGTGATGGTGATGGTGATGGTGATGGTGATGGTGATGGTGATGGTGATGGTGATGGTGATGGTGATGGTGATGGTGATGGTGATGGTGATGGTGATGGTGATGGTGATGGTGATGGTGATGGTGATGGTGATGGTGATGGTGATGGTGATGGTGATGGTGATGGTGATGGTGATGGTGATGGTGATGGTGATGGTGATGGTGATGGTGATGGTGATGGTGATGGTGATGGTGATGGTGATGGTGATGGTGATGGTGATGGTGATGGTGATGGTGATGGTGATGGTGATGGTGATGGTGATGGTGATGGTGATGGTGATGGTGATGGTGATGGTGATGGTGATGGTGATGGTGATGGTGATGGTGATGGTGATGGTGATGGTGATGGTGATGGTGATGGTGATGGTGATGGTGATGGTGATGGTGATGGTGATGGTGATGGTGATGGTGATGGTGATGGTGATGGTGATGGTGATGGTGATGGTGATGGTGATGGTGATGGTGATGGTGATGGTGATGGTGATGGTGATGGTGATGGTGATGGTGATGGTGATGGTGATGGTGATGGTGATGGTGATGGTGATGGTGATGGTGATGGTGATGGTGATGGTGATGGTGATGGTGATGGTGATGGTGATGGTGATGGTGATGGTGATGGTGATGGTGATGGTGATGGTGATGGTGATGGTGATGGTGATGGTGATGGTGATGGTGATGGTGATGGTGATGGTGATGGTGATGGTGATGGTGATGGTGATGGTGATGGTGATGGTGATGGTGATGGTGATGGTGATGGTGATGGTGATGGTGATGGTGATGGTGATGGTGATGGTGATGGTGATGGTGATGGTGATGGTGATGGTGATGGTGATGGTGATGGTGATGGTGATGGTGATGGTGATGGTGATGGTGATGGTGATGGTGATGGTGATGGTGATGGTGATGGTGATGGTGATGGTGATGGTGATGGTGATGGTGATGGTGATGGTGATGGTGATGGTGATGGTGATGGTGATGGTGATGGTGATGGTGATGGTGATGGTGATGGTGATGGTGATGGTGATGGTGATGGTGATGGTGATGGTGATGGTGATGGTGATGGTGATGGTGATGGTGATGGTGATGGTGATGGTGATGGTGATGGTGATGGTGATGGTGATGGTGATGGTGATGGTGATGGTGATGGTGATGGTGATGGTGATGGTGATGGTGATGGTGATGGTGATGGTGATGGTGATGGTGATGGTGATGGTGATGGTGATGGTGATGGTGATGGTGATGGTGATGGTGATGGTGATGGTGATGGTGATGGTGATGGTGATGGTGATGGTGATGGTGATGGTGATGGTGATGGTGATGGTGATGGTGATGGTGATGGTGATGGTGATGGTGATGGTGATGGTGATGGTGATGGTGATGGTGATGGTGATGGTGATGGTGATGGTGATGGTGATGGTGATGGTGATGGTGATGGTGATGGTGATGGTGATGGTGATGGTGATGGTGATGGTGATGGTGATGGTGATGGTGATGGTGATGGTGATGGTGATGGTGATGGTGATGGTGATGGTGATGGTGATGGTGATGGTGATGGTGATGGTGATGGTGATGGTGATGGTGATGGTGATGGTGATGGTGATGGTGATGGTGATGGTGATGGTGATGGTGATGGTGATGGTGATGGTGATGGTGATGGTGATGGTGATGGTGATGGTGATGGTGATGGTGATGGTGATGGTGATGGTGATGGTGATGGTGATGGTGATGGTGATGGTGATGGTGATGGTGATGGTGATGGTGATGGTGATGGTGATGGTGATGGTGATGGTGATGGTGATGGTGATGGTGATGGTGATGGTGATGGTGATGGTGATGGTGATGGTGATGGTGATGGTGATGGTGATGGTGATGGTGATGGTGATGGTGATGGTGATGGTGATGGTGATGGTGATGGTGATGGTGATGGTGATGGTGATGGTGATGGTGATGGTGATGGTGATGGTGATGGTGATGGTGATGGTGATGGTGATGGTGATGGTGATGGTGATGGTGATGGTGATGGTGATGGTGATGGTGATGGTGATGGTGATGGTGATGGTGATGGTGATGGTGATGGTGATGGTGATGGTGATGGTGATGGTGATGGTGATGGTGATGGTGATGGTGATGGTGATGGTGATGGTGATGGTGATGGTGATGGTGATGGTGATGGTGATGGTGATGGTGATGGTGATGGTGATGGTGATGGTGATGGTGATGGTGATGGTGATGGTGATGGTGATGGTGATGGTGATGGTGATGGTGATGGTGATGGTGATGGTGATGGTGATGGTGATGGTGATGGTGATGGTGATGGTGATGGTGATGGTGATGGTGATGGTGATGGTGATGGTGATGGTGATGGTGATGGTGATGGTGATGGTGATGGTGATGGTGATGGTGATGGTGATGGTGATGGTGATGGTGATGGTGATGGTGATGGTGATGGTGATGGTGATGGTGATGGTGATGGTGATGGTGATGGTGATGGTGATGGTGATGGTGATGGTGATGGTGATGGTGATGGTGATGGTGATGGTGATGGTGATGGTGATGGTGATGGTGATGGTGATGGTGATGGTGATGGTGATGGTGATGGTGATGGTGATGGTGATGGTGATGGTGATGGTGATGGTGATGGTGATGGTGATGGTGATGGTGATGGTGATGGTGATGGTGATGGTGATGGTGATGGTGATGGTGATGGTGATGGTGATGGTGATGGTGATGGTGATGGTGATGGTGATGGTGATGGTGATGGTGATGGTGATGGTGATGGTGATGGTGATGGTGATGGTGATGGTGATGGTGATGGTGATGGTGATGGTGATGGTGATGGTGATGGTGATGGTGATGGTGATGGTGATGGTGATGGTGATGGTGATGGTGATGGTGATGGTGATGGTGATGGTGATGGTGATGGTGATGGTGATGGTGATGGTGATGGTGATGGTGATGGTGATGGTGATGGTGATGGTGATGGTGATGGTGATGGTGATGGTGATGGTGATGGTGATGGTGATGGTGATGGTGATGGTGATGGTGATGGTGATGGTGATGGTGATGGTGATGGTGATGGTGATGGTGATGGTGATGGTGATGGTGATGGTGATGGTGATGGTGATGGTGATGGTGATGGTGATGGTGATGGTGATGGTGATGGTGATGGTGATGGTGATGGTGATGGTGATGGTGATGGTGATGGTGATGGTGATGGTGATGGTGATGGTGATGGTGATGGTGATGGTGATGGTGATGGTGATGGTGATGGTGATGGTGATGGTGATGGTGATGGTGATGGTGATGGTGATGGTGATGGTGATGGTGATGGTGATGGTGATGGTGATGGTGATGGTGATGGTGATGGTGATGGTGATGGTGATGGTGATGGTGATGGTGATGGTGATGGTGATGGTGATGGTGATGGTGATGGTGATGGTGATGGTGATGGTGATGGTGATGGTGATGGTGATGGTGATGGTGATGGTGATGGTGATGGTGATGGTGATGGTGATGGTGATGGTGATGGTGATGGTGATGGTGATGGTGATGGTGATGGTGATGGTGATGGTGATGGTGATGGTGATGGTGATGGTGATGGTGATGGTGATGGTGATGGTGATGGTGATGGTGATGGTGATGGTGATGGTGATGGTGATGGTGATGGTGATGGTGATGGTGATGGTGATGGTGATGGTGATGGTGATGGTGATGGTGATGGTGATGGTGATGGTGATGGTGATGGTGATGGTGATGGTGATGGTGATGGTGATGGTGATGGTGATGGTGATGGTGATGGTGATGGTGATGGTGATGGTGATGGTGATGGTGATGGTGATGGTGATGGTGATGGTGATGGTGATGGTGATGGTGATGGTGATGGTGATGGTGATGGTGATGGTGATGGTGATGGTGATGGTGATGGTGATGGTGATGGTGATGGTGATGGTGATGGTGATGGTGATGGTGATGGTGATGGTGATGGTGATGGTGATGGTGATGGTGATGGTGATGGTGATGGTGATGGTGATGGTGATGGTGATGGTGATGGTGATGGTGATGGTGATGGTGATGGTGATGGTGATGGTGATGGTGATGGTGATGGTGATGGTGATGGTGATGGTGATGGTGATGGTGATGGTGATGGTGATGGTGATGGTGATGGTGATGGTGATGGTGATGGTGATGGTGATGGTGATGGTGATGGTGATGGTGATGGTGATGGTGATGGTGATGGTGATGGTGATGGCGATGGTCTACCACAATACCACAATGCACTGCATCAAATAACTTCCAATAAAACTCTTTTTTATGGTAGGTTAGTGACAGTGTCATTACTCATTATAGGTACATTGGTTTCCACTAACCCTAACCTCTAAATTTGTCTTATTTTAATACCGACAACAGGTCCTTGCTTTCCGAAATAGATCACGTGCTAAACAGTACCTTTTTTGCAATTAATTTATATTTACCTATTGTATTTCATCGGATTACAATTTATTTCGTTTCGATTTATCATTCAAGTCCCGTTAACTTTCATATATAATTACACAAAATATTTATTCTGTTTTGGTAGGCTATAGGCATATATGTTTTTGTTAACTCTCGGACCATGCTGCCCGCACCCTAATTACCTTTCAAATTAGCCCACGTTTTGGGCATAATCTCCTTAAATAAATTAAAACCATCCACCAAAACCATCACCTGGTGTCGACGATGGTTCAGCATGCGGCGACGACGGCGGTGGGCGGCCGGTGGCGGTTTCAGCATCAGCACCGGTATAAAACAAAATAATTATTTCAATCCTAAATAAATGGCAGTGACGATTTCTCATTTTTTATTCATGAACTTTTGTTATACTTTGTCCTCCCAATTTTCCCAAAATACTACGTTGGGGATGTGTTAGGAAGAAGAGCACACATACAGTAGCTTAAGTATACCTAATCTTAATTCAGGACAATGTTTAATGCCTAAACCAGTATGAAATGATTTAAGCACGTTTTTATTTGTTCAAGGTGTGGCTGCCGTGCGGTTTTTTTTTTATTAAACGCCTTTTATGTCATAAAAATAAAAACATCAACTGATTTATGTTCAAGGTTTTCAAAATTCAGGCGAAATCAGACACATTAAAGGTTGCACTGTATGAGCGATTCAAAATATTTAATACAGTAATTTAGTAATCCTGACGTCATTCCACAAAGAACAATCAGTTAACGGTTTAATTGAATTACCGCATTTAAAAATATTTCTCCTATATATTCATCAAAATAAACTGTACATAACCACATCTAGCAATCATTAAAGTGTTGTATAATACTACAAAGAATCAAACAGAAGAACTTCCCCAATTCCTATTGCACCTTTATGAGGGAAATTTAATTGCTCCGCAAAACACTTCTATTGGACGCCATTAAAGATATCTTATAGAAGTAGTTAAAAAATTAAAAAGAAATATTGGTTTGTATAGGAATCCTGTTATCAATCAGCGTTTGCTTCAACAACTTATTTTAACTTAAAAATGTACGTCTAAAAAAAATAGGCGGAACAAGGCAATCGAGCAGGCAGAGGAACTTACAAAACGCACAGAGATTCCACATTTAGGCACACGTTTTTTCACCTGCATAAGATGAGAAAGTCGCACTTTGATATATGGAAAAAATAATTACTAATGTCTTCAGCCAGGCCCGGCAGGTAAAAGCGCAGCTGATGCAATTTTTCCATGATCGTTCGGTAGATCAGTAAATTGACAGTGCGGTATCACCCAAAGCGTCAGGTTCTTGTGAATACACGGAGTCTTTTAAATGCATTTTCTATCTGACAGTAATGATATAGATTTTCGACCGAATTTAAATCTTAAATAAAGAATTCCAGAAGTAGAATGTCAGCGTTATGAAATCGCTTCAAGAATTAAAAGCTGTTTTGATGTCCTGGGCGTTTCCCGTGATTCACAAATTGGAAAATCTCCATAGCAGCGATTTTTGATCATGAAATTAAAGAACCATAAATTCCCCGTCAACGAAGAGCACAGAAACGTATCGATGAAGCTACTTCAGAAAATTAAAAATTCAAAACACCGAAATATTTGATCAATTATATACTCGTATATTATCAATCATCACTAAATGTAAGATTCATAATTGATTCTTCTCGTTTCTTCAAATTACTGAAGCTATTCGCTGTAGATCAACAAGTAGATGTCGATGGTATAATTAAGTTCTACAAAGATTATTCTGATAAACAAAGGCTATTTAAGGATAGGGACATATTCCTTTTGCAATTGAGAGAAATAGTTGATTTTTTGCAAAAATACTACTGGAGTCGAGGGATTATTGCCATGTATGGTTCGTCCGGTTTCTAATCACAATATCAATACCATCTTGCTCAAATGAAGCTTCAAATCTTTAACATCTTAAAATCATACCTTAGGTCAACAATGCTGCAGGATCGACTAAACAATATTGCTTTATTGTATGTCTATTCCGAACTCACGTAAAATCTAAATTTGGATGGATTATTAAATAAATTTATTTCAAAAAACTCCAAACGAAGTGCGGTTTTCACATTAAAAAACAAGTGTTAACTTAAAATGAAAAAATTCAGATTTTTTTTGTTAGTGAATTTAAACTTTTTCATCTTACAATAACTACCATCTCGAGCTGAAGCTGTCCTGCCGCGCCTGCTTTCAACCAAAAAAAAAATAAAAAATATAGTTGACATGATGCTGACGAGAGACTTGAATACAGAAAAAATCGAAATGGCAAGGATATTTTCAGAAGCAAGGAACGAGAAGAAGAACAATAAAGGTACCTAAATCGCGTAAAAAGGAAGTGAAAGTACTGTGAAATGTGGTCCCAGAGGGATGGATCGAAAAAAGGGATTTTGCAAAGATCCAGATCACCTTCAACGCCCAAAATTCTAGGTACATAATGCACTTTTAACCATCAGGGATGCTTAAATCATTCTATGGCTCCGAGTTCCGAAAACAATCCCCCCCACCTGCGAATCACAGAATTTATTAAATACATTTTTGGTTTATTGAGACATCTCGGTTTCGATCAAAATCTATAGAAAAGGTCTCCCTAATCCATTAATAAAATAATTTTCCATTCCACATAACTAGACTTTATTACCACGAAATACAAAAAAAAAAAAATCCAAATAATTCGGTGTTGCGAAGGCACTCAATCGACTGATTGAGTTTTCTTACCCCTAAAAGAAACCCATTGAACTTGAACAATATTAAATAGCTTCCGAGCCATTCCCGTGGTCAAAGCTTATTTTTTCTACACCAGCAATCTATCTTGGTACCTACTCGTATTAGAAACCCAAAGGCTATATAGATATTGTTGAATCCAAATCCAACCAGTCCATAAACTGATACCGAGACTGTATTAAATTCTTCAAAACTGTTAACACCAGCTCCATCCATTTTGGGTCTTCTTGTTTTTTTTCAACTTCAATTTTCTCATTCTCTGTTATTTTTTTTTTTGTGTTTTTATTCATTAAAGGACTTTTCCTTCCAACCGCATTTTGTATAGATCCTACCTACAGTGTGGAAGCATGATGCGTAAAATTGTGTTTCCATTCCAGCCAACTTCATCAGGTGAACACATACTGGGGAAACACTTAAGTTTCCATCGGGGCTCCAATATATAGAACTCCAACTCCCCCAGACAGAGAACCGCAGTTTTATGACCATCTACCCGTAAATAGACAGAAAGGTGGACAGAAATTTAAGCGCAAATCCTTGAAATGACGTGTCGGGAGTGTCAGGTATAAAGAAAGACTATGTACGCAAGCTATAATCAGGCGAAAGCAGTTCATAAATATATTTCGAGTTTATTATTCAAGACACATTCGCTATTAAGCAAGAACTAATATACTAAACGCAAGAACTTTGCCGTATAGTAACTACCTAATATAAGGGGCTATGTCTTCAAGTCTGAGCAAAGTCATAAAAAAGGAAGAAAATAAAACATTTGATTTTTTTTTATAGCGATAAACTTGCTTCGAGCGACGGACGTTTGATATGAGCATGAACCTTGGCTTGGGTTTGATGGTGAGTGCCTGGGTGAACCCATAAAGTTCATGTTACTTTTTTGTTTTTGTTTTTTAGTTTAGTGAAAGCAGTTGTGATTTTTATCTCTTTATGTCGAAGGATATTTATTGTCTATATCAAAAGCTTTGACGAATGTCTTCATGATATATTATGTAGGTCAACAACAAAAAAAAAATGGAGAACTCATTGAGAAGGTGTAGATGTTTCATGTTTCATAAGACCTGAAAGAAAGGGGATGCTGATGATTGAAAAAAAGTTTCATCAAGCCTAAAGGCAACCTAATTACATACATATATTATATTTATGATGGTTCATTGTGAAAATTTGACCTATAGGAACTTCGAGGAATGCTTGAAGCTTTCGTTGCTGTCCCAAAACAAATAAGAACTTTATAAAATTTTGAAAAAAAAAATTTGAACGATTTCTATTTTCTATTTAAACAAAATATGTTTGCTCAAAGATGGTAACACTAAAAAAAGATGTGTTAGTAGAATATTGACTTCGAGTTCCGTCAATACACCTAGCACCGTTACAACGGATATCTTTTCCAATATCCAATGATGCAATCAACAAGAACATGTGGACCTTGTGGCAACTAATAAGTTACTGTTTGGACATGAATGAGTGGGAGTTAGGAAGTGAAATTTAACTTTTTGAAAAGGACTCGGCCAGCTATAGCTTTAGTTTGGTAGCATACCGTTCACGGTTTTTGTTAGCCATTTTGGGCTAATTAATTCGCAACAAATATCGTCGTTATTTCGGCATCGTCGGATTTTAAATTTTTTTTTGTGGCGGTGCTAACTTGACATCAAGCTCGCACCGCCAAAGGTTTGAGGGGAAGGGAATTCACTGCTAGGCCAAGATTGCAGCAACTAATTATCAACAAATTATTGCATCATTGGATTTTGGACATTGGATTTCCGTTGAGGTGGTGCTATTTTGACGGACCTTTAATTCAGGCCAGACCTATCTTTTTACATATATGTACAGTCACAGTGGTGGTCCATTAGAACGAATGCCGATATAACGAATGATCGATATTACAAACACTTTTTTCAAGTCCATTCGGTATTCTGTATTACGAACAAATAACGAATTTCAGAAAATGAAAAAAAAAAATAATATATCTGCTAGCATGTATATTGTATGTTGACAATAAGATTGCAAGATTTACACAATTTACCATTACACAAGGTTTTTTTTCGATTGCTTAGTTACGTCCTATATATTCGTTTTCGTTTTCGTAAACAGTTGCTCTGTTCGCTATACACAAAACTGTAACCGAATTTTAGTCCCATTTTTTGTTGCTGTACGTTTTTTGGCTTCTGGAATATTTTATATGGTTTCTCAGTTTCATGTCTATTACATTCAACGCCCAAAAAAAAAACAAATGCACGATTTTTTCTTAAATATGAGTACAAATATTTGTATCTAATATTTATGTACGTAATTTGAACAAAACTATAATACGTATATTCCTTAAATTTTGCTTTATAATGTAAATGCAGTTAAATATTTTTTTTATTCTATCAACTACAGTATATAAGTAGGTATTTATTTTTTTTATAAAGAGTATGAAATAAAATAATGAAAAACAAAATTGTACTTTCTATTTACCTAAAGATTTGTATATGAAAAAAAGTTTCGATGTAACGAATTGACTTTGGACATTATATCGTTCGTTATACTAGACCACCACTATAGTACGATCTACTCGGGACTTTCAAAAAAAATAAAAATAAAATAAAATCTTTTTTTTTAATTTTGACAAAATGAATTTTTTTTTAAATGTTAAATCTAAAATACTTTTTAATTTTGACACTATTTATTTTTATTAATAAATTTATTAATTAATTAAATTATGTTCAAAATACAAAAAATATCCAATTTTTCTTTAAAAACAGATTTTTGATATTCACATCTTGAAGCTAGGTCTGAACAATGCCTAGGTGTAAAGTAATTAAATTTTTTTCTGTGTCTGCAAATGCAAAAATATTCTTTTAAAACGTCATATAATGTCATTTTTTTCAGAGTTAAAAAAAATAATTTTGAATGTCAATCGTATGTTCCAAAAAAATGATAGGTATATGCAAAAAATAGAAACAATTTTTTTTCAAAATTTTTGAGGGAAATGGTTTTCGATATTCATGCCTTTAAATTAAAGAAGACTTGCTATGTGTTAAAAGACAAGTCAAAGCTAGACTAGCATTCACAAAACAATATTTAAATAGGAAATGAGAATAATTTAAGGGTATTTAAAAAAAAAACGAAGACAAACTTGTTAACCGAAAAATTGAAAATTTAGTGTTTATAGAAAATGCAAAATGTATTTATACTACTTCAATTTTGTATTTAATTTTTTTTTTAAAGGAAGGTATAACTAAACAAAAAGTTGTGGTGTGCTACCTTAGTATGTTTAAATAAATTTAAAAATTTTCTTATTTTAAGTATGGATTATTTTCTCATTTCAAAAAATATGTACAATCATAACGAGAAGATAAAAAATAATTAAATTCGATAATTCCGAAGATAAATTTATTTTTAATTATGTATTATATTTTTTTCTAACGTTTTTCAAAATGAAATTTTAATTTTAATAAAATTTCTTGTCGTTTTTTCACCTCAACTCCGAAGAGCATGACATTTCGCTGGGAAAATATATTTTTA
Source organism: Syrphus vitripennis (assembly GCA_958431115.1). NCBI lineage: Eukaryota > Metazoa > Arthropoda > Insecta > Diptera > Syrphidae > Syrphus > Syrphus vitripennis. Next base: position 58,324,400 of record OY288108.1, on the reverse strand, counting down.
TTAAATCGCGGTCTAAGTACATTTTTAATAAAATGCACGACTGGTACGCACGTACTTGCTCTTTTGTGCGATTACTTCGTTTTTAAGACTAAGTGTAAATCAATTAGTTGACTCAAAATAAAAATGTGAACTTTTATTTCATTGCATGGAACAAACATATTTAGTTGCGGGTAGAACTTATATTAGCTTGAGGGAAGAACTCTTTTTGGTTAGGTATTTTGTGTGGATCTTTGAGTTTATTTTGAAAAAAAAATTCAACGTAATATATGTATGTGATTTACATTTATGTATGTATTATGATCTTTTGATCAAAATAAATCAATTTAGAAATAATAACTAGATTTTTGTTTATTTTTTTTTATATTATATTATTTTTATATTAAGTTCCAATTACTAAAGATAGTGTTCAAAAACCATTTATATACCAAATCTGAATTTTTTGAAATATTATATTTTCAAAAAAATAACTTTATTTTTCACTCTCCCGCTTAGGCTGTAACTCAACGGATATACAGAATTGCGAGATCCACTTTCTTCGACTTCACTAGCATAGTATTTTCAAGTTTGATTGAAGTCTTCAGCTCGAATTTTTTCATCATCATCATCATCGGCTCGACAACCGGGGTCCGGACCTGGGCTCCTTCAACAAGTATCTCCACCTATCCTAGCTCGAATTTTTTCACGAATCCAAAATTTGTCTTGTTATCTTTAGAATATAATAAAATGGTAGTCCTGGCAATCGTGGAGGCCGGAAAGACCCCTCTTACTAGCCATATTATTTGTTTACTACACATTTCACATTTGCCAAGGTTTTACCATAGCACACTGTGTTATGGTGCGTAAGCCTTAGAGCCTAACAGTGCCTATGGCACTACCACCATTTTTCAAAAACCTGAAGTGATGCTCCAATTTATCTGATTTCAGATTTCTTATCTGAACACTAAAAATATTTGCAAAAATCGTAATTTATAATATTGATTTAAAAAAAAGAACTTGGATAAGATGACGATGATATTTATATGAAACTGGAAAACTTAAATTAAAAGTCTTTAAAAAATCCCCTACTATTTTTGTTTGATAAAAAAACTGGCATTATTTTTACTTTTGTGAACAATTACTTTCAATAAAAATTTGCAGCGATAAAAGTAAGTATTAAAATAGAGATGTGATCGAGGATTTTTTTTTTAATTTTTAATTGCGAGCATAAAATAAGGGACACTCTACTTTGTTTTATTTAACTTTATTGATTTTTAAAGAGAGCCTCAATTTAATATAAAGTTTAGTACCTAAATTTAATATTGTGGTTATACGAATATTATTTCGCATTGATTCAACTTTAAAACCACTACTGAAATTCCATGTCCCAGTCTTATGCGCTGCGCTTATCCTTGAAAAAAAAACCCTCTGGACAATAAACAATTAACGATGCCTGACCGCATTTTCGTCCATATGTTCCCGCAAAAGTCTGCTTCTGTAAATAGTATTGTCATGTCACAAGAACTTTATATACATCCATATAAGTTAATCCAAGGACTGTCAGGGGTCGTTAATTTTAAATTAATCAATTTTTGAAGCTCAGCATTTTCAAGACCATTTTTCTCCCCCTTTCATTCATATTTTCTCAGAATTATTCTCCTTGAAGATATAAAACTTTTGCCTGACCTCATTGCTGCAGTATAAACTCGCACATATGTAAACCAATACAAATTTAAAAAAGGACTCTCGCAGTCAAGCAGCCGTGAATTTACCATTTTCACTTAACATGAATAAAAATATGAGGCAGAACAATTTTCATCGTGCCTGGGCTCAACTCAACTCAGCTCAGCTCAGGAGAAAAGGGTTTGCAAGTTCAAGGATCCATTCAATTGGTTCTGGCTATATATCCTTAAATCTCTATAGAGCCTTTTGGTCCAGCACTGTCATATGAAACTAATTAAAAGCAAAGGACGAAAATCCTACAAAAGTCAGTTAAGATGACTCCACAAAAGGTATCACTACTTTATATTTTTTTTTTTGCCAGAATTAATGATGTAGGCGGTCTAGAGTTCTGGCTCTGATTCCATCTGGGCCAAATACATATACACATACAGAAAATATGATTATATTCTCTTCTCAGTTCATCATGCTTAAGTAATTTCTATTTAATTTAAGAAGAGAATAGGTTTACTACCGAAGTGGTTTGCCAGATTTGAAATAGAAAGACCAAAGTTAAGGCGCACGCTAAGCATTAGCAAAGCTATATATTGTTCTGTTATAATAGTTTGGCTTGAGCCTCAGTACGCTTTAGATATTGTTCTATAATAGTTCTTTAGGAAAGAGTGACGGAAGAGATATAGAAAAATACTTGAATATACTTCAACAGGATAATTATCCTGGGATTAGCATAATTACAGCGTTAATGGAAAACGTTTAGTGGTCCATTATGTCTCGCGAGATGAATAATTGTGCCAGGACCTGCGGATGTGGTGTAGAATTAAAATGCAAGCTGGTAACGAAGAGCATCAATTTTACATTTACCATAGTGAGTGAGCGAATAATGCATCACTGAAGCAGGCACAGGCAGGTCAGCGGGAAGGCAGGGAGTTCGGGAAGGATTTGTAGGATAGGTATATAGGAAGGTAAAAGCTTTGCATTTTAATAGACAATGCTATGGGTGATTTTTTGAAATAATAGCAGGTTTAAATTATTTCCATTGGGAACAGTTTGAGTCCTTTAGATGTTAAATGATGATTTGTATATAGTTTTAGGTATCTTTATTCATTAATTTTCAATAATAACGTTAATAAATTATGCATTGAAACTATCGAGTAGAAAAAAACTCCCGAACATAGGAGGTGGAAAAATTGGAGAGCAACTTGCGTTCTTCCTGCAGTGGGTAATAACAAGAATCGTCATGAAGCACATTGGAGAACACCTCGAAGACAAACTCGTCTTGGAACAACCTGGATCTCTGCATAAGGGAAGGGTTTCAGAAAAGGTCTTATTCCAAGGTGGGGTAGGCAAGTCCTTAGACTGTGACCAATACTATTGCTGTTGGTGATTAGTGTTGTTCTATATATACTCTGTTTCGTCGGCTAGAAATGCTAATCTAAAACTACTTAAGAACTAGAACAGCCACAACAGTAGGATTAGGTACCTATGTTCGTACTCAAACTAATTCCTGAATCTAATGTAAGTCGGCCAGAAGCCAAACCAGTCCAACTGTTTCTTCTGCTTCTTAATATCTCTTAGGTCCCGATTGGACACAGTCCTACTAAACCGAAGTCACTCAGCGCCGCCTTGTACGAGCACGTCTCACTCGTAAAGAAGCCACCGATCCACAATTCTACAGGCGAGGACGCACGTGGTAGATTAGCGGAATCACCTCTCCATACCGGATCAGCCCTCATCCTCGACAGTCTAAATAGAGGAATATATAGGCGGGATATTCATTCATTCATTCAAACGTACACTCTCAAAATATTCAGTGTGGGGGGTAATAAGCCTAAAAGATTAAGCTATTAGCCGAGGACATCGCTCTTGCAATATGACCCTGAATCAGCTTTAACAAGAAATTATCTATTCTGTTTATGTTGCCTCCGTTGTTTAGTTGGAATAATAATGTGTGTTTACTGCGACTCGGGTGTTCTGTGTAATCCAAGGCAGCGACGCAGGCACTGTCTTTCAAACATCCGAATCATTTCAATTTTAGATGGGGCAACGTTAAACCATTCTAGACGGCTGCTATAAAACAACCGTTTCTTCAGGGCAAAAGCTCAACTATCTCTGGTCAGAGCAGCTTTATATGTCTGTCGAAATACAAATTCTGGATCCAACCACATGCCATGGTACATTGCTTGCCGGTGGATGTCCATGCCAGCATGCGCCCAGAGTCTAGCGCCCCTTGGGGCTCCTTGAAGTATAGTTTCTGATTTCTGAAAATTGATTTTTAACTTCCGCTCATCACAATATGGCTTAACTGAAGGTCGTACATAAAAGTTCGCCTAAACATGAAAAGCCATATTTGTCCCCCTATGCAGTAAAAAGTTAAACGATAGGTCTTACTGAAACAGAGACAAACAAAAATTTAATTTCAGGATTTGTTTTAATAATTTTGTATAGGTACCTAATAAGTTTTTTTGAATCCAAAAATTTATTTTTTCTAAGATATTAAAGAATGAATTGAAAAAACCTTAATATTTCAAAAAAAACATAAAAAATAGTTTGACAACTGCAATCCTTTGTACAACTTTTGCAAGAAAAATGTACTCTCGGTTTTCGAATTAAAGCCACTTCAAAAAAAAAATGGACGAACCAAATCTCGTAAAGAATATGCAATTTCGGTGAAATTGAGGTGATTTAAACATACCTCAATACATTTTTGGGGAAAATCATCCGACTTTGCGCAATTTCATCCGGTGGCGGACGGTTTCTTATTCACAGATAAATAATTTATACTTTTCTTATACCTACATATTATCTACATACAGTGGTGGCCATTTTTATCTCTATTGAATTTGAATATAAGGAACAATTAGACCGTGTTTCGTGTCATTCACGACTAAAAATAGCTTGTTAAATTAGTTATGCAATATTTAATTTGCAGATTTAACTAACTCTGTTTTAACTCAGTGTTAGAGTTAAAACAGAGTTAGTTAAAGTTGAAACTTCAACGGTTCCTTTTGTTTAAATTTAATAAGAGGTAGGTACAAAGTGTGCTATTTCTGTGGCCACCACGGCATATCTTATTTATATGTTACAAATAAAAGTACTCACATTAAGTACAGAAATTGTATTATTTTCTTCGTACAATTTACCAAAAAAAAAACAACGTAATGGTAACTTATTGCGTACACTAAAATGATAAGCTATCTAAATGCTTAAAATTCTTCCATATAACTCTATTCGGTTTTGAAGGTCAGGCCAGATAAAGTTGTTTGACTATAAACAGATATAAAATATACAATTGCCTATATCTATTTTAAGATGTTCTCTGGAATGATAAAATTCATCTATTTCATCTCTTTATTGCTATATCATAACATCTACAACAAAAAAAAATACTTTTTACTTTCTTGATATTTCAAGCATATCTACTGCCTTTAACCAAAGTCGTTTCAGATAAGAATCAGCAGTAGTTTGCAGGAAAAATTCGAATACAAAATTACTCATATAAATAGCAATTTCAAAACTTAGTCAAGAGTGTTCAAGGATTTTGTAAAAAAAAAAATACCATTCTCCTCCTTATATGCAGATAAAGCCCATCATGGACCAGTCATAAGGACAAACACTGATGCGTAGTGTAATGGAAAATAACAAAACTAATTCCCCTTTACGACGTATTATCAAAGATTAATCAAAGCAAATTTTATAGTTTTGTGTGTTTCGTCCTTAAATATAATGATTTTTTTTTTTACATGCAGGCTTTGTGTAAGCTCATTGATTTTTCTATAAAAATCTCCCCCTCTGGAATAAACCTGGATGGACAAGACAAGTGTTTCCTTCAATTATCTTCATTACATCAACATAGATTGTAGATTGTATAAAAATATCTATAAACCTTTTCCCCTACATTTTATCTGGATGGTGTATACATTATATCCCCAATTGTTTCCATTTTATCATCATAGGCATTCCTGGAAATAGACTTCCTTTTATCTGGGTCACTAAACTTCACCCCTCATGTTGACTAATTTTATTTCAATTTTTTTGTGCACACTCACGAATTCTGGTAGATAGGGATTCCTGCAGTGCAAAATAAATACGACGACGCAGTGAGGGTGAATTAGACGCAACATTTTATACGGCATTTCTAACAAAAGACGTACAATACCATTAAAAAGCATTTTATAAACAAATTTCATTGCACAAATTTAATTTCTGAATAAAAAATCCAGGGGTGTGACTTGAAAAAAAAACCACCCACTGCTGTGACAGGACATCAATTGGATAGTTTAAGAAAACCAAAACCACATAAAAAGTCCCTTAAACACGATAATCAAAAAAAGGGCAATGATTATCATGGGTATACGACTACGACTAGTAATTAAATTTAAATGACTATGAAAATGAGCCGTCCCCAAAGTTAAGGGCTAAGTTAGGGGTGCGTTTAAAATCGTGATTAAGTGAACATCCTCGCCGGAAAATGCGTGTTCTATCTTAAAGTAATAAAAACCGTTTCCTTGCAGGCATACTTAAATCGACACCCTTTTCAATCAAATGCTATGGCGACGGCAAATGGCGAACGTCCTTATCGGTTGTAGGTGTTGGCCGGAAATAATTTCTTGGTGTTGCATTTAAAAAGGTTTAATAGTTTTGGGGTTTGGTGGCATAAAATTGTTACTGAATGCATATCATTTTCAAATTCCCAAAATTTATAATTCCCTTGGAATGAAACTACATACCTACAGGGTGGGTGGGTGAATTGTGCTAATATAAAGTAAGAAATTGAAATAACTTTTTTTTTTAGTTGATGTATTTCATTGATTTTTTTTATTGGACAGAAAATAAAATTTGATTTTAAATAAATTTATGTTTTCAAAGATGATAAACCGCAAATAAATTCCACGCTCACCGACCGACGGCGACGCATATGGGGCACCTGATCAGAAAATTCTTCATTGCGGTTTGGATTGACTCACTTATTGTCTTAATGAACTGATCAAGTTCCGTCAAATTCCTTTGAACATTTCCTGCTTGACATAACCCCAAAAAAGAGGCGGGTGCAGTCAAGTGCCCCTGAGGGGCCAGCGAAAAGTTGAGTTTCTGGATATCAATTTGTTTGGGAGTTTTTGTTAGAGCTCCACCATAACTCGTTGGAACCAAATGCTGATCAATGGGATACCTTATCGGCGCCGTTCTGGGTAAAACAACTCATTGAAAATCACACATTGACTTGTTCTGGGTGCAGTCCTGTCTTCCGTCTAATGGAGCATTTCAGGAATAGATTCAATCCATATACTTCTTGTTACATTAACGTTCAGACAAAAATGAACAAATAATTAATTCGTCAATGTGCTGTCTTTTTCGGCGAAATTTCACACGAACAGGAAACTCCTGTGGCATTAAATCTGGATTTTGTATGGAAAGAAGTCTAAGCCATCATGAAGTATTCGTTGTAAAGCCCGTCTGCTAACTCCAATTTGCCCTGATAAGTTTCCAGTCGAAACGCTGGGATTTGCCAGTATTGCCGATACTACAACGCGATTGTATTCTGAACCCGAACATTAGGATCTCGATGGTAGGGTCTTAGTGCGATGCTTCCACATTCGGCAAATATGTTCACCAGCCCAAACTAGCGCCTAAATTCTCTTTGGACTGAAATGACAGACTTCAATGCATGTTAACGTTGCCCAAATCCTTCTTTCAATATCCCAAGCAATCATTTAATTCTGAGTACCCTGCAAAAAAAAAAAATAGAAATAGAAAATAAGTGAGTAATCACTCAAACATTAAAGTTGTTACGTTTTATTTTTGTAGCATGTTTCGTGTGGCACCCTGTAGATATACATATGAACTGCAAGTTGGAATCGTTATTCGAAAAGAAATGATTGGGGGCCAAACAAAACTAGGTACAATTGTGAAAAATGTGTTTTTCAGTTCGGGCAATTCTCTTCTTTTGACTAAAAATTCGAAAAAAATGGTTTTGATTTTTCTCATGTCAAATATTTTTTTTTAAATGTGTTTATAACACTTAACATATTCGAGTTGTTTGAGTTCCTGCTGAAAATATATTAGGTGTTTCATGGGACAGCTATTTTCAAAATGATTATGCTATTGTAAAAATTTTAATGTGATTTACACTGCAGGCCAAAAGTTTGAGTTCAAACTCAATTTTCGAAAATAAGAGCAAATTCAAGCACCGAAAAAAACTTTTTAGTTCAAAAATAAGTTAGAGGAATTTATCAGGAACTTGTATAAAACTAAAATAAGTAGAAAAATATCTTAATTTTGTTCTTAACACAGAGAAATTTATTAAAAAAATCTACATTCCTTAGCTATGAGTTTTTGAATGTTGTTTATTGTTCTAGCAGTCTTGTGATGTATTCCACAACGCAAATGACAATGAAGGGCATTGATCCCGGACCCTTCTATCCAGTTACTCCCACAACAACTCTAAAGGGTTAATATCCGATGATTGTGACGGCCGCATGTCATGAATTGCAAGGTTTCTTCGTCTTTTCTCTGTTTGAGGTAATTCTGACACAGTCTAGACGTGTGTTTAAGGTAGTTTTAATGTTGAAATACGAATTCTCCTCCTACCAATTAAGTCCATACATCAAAGAGTTTTCTTCTAATATTTTCTTTTACACCTCCTTGTTAATTTTTTCAATTACAAGAGTCAAATCTGTCACTCTACCTGAAAAGAAACAACCCCAGACCCTTACAGAACCGCCTCCATGCTTGACGCTGGGAACTAACGATCTGTGCATCTTTTATTTAGCACAGCGTCAAACAAAAACTATCTGTTCCGTGCCAAATACCTCGAACTTGGATTTACGCTTCACTCTCATGGTGGAAGTCGAATGGGGCGACATCTAATGTATGCCGGCAACCCTTACACTTTTTTTTTTTTGCGGAGAGCTTATGGAGGTTTTAAATGATATTTATTTTAAGGTATGGCCTCTTTTGAAAAATTTTAAGTTGTGGGCTCTCTAGAAAATATTATTAATACAAGGGATGGCCTCTTTTTAATTTAACACACTCGTTCTGGGTACGGTCTTTTGTAAAAATAACACACTCGATCTTTAGGTTTTTTTCAAGGAAACTTTCCGCTACAATTTACCTTCCTTGATGAAACTAATGATTGGGTAAAATTTTTCATTTGCATTTTGAATTAGGTGTTTACTCAATAGGCAAAGAATCTCAAATAAATGCTTATGACTTCAAAACGTGGCTACTACTACGGAGTTATTTAAAAAATTTTGGGTTAAAAATCCAACTTTCACTACCTGAACCTGTTGCGTATTGTAGACTTAGGTAAAAAACCAAATTTTCAATTCTTAAAATCAACCATCATGCATTAGGAAAACAGTTGATTACGTTGGACTCAAACTTTTGGCCTGCAGTGTATTATAATATTTGAGCTTTAAAAGCAAACAGAAAATTTGTTGAATCACTCACGAGTCACCAGCGATTGGGGATTAAATACTTGAGTAACAAATACTTCAAAAAAGAATGCTGTTAGAACGACCACTAGAATGATTTAGACTTCAGGGAATGCAATATCAAAGTATTCAATTTTTGTACAACTCTGCTAGGAAGGCGATTTTTTTTTCAAATTCATAAGGAGTCACATTCTTGAGTGAAATACCTTACCCAAATGTAGGACTGTGAGAATTCGTTTTCACAAGTTTTTTTAAATTTTAGTTAAGCTTTCACACACATTTCGAGCAAGTTCGTACAACCAATTCTTGAAATTGTATTCCTTACATACTTTGAGATTTCTGTGCGTGTCCTTTTCACTTTTATTTTTTTTTCGAGTTCTGTTACTGGCGTTTAACTACCATGGGCGGTCGTTAAATGACACACGAACTCACATAGCCATCAAATGCATGCACATAACACAACATTTTAATTCACAGTGGCTATAAAAAGTCACTTAGATATTTTATTGGTTTTCCATAAGCTTACGCCTTACATCAGATCCGTGCGCGGTTGTGTTTTCAAAACCCTCAGATATATTTTTTATTTCATCCAAATCCAAACCCTGTGGTTTTACGTGAAGAGCTGACATAAAATAAAAGGTTGCTATACTTTTAGATGAGAATCGCTCTTGGCTGGCTGGATGGATGATGATGGCTTATAAATGTTTTGGGATGGTCGCATCTCGCATCATGTTCTGATCTTTTATTGCATTTTTTTTTTTCTTTTTTTGATTGTGATTCAAATGTTGTTCGAACATATTTTTTTTTAAGGATATCATAATCAAAATATTGCAAATCTACGGATAGCACCATTAATTACTAAGATAACTGTATAGCTATCTAAATGGCAACAAACAAGGACTCTCGAATGGACATAGATGATTTGCAAAAACATGGTTAGATGGACTGAATATATTAAATCATTGAATCAAAAATTGTGTTATGCAAATGTTATCCTTTTTTTTATTGGTTGTGCTTTTATGAAAGATTGAATTCTATTTATGGACTCTTTGAGTATATGGTTTTGAGTTATGTGCAGATTTGTGGTTAAATGTATACATACTCGTAGATTGTTGTTTTTGATGCATAAGGCTTCTTTGATGCATAAATATTTGCTTTGATATTGACATAGATTAGCAATGATGATTAGGATTTTAAGGTTGTTTTTGATACCGTCTGTTGAAGGTATATTTTGGACAAACCTCATCTCTTTTGCATTGGTTTTGAACCATCGCTTCAGTTGAATGTTATGGCAATGAAATAAATATAAAGGTCTTTTGCGAAATTACTATGCCTTGGTAATAAATTCAAATTATTGAGTAGCTTACCTGTTGTGGTTGAAATGACGTTGTGGTTTACTTACCAGTTAATAACAACACATGCCAATTTGTCAATTGCATATAGTTAGTTTGCTTTTAGTTGGCCCAAACGATTGCGGTGGACAATATGTGAAAGTTTAAATTGCTTAGACCACATTGGTTTGGTAGATAAGTGGTTTGGGTAAAGGTTGTAAGTTTGTAAGTTGGTATACAAAATCAACAGAAAATATTAAGATACATTTTTAGCTTGGACTTTATAATAAGAAAATGAAATTTTTAAACAAAAATTACTTTAAAAGACTATGCCTTGTTGAACGAATTGAGGTACTGTATCCCCGATTGAGATGAGGCAAAATTGGTAGTGATACCAAAGAAAAGATGAGTTCTTAGTGCATTAAAACTGTGAAGTCTTGAAAAAACCATGCTTGAGATATTGTGATATTCACACTTGAAGTTCATAGTTCCACGAATTGGTTGAATTTTATCCGTTAACCACAATAAAACCATCGTACTTACATTTGGAAAAAAAAATACAATTTAAAAGTGCGGTGAAACGTCTTCGCCGGCCGTTCGACGGTTTTCTGATGCCTATTTTTGGTTTCGATTCTGGTTTTATGTATCTTGTTGTATCACCCTCATACTGACTTCTGGGATTTGGTAAATTTGTATTACATAGCAAGAAGCGTACGATACACCTATGTGTGTTTGGTATTAAATGAAAGGTCACTATCACTATTTAACGTATGTACAGTGCGTACAGGCCGAACAATTTCTTCTTCTTTTCAGTTTTTAAGTCGCAATAAACTTTTTCCTAATGATCAAAATATTTCTTGTTCGGTTTCAGTCAGTTTTGTATTGGTACTCAGGTACTCTTCGTTCTTTCCAATTTTTGTATCGCGCTCTCTCGCTCTTCCACTTACATAATTTCGATACATTATCTTAAAATTTTGACCGTAAATTATTTCAACTATTAATTGATTGGGAGGATGTTGAGCTGTCTTCTTGGTTTCCAACGGCCTGTGAGCCCGTTAGTCTTCTGAGTTCATTCTTGCTTAAGCTGATGCGGGATAGGAAAAACTCTCAGCTATAATTCCTGAGTAAGAGTTTGGCCTACCTCATTGTTTTTAATCATATTCTCTCCTATACCTCCTAGAGCACTGATCCCAGTTAGGATGTTATTGCTTCTATTTTTGCTAGGGACCCAGCCTCTTCTTTGCCCGTGACTTAGTGAAGTGTGACTTTCTATTTTCCCATAATAATTTTGAAGTAATGGCGTAAGAATTCCGAGCTTTTAGTGTGGCTTGACTATCTGACATGATGGTAATGTTTTGATTTTTGAAAATTCTATCGATGTTACATTCTGCGAATTGGTCGATGACATTTACATCTGCCTGGAATATGCTGGTAGACTTCCCCATCGGTAGGGAGATTCTATACCCAAAAATCCCTGCCCCAGTCCCTTCAGAAGTTCTCGATCCATCAGCCATCCGTGTACCATTTGATGGTATTTGCTTTGAGACCAATTTTAACTCCGTTCGGAAACGTTTTTCGAAATTATATTTTTTGATCATGCCATCTCGTGGACGTTCGTTACAGTAGACTTGAGGATCGTGTTTCTTTCTTTATACCTAATGATCTTCCCTGTCCCAGTACCCTCCTTAGCAAACCTCATGATCAGACCAAGTGTTGATTAGAGAATTTCATGATATAAAGAACTACTAGTTATAAGAATAAACATTTTTTTATATCCAGAAATATGATAAAAATTAAATAAGCACAAAATCAAATCCCAGAATCTAGTAGCACTTTCTAATTTTTGATTAAAATTGAATGTTTAAAACGACTCACTATGGATTGTCGGACTTACTAATTTCTGTAATCCAACAAATTCTTTATAAAACACAATTTCTTGCTTTCATTATTTCTGTATTACTTATTGTATGCCCAAAGTAACTGAATCATAATGCATATTTGCATACTCATAATAAATGTATAAACTTTAAATCTTTACTTTTAACCATTAGACGTTCGTTTTGCAATGACCGACATTGCTTTTGTATAGAGTCAGCACTTAAATTCTATGTTCAGCCACAAATGCAATTTACTATCTCGTCCTCGGATTATCTCAACCACTATATACCCTATACCAACCGATATGATGGCAAAAGTCTACTACTAAGCCAATATCTGGTATTCGGGAAGAGCATGGTCTATGCCTCTTACCCTTTTGGGGTTTTAGAATCTTGATTCCGAATCTGTATGTGGACCTTACTTCCTTCCACTTCATATAACAACCAGATCCACATTTGCATATCTATCGTTCATAGTTTGTAGTAGTCATCGTTGAAGCCCATCGCTGTGGGTCTTAAAGGACATTCATGACATCTCCTGGCCGCCATCTATCTACAATTATTGAAAGGCACCTGGAAGTTAAAAGGGATAGGGAAAACAGATATGAAATGCATAATAATGTTCCATGGACGTGTGCCTAATGTCGAAAGCTGCACATGCAGTCAAAGTGATAAAATTCAACCCAGGTCTATCCTTTGGTTAGATACTGAGATACATTTCTCCTCAACATTGGATAAAATAGCCAGATAGATATATGAGCTGCCCTTAAGGTGGGATAAAGTCCTAGTTATACAGTTGCACATAGAAACCCAAAACTTCGCAGCCGTTTCTCGTTGATCGTATTTCTTTTCAACGGAAACGTATTTCGAGTTTATCTGCCTTACCTATATGCATAAATGTACTTGACGTAGAGATGACCCTGTATGTTGCGATTAATAATCTTGGCTGGCATATGAAGCACCGATATATAGCCTTCTACTATAATAATATGTTCGGTCATATAACCCTTTAGCACATATTGGATTTGGATCCGGATTTCGTTTGCCAATTTGGGAATGTTTCATCTGTGAGCCTGTGCATATGCTTTTCATATGAAGCAGCTTATAATGGCTGTGCTATGCACAGGCAGTGTTGTTGTGGTGACTTTGTGCAAACTCATTAGGCCAATATTATTTAGCTCACAAAATTTACATTGTCGAAGTTGGGAGCAAAGGCAATCGCCTTAACTTGCTGTTAATTAAAGGACAAACGCTCTCTCTATTTCTGCCACTTGGTTTTCATTTATTGCTGTTGTTAAATGTTACAGAGAGCTTTGTTGCTTTTGAATCAGGTGGAAAGGATTCAGTTCGTAGAGCCAATGTGGTGCTTTGCTTTTGTCATACCACATCACATATTGTTGCAACAAAGTGTTGCCAAGATTAAACCATTGTAAAAAGTGGTTGACGAAGAAGATTACAATTTGTTTTGAGTGCTTTCGAAATAACAACACCATTGAGTCTAGAAATGAACATTTTTTATTAATCATTACCTTTGCTTGTTTTGATTCACTGTCTCCTCTTAACTGTCATGTCAATTACAGGATCCACAAAACTTGGTCCTTTAGTTTTTCTATGCATCGAATTTTACAAATTCTGTAATCGCCATCACGTTTATCTGTTCCATGTTTGTTTGTTATAAAATATTTGTTACCTACTGAAAAAGTAAAAATAAATGTCAGGGAAATAATAATATTTTGTAAGAAACTTTGATTTTTAGTTTGGGCTTTTTTTTAAAAGATCGTACCCTCTCCTAAGATAGGGAGGCTTTAAAGGATTCGGAGAATTAGTGTGGCTATGTCAATTTTTGAAAATGTTGCATATTCAAAGCATCGACATGAGATAGTTTTTGGTTCTAAAATCAGCCTCCCGAAATAACTTGATCTTTGGAAAAACCATCTGATATAAGCTACCGTAAGCCAGTTACTGCACCATCTAATTAAGAAAGCGTGGAAAAAAGAGAACATTCCTGTGATAGCCAAGATAATAGCAAGAATCTTCCTAGAACTAATAAAACACCACCTCAAAAACACACGTGACGCCGAACAAGCCCGATTCCACACTGGACCTTCCTGTGTGGGCTTCATTAACACCTTGCATTGAGTATCGATCACTACTTCACCCGCTGTTCATCGATCAAGAAAAAGCCTTCGAACAGTGTCAATAGGTAAATTATATGGCTTTGTTTTGCGCAGAAGGGACATCCCAGACCAATTATTACTACAAATCATGGATCCAAATAACACTTTGTGCATAAAGGAAGGTTGTCAAATAAGTTTGAAATCCAATAATGGGGTTAGGCAAGGTTGTATACTGTCACCGATACTATTCCTGTTGGTACCTACTTAGTGATGTACTGTACAAGTTACCTGCTACTATGCTGTGGAAGTATACTTACTCTCTCTAAGGATTGTCGATATCACCATGCAATGACAACAAGATCAATACCGCAAAATCAAAAAGGATCAGCCTCATCTATTCAAGTAGAAATTTCTTGACAACGGAACGAGTTGAGATGCTTAATTTTTTTTTATATATTTCGGTAGTACCTACTGCTACTACTAGTGGCGGGACCAAGACGGATACTAACTGTAGAATCGGGGAAGCAAAGATTGCGTTCGGGATGCTGTCCAAAATTTGTACTCCATAAGCTAAAAGACCAAGCTACGACTTTTCCACTCCAATGTTGAATCCGTGTTTTTTTGAAGGGAGCAGCAGTTGGAAAGTTACACCTGCTATCACAAAAAGCTGCTTAGTAAAAATTTGTCTGTGCAACATCTTGGGGATTTTTTTGCCAAATCGTTTCCGAAATTAAGTTCGAGGTACCGAAATGAAGTATGAAATGAAAAAGTGGTATCGCAGCTACGCAATGCGGTATGAACCAGCTATGTTGGTTGGTTCATCTCGCAATTTTGTAGTGTTTCAAAGGCGGTTCACAGGTGAACCATCCTACAGTATTTTTTTGATTTCATGAAAAAATAAACTCCTCATTAATCCAACAAAGCGTCTCACTATTCAACACCATTTAAAAATCTTCTAAATAATTGATGTAGGTTCCAACGCATATGGGAACACAAATTTTTTTCGCCACGCAATAATGCAATTTTATAAAAAAATATACAAATTGAAGGACTGCTTAAGCTTAAAACACATATTTTTAAATATTTGTTAGTTTTTTTTTTATAATTTGCGCGCGCTCAAGGGGATTTTTAGTGTACCCTTTATATGTTTCAACACAGCGCGGGCGTGAAGGTTAGGTTAGGATGGGAAGGGAAAGGAAAGGTGCGTGGCCCGAGGTACTGAGACTGAAGGTGGTGGTTGTCTCAGATTTTATCTCCAGGGTTGGCGACTGGGCTAAAGCGGAGAAATGCCGTCTCTGATATTAATGTTTATAATTCGCATTATTTTGTTCATTGTCATATTTGTTGGGCATACTAGTATTTACTCAATCACATGTTGTTAGTGTTATGCCTGAACAACATGCAATGAGTAAACCAGCGCCAGCGGCCCAACAATGACAATCAGAGATTATAATGGAATAAAAACATGATAAAGACTACGGCAGGTATCGAACCTGTGACCATGAGGCTGACAGGCGACCACGCAAACCATTGCGCCACGACCAACCCCAAAGTTGAATTATCATAATAAAGCTAGAATGGTCTTGGAGCAAAAACCACAACCTTCCGCATATTTTTGAAAACCAATTAGAATTAGAATTTTAATTTTTCATATATTTTCAGTTCGAAATGTGTAAATCTTACTGAATGCAGAAACAAATACTGTAAAAAAAAACTATGGAATCCAAAAACTGATATTTTGTGCAATATTCAAACACACTAAGAAAAAAATAATGATAATAATTAAAAATGATGTACAAGTCGGTATGTACATCTGATAAATAATCCCGATCATAAATTCACAGTTCTATAGATATATTGTTCTAAAGCAATAAATAAAATTGTCCTTTTATTCCTGAATTTTTTTTTGTGGTGATTTGGTATACCCTCGCTTCTTTATAACATTTTTATCTTCATTTTATTTTTCACGGATGGGATTTTTTTTTTTTATTATCTATTAATTTTTTTATTTCCATTTCTATTCAACAAGAATAATGAAAGAAAAAAAAAACTATATTTTGTGGTACAACTTAAAGCATTGAAAGAATGAGAAAAAACCAACTTTGGCAGTTTTCATTTTTTGCGTCTTCGTTCTTTAAAATCCAAAAGACAAATTTCTTTTCAACACGAAAAATGTGATTTGAGTACTGATGATTTCTTGAACGAAGTTTTTCTATTTATCTTTTTTGCAATTGTTATGTTTATTCCGGAAATTCAAATAAAATGATAAAATATTATATTGCTGCTAGGTTGAAGTGTTGACAAGGACTGCTGCGAGAAATTGGTCATAAAAAAGTCGCCTTGACAATTAGAATTTTTGTATAAGTATTTGTATATTGTTTATGGTGAGAGGCACAGATGTTGGTAAAAGATAAATCGTTCCATTTACCTACCAACCACCATTTGCACATAATAAAGAAAAAAAGCCTACAAAATATTATCTTATTATATTTTTGTTTTACCACACCTTGTAGTAAATGAATTATGGGCCAAGCCAGAAAATTGTGTGGGAAGTATAAAATAAATATTGTCTGAGAACAAAATAAATTCAAGGATAAATATTTATTTCACTTCGTAGCATTAAGAGTATACATAGGTACCTAAATGTTCAGCCGAAAATAGAAAAGAATAATAAAAATGTAGTAGGTATGTTCATCATGTATAAAGTCCAAACACTTGATTTGAGGCGCAACTTCTTCTCTACTTCGGGCCATGGTACAAGGAATTTTGAATCCAACAAAATTTAAATAAATCAGATATTTTTGTTTTTGGTATAAAGGAAGCCAGGCAAAAATTCTACCAAAATTTAAAGACTTTCATACCACCTACGTAGCATATAGCTATAAAATAAGGTTATTAGGGTATGATAGAATTTGGCAGCCCTAAACAAATTGACTCGGCCATGTAGGTTGGACATCTATCTTCTTGTGATGTTCGAAGAGTCGGTATGTACTGTATACAGTCATCGTTTGTTAATAAACAGGCAATGGCGGATTCTTGGGCCAGAGTGGTGAACGGGAACTTCCTGTTTCCAAACAAATTTCGTGACGCAGATTTAAAACAATTTTTTTTTCTTTTTTTGTTTAACTCGCAAACAATCACTTTTTCTGAAGTGAAAGTATATGACATTGACTAAAAATAAACCCTAGCGTAAATTTAATCTGGTCAGCGGGGTAATTACTTGAGTTGTGTTGATTTTTAATGCGTCTAGAATTCGGGGATTATTCGCGTTAATACTGTCGCATGATCTTGGTGACAGAGGCCTTACGACAGGCCTTCCACTCGCTTCATTTTTTTTCATAATTTTACGGATTACTTGTGTAGTCGGTGGATTATAGCGACCATAAAAGTAATTCCGAAAAGTGGCTGCGTTATACATAACTGGCAAACATTTTCAACTAATATGACCGATCAGATGGCAATTAAGCTTGATAGGTGTCAAATGCCAACGCTACGCTACTAAGTTGTAACCTTGACATGAATGACCCTGTCCTTTTGCATCAACCTACCATAGATGTAAAACAAGGTTTATATTTTATTAAATACTTCAATGATACAAGGGTTGATTAAAATTCTCGTTGTTTTATGCTGCAATATCTACAAAATATTTCCTAGCATTTGAAAATAAGGTTAGAAACGGGACTTGAATGTAGATAGCCTCCCAACTTTTAAATTAGGCAAAATTGATAATTACAACTGTCTGTTCATCGTCGATCGGGCTAACAAATTCTGAAAATGCAATTCGATAGAAAATCGTTTGTGAAAAGTATAGAAATCACAGAAATCTTGTGTTCATTTGTATGTTTCTAGTATAATTTAACATGCATATTATGTATAACAGTTTCCCTAAATTAACGTAGAGTAAGACCTTACATTGACTCTTAATTCTACAGTCTGCTCTTCAAATACAGAAATCTCACCATAACATCGAAACTGCTGCTGTACAACCCCATGGTCCTGCCAGTACTCACGTACGGATCCGAGACTTGGGTGTTTAGCAATAGACACTCCGACCTCTTAGCCGCGTTCGAGAGAAAAGTCTTAAGGAGAATTGTTGGCCCCATATGTGAGGAAGGATGATTCCGGAGGGTCATGTGAGCCCTGCCAACCGGAATCTACCAAGCAAAGAGGAACCGGCTCGGAAAGTCTTTTGTGGTACATCTAAGGTAGACGACAGCGTGGTAGACCATGCTTGCGCTGGAGAGATGGCGTAGACCAGACGCCCGAAGCCTTGGGGTGCGCAACTGGATGGCGTCGGCTTGAGACCGGGATAGGTGAAGAGACCGGACCCCGGTTGTTGAGCCGATGATGATGATGATGAACTCAACAATATGATATTTTCGAGACATTGAAATAGAATTGGAAAGATTAAACTGATTTTTGGAAAATAAAATCACCAATTTTCGAGGAGATGCATATAAGCTCTTTCTAACTGTTCCTCAGTTATGCTTGTTTTTATTTCACATACATATGTATATAAAAATTTAATTTGCCCACGTTTTAGTGCAACTGAAACAGTGGTCTATATTTTAGAGAAATAATTAACCACAACCGTGATGCGTCGTATTGCGTCTCTCGTAATTTACCAACCGACATTCGTCCACCACTCAAATAATATCAAAAATTGAAACAACAATGTGGAGAATACTTAGTCTACCCTTGAGTCTATGACTCAATCCACCAACCCATATTTATATCATGATGGCTGACCACCCTACGAATCTGCGAAGCATCTCGAGTTTCGTTTTAAATCTCAACTCAACATACTTTTACCGGAAATTTTGAAATCACTGGAAATACCATTTTCAAAATAAAATTGATTTCAACCTAATTTTGTTTACAATTTCAATTCAACGTTCATAACTTCCATAGGCACATAACTAAGCTTATTAGGGGCTTTGATCTCATCCCTTAACATTCTATGGTATACTTTTCGCGGTATTTTTGTGTAAACATTTAGGTATAACTTTAATTAGAATGTACATGCAAAAGCAAATATCTAGTTATGTTTGCATTAGCCTCCCACAAAACAAAATGGGGATGTACAAAACAAGTTATCCAAAAAGTAAACCCTCAAATCAATCAACTGTGTCAACCGCCATACCCCTCTCCGTCTCCGCACTGCTGTGTGGCTCCTGTAACTCGCTGGTAATCCTTAAATTACCAACTTAATTTCCTGAACCCAAATCGATGAATAAGATTAAAGTATTTTAATATAATAACTCTCATTGGGTGTATAACCGTTGTGCACCAAACCGCAACAAATTTCAGCTTCAGTATGGCAAAAATGTATAGGGATTTGGTTTTACATTGAAATGCCTGTAGTAGCTATTTAATGTGGTGCATTAGACTGGCCCATAAAAAAAATTAAATATTTCCTTTATTAAATTTTTATTTCAACCCCTCCTAGTTTCAGTAGTTTTCCCAAATTGGTTGACACACACAAAAAACAGCAAAGTTATTTGATAAACCATTCTTGAAAGCCACGAATTTATAAAATATTTTAGTCAAGTTAGTTGAGGAAAAAGTTAACAAAATTATGGATTCAAACAAAAAGTTTAAAATGAATAAATAATGATTTTGTTTTGTAACTGTCTTGTTCGACTTAAAATAATGAAATTAAAATTAAATTTGAAATTTTATTTTTTTTTTTTATAGCTGAAGAATTTTTTTTCACTATTTTCTGAAGAATTTTATTAAAAAATATAAAAAGATTAAATTCTAGACTTAAAAATGATATTAATAGTTGGTTATATACTATCCATGTACAAATACAAATACAAATATGACCACAATGAAACTTATAGGAAAACACAATTATTTGACTTTAGCCATTTTTGCAGCATAAGTACATCTGTTAAAACTTTCAAAATTATTCCAACAAAAATTTCATTATTTTTTCAGTAAAATTTTTCAATCCCTGCTTTCCTATATTTTAAAGCGATGTTTTACTTTGCATCTATTTTCCAATTTTTTGTTTAATGCATAATAAAGACTAAAAATAAGCAAGACAAGTCTTGCTTTAAGGAGGGGCTTGATCCATACAATTATTTTTAGTCTTTATTATGCATTAAACAAAAAATTGGAAAATAGATGCAAAGTAAAACATCGCTTTAAAATATAGGAAAGCAGGGATTGAAAAATTTTACTGAAAAAATAATGAAATTTTTGTTGGAATAATTTTGAAAGTTTTAACAGATGTACTTATGCTGCAAAAATGGCTAAAGTCAAATAATTGTGTTTTCCTATAAGTTTCATTGTGGTCATATTTGTATTTTTGTTTTTCATAATCTCCGATAACTTTAGTAAATCCATTATGTTCCACACATTTGGGTGTTTTGGACTTGGATCGAATTGTTTTAATACAATAACTACAAAACTGCTTTAAATAAACAAAAGATTTTTTTTATAGGGCATAGACTATGACTTTTGGGACATTTTTGAACCATTTCACAAAAAAGTGGACTTGAGCTCTTATTGCAGCATACCGACGATTTTTTGTAAGGACCAGTCTAATGTACAATAGGCACCAAATGCGACAGTATTTTTAAAATCAACCTTATAACTTGTTTTAAGGGCAAAGGTTTTGTTTTCCACTAAAAAATATAATTGATGCATCTGCATATGCAATTATGCATATCACCTATTCCTCATAAATATCTTCTTTTTCATTTATCGGCGCGGGCGATTGTCGTGATCTCGAGTGAGACCACTACTCTCCCCATCTACTGCTTCACCTTAAGGCTTCACTTGTGCGCTTTGCCGCGTCTTTTTTTTTATTTTGATTTGATTTATATATTTCATTAATTATATAAATAACTGTTACAAGTTTAAATTTTAAAATCAATTGAAAATTAACAAGAACTGAAATCTAACAATAATTTATTTTAATAAAATTGAAGACAAGTTTCTTAAACCGTTGGACGTTTGACTCATCTCCTTATTGGCAAAGAGTTAAAGTTTATTAGTTTTTGCATACTCATCCATAATATTCTCAAAGTCAATGTAAATAAAAACCTCAATTGCAAAAAGAACACAATTACACCATTTTAACACTTTGTTAAGTCAATTTATGTAGATGAGAAATAATTCACCATCCAAATTGGACCTCTGCTGCACTCCAATATCTACACTTCTCTCGTTGGATTCAATTTCTAAAACTATGATTATCTTTGGTTCAAGTATGATTTGAATCATTTCTTTTCCGTTCCTTTTACACCATAGCTTTCAATTTTATTGATTAGGATTTTCCTACCAATGGTTAAAAAAGCCTCTTTTCAAATCCATGAATTTTGCAAACACTTTTCTTCCTTCATCTATCTTTATTTTCGAGTTGTACTTATTAAACTGCTACTCCATCCATATATTTTGATTTATCACGTGGTTGTTGAGTAGCTTGCTTACTACCAAAGAAGGCGTTGACAGGTCTACCGCGGTTTTGGATTGTTCTATGTCTGAGCTCAACTAAATGCAGGTGTCGTTGCATTTGTTTGTTCCAGTAATTTTTACGGCAGCCTTTCTTCCGCGATAGCGATAGTGTTAGAACGTGCGTCGTGTTCTATTGCCTTTCTTCCGCGATAGTGTTGGAACGTCCGTCGTAAGTCGGAACTCTTGAACTGGGTTCTTCTTCTTTTTCTGTCATGTAGCTTCGCTCAAATTGTCATGCTGTATTTTTTGCTATTCCAAGATAAAGTTGGTGAAAAAGCGAAGTAAGCTATATAATAAATATATTTACGCAGAATACTGATCGTTTGACTGGCTGTGTTTGAAAGCTCGGTAAATAGTTCAATTCAATAAACAATATTAACGTAACAGAACGTCGCCTTTGTGACATAAAAACGTATGTCAATATTTGGAATTTTTTAGGAGAGACGATTTTGTGATTTTTTTACCATTTTTCATGTTTTTTGCAAATAAAAAAATGTTCTTACGAAAAGTGCTAACTTCTAAGCTACTTCACTTAGAGGTTCAATTTTTTCCCACAATATAGAATGCTATATTTTAAAAAAGAAGACATACCCAGTCCAAAATCGCAAAAAATTAAGTTACGTTCTTGTGTCACTAGGGCGACGAGAATAATGATAGTTTTTTTCACCAAATTTTTTTTTTACAATTTTTTTTTATTTTTTACAGAAGAAATTTTTTTTCCATGAAACTTTTTTTTACAATCAACTTTCGGAAAAAATTGTATTCTGGTGGTTTAAAAAAAATATCCAGTTCTCTGACAGTTTTATGATTTGACAACTTATTTTTGACAATTGACAATTGTGTTGCATTGCATTTTTCTGAAATTTTTTTGTTTGCAGTTCAGGAAAACATTAAGTCCAAGGTAAAATGTTAAATTAACAGTACATGGCCTTTTCTCAGGAACCGCTTCAGGCCATCATCATCTTCATCATCATCGGCTCGACAACCGGTGTCCGGTCCTGGCCTCCTTCAAAAAGTCTCTCCACCTATCCCGGTGTCGAGCCGACGCCATCCAGTTGCGCACCCCAAGGCCTCGTGCGTCCTTGGCTACGCCATCTCTCCAGCGCAAGAATGGTCTACCACGCTGCAGTCTACCATAGAATGTACCACAAAGGACTTTCCGAGCCGGTTCTTCTTTGCTCGTGCTAGCTAGGTGCCCTGCCCATCGGAGTCTACCGATCTTAATTTTTGTCACTATGTCTGCTTCAAGGTAGATTGCGTCAATTCATGACTGTACCGTCTCCGGAATCGTCCTTCCTCACATATGGGGCCAACAATTCTCCTTAAGACTTTTCTCTCGAACTCGGCTAAGAGGTCGGAGTGTCTTTTGCTAAGCACGCAAGTCTCGGATCCATAGATACGTGAGTACTAGAAGCACCATTGTCCTGTACAGCAGCAGTTTTGAAGTTATGGTGAGATTTCTGGATTTGAAGAGCTTTGACAGACTATAGTAGGCTTTGTTGAAACTGAGCAGCCGCCCGCGTATTTCTTCTTCTATATTATTGTCGGCTTCTAATAATGACCCAAGGTATTTAAAGGATTGCACTACTTCAAATTAGTGCTCCGCTACCTTGATTGTTAGACCAACTGTTCTTCTCGCATTCCTACCGCTTTAGGTAGGAACTTGAAACAAGGCTTTAAAATTTTGCAGGTAATTTGCAATTTATGCAAATATTATGGTAAAGTTTTGAAGTCCTCTCAAATGTTTGAAAATAGAGCAAACTCCAACTTTTTTGTAAATTTTTTCGAAATTGTTATTTTTGTTATATTTTTTGAAAATGAATTTCAGAATTACTGTTAGTCAAGGTGAAAAATGTTAAAAAAGTATTATCTGCAAAAACGTAGACTACATTTGTGTAATGAAAAAAAGCAGGGACAGTAAAGTATTTTTGAAAAATTAATTTAAAAATGCATTGTATAAAATTGCGGAAGAAATTACAAATATTTCAAACTGTTACCAAAGCTGCTGAAAAATTCAAAACCCTTCTGGTAAATTATAGGATTATTCCATTTCGGGAGTTAACACTAACGTATACATACATTTAAAATTTAAGAATATTTTGTTGTGTGTCAGTTTTTTGTTATTCACAGAACACATTTCAAAACTAGTTGCTTTGCTTGTAAAAATTGTGCAATGTCACCTTACTTTAAAAAAAAAAAAAACGGACAATTTATCATTTTGTTTTTAAAGGTACCTTTATACCTACACGTGGGAAGGTATGTTTTTTGCAAAAAAACAAGCTGACTTTTTTGCCATTCTAATCTGTCATTGATGTTAGAGTATGTCTTCTTGTCTTGTTTTTGTCAGTGCAATGCACTTTTCTTTTCTTAACTGCCTTGTTAGATACGACAAACGAAATGTGTCCTTGTTATGTCGCCGTCATTTGCCTTCTGGACTATTATTTTGTTGCAAAGTATTTTTGTTTTTCATCTCTTATAAGACAGTAGAATACGCTTATACGCTTATGTATATCTAACAGATGTAAAACAATATTGCTTATTAAAAGACCGCAATAATTCAAAATTGTTTATTTGGAGATAAAAGCGTAATTTTTTCACAAGAAAAAACCGAAAAGGGATTTGCTTCCATTTGTATATTAAACATAATAATTTAAAAAATGCAATAATAAATTTAAATGCAACGTAACAGTATTTTTTCTTTTGGAATTTATATTACAGTTATTTTGACTTTTTAAAAAGTGTGATAATGGATTTTTTCCGGTTTCAAAATTAACGACTCATATTTTGAGTCTTTTGCCTGTCTGCTTTTTAATGAGCGATATTCTAATTACGTGCCACAACCACATTCCGTAACCACATAAGCGTTATCTACTGTTCTTAGATTCTATTGAAAATCACATGTACGTAGGTATATTTGTTTCATACACATTTTCGGAAACTGCAGGTTTTTGCTTCTACTTCTTGTTCGGCGATGTGCTTTTGTCTTTTTACTGCTTGTTTCCTATTGTTTCTCCGACGACACTTTCTTCATTTTTTCTCTTCCAATTATCGTAGGAAATACATAAGTGCTATTATACCTATTGTGTACAAGTACGATTGCAATTTATCAGAATTTTTCCCGCAGGTTTTATTGTCAAATTCCCAAAAAACACAAAAATATAGAAATTCTTGTCTTTTATTAAAAATATTTACTTATAGTGTAGAATGAAGATTTTAAAAAGCGACCGACGACTGATATTTGACTGATTTTGAGATGAAAAGTCATCTTCTTTTGTTGCTGTTTTAAAATTTATTGTATGTCGATATGTATCGGTTTCCCCGCAACTGATTATTTATCAAACACGTTTTTATTAACATTTGTATGGGAGGTATTATTATCACCCCTATCACTTTTTCAGGATTCCGTCCGAAAAAAATGACATTTCACATTTCCCTTATTGTGAGTTTCGGACGGAAAATTTTCCACTTCGAAAAATTTCCCCCTATTGTGAACTTTTTTTCGGGTGGAACTTCAAGTCTTTGACAACTCTTTCTTTCACTCAAAATTTGGCGGCGGAAAAGGACAACTTTGGCGAAAAATGTAAGAAATTTTTATAAATAACAACAAAATAATCGAAAATAATTCCTACTTTTTTATTTTCAAGGAGTAAAACAACAAATAGAAGGCAATGCTAGTTGCTTTTGAATAAAATGCAACTACACCCCGATATTATAAAAAAGGTGTTTGTTGTGTGATGGCGATATAATGTTGACGTGTGTTCCATCTACACATCCTATTTTGCTTGGCATGTTGAATTTCATGAAGAAATCTTGGCTGATTCTTCTACACTTGTTTTGCGTTGGCCACTTTATCCATTCTGGACAAAGCCTCTCCTCCAACACGTTCAACACTTCAGCCATAATAAGGCTTACAGATGGTTGTGCCAACCCAACTTCATGGTCCTTCAAGTTCATACCTTTTAATGAGAGCAAATAGAAAGGCTACGGCAAAATCACAAAAAACAATTTTTATTTGTTTTATTTACTTATTATTCAAGTATATACATATTTATTTGTATGAATTTAAGACGGAATCACGGAATGCACAGATATTGTTTACCTTTTTAAAAATTTTAATTCGAACTTCACTCATCTGTCAAAAATCTGTTAAGCTGTGTTCGAAGTGATGTAGTTCTGAATTGTTTCGGTTTTTTTTGTTCTGAGTGGTGTAGTTCGGTAATTTGGTTATGGATACCGTCGTTTGTTTGAAAAATTACTCCTAACATACAAAAAATATTTAATCAAGTTTTTAAACTCAACAAATTGTCATTTTCATTCGAAAAGGGGTTGAAAATAATAATTTATTTTGCAAAACTAGAGCACCATCCTATTGTAATTTTTTCTGGGATTTGTTCAGATATTTCGTTCAGCTTGTATTTGTCTTTTCAATGAACGCTTCTTTTTTTTCGAAATGTCACCACTAATTCGAAGTGAAAATTCATTCGGGTGGAACTCACAATAGCTTTTAAAATTCCGGAAGAACAATAATTTTTCGGGTGAAACTCACAATAGGGGTGATTATCTGATCCACAAGGTGGTTAAGTCAACAAAAAAAAGTTCAAGTTCATACCCCAAGAAAAAAAACCAACAAAATTTTTTTCACAAAAAAGTATGAAACTGTTTTTCTAGAAATGGAGCATTAAAGTGCCAACTTTTTAGTAAGAATACTCATGTTCAACTCTGTTGTTAAAAAAAAAAGAGTTATTCTGCATAAAGTGTTCATTTTTTTCGTCACTGATACTGTTTTAATTTCATAGGAAAATCAATTTGGGCAACGAACGGCAATAAAAAAATAAGAAACACTTTGAGCCATATTAAAGGCATTTTAGATGTTAGTTAAGTATTTTGAGGAATAAAGACTCAAAGGTCAACGGTCCAGACTTATACCGCGCTCCGGATGCGGACCATGGTCCGCTAATTGCCAATCCCCACATGTACGAAAATCTTCTGTTTGAAAACTTTGATCAAAACATTGCAGTTGATAAAGAAGTGCTTGAGTAATTGAGGTGCTGTGATTTGAGGTTATCAACATGTTTTTGATAAAATTTTTGAGATCTTAATAGTAGTTTTAAGTGACCTAAGTTCAAAATAACCCAGGAAAATATTGCTGACATTGTCTTTGCATTATTTACACTTTCTAGAGAGTTAAGTTCCTCTGCATAACCAAAATAGTTTTAAAATGACAATGTTTTCAAATAAGTTATCGGTTTTTAAAAATCTCAGGAAGTTAATCTCGCTTGAATTATACCAGAAATGTGAAATGTCTGATTCGGCTTTATTTCTCAGTTAGCGTTGGGATTTATTTCACTTTGTCAAAGTACAACCGAGTGTCACAAAAGTCAGCGTTATTTTATTTCTCCCGAAAACACGGCTAAAGTTAATTCCAAATTCTTTCATTCAATTTCTTGTTAAAATATACTTGTACTATGAACTTATAGCATTTTGGAGGAATTCACCTTCAAAACACGATTCTTCAAAGAAGTTGTGTATTCCAACAATTCTTTTCTTTTTTTTTTGTAGCGTGTGATTGCTGCTCTGCTTTTTTTTATGCTAACCATTTACGCAAAGGAATCGTATTTCTTGTTTTTCGAAGATATTTCGTTCCGTTTTTTTTTTTTGTTGTTTTGTCCTTGATTTGTAATAGAGCTGGAGGAAACAGAACACACGTTACACAAATGAGAAATACTTTGCCTGCTATGTTGGTGCTCTTGGTGAACTTTGAGCGTGTAACTTATTTTTACGGACTTGTTGGTACAAAGTTTTTTTGGGGGCAAAAAAGTCTTCTCCGTCTCGTTGCATCTCATGCGAAAATAGAGGAAACTCTCGTAATGAGATTGAAACAAGTTTTTCCTGTGTATCGTGTTTGGGGGCGGGTGTATGAGAAAACGTAATTATGTACACGCTTCTATTGAAACGAACTATATACGGATACGTACATACATGAATGAAGATATTTTTTTTCAAGATTTTATTTTTTCTGGTCACTAGTTATACACTTCAATAGCTGTAGAGGATTCTGGTCATTTCAGTTTTTTTTTTTTTTCTTTTGGTATACTGTCCTCTAATGACATCATGGGGCAAATCACACTTAGCCAATTTCCTTTTACTTGATGGAGAAATTAAGTGTGTTAATAGGGTGAGGGCGGAGAGGGTGTAACTGGAAGGACGTAATTAATTGACGAGAACTTTGAATGACTTTGAATTAAGTTGTTATGGATGTTTTGCTTGTTCACACGACACGATGTCGAAGATGATGGTTATGAAGATGGGGGAAGAATGGGTTACATTGCATGAGCGAGTCAAATTATTTGGAAGCCATTATGTTTTCGTTTTTCTCTTTTGATTTGATGGTATGCCGTATGGTTCTGAGAAGGAAGACAATCATTTGACTATTACTATTATTACTGCTCCAATTTAAAACATACTCAATACCTTTCGTTTGGTTTAATTTTATTTAAAATCTATAAAAAACTCTGGTGTGATTATTTAAGCAATTGGCTGGAAAGTGATATGGGCTTTTATGTACCTACTTGCACGTTTATAGTGTTATACCGGTTAGAAGTAGATTTGACACTCATTAATAGCTATTTAGGTCCAGCCAGATACTGGCTTACGCAGACGACATTGACATCATCGGAAGAACCGAACAAGCTGTACACGATTCCTTCATCCAGATCGAGCAGGCGGCACAAAATCTGGGGCTGCACATTAGTGAAGGTAAAACAAAGTACATGGTGGCGTCGAATGCGAGAAGAACAGTTGGTCAAACAATCAAGGTAGCGGAACACGAATTTGAAGTGGTGCAATCCTTTAAATACCTTGGGTCAATATTAGCAGCCGATAATAAAATAGAAGAAGAAATACGCGGGCGGCTGCTCAATTCCAACAGAGCCTACTATAGTCTGTCAAAGCTCTTCAAACCCAGAAATCTCACCATAACTTCAAAACTGCTGCTGTACAGGACCATGGTCCTGCCAGTACTCACGTATGGATCCGAGACTTGGGTGCTTAGCAAAAGACACTCCGACCTCTTAGCCGCGTTCGAGAGAAAAGTCTTAAGGAGAATTGTTGGCCCCATATGTGAGGAAGGAAGATTCCGGAGACGGTACAATCATGAATTGTACGCAATCTACCTTGAAGCAGACATAGTGACAAAAATTAGGCTCGGTAGACTCCGGTAGGCAGGGCACCTAGCTCGCATGAGTGAAGAGGAACCTGTTCGGAAAGTCCTTTGTGGTACATTCTATGGTAGACGGCAGCGTGGTAGACTATGCTTGCGCTGGAGAGATGGCGTAGACCAGGACGCCGGAAGCCTTGGCGTCGGCTCAAGACCGGGATAGGTGGAGAGACTTGTTGAAGGAGGCCAGGAGCTATTTATAAGCAAGGGAAATAATAAGGGAAATCTTAAATTTCTTTGACATAAGGTCAAATCTAAAAAAAAAAATTAAAGGATTGGGCCTTAGAAATGATTGATACCATTATATTTCAAAACTAAACGCAACCCAACTATTGAGAACTTCTGTTCCAAAATCTTTTCTCTGCTTAAGAAGATTCTTGATGATTATAATGACCACGTCAAAGTTAATAACATAAATCAGTATGTCCCAGTCCACTTATTTTCTAACAATCGCGTTACATCAAACCCTACGGTGGTTGACGGCTTAAATTAACAATATAAAACTTCAGTTATTTTTCAACTTGTTATGTCATTTTTTTGTTATTTCATAAATTTTAGCTTTTTAAATCTTTCTTTTTGTGAAACACAGACCTATTCCGGACACCTATTTAAATGGAGCCGTTATTTCGAAGTGCAAATACCTTGGATATATGATGAATTGATGAGTATGAAAGGATCTTGAGATGATGACATCAAACATAGCTTAAGCGTTGACTTGAAGAAGTGTTGCAAAATCTGCATCATCTTCTGTGATCGTAAAGTAACCCTAAGCTGAAAGGAAGGCTCTAAATTGCAGTTCTTCGTCCAGCTCCTTTACACAGTTCACAATTTTGGACAATGTACAAGACGTATAAGAGTCAAATGACGGCATCTCAATTGAAGATTCTTAGCAAGACAGCAAGATTGTTCGAATAAGAAGCAAGAAAACCCTATAATGAAAACTTCTGCACAGCTCATGATTTATGTTTTGCGGTACAGAATCCGCAGAATGTTATACTGCTACTATCACCTTTTTTCGAGTATTTCAAGTTATTTGGTAACAGTGCTCAACGTTGGGAAATTCGTGATTAGAATGCACTAGGTTCCTCCCCCAGCTTTCAGATACAAGATGGTCGGCTGGACTTGAGGCATTTAAACCTTTTTTAAACCATTTCAAAGGATTAAAAAAAATAATTAGAAAGTTGAGTGATTTCACTTAAACTGCTGAATAGCGTATAGATGTAAACGGCGGCGGTTTCTCTCGACGTGACTACATCAGACAATCCTTAAATTCAATTAATTATAACAACCAATTAAGTTTTAAATTGTTGCTTTAGGAACTTGATCAGCTATCATATCTTTCACGAAATATATATACCAATGTTGAAGAAATCGAATAAATTAAATTTCAACTTTACAAAATGTTATTACCTAAACCTACTGACTTAAGCAATAAACTATAAAGATGCATATATTTTCTTTAACTTTTGCCCTTAAGAAGAATACCGAAAACTCTACTATGAATTTTAAATTAATATCCCTTAAGGTTCTATTGACACTTATAATATCCGAGAAAAGATATTTGGACAATATACCTACAAATCTGAATATTTGCTAGAATATTCTCCAGTCTCCAGAACGACAGATATATCAATCTGTTTGCAGTTATGATATCATCATACCCGAAAATTTCCTTAAAACCACATATCTCCATCCAGATGAACACAAACTATTAGCAGTCCAACGGCACTTTCGCATAAGCATGCCCTAGATACCCAGAAGTATAACACCCAGAGTCAGAGCGTATAGCATCTAGCATCAGCACACCGATCCACACACCAAAGATTTCTCCCTTCTCTGCTTTGCATAACAAATTTGGACAACTTAATAAAGGATTCGCAAAATGTTTGTGCAAGGATATGCAGGATTTTCTCACCATCTAGCAAAAAATTCTTTCCAAGCCGCCTCCAAAAATATGCAATATCGCCGCACTAAAAGCAAAAGTATACTCGTAGTCGTACAAGTAGGTGTAGCTTGGAGTTAAAGGAGAGCAGTATCTTTGGTTGGTTGGGAACGCACCATCATATAGTATCTACCAACATTTGCCTTCAAGCCGAACCAATGTATATTTTGCCAAGCTGATCCAAGCGCAAAATGAGAACATATTTATCTTATTATTTCATAGTTAGTTTGCCAAGAATGGAGAAATGAATTTTGGTGTTGTGTTGGGTTTTGCTTTTGATGCATGCAGAAGGACTTCTTGAAACGGAGGAGGTTTAAACGTCACCGTGTGTCGTCGTCATCGGTCGGCTGATGGTGGAAATAATCTTTGTTGTATGCAAATCGAATAGTCGCGTTCTGGGTGGTGAGACGTACAATAACACAGACGGTACAGATGGTGGCTAAAACCATCAGAAAACCATCACCCATACTTTCTGCATATATTCAAAGAGCATTGGATGTTGGTGAAACACAACTCATGGCGGGCCATGAAGTTAAAGGAATTCTTTATTCATCTCCTGTGGTGCACAGTAGTTCGATTTGTAAATAATGTCTGACAAAAAAAATTGAAATTCGGAGACAACTTAGGAATGAAGTTTAAGAGCATGCAAAATTTAATAAATAAAAAAATAGAATCTTAAAATTTGTTTCCAAAATAAGCATATATCGTGATTCCACCAGCCCACAAAGCACGCGAAACAGTCGGTTTTCTGGATGTAACGGTGTCTCAACATACACTAGAGGATTATCTTTACTCCGAATATGGCCGTTTTGTTTATTGACGTAGCCATTCACCCAAAAGTGACCTTCAACGCTCGCGATAGGTTCTTCGAACAGAACAATGATTTCCAAAATAAATTTGCACAATTTGAAAGCGTTCTCCATGCCAAACCAAACTAAATACAAATCACTTAACAGCTTTTAAAATGGCCGCCAGTTTAAAAGAGTGTGACCAACTTAAAGTGTTTTACCTTTGAAAAACGATCAAACGTTTTAAAAAATTTAACAATCTTTTAATTTTTCAAATGAACCTATTAAAATTCTAAAAGTATATATTTTAAAAATGTTCACAAATTTTTGACGCTTTTCTAAAAGAAGCACCAGTGTAACTATGTGCCGCAAGAGGTTGCATTTTTCTTCGCCTCTTAAATAGAGAATCGTTGTGAAAAATTGTTTGCGGGCACGAGACTCATAGCGGGTGATAGACACAAAAACAAACACAACATACAGCAGAACTTTTCCAAACAGTCCCGCATTAACGCTTGCAGGGCCTCGATACGATTTTAATAAATAAACATTTTTTTTAATTTCCTGGTGATTAGGAAAGCAGATAAAGGATTTGATTTCCGTTAAATTTTACATCGCGATATTTGTCAAATTTGGATTTTAAATGGAGAAATTGAGCCAGATGAGGTCTTCCACATTCGTGTTGTGCAGCTAAAGAAAGAATCTCTGTACATAACAGTGCATCCGAGTCTTACATTGATCTCACAACTAATCGATTCAAATGATTTGTTGGAACACCTACCTGTCAGATATCTGAGTTGCACTCAATCTTTGGAAGAATGAAGGCCTTGTGGATTATAGCCAGATTAGGTGGGAAGAAAAATTTCTTGCATCTCCAACACTTTTGCTATAATAATATTTTTAACTTCAATTTGTCAACAAATCCAAGTCCAGCTGCGTACATTTTTTTTCCTTAAAGGTGGTTCAAGTCAATGCCAAGGAACCTGCAAGAAGGCAAAGCTTTAAATTAAATCGCATTGCGATGTGGCAACGACACACGGAAGCCGCAGCTATGTAAGGAATGGAAAAGACGAAGATTGAATGCCAAGCCATTCAGGGTGTGCATCCGGTTAGACTTATAAAAAGAAAGGACTACTTTTCCTTATTCTATACTGCTACACTTCTTTTTTTTTCTCAAGTATTATTGTGAAGAAGCGTTTCTTTTGCATGTGAAATAAAAACATTCCCCCAGAGTGACACATAAGAACATTTGACGAAAAAAGTTGGCTAGAAATATTTTATGTATTTTAAATTTGTAAGATATTGTAAAACTAGTTTTTAATGATGGTGTGTAATTAAAAACCTCAATTATTCAGTTGCACTTCCATTTCATTCGAAGTTCGAACCTCCAAAATTTCTTCAACCAGAAGTATTATGCAAAGGGGATCCATTTTGACATTTCTAGTCAGATTTTCTATGCCAATATTCTTATGTACTCCGATCGATGTCTTTTGCTTTAACTGTTCCATCTTTTGGGCATTCATTTTGTCTTGAAAGTTTCGAGAAGATATTTTAACTTTTCAAGTGACGTGATAATGTTCAAATAAAAAGAAGAACTTGCAAAAAGCATTGAAAAGCTATGTGGTTAAGGGTGTTACTTTGGCCTTTAGACCATTTTAGTTTTTGAGTTTTTCCTCGAAATACATATCTTCGATGAAAAACAAAAATAATTATTCATGTAGTCATTGATTTTCATTTAAAATATGACTGTCAGGTTTTTTTGTCAAGAAGTGTTTTTTTTTTTTTAAATTTAGCGCCCTTTAAATGTCAGAAACACAGTGCGAGCGTTAGGTAAGTTGGAGGGGATTTGAAAGGAGATGTCGGTGGACATTAGTCTTGAATTCCAGTTCATCACAATGAGAGGGAAAGACAGAGCGTGGAAGGGTATTCCACATTCGCGTAGTACGGCTAAAGAACGAATCAATGTACTTGACAGTACGACCGAAGTTGGGTTCAATAGTAAACTGATGGGCATTCCTGGAAGCGCGAGTATTACGGTTGAATCGTTTAAGGGGAGGAATGCAACTGGCTATTTACTTTGAGCACTTACCGTAAAAGTAACGATAAAAGAGTGAGAGACAGGAAACGTTACGCCGGTGTTCGAGTGACGTAAAGGAATCGATGATGTTCCTGTCTCCGATCATTTTGAAAGCTCGTCTTTGTATACTGTCCAAGAGGCTTAAGTAAGTTGCTGGAGCACCAGCCCAGAGATGGCAGTTATAGTCAAGAATTTCTTGCATCTCGAAAGGAAACCTAAACATCTTGCGGCATTTTTGGAGACGCGACGTTAAGTATGTGATTATTCCACAAAAGATGGTTTCTGATACACATACCTAGAATCTTCCTGCATTTTCGATAAAAGAACAGGATGCCAAACTTTATCAAATGCTTTAGAAATATCAAGTGCAATCATCTAACTTTCTCCAAAACGATGTAAAGATTTGTTCCACTGTTCGGTGAGTGGCCCATCAAATCACCAGTGGCCCTATTGCTGCAAAAGCCATACTGCCGGTCAATAAGAAGCTTTCGATTTTCAAGATATTTCTTGAGCTGGTAATTTATCAGCGTTTCCATGACCTTGGAAAGAGTTGCAATTAGAGGGTGAAGAAGATTCGCTTTTTTTTGGGATAGGCTGGACAAATGCTTTCTCCAACTGCTCGAAACAAGCCCAGAAGAATAGGATAGATGAGGGGTTTTGCCAGCGTGGAAGAACACCTCTTCAGAACAATGGAGGGGATACCGTCCGGACCAGCGGATTTATTAGTGTTGAGATCTTTTTGGACTCTCGCCACAGCTCAAGTACGAAAGAAGATTTGTCCCAAGGAATCATTTACGCGCTCAAGAACTGGGGGAGTCATGACACTATCAGAGAGCGTAGATTTGGCGGCGAACTGCCTAACGAATAAGTTAGCTTTTTCAAGAGAGCTAACGAATGTAGTGTCATTGAAAACGAGTGTTGGGACCGAGGAAGATGTTTTGTTCCTTATGTTTTTTTACGAATGAGCAAACATATATAAATATGGGCGTTGCAGGCCTTCCTGGCTTGTTTGAACTTTTTCCGGTTTTTCTAAGTTAGGTTGGCTCTAAAACAACCTCTTTGACCCCAATAACCTCTTTACAGCTCGCATCGAACCACGATTTTTCTTTGGGTCTAATGCTCTTAGCCCATTATATCGATGTGGCTTTGATACGTTTGCCCTGGATGTATCCCTTGTAGTGCCTTGGCTTTCCATTTCACTATCAGCTCACATATGTATGTACACATTCTTAAGAATTGGCAAATCTCTTAGGTTTAACGGTGTGTAATTTCTATCTGCTAAGCAAATAATACGAATCACATCAGATGTTGCGATCTTTTCCCTGAAATAACTTCTTACATGTGACATTCTTACTCTCTGTGACAGCTCTCTATATGACAGCCCTCTATGATAGCTACTGAATAGACGTGTGTCTGAGTCTGGTTTTCTTTTTCAATTTTTCTTTGCCTTAAAAGTTGAACAATTAGAGTTTTTTGCTTACAAAAACGTTGCATACATTTTCTTTTATTTGAACAAAGTGGGATTTTCATCTTAAAAGTGCTTTATTTATTTAGTTCCTGTTACTCAAAACAATATGAAGTTGGACATTATGCCGTTTTGACAAAACTGACAGCTAAAAGAAAATAAATTGCTTTTTGTTGCAAACTATATTTGTTCCCGTCCCACACAACCTTCTTTTGAAAATATAAAATTTTCAATTACATGACTTCATAATTATATGTTACAGAGAAAAGAATCGGAACTTAACAACACGCCATCGTCCTTGCATCCATTAATCGGCCAAAGACCTTCCATCGTAGATCTCTCTTTGTTATAGCACATAGCTATACTTAGTCCCTTTATTTGCAAGTCATCAATTCTCAAATCGATTTTTATGAAACAAAAAAAAAAATGTTTTTGTTTTCTTTCAAAACAAAACAAAATATGAAGGAAAGTACATCAGCCATCGCAAGAAAAATTATTATCTAGCTAGGTATATCCTTAGGCGAAACAACAATTCATTGTGAATTTATGCAAACACGTGTTCATTGGAAAGAAAAGAATGCTGAAGTTCCTTTCCCTTCCCCTTTCCTTTTTAATATCATACTTTGAAGAATAACACAAAATTATTACTCCCTCAAAAACAACCGAACCTATACCATATACAATACAGCAAACAGAACTCCATAAATTTGCTCCAGTTAAATATGCCTCCTACCGGGCGATGGGCCATTAATTTAATTCTTCGTCTTCGTCTCAGTCCTTGTTGTGCTTTTCTTCCTTCCGGCATCATCATATAACTAAATCGTAATTGGGTGATTCCAACAACTGTTGTTCTTACATTAGCAAGCCCTATTTGCCAATCCTATATTTCCACCCACCCCCACTTCTGCACAAACCTGCCAAACAAAACAATCCTGGTATATACCTTCGATAACTATAATAACATTATTGACTATAACGGACCCCACGTCTGCCTACGAAGGTCATAAATTATTGGTTGGGTTATTAATTTCACAAAAGTGGTAACATAAGACGCCAACAAAAGTAGCATTTTTTTTTTGTCTCCGAACTCTAACCATACCTCGGTTTAGTTACCAGTATTTAGAAATATAAATTATTTATTTTGACCTTAAGAATGTTATAAGGAAAAATTAATAATATATGGCGGAAGTCTTTCAACAAAAATTCGATGGAGACAGTTCTTTGTTTTTAAATGGCAACCTATTCCAATAGGTCAGACAGTAAACTGTTGTGAAAGACGTGTTTTGTTAAGGGTTGACACAGTGGAGCCTGAGTTAAATAACGTATTTGATAATTCTATGTTCGGTTTTGTTTCAAAAAAATGGAAGAATAGTTAGGGCTGTTTTAAAGAGTACACCCTAGCTGCCTTCTTAGATATAGAAGGAGCATTTAACAATGTTGACACATCGGCAATTACACGTGTATTGACATCTCTCAAGGTAGATAAATCGATTAGTTCGTTGATAAATCAGATGCTGATAAGCAGGATTATTAACTCAAAACTGGGCGATTTTACTACACAAAGGAGTGTCAGTAGAGGTATGCCGCAAGCCGGTGTCCTATTCCCTCTCCTATGGAACTTAGTAATAAATGAATTACTAATCACTCTAGAAAGAGAGGGATACAGAGTGTTTGCCTATGCAGATGATGTTGCTATCGCAGTGACAGGAAAACATCCCAATTCACTTAAAGAACTCTTACAGAACGCTTTAAATAAGCTCATCATATGGGCAAATCGGTGTGTTAACCCACATAAAACCGATCTTGTCCTCTTCACCAGGAAATACAAAATCCCACGCCTCGACCCTCCCCATATAAAAGGTGTTCCACTTAATTTTTCAGAACAAGCAAAATACTTGGGTCTTATTTTGGATACGAAATTAAGTTGGAAACCTAACATTCAAGAAAGAATAAACAAGGCCACAGTGGCCCTGTTCTCTTGTAAAAAAGCCATTGGTAATAAATGGGGATTTCAGCCCCGCATTACACACTGCCCATACATCTCGGTTATAAGACCGATCCTTACATACGGAGTAACGGTCTGGTGGACTACGCTGGACATAGCGACAAATCGTGATAAACTCAGCAAAGTCCAACGAACAGCCTGCATGTGTATGGGTGGAGCACTTCGCTCTACCCCCTCCGCCTCACTTGATGTTCTTTTTCATCTATTACCGCTTGACCTTTTCAGTAAGCAAACGGCTGCAAGCACTGCCGTACGACTTCAAGCCTCCTCACAGTGGTTCAATAATCAGATTGGCCACTCCACTATTCTAAATTCATTCAGATCAATTAACAGTAATATCGACTACACCATCCCCTTTCCCCACTTCAATAATAATAGCTTCAGGGTGACTATCCCCTCCAGGTCTACCTGGGAGGACACATCATTTCTGAACGATGATCCTATTAACTTCTTTACAGACAGATAAAATCGGATGATGGGGTTGATGGAGGCGTATACTCCGAAAGACTAAACTTAAGTCTCTCCTTTCGTCTGCCTGATCATTGTAGCGATTTCCAAGCTAAAATCCTGGCTATTAAAAAAGTCCTTTCCTGGCTGAAAGAAAACGTTATATCAACAACCGATATACGCATCTTCTCTGACAGCCAGGCTGCGATAAAATCCCTAGACTCTGTCTCTACGAATTCACAAACAGCCTCAAACTGTCGATCATCTCTTACGGAGATGGCCACACAGTTCAATATTTACCTTTGCTGGGTGCCGGGCCATAGAGACATTCCAGAAAATTGCAAAGCCGACGAACTTACAAAAAGAGGAACAACTTTACCTCTGCCAGTTCACAAAGCTAGTGTGGGTTGGGTATGCCTTTGGCTACATGCAAACTTATGCTGAAGCAAGATACTATAGAGAGAGCAAATTACAGATGGAATAACGTCACCACCTGTTCAGCGACAAAACTAATTTGGCGTAAACTTAGTGACAAACGCTCTAAACAATTGATCTCCCTGAGTAGATTGCATATTGGCTACGTTCTAGGTGTCTTGACTGGACACTGCTTGATAGGCAGACATGCACTTCGATTTGGAGCCCCTGCAAATGATTTTTGCGCTTCATTCGAAGCTCTAACTGGTTCAATGAGTGAGGTAGATCAACTGATCCATGTGGTATCACAACGGACCAAATTTTGGTCTGAGTGTGTTGGAAAACTTCCAACAGCCACCTTAACCTAACATAACCTAACCTAGGGCTGTTTTTACAAAAAAAAAATGTATTAAATTATGAATAAATTTTGCAATATTTTTAAGAACAAATACATAGACATTCAAGTTCTTACAAAAAAACAAATATGGACCTATATTTTCAAAATATTTAGTTTTTAAAAGGCTTTTTTAGCAAGAATTCTAAAAGTATTTTTATTAATTTTATTTTTATGACCTCTTTCATGAAAATTGTGATAGCAAACTATTTACCAGAAAATCAAAAATCCGGTTCTAGATATTTTTGATCAAATAATTTCAATTACTTACAAAAATAAATTTTGATATGATTATCCAAAAAAAATATGTGTTTAATGGATTCTTGAAAATTTTGAAAGATCTAATAAGATAATCGTAAAAAAATTGCGTAAGCATTTTTCAAATCTTCACTCCTAAATGGGTCTTAATTGACTGTAGTAGGAACTGTCAATTAAGACCCATTAAGGATTAAAAAAAAGCACATTTTTAAAAAATTTCAAAAGCCAATATTCGGCTTATTTTCTAATAATTTCAAAAATATTCTGATACATAGTGTGTTTTTTTCAACTGCGGACTGATGTCTAAGTTGCTTCAGATGCAATTTACAAGGTTTATACAATTCACAAGGATTGTGAACAATAAGTAGCATGGAACCCACTTCCATCGATAACATAGATGGGAGAAGAAGAACACCTTAAAGCTTGCATCGTAGCTACTTTAGCAGTAGGGAGAAACAAGCTAGAATCCATGAACATAACGCATTAAGATGATGTATGATCACCGTAGCGTGTGCGTGATAAGCCGAACCACATCAATGGGCTTACTGCAGAAGCAGAAGATGCTCCAAATAGGTGTGATTGAGAATTACCAAAGGGCTCACAATGAGTCCACAATTCTAAACAACAACTGGTTAAAGAAACAGACGGATCACTGCCAGTTTCGAATGAGGACCAGCCTAATAGTTGGAAGGAGCACTGCACACTGCACAGCCATTAAAGTAATCACAACCTAACCTCTCTGAATTAACAATTTACCGAATAGTATAGAAGAAACCTTAACCACAATCAAAGAACTGAAGAAGAACAAGTTCATAAAGAAAGGAATAGACAAGGTAATAGCAAAATTGGTCATGGAGCAAAAACGGACTTGACGCCGAACAACCAGGATTCCACGCTGGATCTTCCTTGTGGCCAACATCATCAAACAATGCGTTGAATATCGATCACTTTCTGCTCATCGACTTGAATAAAACTTCCACAGCTTGCCTTGGTTATTGCTATTGTCAAGGCTTCAAAGGATGGGTACAAATGTTATATTCTGCAGAGAGAAAGGTTGTTGACAGGAATTTGAAATCCAAAGTGGTGTTAAGCAATGCTGTATACCATCAGCAATACAGTATCTGTCGTTCTCATAAGTAATGTAATGACATAGCATATTTCCCAAGCAGGCAGACATCTACAGTGGGGCCAGGCGCCTAAAACCTGTTAAAATAATTGCGCTTTGATAGTTTAGATAGTGTCTGTCTGCTTGGAAAATATTGTTAAATAGTAGCCCGAAGGACATATGTACAAATCAGCTTTGGTTCTTTAACGTAAATATATATATAAAAAATTATCGGCCTATATCGACATTATCTTGTATCCCAAAGCTCTTTGAAAAAATTGTTTGTGAAAGCCTATCCTTTCATAGCAGGAATTTAATTAGTGAAAAACAGCATGGATTTGTAAAAAAAAGATCAACAGTAACAAATCTTCTTTCTTTCGTGCACAAATGCTCGAATGCCTTGGAAAGTGGAAGTGAAATTGACTGTATATATACCGATTTTTCTAAGGCATTTGATCAATTGAGCCACAAAATTATTTTGTTCAAACTAAGAGCTTTTGGTTTCCCACCCTTTCTTGTAAATTGGATTAAATCTTATCTTGAAAATAGGTCCTATCAGGTGAAATTCCGCAATAGACTTTCTAGTCCATTCATTGCCCATTCAGGCGTACCTCAGGGAAGCCACCTTGGCCCTTTTCTATTCATTCTTGCTTTAAATGATGTCGTGTCATGTCTACAGTCCAGTGAGATTCTCATATTGCAGATGATATGAAAACTTTCAAGACAATTAAAGACAAACATGACAACCATCTTCTTCAGGCAGATATTGATAGTTTTACTATTTGGTGTAATAAAAATGGCCTTACTTTAAACCCTGCAAAATGCCAAACAATTACTTTCTCAAGAAAACGTTTTCCAAATTCTTTTGATTATTCTATTTCGCAGCATAAACTGGGTCGTATCTCAAGCTTTAAGGACTTGGGTGTTCATTTTAGCTCTAATTTAGAGTTCACGGAACATATAAATTTCATTGTTAAGAAAGCCAGCTCTATGCTTGGTTTTATTAAACTTTGGGCAAAGGAATTTAACGATCCATACGTTACTCTCTCTTTGTACAATTGTTATGTACGTCCTCATCTTGAATATGCCTCACAAGTATGGTCCCCTTTCTACGAAACACATAAAAGTCGGATTGAATCAATTCAGCATAAATTCATTCGCTTTGCTCTGAAGGGCCTTCCTTGAACTGACCCGTTCAATCTACCACCATATGAACATAGAATCCAACTTCTGCAAATCCAAACTTTATATCAAAGACGTGTCAATAATGACCTTATATTTATTCATCAACTCATTAATGGTCAAATAGATGCTTCCGATTTGTTAGCTTGCATCGGCATTAACTACCGCGGAGGATCTCAGCACCTGCGAAGATTTGAACTTTTACACGTTGATTTCCATAGAACCAACTATGGTTTGCATGAACCATTGAACCGTATGTGCAGGCTTTTTAATTTAAACAATTTGTCTATCGA
Source organism: Syrphus vitripennis (assembly GCA_958431115.1). Classification (NCBI taxonomy): domain Eukaryota; kingdom Metazoa; phylum Arthropoda; class Insecta; order Diptera; family Syrphidae; genus Syrphus; species Syrphus vitripennis. The sequence continues at coordinate 58,282,939 of OY288108.1, read as the reverse complement.
CTTCAATATGAGTAAATTAAGACTAAAAACTTTGTTTCGAACCAGTGCTCCTCTGTCGTGATATTGTTTTATTTTTAACAATAGATATCCTGAATGTCTAGTGTTTTGTATAATTTTGTTTAATTTTGTCTTATTTTGCATACTTTTAATTTTGTAATTAGATATTTTTATGTATTGCATGTGTTAGTTTTCATTATACTTACTAACCACTAACACATGCACTTATGATGAGCCTCTGACTGTAGTTGAAGCTTGCTCTAAGCTCACTACAGCAAAGAATCTGAAGTGTAATGAAGTGTAGTAAATGGGAGAATAGGATCAATTACTTCTGCAGCTTTAAGGTGTCTGGCTGACCTAAGGCCCCACTGTAGGTATCTGTGAAGTGTCAAAAAAAATTGGAGACATTGTTCCCTTAAATTCAAAGTACCTAAGTTTGCTACATTTATTGGTTACGAAACGCCCCCGAATTCAAGATTTGTAATACCTCTTCGTTCTTACCTACTGTAGATAAAAAACTATAAGAGGAAACTAACGGACATTATAAGTCCGGGACCCAAGTAATTAAGTAAGCTTACCATGAAGGCTAAATGCCAAATGATCAGCGTTTTCACCTACTTAGTGTCAAAACACAGCACTCAGTGTCAAGCCCCCAAATGCAATGTACTACACTACTCGCCACGTGAATTATTATTTTTTATGAGTTTCTGTTTTCCTTTTTAAAAACATTCATATTCTTGTCTAACTTTCAAGTCAATGTTCTGTTATTGCCAAATTGGCCAAATTGATACTATGCATGTCAACATTTTGAACATCAATTCAACATTCTAAATTAAATAAATTTCAAAATTCACGTTGACTTGGTATACTGTGCTCTTTGTTCACATCAAACGAATAGGATTACCAAACCGACCGACAATACCCACACCTACGCCGCCGCCGCAAGGCTACATTCTCCAAAATCAAATTAAGTGCAATATTGATGGGGGGGGGGTAATATTGCGCTATGACTACCGCCGTAACCGGAGACTTCGCATTTTCCAATTTCCTTCATTAGTAGCATTTTTATGGCAAGCACCGGCAGTTGATTGAAATATTAGAACCTCAGGTTACATCCTAGCATTATGAGAACAAAAATAAAATAATGTCAGAACTCATCCTTGCGCAACAATCATGTCGTCCATGAAACATGAAACACATTACGTTTGCTGATGCCAGGTTTTGTTTTTAGCGGGTTGCTTTTTAATATGACTTCAGCTTGTATCAGCATATGGATGCGTTTGAAGTTTTCTATTAGGTGTCAATTTTAAAACATCTCTTTCCCTAGAAATGCTTTAATATCTCCTATGAGGAATTCGACCGCACCGCGGACATACTCGTAACGTAATACAAGAATGTCTCAAAGCCTTTTAACTGAAATTCCTCCTGCTGCACTTAAAGGTTTGCTGCGAACTTTTCGATACGGCGCTTTTGCACTGAGGCCAATTTCAGCTCCTTCTTTTCGCATATCAATTTCATTGGTATCCTTTGCTTGGTGCCTCAATCCATGTCGACAATAACAGTGTCAGCAAAATTGTTCTCCCTTTTCTACGAACTACGACGCTAACGCTGGGTCCCCAAAGTTTAGTTGTTTTTTTTTCCCTTGTTTATACGAACGACGAGTCTTGCAGCAATCGTATGTTTCTATGTGTCGTTTAAGCTATGCGCTCTATTGTCAACTGCGATCATGGTTGAGGGAATCTATTAGCCTAAGCGGCACGGCACACAAACGAGAAAGGAGTCACCGAGAAAGTGATTTAGGGATCAGTTACCATTACGGCCATTGGCCATAAGTCAAGCGTGTGTACTTGACAGTGAATGTCCTGGGTACTTAGTGTATTGTGACATATACTACACCCCTACGGGTTTTGACCTTCTTTTGTCGTTTGGTCAGTCAATAAATCGGAAGGAGGAATGACAAAAACTATGGTAACATTGTGAGTGGGAATATGCTGACTCCACACAAACTCATGTATGTAGACCAGTATCCCATGACATACACACATCGTGCTGTTTGATGGACGGGGTCTGGATGCCAAAATAGGTTTAGGACTTTATTACCAACAACTGGCCAGAGGGTGGCTTTGATGGGTGTATGCTGCAAGAGAAAAGCAATAAAACATATTACATCCGAAGATTTTTTTTCGTTCGGCTTATACTTGATTGGTGGTTTTTTTTTTTTTTTTTGTTTTGTTTCAACTTCGGATTGCTTCACCGAGAAAAAAGGATAGTCTACCTTTATGCATTAGGCATGTATTTCAGTTCAAAACTTGTTGAAATTATTGGTGGTAAGGGCCAAAAGCATTATTGTAGAGAATTAGTTTGCGAGAAACAGGCCTTGGCTTTAAAGAATATGCAACCCAAATAGAGACCCTAGAAAGAAACTTCATGACAGTTTTTTTTTTAAATTTTTTTAATGGTTTGTTGAGATTATGAATGCATTTAAAGTCTTAACGAAACTTGTGACTATTCTTGCGATCAGTTAAAAGTTAAGGACTCTCTTATTCCATAGATCGATAAAAAAGTGGTAAGATACTAAATGTTCTTGAGTTCTTTTCAAAAAGCAATAGTCTGGATATTGCGGTGGTGCTAACTTAGCTTCCAGATAGCACCGCCACAGAAGAAATTTAAAAATCTAATGATGCAGAAGTAGCCACGTTTTTTTGTTTCTGATTAGTTGCTGCAATATTTTCGGAGTATGTAGAGCCCGATGTCAAGCTAAGACCGCAACAGGTTTGAGGGAGAGAGGATTGTATCATTGGATGTTGGAATTTCTGTTGTCCCGGTGCTATCTTGACTAAAGGACTATTCACACGAGAGCGACTAACGAATGAACGAAAAAGAACACAAAAACAAGAGTGATTTTGAGGTTAGTCCCGCGTGAACAATTTGTTCGTGGAAGTGTGGATCGTATGTGGAACGCGAATAGAGTTTGACAATTCGTAACAATCAGTTTGTAATTCACGACGAATAATTTGTATCTTATTTTATCAAACAAAAAGCTTTAGTAACATTAGGTTTGTTCGACGTAACTCGCTCCAGGGCGCCCTGGAGAATGTCATTCAATTGTCAAAAAATCCAGGTCAGCTCGGGTTTTAATTTTACATCGAACACCTCAGAGCTAGAAATGTTATCAGCTGATTTTTTCTACGGTACGGATACGAATTTTGACAGCTCTAATTTTTCGCTCTAAGAAAAACCTGGGGTCGGTTGGAGTGCGTCCAGAGCTCGCTCAGAGCTTACATCGAACACAGAACAAACAAACTAGGGCGAAAAAAGAGCTATATAAAACTCTTCAAAGCGAATTCAGGGCGATCTAGGGCGACCCAGTGCTTACATCGAACAAACCTATTAAAACAGAATATACTTCTATCATTTTGATTAAAAAATTTTGAAGAATTCAGGTTTATACATAAATTGTTTAAAATCAAACTTAATGGGTCATTTGTTGGTCGTTCTCATGTGAATAGGTTAAGGTGTGCTTTGGATCACTTAAAAAGAAGTATCCCGAGCTCAAGAAAGAGCGGGACATGTGTAGAGCAGGTGTAATGACGGATCTAATTATATATCTACTCAGTGATAACAAGCAATTAGAATACTTAGGATCCAGCAAATAGAGAGATTCCTTTGTCCATCACAACCCCTTCAACACATTGTCTGCCAAAAAGTTGACAATGATTTAAATTTGGACGACTACAATTGCTGCAGCTTTGTGACAAGGTGTACTTTGACAGTGCTACGGGCAGCTGCTACAGCGTTCAGCTAGTCAGTTTATTTACTTCAGAGAATCTCGTTTTAGCCTAAGCTGTCACGTAGCGATTGGTGTTCCTATGTTAAGTTTTATAGGTAGTTCAACAGCTTTACAAATTCCCGGGATGTCCCTATGGCCAGCATGTCATTTTGTTAAGAGATGATTGATTGCTTCGGACAGTGAAGGAGTTCGTAGAGACTAAATGAAGAGATTCAAAGGCTGCTTGACTATCTTAGAAGATGCGGATACTCGAAGATCATATCAGGTTTTCTCTCAGTATTAGCGAGTCGCAAGGATGATAGGCTGAGTTTAAGTTTATCTTAGTACACTCCGCCGACAATTCCATATCTTGAGTTTTCGAAAATTGTGAAATGTGTGAAATGAGGATCGACACCATCCCAAGACGATCTTCAAGTTTCTGTTATCGAAACTTAGTTGGGTGCAGTGTAATCGGAGTGAGTTGAAAATGATTCGCAGAAATCTAGAATTGTAGTGTGACCAATGGAGTTAGTGGCCCATTGAGAAACAACCTTAAGGCGGAAGCCTATTAGTTCGCAGCTATTTGCTTGAAATTTATTTTAGTGGTGTTATATGTTCAGGAGTGTTACTAGTGCAGATGAGGATGTTGAGAGGAGAGATCTACTGATGCACATGCATTGTGATCCATTGGTTTTGATATTGTCTTATATCTTTAGAAGTATACGTCCTAACTATCAAGTTTTTAGTGTTTTAATTTACATATAAGAGCTAGAAAACATCAATTTGACTCAAAGTAACGGAACTTGTCATAATATATAAGAATTTTGCCTTAGAATAGATTTATTTAAAAACAAAATGAAAGAAGAAGTTTTTAGCTTTTCAAAAAGGTATCTCGCACAGCTTTGAGCTTTGAATGAATGATAAAGCTGTTGCTTTGAAATATTTTATTTTCCATTTTAAGTTAATTTTTTCGAAAATTGTCCCTCCCGGCTAAACGGGGGGAATAGACCCTCCCATACGATTTTTTTTCTTTTCTCAAATCAACCTACACGCCCTAGCATTTTGGGGCACTGCTCATGACTTAAACTCTATAACCCTTAAGACAAAACATATAATTCCGGAAACAGCTTTTGCACTCCTTTTACCTGCCAGATTTTTGGTTTTTGATGATTTGCAGATTTTTTTAGATTAAAAAAAAACAACATTTTTTTGAAAATTCTATATCTTGAAAACTTATAAGCAATATGTATTGAAATTTACTTTTCAACTGTATATTTTTATATTTTTTGTATTTTTTTTTGTTGTTTTAAAGTATTCAACATTGAAGCAAGTTTTGTCCGATCCAGTAGTGCATTTAATTTTTTTTTTTAAATTTGATTTTGGTTTAGAAAACCACATATTACATAAAGCACCCTATAACAATAACATACGCCGCGATGAACACTTTAAAGTGCATAATAAGCATAAATCTACTTACAGAAATAGTTAATCAATTGAATTGGAACTCGTTCCCTTGCGCCATTCATTGGATTGAACTATAAGTTATCTCGATTAATTACATATAAACCTGGAAGAATCAATGTATCAATTAAAAGATCATGGAATTAATAACCCTCAATGCGAATTATTTATTGGTGACATAAAAACTTAGGTCTGTTCAAATATTATTTACATGGCAAAGGAAAGCGACACCAAAATATTTCAACACCCAAAGTTTCGGTTAATTTATTTCAGTGACTTTCCATCGAGAAGCTCTTAAGTCAGTGTATGATGTGTGTGCAATCACATAAAGTTTGACAACACAAACAAATTATAATAAAAATATCGACGGTAAAAGGAAACTTTCACATGAAGTACATTTCAAAACAAAATACATATGAACCTCTTTGTTTTGTTTTTCGCTTAAATTAAAAAGGATAGCTTTGAGTTTTGAATTAATTTGTATTTAGTTTCGAAAATCTATCAAAATTGATTACTAGCATATTTTAGTTTAAATTTAACTTTTTGTTTGGTTTTTAAATAAAACGAAAACTCATCACATTACAGTCTAGAATTAACATAATATTCAACACTGAGAACAAAGCACGCATATTTCAAAAAAAAAAAAATTCGTTAAAATGCGATTTCACGAAACAAGACATCCGGATTTTTATACAGAAATCCCAAATCCCTGGGAGACAACATCATGCCGAAACACAAACAAAAGCTGGAAAAAGAAACCAACAAAGCAAGAATTGAATGGTCCTTCTACAATTTTTTATTGGCGTGATGTGGAATCATTAAAGGACGAAGCAAATATCCAACAAAGAGAAAATTATTATTTTAATAAGTGGCAGAAAAGCCGTTTGAACTTTAGAAGCTTGCCCTTATGGTATGGTATGGGCAATCGTTTTATAAAGATTCAAAAAGAGTTTCCTGCTGGGTACAATTTTAGACATCGGCCTTTAAGTTTGGCAGAAGTACATGCAATGGAAGGAAAAGTGATGGGATTGCAAAATGAAAAGAAAAGCAGCTATAGAATATTTAAATGCCAATAAAGAAATGTTTCAAAAATAGATAAATGTTTATTTTCATTTAAATTTCATTTGAATAAAATTTATAAGGAAAAGGTTTGGATGTTAAATTACAATATTTTTTTCATATTCTGCAAAATTTTATCGAAAATACTTTGGGTTGGTTTTTGAAATTTAATACTTTTGTACTGTATAATGGAAGAAATGAAGATAGTTTTAAATGTAGTAGTAGTAGTTGTCAGTGTTGCCAGCTCGATTTGTTTCCAGTAAGATGGAAATTTGGCAACACTTTTTTAACTGGTTCGGTTTGGCATTTCAACATGAATAGACTGATGCTTGAACAATGCTTGCAAATTATGAAAACTTATTTTGAAGATCATCACGGTTCTGTTTGAAATTACGGTCAACATAATCGCCCACCAGAGCAATTCATTCGATCAACAATGCACCACATTTACTTTAAATGATAATACGGATATACGAATATAGCGTAGAAGAAGACCGGATTAAGCACATCCGCCATTGTGCACAAGAATTGGATATGTGCCCATCTACTTTATGGAAAAATTTGCGAAAAGATCTTGGTTTGCGTTTGCTTATAAAATCCAACTCTTGCAAGAATTGAATCAGACGATTTGCCAGCAAGGTGTATATTCGGTGAATGGACACAAAAAAAGATTGCCGTTGATCCCGATTTTCATATGAGACTTTTGATTGAATGACTATGTGAAGAAACCGTTGATTCCTAAAAAACTGATTGCTTGCTGTGCTTTATGGGCTGGTGGAATCAATGGTTTGTTACTTTTTTAAAAACGTTGCTGCTATAGAGCCATTATTGCTGACTTTTTAGTTCCTCAATTGAACAACCATGATTTGCAAGAGCTGTTTTTCCAACAAGACTTCGTAACTTATCACACAGCTCCTGCTACAATTGATTTATTGAAGACAAGGTTTGGTAACAGCATAGTTTCACGTTTGGCTTTCAGGATCGTGCAGGTGCTTTAGGTAAGTAGGAGAGGATTTAAAAGGGGTTGTCGGTGAACATTAATCTTAAATTTCAGTATATCACAATGAGAGGGAAAGACGGAGCGTGGAAGGGTATTCCACATTCGCGTAATACGGCTAAAGAACGAATCCCTGTACTTGACAGTAAGACCGAAGTTGGGTTCAAGAGTAAACTGATGAGCATTCCTGGAAGCGCGAGTATTACGGTTAAATCGTTTAAGAGGAGGAATATAACTGGCTATTTCCCACTAACCGTAAAAGTAACGATAAAATAATGAGAGGCAGGAAAAGTTACGTCGGTGTTCGAGTAACGTAAAAGTGTAGACGATGTTCCTGTTTCCGATCATTTTGAAGGCTCGTCTTTGTATACTGTCCAGAGATGGGAGTTATACTCAAGCTTTGGACATATACAACTTTTATAAATAATAGCCAGATCAGAAGGGGAAAAGAATTTCTTGCATCTCCAAAAGAAGTGACTAGCGTTGCTTATTTGTTTCCGACGTTGGCGGTAAAAGTGAAGTCCGGTAGAAATATTTCCTTTGAAATACTCTAAGTCTCTCCATGCTGGTCTTGTAAGGCATCAAAGTTGATAACATCTTTGTCAACATTATTTAAATATTTCTCAAAACTTTCTCATGACTTCAATTTATAAAACCGACTTTTTTGTAGACATAGAACATTCTGATTCCTAGGAAGAACCCAAATGTCGTACATATTTCCACAATGTTAATTGATTTACCTAATTCCCTTTATATTTTTGTTGCGCCTTTATTTCATTCTTAAATGCACATTTATCATTCACGTTTAATTTACTCGAAAACCTTATTTTAATATTTTTATTTTTTAAATGGTGTACACTGTACAGCAAACATTCATTAGGTCGATTTGAAAAATTTATTTACTTAGGACGAAGCAGTCCCAAAAAAAAAAAAAAATTAAGGGAGTAGAAAGACCTGATAGCTCGCTTCTTTGACTATATCCACACGCGGCTGGTTATTAACAGTTTAACAGCAATATTTCAGTTCTTAAGTTTTCGAACGTTTAACCTACATTTTAAAAGTACCAACAACAAAGGCCTCATGTCCTCTTTAAACTTTTAGCGAATATTTCATTGCTGATTGTCGAAATTCTCCACAAACTCATAAAACAAAAGCTCATATAACTACACAGGAAGCCAAAAAAAAAAAACCTCTGCAAATTTATTTCGTCCATAAAATATTAAAACTGTTTTAACAGTTATGCCATCATATACATACATATAAAGAAGCTGTAAATTTATGTCAGATTCATATAAATACCTATACGCAACAAATATGATGCCATAACCATCATATACCTTACCTACTCAAAAGCAAAACCCCTGGGCACCTTTCCAACAAAAATATTATGCGATGTTGGTGGAAGTTCCGAAATAACAAAAAAAAAAACACAACAACGCATCAAAAAAACACATCGATGAATGAAGAAACACTTGAGTTCGGGACGTAGTTATCCTCATAGTCATCATCAACCCTCACTCAAATGCGTCATTTCATCGTCTAACCAACCAACCAACCAACCAACCTATCCTCCCATTGTACCCCCAAACGACAGAGCCCGGCCTGGGCTTTCCAGCCAGGGATATCCCTTCAATCAGTGACTGCAATGAAATTGGTTTTTATTTACCCCGATATAAATGGTATTGCCGCAGGCACAAATTGTGTGAAGCATATGAAACAACAACATTGTGCTCTTGTTGTTGTAAAGAAGGACCTGGGTAGAAATGCAAAATTAAAAAATAAAATAAAGGAGTATGAACGAAACAACAAAAAAAAGAAAGTATTAAACAAAAGTTCAGCTAAAAGGAAGAAAATTATGCATAAATTGCTGTGTAGAAAATGTATTTCATCAAATTTAAATACAAAATTATTTACTTCATATGATCGCAAAATTTTTGAGCAATAAGTCGAAGCGTTCCCGATCTGTCAAGACGGAGATACGATTGGGACAAAAAATACTTAAGACGTCTGGTAGACATCTATTCACGGAAGGTTGCAGCTATTTTATGACAGTGTTATAACAAGATTAGAGCAAAACTGTTGTAGTTTTTCCATATTTTAGACTGCATTCCCAAAAGAACTTGAGCTTCACTTTTTGAAACTTTTACTAGCATTTGGTTGATCAGAAATGAATTTTATAGGGAACGCATGCACTTAGTCCCAGGTGATTGAGACGTGATTGCAGAGTCTATTGAAGTCCTCCTCCACAATTTAAGCTTTGAAAGTGAGGAATTCATCAATACATCACTAAATATACCAACAGGAATAGTATTGGTGACAGTACACAGCCTTGCATGACGCCACTTTAAATTTCATTTAATATTTGTGAGACCTCCGGAATCTGGAAACCTGGCAACCTTCAACCCAGCGAGTGTGAAGGTTACGGAAAACGTCTGGCATTGAACTGACAATACATTGCAATGAAAAAAGGTAAATTTTGCCTTTTTAGCCCTTGTAAAATACGAAATTTTGAAAATCGAATATTTTAAACAGTTACTTCCAGAAATGGGTTGAATGGTTGCATCATATTGTAATGAAATGTTGCGGCAATGTTCATGAAATGTTTTCTTAATAAAAGAGCTCACTCATTAAGTAAAATTTAGACAGTAACACATTTTCTGTTTGTCTGAATTATTTCCACAGCACTGTTAAAGAAAAAAAAAATTCACATGCCTTGGCGCAACCTCATATGCAAGATGAAAAGTAGAACAACAGCCTCAAAAGTTCCAAGGGAATATGTCCTCGTCCTGATGGTATGGTTACTGATCCTGATGGCATACCATATTCATTATAACAAGGACACATTCAGCTTATACCGTTTCCCTCTTCTTAGTGTAGCAGGAACAGGAGCGCGCGTTACACTGCGTGAAAGGATAAATAATGTAAATGCTGGGAAATTGCGTTCAGGTGTGTTTATTTTAGAATTTAATCGAAAAAGTTAAAAGCCCTGATTTGCTGCCGCTTCCACCACCGCGCCGCTCGCCGCCGCCATCATCGCCCATTGTGGGTGTCTTTTTAACGACATTGAATGGGGGAGGTGATATTCCCGTAACCTCATCTTATTTACTGTTTGTATACGTATGCATAGGTACGTCGAATAAATGTTAAAACCACGTAATAATAATCCTTCTTTACCTCATTTCCATTCACTTTCCCCTTTCATACATTCGCATACTCGTATGTGCAATTTAAAAACTTTTACGTACCTCAAGCTACATACATCTACATATATTTATGTTGATAATACCTACTCGTATGCTGATATAAGGATAATATTATAAAAAAAAAATAACGGCACTGATGAATATAAAAATATAAGATATTAAAAATTGCCTGCTGCAATCTGGCAGCCAAAAGAGGCATTAAATGCATTGCAAGTGGTGCCATTAAAATGCAATCGTCAGGTAGCCACACACAAAATGTTCAATTTTATTTTATTTTTGGTGGATTGTCGAAATCGAGTTCAAGAGAAATATTGTTTCACTCACAGTAAAAAAAAATAAATTTTCAGAAGTGTACCTACGCATTCTTATTTTAAACAGCGATTGAAAATTTTGTAGGTCCAATCTATAAGAATCATACATCAATGGAAAGCTGTCAATACCTAGATTACAGATTTTGATTTTGAAATAAGTTTACTGTAGGCGGAAGTGGATATAAATAGATATAGGGGAACTAGTAAAAGTGCTTACTAGGAATGTAAATTTGAAGTATGTTCTGTAATTATGAAATTAAATATACTTTTTTTTTGTTAATATTTATTAAATTGCCCCCCAAATTTGAATTACACTTACTTTTTTCAGATTTCTAATTCGATGTGGCGTTTTTCTTCCGAGCTAAGGGACGAGTTCAAAATATCTTCGGAGTGATTGATAAATCAGATCTTGACAAGTGACAGTAAAACCAGCCCAGTGAAACACTACAAAATATTAGAGCTTTGCTAATAGCATGATCTCAACATACATAAATCCGCTGGTCCGGATGGTATCCTCACCATTGTTCTGAAGAGCTGTTCTTCCACGCTGGCAACCCCTGTGTAAACTTTTCCATCTATCCTATTCTTCTGGGCTTGTTTCGAGCAGTTGGAAAACAGCATTTGTCCAGCCTATCCCTAAAAAAGGCGAATCTTCTTCACCCTCCAATTACCGACCAATTGCACTTACGTCCCTTCTTTCCAAGGTCATGGAAACGCTGATAAATTATCAGCTCAAGAAATATCTCGAAGATCGAAAGCTTCTTATTGACCGGCAATATGGCTTTCGCAGCAATAGGTCCACTGGTGACTTGATGGTTTATCTCACCGAACAGTGGAACAAATCTTTACATCGTTTTGGAGAAAGCAAGATTATTGCACTTGATATTTCTAAAGCATTTGATAAAGTTTGGCATCCTGCTATTTTATCGAAAATGCGGGAAGAAACTAATCAGCTTGCCATTCTAGGTATGTATATCACAAACCATCTTTTATGGAATGATCACAAAAATGTAGCAAGATGTTTAGGTTTCCTTTGGAGATGCAAGAAATTCTTTTCCTCTTCTGATCTGGCTATTATCTATAAAAGTTATATACATACGTCCAAAGCTTGAGTATAACTGCCATCTTTGGGCTGGTGCTCCAGCAACTTACTTAAGTCTTTTGGACAGTATACAAAGACGAGCCTTCAAAGTGATCGAAGACAGAAACATCATCGATACCTTTACGTCACTCGAACACCGACGTTACGTTTCCTGTCTCTCACTCTTTTATCGTTACTTTTACGGTAAGTGCTCAAAGGAAATAGCCAGTTGCATTCCTCCCCTTAAACAATTCAACCGTAATACTCGCGCTTCCAGGAATGCTCATCAGTTTGGTCTTGAACCCAATTTCGGTCGTACTGTCAGGTACAGGGATTCGTTTTTTAGCCGCGAATGTGGAATACCCTTCCCCGCTCTGTCTCTCCCTCTCATTGAGATGAACTAAAATTCAAGATTAATGTTCATCGACATCTCCTTTCAAATCCCCTCCTACTTACCTGAAGCTCCCACTATGTCTCTGACATTTAAAGGGTGCATAAAATACCCTTTAGTGCGCGCTAAATATAAAAAAAAATGTGAGTGAGGGTTGATAACTCATTTAAAGATTCTTTTTTCAGAATATTTAAAGCATTTTGGAAGCACTGGCATACAAGAGTAACTACCCAGCTATACAGCTTCACTTCTATGTATATAATTGGACTTGGTTTGATCAGAAATGATTGGATCGCAGCTATATAGGTTCCGTGGTATAGATAGTAACTCCATAGGTTGAAATCTTAAAGTGGAAAGTTGGAAGTATGAAGGGTCTATGATGTGAAATTGGAAAGATAATAGTGCATCCAATAAATACCTACAATTTTTAGATTTTAAGACAAAGTCATACATAAGAATGAATTGCAGGAGAATTTCTTGGTAACAACTTTGCTGAATAGAAGTCTTGCCACATTTTGATACTTCTGCGAATGGTGATTCAAGAAAATGTGTGGAGTATTATTACAACTTAACCTTTAGTACGTTTTAATGGAAATAACAAGGATTTCCCACAACAATATGGACAATGGAACTGGGAATCCTCATTCATTCTCAATATGTGATTTAAATGTATATTTGAGAGTCCTAAGTCCATGTCCACCAAGTCCCTAAGAATCAGGATTTTGAACCCTTTAATCCGTACTACACTGTCTCAGTACGTTTGAAAAACCGCTCTAAACTATCTTTAGCAGTGGGAATGTCAACCGAAATTCATTTTGTAAATCTTTTTTTTTAGTTTTGGGTTATTATTTCGAAGAATTTATTGCAGAAAAAAATAAAGCCATTGTGGACGAAACATTAGCTGATCCGTTAACGCAACACGTTCAACAAATTTTACTTTACACATAGTTTTGAAAATAAAGAATGTTACAATGAACCATAAAGGTACGTAGAAACAAGCAATATATTTACTGTCACAACAAATAGTTTATTAAAATTCAACCAATAATCACGTTTGTAGCCACAATAAACGGCCGTTTATAGAGTTTATAATTGATTGTTAATTCAATAAACCGTTTGTTATTTCCATTTGTTAATTTTTTTTTAAATTGAGCCCAAAATAAATGTTTTCCAATATCTCAATAAACGATTTATTAAATTTTAATAACTAAAGTTTATTGTTTTTGCTAAACAAAATTTAAAAAAACACTAAATCGTTTATCAATTTAAGAATTTGGCTTTTAATAAACGTCGTTCATTATAACAATAAACGACTTATTAAATTTATTAAACAAAGTTTATTGTGACAAAAAACAAGTTTATTAAAACAATAACTTATTTTTTAGAATTTTCATTTGTTAAACGGCTGTTTATTGTAACAATGGACGGTTTGTTATTTTTAATAACCGAAATATCTCAATAAACGGCCGTTTATTGTATTAACAAACGGTGATTACCTAAATGTTAAGTTTTTTTTAATAAATCATTTATTGGGACAATAAAAAGTTTATTGTGACAACAAATAGCCACTTAATAAACGTCGCTCGTTTGTTAAAATTTAGAAATTTTTTTGGTTCAGTGTACAACAACTTTTTTGCCATAAAACTCTTTTCCCGACTTCACCCCACAAGTCATAAAATTCAAGATACTGGGAAATTCTTCTTGTTAAGAATGTCCAAAAAGAAAAAAAAGAACATAATGAAATAAATTTTTCATTAAATTGTCCACATTTCACACCAAATTGGACTTGCATGAATAACAAATTCACAAACTCGACTCTTCTTATGCTCATCCTTTTAAGGTTTCTAAAAAAAAAATAACAATCTGCACTGTCGTCAAAGCACCTCTAGTTTCATAGAAACCGCAGTCGTAACACGAAATCTAATCCAACTCGATTTGCGGTAGAGGCCGACCGTAGTCTGTCCAGTTAGGTATTTTACCAAAAATCTACCAAACCCACTTGATGTCCTACTCCACTCTTAAGCCATCCTTGATTTTCTGTGTGTGGGTGTGTGGATGGAATGGAAAAGAAGATTATTGGATTTTCCTTCGGTAGAATTCTCTTGACTGCTGCTGCCTGCTATATGTAGCGTTCGTCTGTATATGCATAACTGATAGCTCCGTACAATAATCCTTGACGTTGCACCAATTCCCCTGCTGAAAATGCACACTTAAGCACCTTATTCGATGTGAACATAATTCAAAGACTATATGAAAAGAATGTTGCCAACGAATGAAGTCAGTAATAATGAATTCTAAAATCTATTCATAACTCCAAGTTCGTCATTTCGAGATATGACGGTAATGCAGTGCAACAGTAGAATTAAAAGATTCTTCTTTTATTTTTAAAGTAAAGCAAAACTTTAATATTTTGGAAATAAACGTTAAACACGAGCAAATGTCATTGCCAAAGTATTTTTATAGAACCAATATCAACGAAGCTGTTATGCTCTCAAAAACGACCCGATCAATTCTGTAACAAAAAGACAAGAGAACAGTAGTAAGTCGAATTGGATCAGTGGATTAGGGTACACAGTCTGAAAAACACATTTATAATAAAACTGGGGCGTGTTTGGACCACGGTCATGAGTTTCAGAATTAAAACAGATTCCCCGATTACCACCGATTCCTTATGGTGATATATCCAGATTTCAAAAAAGATTTTCTAGTAAAACTACGTTACATCCAACGTTGGGATGGAGCACAAGATTATAGGTCGCTTCCAGATCTAAAGTTAAGAGATGAAAGTTGTGTATGTAACTCCCTCAGGGCCTTGTGCTCTTTCAGCTGCTAAGATACCAAGCTACTTTTTAAAAGAGTCAACAAAATAGCCTTTAAATTTAAAAGAATAATTATTTCTGTAAGAAAGACAGCATTGTACAATATTTAAGCAATAAATAGTTTCTATTTTCAACAACAATTAACTACTTGAAAACGCTTTAAAAGAAAAAAGTTTCCTCGATAGTTTTCCAGATGTAAAAAACAATAGCAAAAATCACCATTTCCATTTCCGCTAATAATGGAAACATACAAGTTTTATACAGTATTTTTGCAGGAAATTTGATTTTAGCAATGTACAAAATTTAAGCCATTTTTAAAAGCTTCAAAGCTCCATTAGCATGAACATTTATCTGTAAAAGTTCATTCAGTATGAAATAATTTGTTAAGTTACCAAGTTCATGGCCCTAACGGAAAATTTTTAATTCAGTAGTCCTTAAAAAAGTTGACTTTTACTTTGCTTATCATACAATACTTTTATCTACCATGAAATGTACCAGTACATAACTTTCAATGTAATATAATTATGTAATATGTAAGTCACTTACTCTAAATATTACTGGAGACAATTTTTGAATCATGGTCACACTCTTTGAAATTACTGTATTGGGAATGTTTCGGAGCTTTATCGAAACACACTAGGATTTTTGATATTTGATACTAAATTTTATTTTTTTTCCAAAATCCAAATCCGAATTCGGGAAGAATTTAACTTCAACAATTTGACTCTTAAGCAAATTGGCTATAAATATGACAACCACAAACATTTAGGCCAAAAACCTTTTCAAAGTTAAAAAGAGCATGTTATTAAAAAAAAAAAACTAACGATAACTTGTTTTCGAATTAAATGTGAAATTACACCAATTTCCTTCATTGCTGACGTATTGTTGATGCATTAAACAATAAAAGCGTTTGTAATTTGAAAATCTGGGGCTGCACATTATTGAAGGTAAAACAAAGTACATGGTGGCGTCGAATGCGAGAAGAACAGTTGGTCAAACAATCAAGGTAGCGGAGCACGAATTTGAAGTGGTGCAATCCTTTAAATACCTCACCCCATACCTTTGGCCCCATATGTGAGGAAGGACGATTCCGGAGACGGTACAATCATGAATTGTACGCAATCTACCTTGAAGCAGACATAGTGACAAAAATTAAGATCGGTAGACTCCGGTGGGCTGGGCACCTAACTCGCATGAGTGAAGAGGAACCGGCCCGGAAAGTCCTTTGTGGTACATTCTATGGCAGACGGCAGCGTGGTAGACCATGCTTGCACTGGAGAGATGGCGTAGACCAGACGTCCGAAGCCTTGGGGTGCGCAACTGGATGGGGTCGGCTTGAGACTTTTTGAAGGAGGCCAGGACCGGACCCCGGTTGTCGAGCCGATGATGATGATGAATTTGAACCCAAGTAAGCTAGGCCTACAAATAATGATCCAAGCAACTATTCAGTGCAGATGAATGCGGAAGGTCCTCACAAACTCCCAGGATAAAGAAAGTAAAATAATCAGATAATTCTTGGCTAACTAACTAAACATATTTTGTGAGTTAACTCTGGTTTATATCGATTTTCTGACTGAAAAACCTTTGAATTTAAATACATATTTTAATTTAATTAATGGTATTCGTTTGAAATATTAAATCAAAACATTATGTTCAAAATGATTTATCTTGCTGTTGAATCAATTTATTCGTTCTCATCTCATTCCATTCTTGCAGCACCACTTAAAAGGATATTTAATAATAACGCTTTTGCAATCAAAACTATTTTGAAAAAAATTTCGCTAAATTCCGCTGCAAAATTGCATCTGCAATGCCGAAGACTGCAAAGACGTTGAAGATGCGTAAGACCGACACCGAAGAGGACACAGACGCCAAGGATGGCAAACGCTGAAGACACCATGAACAGGAACACCCAGGACGCAAGTAATTTTTCTGATTAAATTTCGCTAGAGGAACGAATTTCCACAATGTCCAACACGACAACTGTTAAAAATTCAGAAAAGTTTGAGCGTTTTTTTCCGAATCCCAAACTGGTTTTGTACTGCGAAATTGTTTAATCTTCGGGAAAAAGCAGCTTGGAATAGTTTCGGTAATTTCCACGATCTTAGCAGTTTTATACAACATTTGGAAAAAGTAGCCGTTATCGATGCAAGTTGTTTAGTTGTTATCGAAGATAATTGTTAATTGTCATTACTGCACGTGAAAATCCTTTAAACATTAAGCGAATTGGACCGGATTCTTCCGATAATAAGACGCATGGGTTTACTTCGAAGAAATTGAGCGGAACTTTCACTTAAGTGAGGTGCTCTCAAAACTTTTGTCTTTGACATTTCTTCTTGTAAGTAAGCGATAGCTCTCCTTTAAAATTTAAAATATAATTAGATAATATTAAAGCGCAGTTGGCAATAAACCTTCTTGATGTTTCAAGTGCGATCATTTGGTACAAACATTTTATAAGCTAAGATAAATAGATACATCGCAGGAAAAGGCAAACGTTAGATAGTATATAGCAATGAGTTAAGGATGCCGGGACGAATCCTAAGGATAACACGCCACAAATGAATAATTCCCAAAGTTTTCGCCCGAATTGAAAAGTTAAATTGACTTTCAAACAAACAGCTTGTTGTCGGAGTAGTGGAGTTTGTTGGGTGGCATTGGACATACCAATTTCTTCATATAAATATAATATCTATATGTAGGTGGAAATGTATCTCATACACAATATTTTAGGATATAGGAAGGGCGTCGTCGTTCGTAGATGAGACAATGAAACACGAAGTCAAAGAGTGTACCAACCTACCAACTACCGACCGACAAACAACATGCTAGAGACAAACAAACAGAAACACAAAACAACTTACAAACATCCATACGCGTGCAGGACGCTTTTTCATTCTTAACACCGCAGCCGTTGCCGCTGCTTCTGCCTCTGCCACCTCTCGACAGGTTTGTGTGTTGTTTGGCAGTTTTCTTGAACTTTGTAGATGCTTCTTTTTTTTTGTCGCACCCGAAGGAAGTTGTACTTTCTGTGGGAAAATTGAAATTGGCAAAGACTAGATCCAGAGTATTATAGAAGTTGAACACAGAACAAGGACAAAAGACAGAGAAGAATGTAGGTATAGTAGGATGCGCAACAATGGACACATTTTGGACTACATTAGGAGAAGATTTATTAAAATTGCTGAACTTTTTCTCGTTGAATTATTTTCTTGGGAAATTAGGAAAATTTGTGATTTAAAATTTTGAAAGATGATAGGTAGGTAGGTAAGTACCCATACTTACAAAGGTCCATTTGGAATTGTACAGATACATCATTTTGGAGGTATGTTTGTCTATATGGTACTCGTATCTTTATTGATTTTTGTGGAAAGATCTATCCAGATTGTCAGGTGTTATTATTTATATAAAGAATGGATTTTGGTTTTCCACTTGAATAATTGAGCTATCACCTAGCCTAAAATTTCTTGAACATAAATCATTTGGAAAGTCGAATACTCGTAACTACTACTTGCAATCTCAATTCGTGTGTTTAACTTTTAATTTGATGAAAAAATCATTTTTGAAGCATGAGAATGACAATTGTCATTGATTGGGACTACAACTATCTTAGTTCAATGCTTCACATTAAGGCTTCACTTAAGATATTCGCTGGGTTGACCTCAGAAAACGTCGACAGGACTCCCGTTTTTGGGTTGTTCCATTTCTGAGGCCAACTAAATGCAGGTGTCTTTGCATTTGTTTGATCCAGGAGTATTTGCTCATTTCTTACGCGATAGTGTTGGAACGTGTCGTGTGCTTGGCATTATCAGCTAATTTCGTCATGCTGGTATTTGACGTCAAGGATTCCATGGATTTTCTTGCTCCTTATTCGCTCATGCTTTGTCACTTCTGCCTCTCATCCGAGGCGTCTTTATTTCAACTGCCATCAATTTAATTTAATAAATTAGGTATTCTATTCAAATATGTAGATAAGCCTGGGTGGACCAGAAATGAGGAGATAAATAGATTGATGAGTAGTAAGGCTTTCCATTCCAGGAAAAGAGACTAACTTTTAGGCATCCCAGACGAAACCGAGACGGGACTGTATGTTTTTGGATCGAGACTTACCAAAAGTCTCAGTGGTATTTCCAGTAAAGACCTTTTGACCTGTGAAGCCGGTTGATTCAACAATATTCTCGATTAAAATAAAAGGGTGATTGTGTCGGAGGTCTTTTTGAACCAACAAGATAATTTGTTAAAATAAGAGGATGATCAAATTGAAACGGTGATCTTATTGAGTCAACTGGATCCTTTGTTTTGGACAAAAAAAGGTATTTTTCATTTCTGAAGAAAAAGCTAGTTTAGGTTTTTTTTTTTAAAACGAGACTCTTTTTTCTCTCAGAAAATTTTCATTTTTCAAATAAAAAACGTTGTTTTGTCGAATTATTACTCTTGCAAGCCAAATAATATTTTATCTCGTCACCTGGAATGGTTTATGATTTGTTTTTAAATAAATATTATAATTAGAAGAAATATGGAATTGTTTCTATTATTCTTTATTAGTAAATGAGTTTAACAATTAAATTATTTGTGTGCTAAAATCTAAATTTTCTTATTTTTCAAGTGTCATATCTTCCAATTTTCATCATCTTCATCATCATCGGCTTGTCAACAGGGGTCCGGTCCTGGCTTCCTTCAACAAGTGTCTCCACCTATCCCATTCTCGAGCCGACGCCATCAAGTTGCGCACACCAAGGCTTCGGGCATCTGGTCTACGGCATCTCTCCAGCGCAAGCATGGTCTACCACGCTGCCGTCTACCATAGAATGTACCACAAAAGACTTTCCGAGCTGGTTCCTCTTTGCTCATGCGAGCTAGGTGCCGTGCCCACCGGAATCTACCGAGCTTAATTTTTGTCAATCTACCATGAAGCAGACAAAGTCTTCAAGGTAGATTGCGTACAATTCATGATTGTACCGTCTCCGGAATCGTCCTTCCTCACATAATGGGGCCAACAATTATCCTTAAGACTTTTCTCTCGAACGCGGCTAAGAGGTCGGAGTGTCTTTTACTAAGCACGCAAGTCTCGGATCCATACGTGAGTACTGGCAGCACCATGGTCCTGTACAGCAGCAGGGGCAAATTATTCCTTTTCAAATTTTACCCTCTAATTAATGGTGGTCCCCATAGAATTATGATTTAATTCTCGACGTTTTCAAAAAAAGTCAAATACTAAAAAGAAAAATATGTTTTTAGAATTTGTTCAAATATATATGCCTACAATCTATATTTTCAAAACAATTATTACATATTTGGTTAGATTTATTTTTACTTACTTACTTAGATCCTCAGACTTATTACGTCCGTTGCGTTGGTTTCCCCTTACGAGGCACAGGGTCTCTACTATTCCTACGCGACACCGTATGCGGTGCCGGATGTGTATTTCAGCTCTCTCCAACTCTTCCCTAGTTGTGCTGATTCCTCCACGACCGTTCATTGCCAAGTACTTCTAGGTCGGCCTGGTCGACTGCCTGTCTAAGTGAAAAGGTTCCATTGCATCGCTTGATTCGCAATTCATACGTTACTGCCACTTAAGTTTTTGTATGATAAAGTTAATAAATTCCTGCCCTGTTCTCGCATTACTGACTGCCCAAAACATGGCAGGGGCCAGTAGCGCAACAATGAGTCACGATGAAGCGCTTGTTTTAACTTCTCGTGCTGGTTCCCGGGCAGTTATTTGTGTATTCCTAAATACGTGATTAGGCTCAAATTAAAAGAGTGAAAGGCCTGGGTCTCTAGGATAGGTTACGGAGGCTAACAACCTCCGTAGCTGAATTTCAACAGCTACCGAAACCAGTGCTACGTCGGGTAATAACAAGACGTTGACGACTTGAAATTTTATGAAGTCCTTTTTAATACTTTAATCTTATTATTTTTTATTTGTTTGCCAGGTCATATTCTCCGATTTTTGTTAAAAGAGGTATAAAATGAAATCTCGGCATTAACATTTTAAACTGAAAAAAAAAAATACGCCAGAGAATCTTCTTTTGGATATTAACCTATCCATTATTAAATTTTTGATATTTTTGTTTTCAAAAACAAAATCTCAGGGATAGAAGAAAAAACTGTCGGCTGATGGTCTACCATACTATTTTGTCAGTAGCACATTGAACTTGATTGGTCCGACATAGAGGAAATAGTTAATAAACATTGTCTACTCAAAATAAATTCTACGTTTTTATATTTTCAATGACCGAATAGTCATACTTCCAGAAACCCACCTTATTCAAGGTCGGTAAAAATAATCATAGTAACTTTAGTTGATATTCATGATACGTTGCCTATACCTACCAATAATTAAAAAAAAAATAGCTTTTTATTATGTTTTGGCAGTCATATAAAGTGGCTACCTTAATACAAAAATAAACAACAACGAAAAGTATCTTAGATTCGTAGTAGTATAATATCTTCACCCACCATACGCACCTGAATGTTTTATTAATTAAATAAAATCGTCGCGTCGTGTAGCGTGTGAGTATCTTTCAATGCTTTCTACCATATTCTGACCATATGATTATATCGGTGGAGATCTTAAGCAGGTACTTGGAATTTCTTTAATTGCATATTACAATATTATTGATAAAACGACCACAAAGTAATTTAACTAAACGATAGAACGAAAAGATATATTTTTGTTTGCTACACGAATCAAATGAGTTTTACGTGTTGTATTTTAATTTTGTTTGTGTTCTTAGAATTATGCGGTCTGATTTGAATTTCGCTATCTGAATTCCACATAGTTGCTAAAGAGTTAACAGATTGATTTAAGAGATCGGAACAGGACAAGAAATGTTAATTGAATAATTTATGATTTCTTTGTAACAGATCTGGGAGTTAACAGAGAGAACTTAGTAATAATTTATTGTTGTGGTTGAAAGGAGCACGTAGCTCCAGATATATGTGTCATATACTTTTAAATACTTTGATGAGTGTACTTATTTATTTAATGGTTTTTTTTTTCAAAATTTTACAAAATTCTAAACATTTGTTTTCAAAGATGAAATATTCAATAAATGCAGAAGCCTTCAGTGATCGAAGAAGAAGCAAGAAAATTGAAGAAGCCTTCAGACATACAATACATAGTATGAACATAAATTACACATTATAATAAAATTTAATCATCCACTTTTCTTAAAACAATTTTTACTCTTAGATTAATAATTTCCAATAATAAACCCTGCCCCATTGTTTTTATTTCAGCATGTTGTTTTTTTGTAAATTCCGACCAAGCCTTCTTCTTCTTCATTTACTGGCGATATTGTCATGATGTCGAATAGGACCAATACTCTTCCACTCTACTGCTTCATCCCGAGGCTCAACTTCTGGTGCCTGAGCCCATCTAAATGCAGGTGTTGTCGCATGTGTTTCAGCCAGGAGTTTTTGCGTTTTGGAACGTCTTGCCTTTTGAACTGGGGTTTCAGCTGCATTTTGTGCCAGATGGAATGAAAGCATTCTCGGATTTTAATGCTTCCTAATCGATCACACTTGTTCACTCATGTTGTCATGTGAAGCATCTTCATTTCTGCTGCCGTCAATTTACTATTGTACTTCTAAATTATTGGGCAACACTGTAAACAAAATGTAGATCAAAAATTTGTACATCTGTTTTAGTTTTAAAAATACGGTCTTCCAAATTTTCTAATATTATTACATTTTGGGTCTGACATTTCTTTTATTTCATGTAACGTTATCAGCATATTTAAAAGCATTTCCAAAAACTCTAACAGATATCTAGCGGCATGCAGTGCTGTAAGATTAAAAGAATCAAACTGCTGGTCTTCCAAGCCCTATGGCCATTAAATATCACAAAATTGATTCCTCCAGATATTTTTCTGGCTAACACCGACTACTGCATACCCCCTCTCAGACTCACTGAATAATTGAAAGTTGTTTTTCCTACAAGAGTTGATTGGAAAAACGATAGTGTGACGAAAGACTTTGACACAAAAATCTTTACTGATGGGTCTAAGATGGAGTGTGACGTTGCCAGGCGGCCATTAAGGCATTCAAATCAACTGCATCAACCTCATTACTTGTCCAGCAATGTCGAGACGAAATATGGAGTCTAGACATTGAACGCCGGGTCACTCTCATCTGGGCTCCAGGTCATAGTGACATAGAGGGTAATGGACGGGCTGACGAGTTGGCTCAACAAGGATCGGCCCTTCACTAGCGGTAAATGTTAATATCCCTCTTGGTGCTGTGAGGGGACGGATTTTCTCGATTTTTGTCAATGAATCCAACCTTAGGTGGAGCAGTCTTACAAACTGTGTTATATCAAGAAAAATTTGGCCTACCTATATATATCCATTCTCATTCTAAAGATCTATTATGTAGGCCCAGGCACAACATAGCCAGGATCACAGCAATTTGTACTGGGCACTGGCCCATAGGGGAGCATCCAAGTAAGCTGGGAATTCCCTACAACTCTCACTGTCGGAGCTGTGGAGACCCACAAGAAAAAGAAACTGTGGTTCATTTTCTCTGCAATTCTCCCGCCTTAGCCCATTCTAGATTGACTTCCTTTGGGAAGGCATTCCTTGATGACCCAAGTGAGCTTTCTGAGAAGAAAATCAAAGATCTGGGGTGGTATCGGCTAACGCGATAGTTGATAGTTGATAATCAAAAACGATACTTTTGCTCCATGTAAGGTGATTATTAAATCGACAATCGTTTTTTCCTTGTATTTCAAGTGACAGCTATTTAGGTATCGTTTTCATACATTTTTGTGAGTAACATCGTTATTTTGGATTCAATTTCTAAAGCAAATAAATTGTGTGTAGAATATTGTCAAATAAAAGCAAATACATAAATAAGAGAACCAAAATGACGTTTCTCACTGTAAGTTCTGCCAAAAACTCAGCCTGTTTTATTGATCACTTTACACAGAGCAAATCAGAGTTGATAATCAAAAACGACTATCAACAAAGCGACAATCAACAATCGCGTTAGCCGATTCCACCCCTGATTATCTTTCTGAATGCGACGAAATGGCTTTAATAAAAGTTCGTTGAATTCTAAAAAAACCATATAATTACATTCTAAATCCCTACTAGATTGGCACGAGTAAATGGTATCAAAACGGCGCTTCCCAGCACTAATTGAGTCGCAAGGCCAGGGCTAGCGGCTGCCATCTCTACCTACCTACCTACCTACCTAACAGATATCGAGAATCACTGTTTGAACAAAATCTTAAGAGCGCTTTCATAATTCAACGAACAGTATTAAACTTTTCATCGTACTTTTCGAGCGAGGTACGAACAGGTATTTAATAATAAACACTTAAAAAATAAAATTTCAAAATTGTTAGAATTAAGGATTAAATTTAAGGCGCGTTTGTACAGTAAGAGATTTATTGAACGAGAAAAATATAATACATACGTGTTGCAATTTTAGCAAGAGAATTGAGAATAGTCTCACATAACTTTAACAAAAATATGCTCTGAGTTTTCAAAAACAATTGATTTTTTATTAAAAACTACAAAATATATTTTTTATCGTCTCCTGAATTCTATAACTAGATAACTCGATTATCAATCACTTAAATGTCAAGATGTAACACTTAATATTTTGAATATTTGAAAACACTTTTTGACCAACAATTGAAAACCTAAAATACAATTCTATTCAACGTATTTTTGCTAACGTACTTACTTACTTTAGGCCCATTGGTCCTATTATGTGTTTCACATTGCGGGACATTGCGACTCCACTACTCCTACTCTTATACAGTTCCTGGAAATGTATTTCCGCTCTCTCCAAATCTTTTCAAGTTGAGCTGATTCCTATTCAACAGTTCTTCGCCAAGTACTTCTAGCAGATCAGTCCACTTTTCGCTAAAAAAGTACGGATTCTATGTAAGTATATTGGAACGGAACAATTGTTAATTGATCTTGAAGCTTTTTAAGTTGTTTCTATATGTTCTTGGTATATTATTCAGAAGTAGCCATTGTTTACTTGAATAGATGAGGGAGTTCCAAGGCAACGATTTCAGCTCATTTTCCCTCTTGCTGTTTGAGAGATCCATGATCCTAGTAAATTTTCTTATAAGACTCACAGAAAAATTTCCATCAAAATCGTAAAAATTGTCGTAACGGTTATGTGACAGGTACCTCCGGTTATTTTTTTTTGGAGAAAATAGCTCCAGTACTTTGAGACATGCCAGGAAATAGATACATACCGGCATCCATTTCGGAAACCCTGGCTATAAGATGCGGGTACAGCTTGTAGTTTTTGACTTATCTGTAATTAAAAATGCTTGATGACTAGCTACAAAGATTTATTGGTTTGAGCCCAACTCTTAGCAATTTCCACAGTATTCCACAGTTATATTTTTCTGAGGTAATTAACATTTTATACCCCATTTACTGTGTCAACCTTCTACAACCAGTGCCGTTGCATTATAGTCCTAATTTCTCAAAGCCATAAAGTTGATTAACTATAATTAGCTTTACTCAAAAATTTTAAAATAATTTAGTTTCGAATTTAAGTTTACCATACACTTCAACACATACAATTAATTCATTATTTACCAACTGCCTTAAGCATTCGGGTTAACTCACATACACTTAGCACCAAAGAACCACTTCCTTTTGCGTCCTGCCATTAAAAAAGATTATAAAGTATCATTTTATTCTGTTAAAAGTTACTGAAGTGAGACACTTTATAAAAATAAAAATGATCCAATCATTCTACGTTTACGATTATTGTCCTTGATTACATCATCTTATCTACTGAAAGATTCGTTTATTGCAAAAACCTCCTTTAAATCTTAACATTTTATTCTACATAGTTCATAAAGTTTCATGTAGTGTATATATGTATGTAGATATATGCCTTTTCCTGTAGGATTATCCTGTTGAAAAGATAACATGAAGAAACCATCCCAACTAAATTTCATCTACATAAATATTTCTGCAGAAAAACATAAATTTCTTTCATTGAGGTCCTTAAGATGCATATATACATACAATATACCTGTCTACATATATACTTTTGTAGGTTCATAGTGTCTACATGTTCTACACCTTTACCTAACTCCCACATCCTCTATATACATTCGTGTGAAGTCCATGTTTCCTGGGTAACAACACCTAGATGTGTCGCAGTGAAACTGATTTATTCTTCTACATAGTTGCGGATATACGAAAGAATCTCTCTATGAAATTCAGATGTTGCTAGAAAATCTAACAGACATTCATGAGGGTTTGAAGGTATGTACTATTGAATACAGTGCTGTTTCAAAAACAGTGTCTAAAATAAATTTCAGAATTTTCGGTTGGCTGTTGTTGTCTTGGAAAAGAGATCCATTTTTTATTTAGAATCTCTGTTCATTGGTTATCTTGCATGAAGCCGAATTAATAAAAAATTAAACCAAACAATTAATTAAGATCCTACTTTTAACCCTTGGATTACTATTGTTCTGGACTCAACTGGAACAGTAAACAATTGCATTTAAACATGAGTCCCGAAAACTCTAAATTAAACCATTTATTAACTTGAAATTAAGAGTTCAAATTATTTATATTTTTTTTTATCTTTTTTTTTAATATGGATATACTAAAATTTTTCGAACGACACTGTGCATATGCGTATATCCCGACAATGTTTTTATTTGACTGAGTTTAGTCACAGGAAGCGAAAAACTTTTAGAAACTTTAGATATGACATAAGTGAATGTATGAAGATGAGTAGGTGCTAAAATGGAAAGGATATGGGGCTTCGCATAGAAAATAGCAAACGAATGTGTTGGAAATATCATTCTAAGGTAATAATTTTATTTACATAGGAATGTGTGTTATGAATTTGTAACAAAATTCATAACAATATTTTAACTTTTGACAAACATGATAACTAGAAAGAATTTTTTTCGTTGTCGAATTCTTTACACAATTTGGTTTTGATCCAATAAAGCAGCCAAACAAGAGGTGGTTGTTGGTAATTTACAGTAAAAACAACAAATGCCTGGGGTCATTTAATTTTGATTTTTTTTTTGTTTGTGCAAATCTTTTCCTTCTTGGTATTGAACATTTCGCATTTCCTGTTGGCTTAAAGCTTTAAATTAAAAAAAATCTAATAAATGTTTTGAATATTATACAAATCAGTTATTATTTGTTGTTATAAGTTACATTCTGTAACTCATAGTTCAAACAGACATGTGTTGAAATATAAATTTAAAAAAAAGTGGTTCCGTTAATAATTTGTATCCACAACTCTTTTTCGAAAATGAATTTGTTAAATTTTTTTTTTTAAATATTAAAAGCGAAACTTGTAAAACGAACATTGTAAAAAAAAAGTCAAAAATAAAACTTTGTCAAAACAGCCAAGTTGAATTTTTTTTGAAAGGTTTGCATTTGATCATCTCATCATTCCATTACACAATCAGTTAAGTGTGCAAATATTTTTCTATTAAATTATGACACTGCTTCTATACAAACTACACTAGTGCACTAGGGCGTATACGCACTTTTTTAGATTGAATTTTTACCAAATTTTCTTAAAGTTTGTTATTTTAAAAGATTACTAAGCAAAGTAAATTAAAGACGTTCTAAAATCGGAACTTAAATTAATATTGTTGGTTTTTTTTTTTAACCAAGAGCAATTTACTAAAGAATAGAGGAAGTTGAGGTATTGTGGTTGGAATATATGTTTCTTTTCTTTGTGACCGGATTGCTACCAAGTTCTGTAAATTTCAACAAAAACATATGAACCCCTTTGTTCCCACTTTTTTTTTGAAAATTTCTAACTTCTACTTCCGAAATTGACATTTTTGAAAATTAGTGGGCAATGTGGGTACACCCTGTTGTGGTATACTACATCGTTAGTGAAGTCCGTCAAATTTTTTTTATATTAATTAAATAATTAATAATAGACTTAAGAATTTCTTACTTTAAATAAAAATAATTGTAAAAAAGAATAATTTTTATTTATGAAGAACAAAGAAATATTGCGCTCTTTGGGGGAATACAATTTTCGTGAGACCATATTATTTCACATTTTTCATTTTGATCATCCTGTCATTGTTTATTGCCAAAGTTGCAGATAGCGTAGATCAAATAAGGAAAGTCATCAAATTGTTCCTCGTCATCATCGGAATTCTGAAACCAGTGATTTCAAGAGGAAATGTCTTTTTTTTCCCGCACAAGTCTGTGGTTTTTTTTGGAGCTTTCAATTGTTTAATTGTGTTTTGAGTCGTTGGCTTAAATTTTGGCAGTCGCTTTAGATTGATATTTTGAAGGGTTGTTTCCAAATCAAGCTTGAAAGGTGATGTAGTCAATACATTAGAATTTGATTTTCTATCCCTATTCGTCTGCGAGACGGTGGTGTAATAAATCCTCCATCTTTGAACAGTTCAGTGGAATTCAAAGGCATTGTTGTCATAAATACAAGGTCATTCAAAATTAAGCAGCTTTATGATTTAATAAATTTATAATTTCAGAGGATTTAAATGAATTCTAATTTCTTCTTTGGAATTGTGCTAAAAAAAAAGAAATGAACCATTTTCTAAATTAAATACATAAAATTGGATTCATCAAAATGTCAAAACAACAAATTTATTTATTTTCTCTAAAGGTGTCGCACATTAATTCCAGATTCCACCAATTGTACATCATTAAACCACAAAACGACCAATACAATCAACGAAGACAAAGCTGTCCTGCCATATCCAAACAAAACTAAGCCACTATTCAAAATTTAATTCCTCCCAATTACTGCTCAGAAAATTTTATATCTGTTTTCCTACGAAATCTAAATCACATCTGACAAGAGCCTAATAAACCATTGAGGATTCAATATTGACAGCGGGCTACACCACCACTGCACCGCCACCATATCAATGGAGAACCACTGCCATCAC
Source organism: Syrphus vitripennis (assembly GCA_958431115.1). Taxonomy (NCBI): domain Eukaryota; kingdom Metazoa; phylum Arthropoda; class Insecta; order Diptera; family Syrphidae; genus Syrphus; species Syrphus vitripennis. The sequence goes on along the minus strand of OY288108.1, from coordinate 58,253,954 downwards.
GCGCCACCAATGCTCCGTCGCTGTTGCAAATGGAGGAGCGTCATTGTAGTGCATGTGGAGTGCATGGGCAGGAGACTTCAGCACATGAGTGTATAGTATATTCTAGCTACAAACAGCGGCGAAGTGATGGTCAAACACCGTAAAAGTTTCTAAGCTAACTTTTTGGAAAGGGATTCCTCAAAAATAACATCAATTGGGTGTGGTATGACGCATAGGGGTGTCATCGTCATCGGCATCGCAATATTGCATGCTACCGGATCTGAATGAACGGAACGGAACAGTCCAGCCAAGCCAAGCCTTTCCAAATGGGTGGCTCCTTTGATGGCTGGGCTATAGAAAAAGTTGACTAACCAATTTAGGAAACACCGCACCGGTCGGCCGAGCCCCAAAAAATATCAGACCGCACGTCCGTTTGTTCGAGGCAATCAATTGACATATCCCAGCAGCCACCAAGTTAAACCACTCATACTCGCATATAAATATACACACTAATGCACACATTCATAATGTTATACCATAAGACCAAACGAAATAATATATATCTTTGTTCTGATCGTCCAAAAGGACACAAGGATGGATTTTGCAATAAAGGACTGTTAAGGTAATTTTTAGTAAATGTATGGTGCGACATTTTAAACAACCAGTTGTTAATCTATTAGCATGCTAAATTTTTTAAGTTTATATATATGGGGGCTAACAAATATCCAAAACGTGTAAGGTATACATTTACCTATCATAGAATCATTGTTTTGATTTCATGACGGTTCATCTGATTGAAATCAAAATGTTTGTGCAAAAGCAAATTTAGCAACAAAATTTATTTTAAGTTTAAAAGAAAAAAAAACTTAAATACATATTTCAAAAACGGCTGAATACATATTTTTGAAATATGGTACTAAACGGTTTTCCGGTAGCATCTTAAATAGAAATATATGATAATTTAAACAAAAAATTAATTTTAGTTTCAGGAATAAAGGTTAATCTCAGATAAGAACCTAAAAAACAGTTTTCAAAAATTTTAAATATCCCCAAAACGGTACAAACACTTTTTAGAAAAGTATTAGGTTTAGTACAGCCTATTGGAAAACAATATAAAAATTGAAATTAAGACAATTTCAACAGTACCTCCCATAAAAATGACTAACAAAACATTCTTAAACATCTCAAATTCCTAGAAAGCGGATAAATTTTTTTGTTTACTGGTATATTTATGTGTGTATGTATATAATATTATTAAAAATGTAGAGAATGAGAAGAGGTGAGTAGGTAGAGGCAGAGTTTGTTGAAGACGAAAAAATACAATGTGGAGAGAGCGAAACGAAAAAAATTCTGCCTCTACCTGCTCACCGCTTTTCATTGGCGCCCAACGTGGGTGTCTATTACATGAGTTTAAAATTAGTGAATATATTTTGAAGAGTTAAATTATTAATTTTTTTTAAATAACTACTACAAGATTTGTATCCCCTATAGGATTCGTTGTTGTTGCGTTCGTAGAACGGGGTCCCTCGTTGTTTATGATGTCCTGGAATTGGTCGTATGTGATGGTTCTGGCATGTAGATACCTGTTGTTAGGCGCTAGTTGTTGTTGAAGGAGTTGTTGGATTTCTTGGTTAGGTTGATCTTCGAGGTTCCTGATTATTTTTTCTACCAGCTCCAGCATGTACTGATCAATACTGATTCCTCGAAAAGTTTTTAGGTTGGAATGAACTTCTTCGTCAGTTGGTTTCGGTATAATCCAGTGCAAATACGAAGAATTTTCCTTTCAAAAAGCTTCATCTTCTTCATCGCTGTAGGTGAACCATACCGGGAAGGCATAGGTTAGAACGGGTCTGATTAGCTGCTGGTACACCAGTAGTTTCGTCTTTTTGCTTAATCCAGTTCTCTTTTGGAGTAGCGGGTAGACCAAGTGTAGAGAGAAATTGGCTCTTTTCAGCATCAGGTCAACATGTTTCTTGAACTTCATTTTGTTAGTTAAGTTCACTCCCAAGTATTTTGTTGTGTAACAAAAAATTAGCCAGCATCCCTTCTTTTATTGCTTAGAGCTTTTAAATACATATTTTGTGTAACTGCATACATTTCAAATGAACTTTTGCAAAGTGCAAAGCTTTATAATGTAGGTTTTACATTTCCTGTTTTGTGTTTGTAGAATTAAGTTTATGTGTTTTACATGAGTAATTAAATAGGATAAAAATAAATAAAGAAATAATTTAATAAATATATTAAGGGAGTTGTTACAAAAGTTTATTATTTTTTTCTCTTAAAAATATAATATTTTATAAACGTTTAGTTTAGTTTAGTTTTGTTTGATGGAATTTGGAGCTTTATTTCATTTTATGCAGTTTTGAAGTTATGGTGAGATTTCTGGATTTGAAGAGCGTTGACATACTATTGTAGGCTCTGTTGGAATTGAACAGGCGCCCGCGTATTTCTTCTTCTATATTATTATCGCCTGCTACTATTTAAAAGATTGTACCACTTCAAATTCGTGCTCCGGATCAATTATTGTAAATGGCAAACATTCACTAATATTATGACACTTCCGATGACAGCTGAGTTTGACAGGTGTCAAATACGAGCGCTATAAAATCAAAACCACGAAATGACTATGTACTGAAAATATTTAAAAATTGGACTAAAAAGTTGCGTCACTGCTTTCAAGGCTCTGTACTGTAAAGTAGTTGAAAAGGAAAATTTTAGTTTTTGGTTTCTTAAAACAGAGGTTTAATTTTTAAAAATTTTTTCAAACAAAAAAATTGAAATCGAATTATTTTCTTTGGTAGACCGCAAAGGTGCGCCTTGGAATCTAAACAAAAAACAACAAAGTACGGCAATGTGCATTGACAACTCAAAAACCAATCAATTTGAACCCCGGATCGACCATCAAAACATATATAGCCTGCCCGGAGCTGCAAGGCACAGCCTGAGTTGCTCCGAGTACCGCATTCACGTTGCAATCGTTTTTCATGATGTGCCCAACGCTAGTAGCATCCACGTCTCATCGATTTCAAGGATATTGATGTAGCTATACATTGTAGCTAATATAAAGTGCATACTTCGTATGCTATGTGAAGCGAATCCTTTTCGTGGCTCGGTCGGTCGGTCGGTCGGTACAGGAACCGCAAACTCAAAATTCAATTGAGCTGTTTGCCTCCTTACGAACCGGCGGCGGCGACGTGGCGAGTGTGTTGAATTGAAAATAGTAAACAGAAAATCCAACCAAAAAGTAGAGGAGACAGCAAGGCCAAGTTTCCCATATTTAAATGGACAACTTTTTTTTTAGAAATGCTCCTCAAAGTAAAGTTCTGACTCTACTCGTAGATAAGGAATAAAATCTACGATTTAGTAGAGCAATGATGTACTGTACATATCTTTAAAAAATTCAACATTGTTTCCCTTTTTTTGTGGGACTTTGGCACTTTGGCATCAGGGAGTTAGGGATTCAAGGATTTAGAATTGACTGTGGTGTGTCTGCTTTTGAAGGCATCAACATGAATTTGAAGGAATATCTATCTACTTTGTCATAGGAAAATAGGACGAAAGACTGTGTATCTGCTGCATCTAAAAGAACCGCAAAACGATAAGTTAGTTTTGAAAGTGCAGAGGATTGTGGTTGAGTGAGAGGCGGTAAGAATAGACATTTTTGTGGATCATTAAGAAGCATATAGAAACTGTGTGAACAATTTGAATGGGTATTTCGAATGTTTAAAGGAATCAATTGGGAAGTTGTGTGCGCAAAAGAAATTGGTATAAAGCAGAAGGATTTAAGAGGATAACACTTCTTTGAATGTCGATTTAAGGTTAAACCACTTGATTGTTGTTTTGTTTTGGAAGAAAATAAACAAGAAGATAAATAATACCTAATGTTTTTGAAGATTCATTGGGTGCCTATGCTAAATTAAATTGGTTCTATGGGTGGCCAGATTGAATTCCAGGCATACGTGAGAGACTCAATGGTGTGTCGACTAGGAAAATTATTCAAAATGTCGTTTTTAAAACATAAAATTGAATACATTTCAAAGCAAATATTATACAGTCCCTTGAATGAAATGGTGGTTTCTCATTTTTTCACAAAAAAAAAAAATTTGGAAATTACAAAATTTAGGGTTGGTCGTGGCGCGATGGTTTACGTGGTCGCCTGTCAACCTCATGGTCACAGGTTCGATCCCTGCCGTAGTTCTATGTCATGTTTTTATTCCATTATCATTGTTGGGCCGCTGGTTTACTCATTTGGCCAGTTTATATTTCTAAGATCTCAGAGAATATTCTCAGTGAAAATGACAGAGATTGAGAAAGAAATATAAACAACAATTCTCAAAGAAATAAAAATTGTTGTTGTGACGCCTTTTAAAAATACAAAAGCAAATAAAATTAAATTATTTTCAAAAGTCAAAGCTATCACTTTGTAAAATTGAGAAATCGAATCCAAAAATTTTCATTCTCAGAGTTTTGACAGTAGAATTGAGAAATTTGTATGAGAATTTTTGTTTATATTTCTGAGAATACGAAGATCTCTGAGATCTTAGAAATATAAACTGGCCAATTACATGTTGTTCAGGCATAACACTAACAACATGTGATTGAGTAAATACTAGTATGGCCAACAAATATGACAACGAACAAAATAATGTGAATTATAAAGGGACATAGATATAAGACACGGCATTTCTCCGCTTTAGCCCAGCCGCCAACCCTGGAGCAAAAAAATCTGAGACAACCACCACCTTCAGTCTCAATACCTCGCGCCACACACCTTTCCATACACCATCCCTTCCTTCCTGCGCTGTGTTGAACATATAAAGCGCTCCCCTTGAGCGCGCGCAATCCAATGATAATTTGTTTCTAATTAGTAGCTGATTGGTTGCTGCAGTCTTGACTGAGCAGGTCTTCCCTTTAAACCTGTGGCGGTCCTATCTTTACGACAAGCTGGCACCACCACAAGTTTCACAAGGTTCCTTGGGCATGAAGAAGTGAGGGCTTAGAGATGAAGTTTCGCTTTTTGAAAAGAACTCGGCTACATTTTTAGTTTGGTACCACTTAAATCACCCTAAGATAATTTTTGGGTGGAATCGGTTTTTGTCATGGTGCAAGGCAATTTGGTGCTCAGCTTATTTTGCGGCAACTACTTGCGGTACTCCTTTCCACAGGGGGAGTTTCCCTTTCCCTAAAAGTTTTTTTTTCTCCGAACTCCTTTTTTTTAGTATAGTGGCGTAAACCATAAAATTCACTTTAGAGCTACGAGAGATTTATGAAACAGGGTTTCTTTAAACATTTTTTGTATTTTCCCCTTGACATTTTTGATTATTCTAAAAACGTGGAAGAGTTTGAAAAAAGACATAGCTTGTAGGACAAGCCTATTTTTATATTCAACATTATTTTGAAAAAATAAAAAATAAATAACGCCACTATTGCACTGATGGCCTGATATATGATGTGCCACATTTCTTTAAAATTAATTTCATTACGGTATTTGGGCATTTAAAAATTGTTTGATCAAACTTTTGTTCGGTGACGGTATTGTTTCCGAATGCTTTGGGAAAACCTTTATCCGTGTTGTTATTTGATATTTTGTTTGAACTAATTCACAGCGTTATATGACTGACAATTAAAAATGCATTGATTGATATCGTTACTCATATAATAGTAAGGAATTTTTAAAATTAGCGCTTTGATTAGCAACTAATGGTTGAGATAATTTTTCAGTTTGATGTGTCACTTCAGATGAGCTCATTTGATTTTAATTGATAATAAATAGCTGCAACTTTAACCTTAATTAGTGTATACTTACCATACCTATTAGTATAGGTTGAAAGTAGATTATAAAATACAAGACTGTGTTGCATGTTCTTGTTGATTACCCACTTAAGGCTTAAATTACAAAAAAAAAAAAATTCTGATAAAGTCGATAGACAAAAAAATATGAAAAATACGTTCTTAAACATGACAAAAATATCCAAATCGGTTATTGACTTGGTTTTCAACTAAATCTTAATTCCAATGATGACAATCGGCAAGCAATAAAATAATGAACCATGAAAACAAACAATTTTCTAAAAAAAAACTTCAATTTTCTAAAAGACTTTCATAATGTAAATATGGTTGCACTACAATTTTTTTTGTTACCCACGTGTTCACTTTTATGAGTTTGTTTAATATTTATAAACAAAAACTGAGGGAAAACAATTGAATTTCTCTCAAAACATTGTTTTACATAAAAAATCAGTGCGGGAAAAGAGAACTAAAACGTCATGGGGCAAAATGAACTACTAGTCAGTGTTACTCCATGATGTACACGTAGCCGAGAGATTGTCCCATAAAACCGTTTTTCTAGCATAAAGCTTAATTGTGATAAGGTTCAAAGATTAAACCATTTGTAGAAAAAAAAATCGATTGATGTAAAGAAATATTTGTAAAGTTATGAGTGCATCAAGCTTACGCAACCCTGCTTGCTCCATTCTTCCCTAGAAATTCGTCATCATTTTTTGTTGCAATAATTATAAAACGAATAAACAACGGGACTTATTCATAGTGCAACTTTAGAACCGAGTCCAACTGGCCTCGAGTCTGAAGTTAAAACAGGTTAGAAACAGCTGCTATTCATTAAGAATGTGGCAGCTTTGTTTAGTAAAAATCAGCATTCTAATACAATTTTAGTATTATTGCCTATCAATCCATTAAAATCCAATACATTTTTGATAGATAGAATATAAAGTGTCAGCCGTTTTTAAGGTTTGAGGTTTATCTTTTGGACCTGGGTCTAAAATCCAGGTTAGCTTAGAAGAGACAAAGAAACAATTTGTCAGACGACTATGAATATGCCCATTATTAAACTTTGTTAAGTTAGTCATGATTAAAATATTTAACAACTTGCAGGATGAATTTAAAGACTTACCTTTGGTTTCGCTATTTTGTAAACTTAATAAGTTAGATGAATTTTTGATTCTGTAATCCATAGGCTTTTTTAATATAAGAAAGTTGTAGTTATTCACAGATAAAACAATAAGATTCCCATATTGAGCTACTTTACTATAAAATCTTATTAAAAGCAATACAAAAACTAATCTCTTCAAATATTTCTAATGAGAAATCGGTTTGATTTACTGGTAATAAACTTATTAAAATTTAATGAGATTTTCATATTATTTTAAAAAGAATATTAGGTACTTAAAATTTATGTCATGAATATGAAAAAATGTTGCTCTAAAATGTTTACTTATTAAAATTTAATCCTTACAAATAGTCAGACAGGTGATTGAAATTGAACATTGGAATTTTCTGTTACCAACTGGCACAGAAGTAGAGCCTGTGACTGGCAATCAGGATACTCAGACAAGAAAAAGAACTGATACCCCCAAATAATTGAACAAAAAATAAAATAATCAATTAATTTTTTGCCGGCGGCCATTTTTATTTGGTTGATAAGATTTTTCCTATTGTTTTAAACGAACTTTCTTTTTTAATGAAAGCACAACAAAATCTTTTATAGCTTATCAATTTTTAAAATCACTCGTAATTCAGTTGTTAAAACAATTCATTTTGTTAAAGCATAAATAAATAAATTAGGAACCAGGAACAGGGACTCATGTACTTACGTACAAATTTCAACCATTATTTGGTTTGGCCTTGTCTCAAATGCCTAAGAGTTAGTTCCGGATAGACAAAGATTGTTCCGAAACCGTAAAAGGCTATTCTTTTTGGTTTTAGTTGAAAAAGGCTGGAGTCTAATCCCAAACTCTTGATATAACAGTTCTAAACACTCAAGACACTTTCACACAACAAGAAACCATAAATTAGATAGAACAGGTTAACTTTTTATTACTCCAATATTGTAGCCTTTTGCAAAAGTAATATATATATATCTTAATTATTTGCAAGCACTTGGTTCCCATTGCAAGACGACTCCATGTAAACGTATTTAAACCACAGTAATACTTAAAACAAATACAAATTCAATATCCGTTAATGACTAAATATTATAATTACCTAGAAATACGGGTAAAAAGAATAATCACAAACGGAAGATATACAGCCGTGGCATCCTAATGCAAAATTTAGAAATTATGTATTCTCAAGTAATGAAGTTTTAATTTACTTAATTAACTACTTCGTAAGTTTGCTATCAAATGTGGACACTATGACGCTTCTGCTTTTGTTTTACGAAGTATTTTCGCATCCAAACTGATAACATTTACTGTCATTGTGAAAAATTTTAACTTATGGAAAAAAGTAAGAGATTCAAAATACAGAGTTTCGAAATTAAAAATTTGATATCGAAATTTCGAAAACAGGCGCCATGATAAAAATGGCTATCCACCATTAAACATTGTCATCAAATGACTTAGAAAGAGAAACAGAAATCATTGGGCTATCAGATCAATACGGCGAGAACAAAAAGGATCAGTTATTGAACTTTCCCATTTGCTCAAGTAAATATTTCTGGACAACCGTTGAGAAAGCGGAAAATTTTAAGTACTATCTCTACTGATGGCAGACAAAAAACTAGATATTGAAAGTCGAATTAGCAAAGCAAAGTCTGCATTTGGAATGCTGCCCCAAAAATGGAAAAACCGCTCAACAAACAAAGGGACCGGCCTGTGATTGTTCCGCAGCAAGGAGCCCTCTTATATAGGTTGGTTAACAAGTACGCCGACTGAAATAATAAGTTTTTTCAATAAGAGCGCTACAAAAGTTTTTTTTTTTAATAAAACTATAAAATTCTTTATACCTGTGAAAGTACGTTCGATGCCATTATGTACGGACCTCGATTTCTTTTCCATGGCCACCACGGGCACGCTTGCAGAAGTCCAGACGCTGAACCCAATTTTCTATGGTTTTCAAGTATAAATCGGCCGATACTGCTGCAATTTCATGTTCGATATTCGTACGAAGTTCATCAATCGTGCGTCGACCATAGACTTGACGTAGCTCCACAGAAAATAGTCTAACGGCGTCAAATCGCCCTACCGAGGTGGCCAAGCGACTGGACCATTCGCTGTGTGACTTGTGGCGTCGTCAATTGGGGCCAAAAATATTCGGTTATCATTGAATGGTAGCATTCCCCACAGTAACGTGCCGGCCTTGATCATCACGTAAGAAGTACCGCACAATGACAACGCCGGTCCATAAACCACACCAAACCGTAACTTTTTCAAGATGCAATGATGACTCATGGAGTTCGTGTGGATTGCTGCCTGACCAATACCAATTCAGCTAGAAATGAGCCTCATCGCTGAAGATGATTTTTCGATGAAAATCCGAATCATTTTCAAGTTGTTGCTTAGCCCAAGTCACGAACATACGACGCTTCTGGTGTTCAAGCGGCTTCAGTTCTTGTGTCAATTTAATCTTGTATCTTTTCGTAAAATTCGCCACAACCACGTCACAGAGATGCCCAGCGCTTGAGAACGATGTGTGAGAGACACATTTGGACTTTCTGCAACTGAAGCCTCAGCGGCAGCAATATTCTCGACATTACGGGCACTTCTTTGTCTCACTGGCACGGGAACATTTTGTACTGTGCCTGTGGATTCAAATTTTTCCACTACACGCTCAATTGTTAATCTGTTAGGACGATTATTACGACCATAAATTGGACGTAGCGCTAGTAACGTTGAGGCCACAGACTCCGAATTTGGGAGTAAATTTTAATAATTTCGACTCGTTGTTGGATCGTATATCTTTCCATCATGAAATGGCAAACCCTACTGAAGAGAAATGTCAAAAGAGTGGCAAGAAATATGGCGTCGTTTGCTATCCCTGTCGCTCTACTTTTGTAGTGTCCCTGTTGAAAAACCCTTTACTTGGTGAAGAAGAGGAGTTAGCACAACTGGTAAGAGTTGGAAAAGCTGAAATACATATAACACAGGGACAGTGCACGATGGCGATGGCGTAAGAGTAAGTCAGGCTCAATCCCTTTCCATATGTTAGATAACCTAATAGGGTCTGTTTTAACCTAAATGAGCACGACATCTATCTTAGAATTAAGATGAATCGAATGTGTTGACGCTTAAAGTTTTCTTAAATCTATTACTATACAGTACACGTTTAACTTATCAAAAAGACAAATTTGTTACATATTATTTGACCAAAGTCAATAGTTTAATTTCATGTCATCGAATGTAACTAAGTGCCCCTAGCACAAAAGGGGTATTATAGGTAGCCTAATCTCGATTGAAAATCCACAAACGAAAACAGCCCAAGCATTCACATTAAACTAGCCAACCGAATCGACTAGCTGTCATCGAGCAAATAGCCGTTCAAAGGTTTTGATGCCGCAATGTTGTTACGAGATCAATATTAATTGACCAACACAGGGTAGCACGTGTGTTGTTGTTGTTATTGCTATATAGATACACCTTTGACTACAAAGAGCTATTATAAGCTACCCTGTGTTACTATGTTGTGCTGAAATGATGATAGTATATTTCTTGGAAGTAAACACATTGAGAACAAGCAGGACCTTTACGACATCAGATGGGGGCTATTACACATGTTCTATTCCATTTATATGACACATTAGATACGTCGGATAGGTGTAATGTCAGAGAAGTGACAAGTTAACAAGTTTGTTCAGGTGGTGGTGGTCGTGTGGAATAATCTGAAATTTAATTACAATCACTTTTTGCAAAGTTAACACAATCTGTGAATTTTCAGAACTATAAGGCCAAGGTCAGCAGAAAAACTAATAGTAGGTACTATCTGAAGATGAGATGAAATGTCCTAATTTATTAGGAAAAGTAAAAGTCTTATTAAAAATTTAAAATAAGTAAATCAGCTAATGATTGCATAGATGGATTCTCTTCAACAAATATAGTATCCACTGTTTAAGAATATTTTTTATTTATTTTTGGCTAGTTCAAGTTTTTTACTGTTTCGAAAAGAAAAGTTTTCGTTTCATTTTTTTAAATATAAAATTTCATAATTATTCCTGAGGGTATGACTTACCCACCTAACCTAACCTACAACAAAATTGTGTTAATATACTGATGATTGAATCATAGATTTTATTATAGGCGTGCTCTGCCAGTACTTACATATGGATCCGAGACTTGGGTGCTCAGTAAAAGACACTCCAACCTCTTAGTCGCGTTCGAGTGAAAAGTCTTAAGGAGAATTGTTAGCCCATATGTGAGGAAAGACTATTCCGGAGACGGTACAATCATGAATTGTACGTAATCTACCTTGAAGCAGGTTCCTCCGCGCATGAGCGAAGAGGAACCGTCTCGGAAAGTCCTTTGTGGTACATTCTATGGAAGACGGCAGCGTGGTAGACCATGCTTGCGCTGGAGAGATATCGTAGACTAGGACGCCGAAGCCTTGGGGTACGCAACTGGATGGCGTCGGCTCGAGACCGAGATAGGTGGAGAGACTTGTTGAAGGTGGATACTGCTAAACTTCTTTTATTGACTAAGCTTGGTTCTACCTTTGTATATATAAACTATAGTACTATCATGGTGGAAGTCGAATGGGGCGACATCTAATATACCTCTGCAACCCTAACTCAAATTCAAAGAGGAGATATTTTGTAGACATTTTTTTTGCCAGTGTGGAGTGTAGAATATAATATTTTAAGAAAGAGAAGGCATATTGAGTATTTAGGAGAGTAGGAGTGAATAAGGGAGAATATAAGGAAATGGCTATAATGAAAGAAAAGATAAATGGGAATAAGGGAACATCTGTTTGGATTTCGTTTTTTTACATTTTTTTTTGGTGGGTTTTGATAGTTGTTGTTGGTTTTGTTTACATTTTTCTGTCGTTATTTTGCAGGTACTTGGTACACAAAGAGATGGAGAAAATTGACAACGTTGCTTTGGTTTTCGTTATTTTTGTTGGTATTTTTGAAGTTATAAAATAAAAACATTGTGAGGCACAATGCTGGGCAACAAAACATCGCCCAACGAAAAGAATATGAAATGTTTTATTTTATTTTTTCAGTTTCAATGGTAGATGACAGGGAGGTAATTTAAGAAAGATTATTAAAAACGCCTGACTTGACGTCAGGTTTTTAATAACATAGTAAGTATTTTGTTTTTGAAGTTATATGCTTCTAAAAATTTTATAAATGTACATATACCTTCATATGATTATAAAAAATCAAAAACTATCTAAAATTCACGAAAAAGGTAAAAAACATCAATTTTGCAATTTTCGACTTTTTAACTTTTAATAAATAATAAAGTCTTAAATAATGTTTTTCAAAAGTTCTTGTTAAATTTTTATAATTTAAACGCAGACAAGTCATAAATGATGTTTGCTATGTGTTTATGAAAACCATTTAGAATTTTAAAGAAAAATAAAAAAAATGTTATATAAGAGTTTTTTTTTATTGTCAGGTAGTCAGTACCTACCTACGAATTTAGTGAAAATTAGGATTTTTTATCATTTTTTTTGTATTTGTTAATTTTTTTTGTAGAAACACATAGGTAAACTAGTTAAAGACTAGTAAACGTTTAAATCATGAATTTAAAGCCAGTAGATTTAAAATAACATCGGTTATATGATTCACTTATGACAATTTCAAGAAAAATCTTACGAAATTTGTTTAAGTGCTGCTTACGACAAGCTTTCATTTCAAAAGTTCTTGCTCGATTTTAATTATTTTAACACACACTAGTCTTAAATTGTGTACTGTGTGTGTTTTTGAAAACCATTTTAAATTTTGACAATAAAATAAAAAAATAGCCATATAGAACTATTTTGTGCATTTTCAGGTACTGCACTGAAATCAAGAAATTGTTGAATTTATTAATTTTTTCGATTTTTTTTTAAATTGAATGTGAGATTGAAAAAGCAATGGAATGTTATAGTTTGCATTGTGTCTCTTGTTAATAATGTTAATCCATGTATTTTAGAAAATACAATACAGAAAATTTGAAAATTTAATTTTTTTAAGTACCCCACATCTTTTAAAACATACTTACCTACCTACTGCTCGTAGTTATTATTTTTGTTTTTTAAGAACTCAACATTTTTTTTTTGAAGAACAAAATCCTTTAAAAATGTATTCTGTAAGTAAGCAAATCTTTCAATCTTCGCTTTAAAAATTTCAAAAAATTAATTTGTAGGTACCTACCCACATATGTACCTGCATATACCTACTTACTTACAGATTAAAAAAAAAGTTAAATAATATTCCTATAGCTTTTTATATATGGGCTTTGTGCTGTGTGCATATAAAATCAGAGAAATATTATTTAATTATTCTCATTAATTTTCTGAGCTTCATTCATAGGTAGTTTTAGATTTTTTTGCTTGATTTGTAAGATTTCAGGAAAGATACCTACCTACTTATATTGAAATTTGTATTTTATAATTTTCATTGTAGGTACCTAATGATAATGGGGTTCTCACTTACAGACAATCTACCTAACGACCTAACCAGCTACAATAATAAGTTACAAAAAACAATTTAATTGTCAATCCTGAAATCTTCAAAATAAAACAAAACACAAATAATTACCCACCCTCAAAATCTTGCCATTGATTTCAATGCATTCAAATTGGAATAAAAAAAAATTCTTATATGATTTGAGGGTGGGTATTCCTGTTCGTAGATTGTTAAAGGTCAATTTTGTCTAATGCAACCAGGTTGAATCGATATTTGCATTTTCTTATCGCATGGAAACTTGCGCAAAGTAATTATTTTTATTTAAAAGAAATTTAGAAAAAGCTAGTTGAAAAAAAATAATAATTTTCCGGTCGGCCGTTTTGCCGACGGCAAAACATATTAATTTTTTATTCACTTCAACACAAGAATTTTTTTAGTCTAATTCTTAGTTAATATCTTTATTGTTATTTTTATTGTTTCAACAGGAAAATTTCACTTAAAAACAATAGGTATAAAAAGTTATTTTACAAGAAAAAAAATTATTAATTTATTTGTTTATTTGCAAATATCGATTCAACACAACACAACACAATTATTGCACCACATGAACTTCTTGGTATTAAATTAATTTTGCAAAAGCAAAACCATTGTTTTATTTTTTTAGAATATTAATGACAATTAAAAATTTCACAATAAAATTGAAAACCACCCCCAAATGCAACCAAAAAAATGAACAGTCAAATAATAACAAAACCTAAAGCTATAGAATTATGTATGCACATATACATATTCTACCTTGCACACTGAAAATAAAGCACAGAAAAAAAAAACTAAAAAATGAGAAAAATCAGAGTGAAGTAGATATGAAGGTCAGACATATATTTTTTGCTCGCCAGCATGAAAAGAAAAAACAGATGGCATTTTTTCTTATTCTTTTTGACACTTCCTTTTAATTTTGCATTCCTACAACCAAAGAAAATAGTATTGTCTTCTCGCTCCTACTCCCAATCGCCGTCGTTCGAAAAATTCCCCTACAAAAAGTCTACACCTAAAAAAAGAGCTGACAGCAGCGCCACCACCAGTACCTCTGCAACCCTAAAAAAAACTCGCCATGATAGTACTATAGTTTATATATACAAAGGTTCTACTAATTCAAATCAAGCTAGTAGTATGTATTAAAAACTCTGTAAACCGAATTCTTGATATAATATTTTCTTCATGACCTCGCTCATGCTCATACTTTCGTTCTGGAGTATAATTCTGGCTTAACTAACAAAGATAATAGAGATATCTAACTAAAATAGCTACCATCCATTCCTGGTAATTTTCTTAGACTTAATCTGTCATCTTAATGATGAGATTAACAGAGCTGTGACAAGCTGTCCACTGTTTCAATTTTTTGTATTTGTTTGTTCTATTACTTTTTTTAAATTTTTTGACGGATGACCATTGTGAAAAATATGATTAAGTAAAATTTCCACCCTTTACATTTTCTCTAATCATTTTTTTTTATAATTAGTGTGCACTAAAGGGGATTTTATGTACCCTTTATATGTCAGAGACAGTGCAAGCTTTAGGTAATTAGTAGGGGATTTGAAAGGAGATGTCGGTGAACATTAGTCTTGAATTTCAGTTCATCACAATGAGAGGGAAAGACAGAGCGTGGAAGAGTATTCCACATTCACGTAGTACGGCTAAAGAACGAATCCCTGTACTTGACAGTACGACCGAAGTTGGGTTCAATAGTAAACTGATGAGCATTCCTGGAAGCGCGGCTATTATGGTTGAATCTTTTAAGGGGAGGAATGCAACTGGCTACTTCATTAGAGCAACGATAAAATAATGAGAGGCAGGAAACGTTACGTTGGTGTTCCAGTGACGTAAAAGTATCAATGATGTTCCTTCCTCCGATCATTTTGAAGGCGGCTCGTCTTTGTATACTATCCAAGAGGTTTAAGTAAGTTGCTGAAGCACCAGCCCAGAGATGGGAGTTATACTCAAGCTTTAGACATATATAACTTTTATAAATAATAGCCAGATCAGAAGGAGAAAAGAATTTCTTGCATCTCCAAAGGAAACCTAAACATCTTGCGGCATTTTTGGTGGGGTTAGGTATGTGATCATTCGAAGCATTAAATTCTACGCGATTTCTTAATCCCCATTGTACAATGCTATCTAAGTCAGAATTTAATGTACTTATCATATTTAGCAGTTTCAGTTCCACGTCCGAAGAGCAGGGATGTGAATCTGGAAACGAATATGAAAAGCTAAGGGTGCTATCGTCAGCAAAACAATTTATGAAAATGAGAAAGAGGGTCGGAGACAAAGCAGAACCCTGTGCACATCAGCAGAAAATATTTTCAATTTTACAAAAATGACCATCATGAAAAATCTAGACTTTAAAAAATTTCAAAAACAATTTGTCAAAAATGAAATTAGCTATTCTGGATTTCAATTTTGGAAATATTATCCCTAGTTTAAAGGTAAAAGAGTAAGCATCAAGATTACTGTTCAATTCCGTTCTCTTTGAAAATGATCTAAATTTGTTACTGTGCTTTCAAAACAAATATATTTTAATGCCATTATTACCTACGTTCGTACAAAAATTATTATTTTGTACTGCTTTTGAGGAAAATACAACATAAAGCTGCTAAATAAAAAACTGACTAAAATCGTTGATTTATTGATTTTTGAAAAGTAATATTTAGAACAACTACTGCTCCAATTTTTAAAAGCTTAAATAATTACTAAGCTTATTAGTAAGTTTTACTTTGGCCATTTATATTTATTAGTTATTACATGTGACAACAATAATCGAAGTAATTATTTGTAGTATGAATGAGTAAAACGATTAATCAACTATGAATCACATTAAATTTATTTTCACCTTGATACTTGTAAAATTCGTGATCTAAAATACCTACAACATATTTATAGATTGTGTCATATTTATCGGCCAGGCTTATATTATACTAGCAGGGGTAGAATAGTAATGCGTACTGCATTGTTTTAACCAAATTAATTCATATCAGGTAAATTGTTCTTTGTACAGACTAGGGCTCTTGCTATAGGTGCTCAAAAATACTCCCGAATTTAAAATTCAATGTTAATATCGAAAGTTCTTCAACATGATAAATTCTTCTTTTTGTATTTCAAGTTGGAAAATATATTTCCTGATAATTGTATCGGGCTTATAAACTTGTCTTTGAACATTGATCTAAACTCGTTTATTCACTTCTTAATGATGTCAGTTGCTTGATTACATTAAGTAGTTGGTTTGCAGCAATAATTAACAAGTTCAAAAGCGCAAAGCCATTGATGAATAATGTTAGAAGAAGTTTCTATAAGTAACGCAAAACTTTAGAATTATTTGAACCTACTCTAAGCACATAGGCGAAATAGTAAGTGGGTCTAACGGGTTTGGTTATAGGTTTTATGCCAAAAAATAACCAAAATCTAGACCCGCCATACAGCTGGCATTCCACGTTGTAACCGGTGTATTTTTAAAGGCATAAAACTTCGAAATGGAATAAAACAAATATATGAATTTCAAAATTGACTTTATTGAAAAGATAATCTTTTGGCATTATAATAAGAATATGGTAAAATATGATTTCTATATTATGACCGCCTGGTTGGCTTGAATCTGTAAGTGTCATTTTCGATCAATTTTTCCAACATTTATGGCCGTAGGTATATCTGCAATATCGGGGTTAATGTTGTCTTCCAATTGGTCGATATGGGTTAACAGAAGTAACTTGCCTACAGGAAATACTCTAGAGGTGTTAAATTGCAGGATATTGGAGGGTCCGAAACGTGAATGCAATAATTCATTGTATCATGAGCTCTGTGACATGTTGGGCTGTCTTCTTGAAACCACAGCTTCTGCACATTATGGTTGTTCAATTGAGGAACGAAAAAGCCACTAATAATGGCTCTATAGCCATGATGGTCAATGGTCACAAATAACCATTGGCCAGCATCATGATTCCACCAGCCCATAAAGCACACAAAACAGTCAGTTTTTCAGCATGTAACGGATGTAACGGAGGATTATCTTAACTCCAAATATGGGAGTTTTATTTATTGACGTAGTCATTCAACTAAAATTGATCATTCTGCATACATACATAATTATAGCCGATTTTCAAAATTTAATTTTAGATTATTATTATGATTTTTAGGATGAAGGATCGATGAAGGCGATTTTTTTGTAATAAATTTCTAAATTTTGTTCTTAAAAATACTTCCAAAATCAAATCTGCTGTATATTTTTACCCGCGACTTTTGATATAATATTACTGCAAGATTTGAATTCGTAAAAAAAACATGAACATTGAAAAATCAAATCACATTTCTTTTTACAAACTTTTAATAAAGAACAAATAATACCAAATTTCATTAAACAAGGGATGTTAAATTTGGATAGTTGTTATCATCAGTATATGTGAATTGGGAGTCAACCCTCAAAAAACAGATCTTGTCCTTTTCACCAGGAAATAAAGGGTTTTTCAATAGGGACGCTACAAAATTAGACCGATAGCGACAGCAAACGACGCCATATTTTTTCCCGCTCTCTTGACATTTCTCTTCAGTAAGGTTTGCTATTTATCATGAAAAGATATACGAGCCAACAACGAGTCGAAATTATTAAAATTTGCTTCCGAAATTCGGCGTGGTCATGCGAAAGAAATTGAGTTCCATACATATTGGCATCAAATGTACTTTCACATGAATAACGAATTTCATTAATATCCATAACCGTTTTTGTTTTATTTAAAAAAAAAAACTTTATAGCGCTCTTATTGAAAAACCCAAAATAAAATTCCGCATATTGACCCTCCTTCTATTAAAGGCACTCCATTAACTTTTACAGACAGAGCCAAATATTTGGGTCTAATATTAGACAAGAAGTTAAAATAGAAACCTAATGTTCAAGAAAGAGCCATGCAAAAAAGCCATTGGCAACAAATCGGGTTTTCAACGTCGTATAACACTCTGGCTATAGATCTCGGTCATTAGGCTGATTCTCACATAATGGTGTGTCTGTATGGTGGACTGCTCTGGACACAGCCACAAATCGTGATAAATTAAGCAAGGTCCAGCGATCAGCAAGTCTGTGGATAAGTGTATCACTCCGCACAACTACCTCCGCAGCCCTTGATGTGTTGCTCCATCTGACACCCTTAGACATATTCTGCAAACATACAGCTGTTAGCACTGCCATCCGTCTCAAAGCTTCCACACAGTGAATCAACAATGAAATTGGTCACTCTGTCATTCCGAACCTACGAGGAACAATCCCTAGGTACTTCGACTACACCATTCCGCGACTTCAGTTTGGCAAGAACTTTCAGGTTTCAATACCCTCAAGATCAGTCTGGGAAGATTCCTTGAAGATGATTGCGTTTACTTTTATACCGATGGATCAAAAACTGATGACGGGGTGGGTTGTGGGGCTGTACTCCAACAAGCTTATATTAAGCCTATCCTTCCGTCTTCCTAATCATTGTGTTCCAGACGGAAATTCTAGCGATCAAAGAAGTTCTGTCTTGGCTTAAAGAAAACGTGATATCAACCACTGATATTCGCATTTTCTCTGACAGCCAAGCTGCTATTAAATCTCTTGATTCTGTCTCCATAAACTCATTGACAGCCCTCAACTGCCGATCATCTCTCGTGGAGATGGTACAGCATTGTAACATTCACCTTGCGACAAAGCAAATCTGGCCACTGTTAAATCTGAGTCGATCTAGATAGCTCCGTAATTGGTGTCATTATAGGACACTGTCTAATTGGGAAGCACACAGCAAGGCTAGGTGTTTTCTCTAACGACTTCTGCAGAAGCTGCATGGGTGAAGAGGAGGAAGAAACAACTACTCACCTTCTCTGTACATGCCCTGCTCTATCTCAAAGATGTAGGCTTCACTTGGGAGAATACTTTTTCAATGATCCCAGCGATATGTCTTGTTAACAAAGACATAAAGTGTCTCTAACGCTTCATAAGAAGCTCCAAATGGTTCAACGACTATGGAGGAAAATCTCTAAATTCATGTGGCATCACAATGGGCCAATCCTGGCATTGTGTCAGTTTATACTGACAGCTACGTCAACCTTACCTAACCTATCACCAGTGCAACTGTTATCACCAAAATAAAGCCAGTGAATTTTTTTTTATTATTATTAAAATGAAATATTAAACGGAACTTAAATCTTGAAACCTTAACCTTTGGCCTTATGTATCTAAACAAAAAAAAACAGTACTATATTAATATTAATAAGCATTAATTATTCTCTGCCTACCTCAACTCTTATAAAATATTCTTGTTAAAACATTTTAACAAAAACATATATCTACGCGTATTTTTTGAATATTAATCCCAAGTCACAACAACCTGAAAACGAAAGTGAATGAAATAAATAAAGAAAAACATTACACAAACGAAAAGTACATCAATATTCTCAAACATAAACTATAAGCAAAAAGAATTTATATCGTTTAACTGAGGTAGCTTGTTCTAGTCTCAGTTACTCAAAGCCTCTCAAGATTGACAGTCAAGTCGTTATACATAGAGCTGATACCGACCGACAGACTATAAAGATTTATGATATTAAACAACTATTTATCAATTCAATAACTACCTCCATCAACCCTTACACACACTTATAGCAATTGCAATATTGTAAACATTTGTTTCCGATTATAAGACGGAAGAGAAGAAAAACCGGATACACTGCGAAGATATAAATAATAAATAATAACATACTAAATTTATCAAGACAATTCATGAGTTTTTATTCAAACCTGTATCGCGTACCGCATCAAGTCGCAAACGCAAATTACTGCACAGCCATCAATTAAGCTTAATCGCAACTATAGTATAGGTACACAACAGTTACACGCCCGCCCGCAAACCCGAATTGGATTCAAGCTCAATGATACAAGTACCTACGAGTATCAAAGCTATACAAATACTTTAGCGAATGCTAATTGACTTTGGACGTATAGTCGAGTTGTAGTTGATGTCAGCTTTGTCGTTTTCATTGTCGTCGTCGTCGTCGCAGTCGTTGTCGTTGTCGTTGTCGTCGCTAAGATGTTTTTGTTATTGCTTATGGAGCTTCTAAACTAAAACGCGATCACAACGACCCCTGATACAATTTATAAATACTTCGGACTTTTATATTTTGGTTCTATTAAAGTTAAGAGTGGTGTTAAGTGAAATAGCCTAGAGTCAGTTACAAAAATAGCAGCGACCGAGATTACCACTGAATAGTGTTCGAATTTAATTTAAAAAAAAAAAAAAAAAAACGCCGGCTTCCAATTTTTATTAAGAATTTGTCGCGGGTTGGGTCGGGTCGGTTGACCTATTGAAATGTCTTCTAGTTCGTTGCTAAGTGCATTAGTGAGTTGTTTTTTAGCGGTCTTCGTTAATGGCAGCCTTCAAATGGTGCATAATTCCAGGTTAGTATTTATAGAAACAGAAAGTATATACGAGTACATAAATAGATGAAAAGCAATTTCAACGACAACGGTAAACTATGTGCATTTCAAACCTTGCAACATGCCAAACTCAGAAGTGCGTGTGTAGAATAATGGCGGCGGTGGCGTGCGGGTGACGGTAGTGAGATTTTCAGATTTCTCGGTTTTGATAAGAATTGACTGAGTGCATGCCATGATTATTAATTAGAAACTGAAATTTGTTTGTTTTCGGGTTCTGGTGATGATGATGATGGATGAATAATTTTGGTGCGAATTCACACGAATTTGTGGTAATTTATAGAGGGCGCCAAAATTTTCTTGCAGAATCACCATCACTGATAATAACAGAAATTTAATAGTGTTTACATAATTGAGACCGTTTGTATTTGCGACAGCGCTTGCTGTAGGGAAACACTACAACCGGAAATATTTCATTTGAAATTGATTTCGATATTTGCATTTTAATGTATGTTGGCTTACAGTGAAAAAATTGTAGAATTGAGTTTAAATAAATTCACAATAAAGGACGACATTTAAGGAACTTCATATACGTAGTCAATTGATTGCATTGAACGAGCATTTCACGAGAGAAAAAAAACCTAGATATTCAATTTTTGAAAAATTAATTTATTAATTTAATATTTTAAATTTGTGACAATTACCAACTACTGGCCTAAAAGACGACACTGACTCCAGAGTACAAACTTTGAAAACTTTCGCTAAATCTTTCTTACATTTTTTTGTCACCATTCGTTTATGATCCTCGAAGGGTTGGTGTTCTAACTCTGTAAGTAGCAAAATATCAAATTTCAAAGCTCTCTATTCCGAAATGTTGTATTTTCAAATTCTGTAAATCTGATGTCCAGTTTCCAGCTTCGAAAACTTCTGCAAGCTCTTTTTTGCATTTTTTTTAACTTTTCGTAAAGTTGGGGTCATAATTCTCCGTAAGTAGCAAAATTCGCATTTCAAAATTCTGTATTCCAAAATGTTGTAGGTTTCTTAAAATTCCGAAATTCAGTTTTGAAAAAAATTCTGTTGAGCATGCAAAAATTCTGAATTCAAAAATTCGTATGCCAAAATTCAATTAAATTCAAAATCAAAAGAAAATTTGTTTTGACAGTGCAAAAAAGTGCACAAAATAATTTTTTTTGTAATAATTCACACAAACTGAAAATTGATCGAATTAAAAATGTCAAACTTGTTTTAGAAAAACTACATTCACGAAAAATAAATATCAATACCAAAATATTCGCCCAAATTTCATTTGGGTAGAATGGAAATCTATACTGGAATTCAAGTGTCGGGGCTTTGTATAAGATTAACCTAAATTTTATCCTGACTTATTTTAAAAACAACTTTGATATTTTATTTGCGTTTATGTCACGATGCTCTGAGATCCAACGAACGGTAACTGTATTTGAAACGCTGAGTGATCTCAGTTTCAGCAGATCATTAATTTCGACTTTGTGACAATGCAGGAAATATCGCTTGGCTGTCAATGAAAATGTCAATATTTGTGTTGACTAAGGATTGTAGGTGTTAAGACTTCTTGGGAACTGCAAATGCTTCTGCTTGGAAATACTCGTACCTCTATATTTAATTAAATTAACCTCTTTTAATTTACATATATAATACATGATATATAAAAAAGGGAAATATGTTATCTACTTTGTATAATTAGTATTAAGTTTGAAAGGAGGTATCCTAATCGTACTTTTTGAAACTTCAGCGAAATTCCTTAAAACTAAATTTGAAACCCACAAATAGGTAACTAGCTCCTTTTTGGTTTTAATTATATATGTTTCCTCATGCTTAGCCCATATTGACCTTCCTTTTCAACCATACAACAATTACCATTAACCATAATATACCTACCTGACTTGCTAAAAATGTTTCCTGAATATTTTCAAATATTTGCCGAACTTAAACTTCAAGTACTTGACCTAATTCTTGTCTGAATATTTAGAAAAAAATAAAACCTTTTTTCCAAAAAATTAAAAGAAGACCAAATTAAGATTATCTCTAACAATTTCCGTATGTTCGCCCACTCCTGACACTGAAATACTTTCGTACCATCACCATTACCATCACCAACAAACAGCCCACACTCTACTTCTTTCCCATTACGGCTTTAATTTGAATGCTGATTGCTGTCTCGGCATTTGAACGTAATCACGTTCCTCACTTCAGAAATGCCCTATTTCTTTTTTTTTCAAGTGATTTTCATCCCCCCAAGTATACTCGTATCTGTGTGTCAAGGATAAACATAGCACATTCGGGTGCTGCCTTCTTTTGCGCTGCTATACCTGCCAGGAGGACACAGAGACAAGTCAAAATGCGTTTTGTCACCTGTGTCAAAGTGATATTATCCCACTTCTGAAATAGATGACATTAAATAGAGGATAAAGTCCACACAAAGTTGTGCCGTGTATTTAAGAGGCCTATAGCAACGGCTAGGACTAGGGGTAGATGAAGCTAATGGCAATAAATGAATGAAAAAATAAATAAGTCTTCCTTATCCGGTATATCCAAATTGATCTGTAATTTTATTTATCCGCTTCTGCGGCAATTTTGCCGTACAAACAAAAATTCCCCAACTCCATCAATGACAAAGAAACATTCACCCTCTTTTTATAAAGAACGCTGTCAATTCTCTGGGCACGCAAAGAAATCGTAAAAACCAAAGAACTCCAGGAGCTGAGCATAAATTGATAAACAAGCCCATTTTTGGATGAAGCTTTTTTCACACTTTGGATGATATTCAGTATTCACTGTTGAAAGTAAGGGTTGAGGAACGATGTAAAACTGTATGTGGAAGGGGTGTCGAATAAACAAAGCTAGACAATAAATTTGTTTATCTTGAATTAAATGGGGTGGCATTAGAAGCTTGTGGGTTGGTAGAGTGTATGGTTGGCCTGGCTGGGTAGATAGTGTGGTGGGCAGGCGGAATATAAGTTGCGTGTCTAGAAATCATAATTTTTGCTTGGGACAGCTCAAAGCCTGTTTAAGTGCGGTTATGGTTATCAATTTAATTGCCATTCCATGAAAGGAAAATGTGGAAAAAAGTGTGGTATTTCCTGCAATTAAGCTCCCCACTGATGAGCGATAAGCTTGGGTATGCTTTGAATCAAGGACTTGCAAGTAAAAATGTTGTTCATTTGGCTGTGGGTATAAAAGTTTGGCCTTTGAAGAAAGCAGAACGGGGTCTTTGCATGGATGTAATTATAGGAATAATCAAAATAAAACATGGAATTTCAAGTAGCTCTGGAGCAATCAAACGCAGAGAAAGCTGATGGAATAGACGGAATCAAGTTTGGGAATGCAAAAGTAGTTTGGTTTTATGTTTTTTTTTTGTGGAATTGGTTAGGTGAGATTTATTTGCGTATTATTGGTAATTTGGAAGGAATGGGTGTTGTACTGAGGACCTGGTGTTAAGTTTGAGTGACTTCGACACGTTAGAACTAATTTATGCAAATAGCAGGTATATATGTAATCAATAGCCAACAAATTAACAATTTTTTACAGTTCTGTTAAGTGTTTTTGTAGGTGGCCCTAATCTCTATTTTTGAAGAAAGTGGTATTTTTCGTTTTAATTCCAGTTCTTCCATTTTTGTTTTGTTTTTGCTTTAATCTGTTTTAACCAATTTTTTCCTAGATTTCGATTGATTTTGAATGCACAAACAATTTAAGAGTAGTTTTGAAAACTTTTTCACAAAAGCCAAAGCTGACCTTTTTTGTTTTTGCTTTATTGCGTATGAGTCCAATGATTTCAGCCTATATCTTGCCACCCATGTTTTCATTTGATGGATTTCCATGCTTTTAGGAGTGAGTAAGCAGATGTCATCTACTTTGTACGGCTGTGATTGCGTAGTCCACTGAATTCATCCATTTCTAGTCGATAAATCTGGGTGCAAAACATTACTAATTAGTAATTAGTAAAACTATTGGCGAAATTATACAGCCCTGCCTTGCTCCACTTTGGATGTCAAAGTCCTCTGTTAAACTTCCATTATGAAGAGCATGACATTTGTAGCCCTGATAATAGCATCCTTCGCTGAGAAAGCCAGATAAATTTCTTATTGATACCGTTTTATAATAGAGGGAAGATCCAGTGCAGAAACCTTCTTGTTCGTCGTCAAGCATATCTTCGAAATGGTCTTTTATTTGCTGCAGGACGTTTTTTTTGCTATTGTCTAGGGTAACACGCAAATTCCTCGTCAGAGAGATCGAGCTCCATTGGAGTTTAACACTCTAATCCGGAACCTAGTTCTTAGGAGCATGTCACTTAAAGACTCTCAGGAAATCATGCTTTTGATACCTGTTTTGGAGAGCAGCAACTGATTTCCCAAGGGCTTTCCAGATACTTTTCCAGATTAGAGTAAGAGTAGTACAGTGCTATTATTTGGAGACCTAAACTTTCCCGAGTTTAGCTATTGCACTTTCACCAACTCCTCCATGTTATACAGCTAGAACTTCTTCTCTATTTTGAGGACCTTCGTTCCTGTCTTCGAGAAGCGTCTTTACATTCTAGAAACCAATCTTTGTCTGGGTACGATATCCAAAAGTCTTCAACGTGTTACCGTTCCTTATCCTAAGCGTATAATTGGTTTCGGTAGCGGTCAAATTTCAGTTACGAAGGTTAACTTCCTCAACCCTTCCTAGAAAGCTAGGCCTTTCGTACCTTGTAATTTGAACTTATTTACGTATAAAGGGATATGCAATCACTTGCCGGAAGAACACCACAAAGAATTTAAACAAGTTCTTCATTGTGTATTGCTGCGCTATTTTCTAGGCAGTTCATTTCTGTTCGCGAAAAAAGCGATTAATTGACTCTGATTAATTTGAATCTAGATAGCTGCCATTTTGTTAATCGAAAGTTTCTGTGGAAAAAAAAACTTGTTGATCAGCAATTTAACTCCTCTAAAGGTTTACTTTCTTCTCACTAAACAAATAATCTGTAAAGCATTTTCAAATGAAGATTAAAATGTTGAAATTTGAATCTCAAACAATGTTCCCATCCGCTTGTTTCATTTACATTCTATACAAACTGAAATCAATGGGATCACATACAAAAAAACAGTCCTACGAAATTTTACTAAATTTTGAATCACCTAGTTGTCAAAATGTTCGACATTGATATCTCTCTCTATTCGAGATCTCAGTTTCAATAACACAAAGTCATCAATTTCCAACATCATCCTGCCTCTCGTTCACTTCCGTAAAATGTATGCCATATCATATATATCTCTACCGAACTCAATTAAATTCTCAAAGAACATCAACACCCAACTATCATCATCCAAACCAAAGCTCTCATGTCCTACTTCTCTGCCTCTAAATTTGAGAGAATGCTTGCTTAAAATCCTTTTCTGAGATTTAATCAAATCCTGTGCCGGAAATAAAATCGACATATGTTAGAATCATCATGTACCTACTGTATAACTTGAGTGGTGGAGGAGTATTGGAAGTAGCACACCACACCCCCTTTTTATGCTTGCATTCATTCATTGTTTCCATTTTCTGTCTCTTTAAAGCCAGAATGAGAACCATCAGCTAACAAGCTCTCAGCTTCCGTTAGATCCGATGAGGGTTATTAGAGACGGCGGAACGAAAGTCAATAATGACATAGTCCAGCTCCTAGTACAATCAATGAACACATCTGCATCAATGGTTACAGCAGCAATAGCAAAAGCAACAGTATCAGGGAAGCCATCAACGGCTTTCGGGAACGACCATCATAGCCAACTGCGACGATTACGTCGGGATGACAACGTGAAGCCAGAAGAGTCGAAGCTGATGACAGATGATGAAGATGCCACCACCACCTCCACCACCAATTCCAGTTCCAGCTTTTCATCGGATGAAGTTGGTTGGTCGAACATAAACGAAGAAGTCGATATGGTAATTCCAATGGTATTAGCACATTTACAAGAGCTTGGCCTGGCGCATCTCGATTTGCCGGACATGCAGGAGAGTCTATCTGTGGTATGTATATAGATTGAAATATATAATAATCCATTATATATATATACTATACCTGCATACCTATGTATATGTTTATACATAAATTTATAGATTGGTACGATTGATGAGAGTTAAGCTTTTGTCCCTTTTTTCAGAGGCCCCTCTTCATCACATACTCAGCTGGACTGTTCCTCAACAACGGACTGGTCTACAATTTAGGTGGCATTCAGAGGAATGGGAACGCATTGATGACATATTCCGATAGGTCATTTATATGTCGATTCTATCTGCTCATCAAGAGTCTCCAGGTAAGTTGCATTTACATTTGCATTTATGTACATTAAAGGTACATTGTTTGATTTGCAAATGGATTTAAATAAATGTTTGGTAAAGATTTTAGCACTTTTATATTACGACGAACCGAACAATATAATATTGTTTAATTAACTAATTAAGAGACGCCAGACAACACGGGTGGTGAAACCGGTTCCCAAAAATTAGTGACTTCTACTGACCAATTGTATAAACGGCCCTTCTTTCCAAGGTCGTAGAATCGCTGATCAATTTTCAGCTCAAGAAATATCTAGAGGAAAAAGGATTCTTGAGGACTGGTAGTACGAATTTCGTTGCAATACGTTCAACGAAGATCTGATTGTATATTACACAAAACAGTGGGACAATTGTGTACACCGTTTTGCTGACAATAAGTGATTTCACTTGATATTTCAAAAGCGTCGAAAACAGTACCAAGCTTTTTTATCGAATTCCGATTATTCTCTTGTTCGCTAGACCTTGTGCACTGATAGTTTTCGATTGATTTCGATGCATACTGGTCAATTAAAGTTGTATTGATGTCCATATACAATAAATACTGGTGTGCCTCAGGGCTCCATTTTGTCACCAACCCCTTTTTTTATATTCACAAATGATGTTTTGCCTAAAACTTAGATCTATTTAATCGCTTTGATGGCTTTTTTGGATGTGGAACTTAAACGGCAGCTCATTAAATTCTGATCTTGATACCATTGTGAAATGGAGAAATAAAAACAGTGTAGAATTTAATGTTTCGAAAACTAAATTATGTATTTTGTCGTTCGAACTGAACCCACTTCCCCTGTTCATGAGAGGGACTCGTATCGACAGTCAGTTCTCGGAATGTTCATTTCAAGCGATCTTCTGTGGAATGATCATATATTTGAAGTCACCACAAATGCTTCTAGGTGGTTAAGTTTTCTGCAACTATGGAAGAAATCTAGCTACTAGTTACTAGTGTTGCCCAATTTCTTTTTGGTTTTCTTAATTTGGAAAGATTATTAAATTTAGAAACTATTTGTTATCATTTTTTTAGTTTGAATGATCATCATTTTGTTGTACAAATGAAACTGTAGAAATGTTAGTCTAAGCTATTTTAATTGCAATATTGTATCCATAGAGTCTTATGCCCCATACATACGCTTCGCTACTACTTTCATACTGAAACAGTTTTAGTGTCGAGTTCAATCGATTTAAGTTTTGATCCAACATTTTCAGTGATACTGTTGCTTCGCAAAAACAATTGTGTTTAAATTCTAATGGCCGCTTGCACCAAAAGCTTTTAAAAAACTAAAAATAATTTTAAACTTTAAAAGCCTTTTAAATATTGGTGCAACTGAGCACAGGACACTATTATTACAGGGTAGGTTCATTTTTGTCAATTCATAGTGAAGTACATCGAACTTTATTTTAATTTCACAAGAATTATTAATATTAAACTTTTATCAAAATTACGAATTCGATACTTCAATGTACCTACTACTGTTACTAGACTGTGGTCACAGATGTAGAAATATAGAAAATCACTCAAAATCCTCTCTTGCCCTAACATCCTCTTTGCCAATAATATTAGGTATAACGTTAAGATTGCATTGTTGTTGTTTTTCGTTTAAATACACCAAAACGCTAAAGTTATTGCAAAATCAAATTGCCTCAAGCAGAACCGAATTGGCTCAATCAGATAAGAGACTGCCTCTCTTGGGAATTGTGTTCACAATAATTAGTTAATACCCTGATTACTGATTGCATTGTTATTTTCATACACACAGAAATTTCGGATTCATCGATGCTGATGATGATGATGAAGATGTTGATAGTATCACATCTTCATTGAATTCATCTCTCGAAGGATTTACCCGGACAACATCAGTGCTGTCCGAGGAAATGTATGCTTAGATATTTCTCCTATAAGGAAGGATTATATATTGTTGAGAATTTATTAGAATGTCTAGTTTAAGTTCCATATCTAACATAAATACATATGTGGGTTTGGGTATTCATGACATTTATATAGATAGTAGCAAGGACATGGAGCATATATCCTTTGCCGACTTTTATTTTCTTATTTCTAATGATGCTTTTAGGATGGATTTTATTCGTTGCTTTCTTATAAAGACCCTGTTGTCGATCGTTATGTCAATTACAGAAGAGAATTATGGGTATTGTTGTTTCCCAATATTTATTGACCAACAGAAGGTTTATACAACAAAACAGAAGGATTTACTAATCAGCGTTCTGGAGGAATTTGTTTTCATTAATTTTTAAAGATTCATACTTACTGTTTTGGGTAAGAGGCAAACGCAAAGTTCTATCAAACTTAAATAAAATGTGGAAATTCAAAAAATATCGTAAACTTAATTACTAGGGTAATAGTTACTCCTTTTTGTATATGAAAAGCATAGTACTATCATGGTGAGTATTTTTTCATGTTGACCCGACTCTTGTGCTGTCAGCTCATTTTCCTAATTGTAGAATTCGATTTGGGAATCATTTAAGCATCAGAAATTGGGAGTAGGAGCAAGCGTAGAATATTATTTTGATTGCCGTGGGCAAAAAATTTCAATAAATATCAAATAAAATCCTCCACAAGCTCTCCGCCATAAAATTGAAAAAGTCGCTCCATTCGACTGCCACCATGATAGTACTATGTTTTTCATATATCGGGTTTTTCAATAAGAGCGCTTCATAAGTTTTTTTTTTTAATAAAACAAAAACGGTTTTGGATATCAATGAAATTCTTTATTCCTGTGAAACTACGTTCGATGTCATTATTTATGGAATTGTTGCCATTTCACGTTCGATATTAGTACGAAGTTCATCAATCGTCGCTGGCTTGTTGGCATTAACCATAAACTTGACGTAGCCCCACATGAAATAGCCTAACGACGTCAAATCGCACGACCGAGGCATGTCCTCCAAGTCCATTTCATCCAATTGTACGTGTGGATTGCTGCCTGACCAATAACGCATAATTTGCTTATTGACGAAACCATTCAGCCAGAAATGAGCCTCATCACTGAAGACGATTTTTCAATAAAATCCCGCTGTTAAAGTTGAGACCACTGACTCCGAAATTCGGTAGTAAATTTTAATAATTTCGACTCGTTGTTGGATCGTATATCTTTCCATTATGAAATGGCAAACCTTACTGAAGAGAAATGTCAAGAGATGGGGACGAAATATGGCGTCGGTCGTTTGCTTTCCCTATCGGTCTACTTTTGTAGCGTACCTATTGAAAAATCCGTTACAAAGAGCTACTTATGTGCTTCAAAAAACAAACCAGCGTTTATTTCTATGAAATTATTGACAATCATTGCTTTCACTTCTTCGAATCACTTTGTGGAGATATTCGGTTCTGGTTCGGCGATTGAAACTGTATTACCGAACACACCACAACCTTACCATTTTCTATGAACTTCATGTGCAGTGTACTACTATGATCTCTCAGAGGCAGAAAAAAAAACGAAACACTTTTTTCTTTCTGAATTGAACAAGGAAAGAGACATATACCTACCCTGTTTTTACGCAGAATCAGAAGATGAAGTTGGAACTTCACACATTTTTTTCATTTTTATCAAGACCAAAAATAACAGTACCTGCCAAACATTTTTTGCCTTTTAGGAATATCAAATTTTTCTCGAAAATGGATCCCACGATTTTCTTAAAAAAATTCTATAAATGAAAAAAAGGTGTTGAATGTCAAAAATATCGTTTTTAAAAATCTCAAATTTGGATTCGATTTCAACAAAGCTAACTTCCTGACATTCCTGAATATGTGTATAAACAGTAGACACTGTTGTGAAAAAAAAAACTACTCAAAAGTAAAGTTGTTTGGAAAATATACTAATTTAAGAAGCGAAATTTTAATGTATAGTAAAATATGCACTTGCTATTTAATGTCATTTTAAAGTTAGTTTCTCAACTTGTAAAGCTATCTTATTTATTTGCTGCAACACCTGTTTAAAAATATGTATTTATACATTGAAATGAGTTCCCTTAGAGATGCTAATACTTTTTCACTCTATTCCTTGTAAGCTCGAACTTGTCATATTAAAATTTCAACCCATACTAATTCCCGTTGTCAATAAATTCTTAGAAAAGTATAGCAACCATACAATTTTCGTTTCCAATATTCAAAGAGGGAGCAATTTTAAGATGAAGCACTTAAACACCACAAATAATTTTCCTCCCTCATTTTAAAACAGAAAATTGCAAGCGTCTTTTTAATTCTTAGAACGAAAAATAATCTACTGCACCATCAATCAAGAAAATGACTTCGATCCTCTGCATAATGCTAACAATGCCATTAAAATTGATTCGATTCTGTCGTCCATCACATCATCATCTTTTTTTTATTATTATGATGATTTTTCCAAGAAATTTCGAATGGCTCTATGTACTACATTATTCAAGTTCTTGCGTTGTTTGTTTTTTTTTTTTATTTTGCATATTTTAGAATATTAAATTCCTTGTTGTTGAAGAAAATTAAATAACAAAAACAAAAAGGCATAAGCTATCAGTTTGAAACTGTTAAGTCTTTGCATATTGAATTCTTTTTATTTATATTCTGTATAGTCAAGCATTATACGATCGATATGAAACTGGAAAGCTTATTATATAATATTTGAAAAGAAACCACACAATGTCAAATAGAAATAGAATCATGTGAGACGAATATGATGAATTAGAAGGAGTGATTATAAGAAAAAAACGGAAACAAAAACATAAATTAACGCAGAAAAATTATGTGAATTTCTGCAGTGCTTAATTTTACTCCCAGAATATCCAGCTGAAACCATAGAGTAAGAATATAACAAGAGTCCGAAACTCCGAATCTGAAAAATCAGCCTTGCGTATTTCGTGAGCTGCGGGACGAAGGCACAAAGCGGCACATCAGTCATTAAAATCTCTCTCTCACGCTTTTTTCTGCTTGTGTTTTGTTCTGCTTGTGCTCTCTTTGCTTATTATTTATGTTGAAAGGGATCAGCACTCAATTGACTGTTGAACAAGTGGGACGGAAATATTTAATTTAAGAAAAAATGTGCAGCAGTCCTGCCTCATCAACAGTCAAACGAATACTGAAAAAGTGAAAAAGTGAAAACTGAAGCTCTGCTTGGGACCTTCGGTTTTCGCTACTTGCTTGGGTTTCGCTGCTTGCTTGGGTGTTCCACAAACACCTACCATATAAAAATTTATTTGCATGAGATTCGGACTCTTGTTATATTATTACTCTATGCTGAAACTTAGTGAATCAATTGGAAGTTTAACTTGCTTGAGTCGTCTGCAACTAAATTACCTGTAGATAAATTTCTATGCCTTCTACAAAAGAATGAAGCGTCTTGTCTTCAGAACAATTCCGGCATTTTGGTAATGTCACTGGTCCACTGAGTATTGAGTTCTATAAAGTATAAAAACTATATTTGTATTTTTCACTTAAACGGCAACACAAACATTTGTTCATACTTCATTTTGTCAGTTCTTGTTTCATTTACAATATCGTTCTTTATGTCAAATCTTGCTACAATCATGTAGCTATTCTTTTTCATTTCGTTTACTCGTCAATAAACCTTCGCCTTGAACAAACGTCTTTGCCTTTTTCTTTTTCATTTTTCTTTGGTCTATATTCTAACATAAAAGAGTCAGTCAGCAGTACAAACATATTTTGTCTATATTTTGACGCCATTGACGGTTCGAAAGGGTTACAGGCCGACTCCACTAGAGATAATTTCTCTCAGAATACTTATCCTGAGTCCTGACATGAAAAGTCTAATGGAGTCGCGTTGTTTCATCTTATGATATGATGTTAGCGATCTCTCTCTGCGATTTTGTTTTGACATCGATGTCTGTTATCAAATTTGACGTTTGAGTTTTGTTCCCTTTTTTGTGTGTGGATGACATCTCAATCTCATTATTTTGTGTCTCTCAAACCGACAACTATTCATTTGGCGCGTTTTTTACTTTGTTAAAAAAAAGTCGGCTTTTGCAGTTTTTTTTTATTAGATTCATATTTAAAAGGATTAAATCAGGTAATAACATCAAATATATCATCCCTAACAAAAAAGTTTGTCGTTTGACTTTCTTGCCTTTTCAATGGCTGTGCATTGGGAATTTTAAGGCAATTTTTGACGATCCCATGGTAAAGGCTACAGTTCTTAAAAATTATTACGTCAGACGCTCTTCCATTTCCTCCAACATCTATGTACAGAAATTTGCTATGAGCATCCACAATGGCAAGCAAAACTATGCTGAAAAAGCCTTTATAATTATAGAAGTCGGAGCCTGAATGTGGCAGTGCTCTAATTCGAATGTGCTTCCCATCAATCAATCCAATTGTATGTGGGAAATTCCAATACCTATTGAAATCGTTGGCAACCTGCAACCATTCACTTTCAGTTGTAAGAGCCTTGAATGGAAAATATTTCATGAATTAAAAAAGAACATAACATTTCAAATGCACTGAATTTTTGGTCAACCTTCATGTTTTCACTTTGAAGAGTATTATATATTGCATTCAGCACATTTGGAACAAAAGTTGAAATTGTTTTGCGGGACACCCTTGATAAGAACTCCAACGATCTATAGGATTCACCAATTCCAATGTACCTAAGAGTAATCGCAAGCCGCACTCTCGGTGTGATTGCAAATCGCATACTCGTGTCTTGCCTTTTTATTAACGGTTCAACCTGCAATCAATAAATTAGCAAACTGAAAAAAGTTATTTGCATTCCTACCAAAATAAGAACGGCGGTAAATCTGTCGATGGACATCCTACAGAAATGTTGATACTCTTGTCCTTGATCCCAAAGTAAATCCTTGAGCAAATGTTGCTCAAGGTCATGGGCGTCCCTTTGTGTAAGGAAAGGATTGATCCAAAAACGATGTTACAGTTTAGCTTCCTGTTCTTCGCTCATTTCTAACTCTTCAAGATCTTCCAACACTTGCAGAGCTTTAAGTGTTCGAATTGCACAATGTTCACGCATTTTTTTCGCCATCGCCCTAAACCAACCGTATGCAATAATTATTATTATTCTTTTGACAAAAAAAATTATTAAATTAAGCAAAAAGCAAACCAAATATTAGGCTTTTCTTTATTATCATCTGGATCTGGATCTGGATCTTCTTTTTATACAAAACAAATTTAGGAAATTTCCCATTATTTTGTTTTTGTCATCATCATCATCATCGGCTCGACAACCGGGGTCCGGTCCTGGCCTCCTTCAACAAGTCTCTCCACCTATCCCGGTATTGAGCCGACGCCATCCAGTTGCGCACCCCAAGGCTTCGGGCGCCCTGGTCTACGCCATCTCTCCAGTGCAAGCATGGTCTACCACGCTGCCGTCTACCATAGAATGTACCACAAAGGACTTTCCGAGCAGGTTCCTCTTCACTCATGCGAGCTAGGTGCCCTGCCCACCGGAGTCTACCGAGCTTAATTTTTGTCACTATTGGTGCTTCAAGGTAGATTGCGTACAATTCATGATTGTACTGTCTCCGGAATCGTCCTTCCTCACATATGGGACCAACAATTCTCCTTAAAACTTTTCTCTCGAACGCGGTCAAGAGGTCGGATTGTCTTTTGCTAAGCACCCAAGTCTCGGATCTATACGTGAGTATTGGCAGGACCATGGTCCTGTACAGCAGCAGTTTTGAAGTTATGGTGAGATTCAGTATCTGGCTGGACCTGTTGACGATGCTCCCCCTTGTTACTGTGCCAGAGTCACGGACTGCTTTCTCCAACGCCAGGTTGAAGAGGAGGCAGGCCAAACCATCCCCTTGTCGGAGTCCATTAAAGATGTTGATTGGTCTGGATAGCAATCCGGCTATTTTTACTTGGCTTGTTACGTTGGTCATGGTCAACCTACAAAGTCTTGTCAATTTATTTGGGATGCCGAATTCTCTCATGGCTTTGTAAAGTTCTACCCTGGCTATGCTATCATAGGCGGCCTTAAAGTCTATAAACAGATGGTGTGTTGGGATGTTAAATTCTAGACATTTTTCCATCGCCTGCCTAAGGCTAAGGTTTTTGTATTACGTGTAAAAAGAAGATCCAGATCCAAATGATAATAAAAAAGGTCTATTGAAAAACAAACGAATTTCTAAAAAATCATGTTTCGGGTACCCGGCTACCCGGGTAATACCCGGAATGGTCAGTGTTACTGGTACACGGGTATCAAGAGCTCTATACTTGAAATTAATAAATATATTGAAATCAAATATTTTTATTTCTGTCTAAGCTCAAAAAATTCTTCGGTGGATGAATTCCCGTTCATTGGACGATAATTATTTGTGCCAGCTAGGAATTTATCGTTCGATTTCCACAACCTTTTTGTTTTTGCTAACTTTCTAGTTTGATATCAAAATTTTTCGGAATTTGATGTTCGATGATAGTTTTTTGTGGATATTGTTTTCCATTTTACTGAGGTAAAATCCATTCCAAAGTATTTCATGGAAAGCTGTTAAATTAGGGAGGATCTCGGATGGCTGCTTTAGGTTTATCAAATTTTGGTAAGTTTTTCTGTCATCCTCTTTATCTCTGTTGGTGAAATCTATCTTGATGAGCTTCATTAATAAATATTCTTTATTTGTGCCATTTTTGAAATACGTACACGTAGCTCCTCCGACAAGACAATTGGACATCCTACACTTGTACTAAATTCCATTCCGTGAAATAACTAGAGCATACTAGAGACTTGGTAGATGATGATATATCCTGCCACAGACTCTCTTCTTTATTCGTCTAGTAGACAATTTCGGTATAGGGAAGAAAAAAAAAACCCATTTGTATGATACCCCCAATTTTATGTCTCTGTTCCATTGGATGCTCATCATATACACACAGAGTGAATTTGCATTTTTTGTTTTCATATTCATAATTGCGTTTATGGTATAGATTTAAGTATATGTATATGTGAGTTACTAGGACAACCGCACAACAGTCATCCTCAGCATCACCACTAGTTGTGATGTTGGTTAATAGTTAAAAGGAAGACGACCTAACCCTCCTCCCCCTTCAAGTTATAGGCAGAAATATGCTAAGTAAACCTACCTAGGGCTCTTAGAAGGGTTTTCACCTGAAATACACTGTTATGTGATGAACATTCTCAGAGCCCACAGCCCACATACATGCTGCAGGATTTGCTCTTAATTAAGTTCTATGAATCGAGGCACTTGGGTTATATGATGTTGGTGCAAGAACACATATACATATATGTATATACAGACACACGCAGGATGCAGAATGATAGTTGAATTCAGAGAAACCACGATAGCGTACAGGTAGGTAAAGAGGACTTGATTAAGTGGTCTCTTGGAGGTTAGTTGTTTTTTTTTCCTTTATTTATTTTTTATCTTCCTGTATTTATTTATTTTCTCCATTTTGCATCCAATGTAGGTAATGGATGTTAAAATGCGTTTTCAACTTAAGTTACTCCTGAATATTCAAGTTGGGGTAGGATCCTTTGAGTTGTTGTTGAGTTAAGAGTTGAATGCATGATGGTAAAATTGTATTCCTCCTTTGGGCTTATAGGTTGGTATATTATATAAAAACGGTTTACAAAACAGTTTATGTAAATAGCGATAAACGAGAGCTAGAACAACCCTGTTGTCGTTTGTCGAAGGCATAGTAGGTATACGATCTATCTATATACTCGTATAGTCAGTTGTTGTCGTTGCTCAAGGAGGTATTCTGCTCTTGTGAGGTCTGACGCTGTATAGCTCCTGGTTTTTGAGTGTTTGATATAGAACTAGGTGGAAGGTGTTTTTTTTTTTTAATCCGCTTAATTGCTGGTAAACTAGGTGGTATAAAAAACCTTACACTTGAAGTGATGACTAATTGGTATAGAGGCTTCTGACAACAAGTATTTTTTTAAGTGCTGCTTCTTTTGTGGAGGTAATGTAAACATTTTAGGAAAATTACTT
The DNA here is from genome assembly GCA_958431115.1 of Syrphus vitripennis. Taxonomy (NCBI): domain Eukaryota; kingdom Metazoa; phylum Arthropoda; class Insecta; order Diptera; family Syrphidae; genus Syrphus; species Syrphus vitripennis. The sequence continues at coordinate 58,216,956 of OY288108.1, read as the reverse complement.
CAAGAACAATACTAATGTACCTTCTTAATTTTATAAAATCTGAAAAAAAACAATTTTTTTGATAAATTTTGATCAAATACTTACTCGCTCCGATCTTACACCCATCTTTAGCAAACACGTAGCGGGCTAGCGGCAAACTCAGCTACGCGTTTAAAAGCAACCTTACAGAGGGACAGTAATCATATTGGCCACACCGTCATTCTAAACAGTTTTGGATTTATTCCAGATCGCTTAGACTACATCACACCTCAATTAGTGTTCGAAATTAATTCCAGTCCTCTATTTCATCCAGAACTTTATGGGAGAACCGCAGTATTCTGGACAATGAATCTTTACACTTCTACACTGATGGTTCAAAAACCTATGATGGTGTAGGAAGTGGCATATTTCCGGAAAAACTGAATCTCAGTCTTTTCTTCTTTTGTTCCAAGCGGAAATTCTTGCAATTAAGGAAGTTCTCTCTTGGCTCAGAGAATACGTAATAACCAACACGGTTCTTCGAATCTTCTCAGATAGCCAAGCTGCTATTAAATCTCTTGCCTCTGTGACTACGAAATCAATGACGGTCCTAGACTGCCAAACATCTCTGAGGGAGATATCTGAACAGTTTGATATTCACCTCATATGGGTGCAGGAACATAGTGAAATTCCGGAAAATTGTAGGGCGGACGAACTCGCCAAACAAGGAACTCCTCTACAACCAGAAAGGAACAACATAGGTATACCTATCGCTACATGTAAACTCATGCTAAAGCGGGAAGCTCTATAAAGCAAACCAACCTCAGATTGACTCAGAGTAATACCTGCTTGCCAACCAAACAAATATGTCCTAGTATAGACTTGAAACGTTCAAAGGGGCTGTTAAATTTAAATCGACTGCATATTAGTTCCACCGTAGGTGTCTTACAGGACACTGTTTAATAGGTAGACACCCAATACGAATGGGCGTGTTCTCCAAAGATTTCTGCAGGAGCTGCTTGGACGAAGAAGAAGAGGAAACTGTTCAACATCTTCTGTGCACCTGCCCTGCTCTCTCCGCTATAAGGAAACTCCATCTAGGAGAATTCTTATATGAGGAGACTAGTTTTCTATTGAATACGGACATTAAAAGTCTATCCCTACTCATTAGAAGCTCCGAGTAGTGGTTCGTCTAGTGAGATTCTATCTTGCTAGTTTCATGGTATCACCATGGACCCATAAGGGTCTAAGTTCGTTGGAACCTAACCTTACTCGATCCGATTTTGATGATATTTAAAAATATTTAATAATAAAAGGGGTTTTAATGGAGGGAAGCTATTGATGGAGAAATACGTCAAAATGTGTGCATTTGCTTAAGAAGTATCAACTGAAGTGCCCATTAGAATGGATTTTTTGGTGTGAAGCACAAGTCCCCAAAGGAAAAATATCAACGTTTTTTCTAAAAGTATTTCATAAGGATAGCAAAAAATTGAAATATCGCTTAGATAACAGTGGACAAGGAGGTTCTAAATCACCAAATTGGTATTGCCCCTGCTACATAAATATTTATGAAGTTTTTTGAAGATTCTAATCCATTTAAATGTTTTGCTGAAGACAGTACCCTCAGTTTTTCATATTCGTTTCTAGAACCATTTCACTGTTCTTTGGATGTGGATCTTAAACGGCAGATTATGATAGGCTCGTAAAATTCTGATCTAGACAGCATTGTTTAGTGGGAATTTAAGAACTTTGTAGTTTTACATTCTCGGCATCTTTTTGAAATGACCGCATATTTTTGACGTTGCTAAGAATGGTGCGAAATGTTTACGTTTAGGCGATGTACGAAATTTTTCTCCCAATCTGATCTGGCGCTATTTACAAGGCATACATACTTCAGACAGAATAAAGAAAAGAGCTTTAGAAGTCATAGGTGATTGAGCTATAATGCAAAAATTTACTTCATTCCAACACCGTCGAAATGTATCATGATTCTCCTTATTTTACCTCTACTTTTATAATTAGTATTCCAATGAAATAAGGTATGATTTTAAACGAAGAAGAACAAGATGATCCTGGGATTGTGATTAGCAACCGGACGAACCGTACAAACTCGGCAAATATTCCCTCGACTCCAGTCGTATTTTTTTTCAAAAAAAATCAACTATTTCTTTAAAATTTATTGCTTGCTCATTCTGTCTTTTCAAAAGCAAAGGGAATACGTCCCTATCCTTAAATAGCCTTTGTTTATCAGAATCATTTTTATAGAACTTAATTATATCATCGACATCTTTGAAGTTTGAAGAAACGAGAAGAATCATTTATGAATCTTGCATTTGGTGATGATAGTAATTAATTGATCAAATATTTAAAAAAATGATTTTCTCTAAAAATCTTTCGGTGTTTTGAATTTTTAATTTTCTTAAGTAGCTTCATCGATACGTTTCTGTACTTTTCGTTGACGGGGAATTTGTGGTTCTTCAATTTCATGATCAACAATCGCTGCTACGGAATTTTTCCAATTTGTCGGGAAACGCCTAGGACATCAAAACAGCTTCTACTTTTTGAAGCGATTTCATAACGCTGACATTCTACTTCTGCAAATCTTTATTTAAGATTTCAATTCGATCGTAAATCTAAATCATTAATGTCAGAAAATGGATTTAAAAGACTCCAAATATTCATAAAAACCTGACGCTTTTGCTGATACCGCACTGCCAATTTACTGATCTACCGAACGATCATGGGAAAATTGCATCAGCTGAGAATAATTTTTTTTTTCATTCATGAGATTGATAATTTAAATGTACCGAAATTTAGAGTGAGCACAGCTCATTCTACAATTGATTTTATTGAAGGAAACGTTTAGGAAATGCATTCTTTTACGTTTCAGACCTTTGCATTGGCCTCCAAGATCGTGCGATTTAACGCCGGCCGCCGCTAGACTATTTTCTGTGAGTATATGTTAAGTGGCTAGTCTACTGCGATAAGCTTGAAACGATCAACCACTTGGAAGACAGCATTCAAATGCTTTGATCGGAAATTGAACCTCCAGATTAAATTATAAATAAATTATCATATGCTAGAAATCTTTTTTATAAAACTTTTCGACAGAAAGTTCATATGAATTTGAAAGTACAAGCTAATGGCGCTTGTACTGTTCTTACACTCATCGACTCAACTAAATCCAATCCTTTTCCCGCAACTCCAAATAAATTACTCACTTACCTTTTATTTCCTTTCTTCACTTACTGTCAACGTTAATCAGAATTTGTATTTTTTCTACAAGTTTTATTTTATTTCGTTTCTGTCTTAAAATAAGTAACCTACCTTCTGTGCATAATAATCGTATTTTCAATGATCCTATTATATTCAATGCATTTCTTCTCCATGACTTTCTCTGCACATATTTCGTGAGTCTGTTTATTTCATTGTACGTAAGACAAAAAAAAAGGAGGAAGGTACTTGATCCGATTCAAGGACAATAACAAGGACCAAACCATCAATCCTTAAAGTTTATTTAAAAACAAAATTACATCATCGCTCACTTGTTGTCACTGCCAAGCAAAACGACAAAGAGATGGAAATGAAAACTTTATCAAATTTTTCTCCCCCTGTTCTTTTTTATTTCTTAATAATACTGCGTTGCTTTTTTGTCAATTCTTTCCATCTCTTTCTCTCTCTCTCTCGCTCTTTCTCTCTGTTGGTTCAACTCATATTGCAAATTGAAGCTTATCTTTTATATGAAAATCTCAGCGACTTTCCACTCTGTAATTCACAATGACAGATATTAAAAAAAAAAATAAAGAAAGAAGAAAGCCAAGATAAAAATAAAGCTTGCAGCAGTGACTAAAGCATGTTCGAGAGTTTACCAAAACCTCTTCACTCCGTGAGTAGTTAAAGGAAGGAAGGAAACAAATTTTTCTACATTTTTTATCAGCCACCTTACTACAGCACCCAGCTACCGATTGCATCACAACCTGCACCCTTTTATATCCATGCCATTTGCTGCAGCAAAGTTGCTCTCAAGTCGTCGTTGAGTATAAAAATAATCTTTCCATGAGCTTTTTCTTTCAAAAACATCGTACACCTACTTTATTCTGCTAAGGACCATACTCTTCTACTCATGCTATCATTTTAGCTATAGTTCGCATTTTGCATTACACACTCAATTTCCCATTTTCTTTAAATAAGGAGAATGTCCTTAAGAAATGGACACCATAAGAAATGATTTTTCCAGGGGAATAAGTGAGTAACAAAAGACTGTGCATCAGTGTTTTCAACATATTTCCATCTAAAATACACCAAAATATGTAAAGTAGAATAGAAAACTCTTGAATTTGAAACAAATTTACTTCTACTTTTTCATATGAGATTATTTGAAATATTTCCAAGAACCGACTCGACTGTCATTGTGTTTTTGGTTTAAAAGTCATTTCAAAACTTAAGGCCTTGTCAGATAGACAGGTGATTATTTTTGTAGTTTTACAAAGAACTCGGTTGTCAGGAGTAAACAATTTGACCGCTGGACAGTGCTCTAATTTTTGGCAGAGTCCTTACAGTTACAATTTTTGAAAAACGCTCTTTCTGAAATATAGTTTAGTAAATAGGGTGTTTTTGGGTGTAACTTGAGTTTTCGAAAAAGTGCCCTTTTTTGAAGTAAATTGGTTAACCAGTTTGGATTTTTGCTGGATCTTGATACTTGCCCTGGAAAAAAAATAAAAACAGTATTTATGAAATGTTTCAGCTCAAACCTAAAGATGACATTTGATGTACCTATGTAAATTAAAAAAAAAACATTGGTATGTAAATTTTTAGCTCTTGAAATAAAAATTAAAAAAAAACTTCATCTGTTTTCAAAATATTGAGTTTTCAAAAAAAAATGATTTTCTTGGATAAATGATTAAAATTTATCAAAATCAATAAACACGTTTTCGTGGTAAAAAAAATTCAATTTTGCTGCGGAATTACCTAAAAAGTTTTAACTTCGAACAAAATGGCTGCAGTAGGTCGAGGTAAACACCGACAGACTGGCAGACCGACAGACAGAACTGTGCGATCCACTTTTTTGGAGTTCTTCGTCAAGTGGAAATTCATCAAAGGTGAAGACAATACTTCGAATTCATGATATACATATTTTGTGAAGAATATTTTGAAAAAACAACTAGCAGACATAAGGATGGAAGTTTCATTGTTGGTTATCCCTTGAAGCTATCGACAGTTTCTAGGAGTTTTTCACAAGTAAACAAGGACTATTCTTTATTAAACAAAATCGTATTATGAAAAAAATTCTAAAATTCATTGATTTACAACGAATTTCGGCTATATATGTAGAACGTGTAAAAGAAAAAAAAAGTTTCAGAACGTCTATGTTATATTCCCCTTCGCCATCTATGTCTACGAAAATTCAAGTTCAGTAAGAAAACTTAAATGGTGCAAGAAAACCCAAAGATGGAGTCTCACATTTCACTGAATGTAGCAAATTTTCATTGAATTAATTGTTTAACGTGTTTATATTTGAAGCCAAACGAATGTCTTTTATTTATATTTTAAAGAAAGGATTCTTTGGAGAATCCGTAAAGATCTTAAGAAGTTACTACAACTTTCCAAAATGTACAAGTAAAGTTAAGAAAGGATACAACCACTGACAGACTGCTATCCTATACATTACAGTGTATAGTTAACCGATCAAAATATGATTAATAAAAACGTAAGGCCACAGAATACCAAAGTCAAAAATCGTACTAATGAATGCACCATTTCACCACTCTAAATTTTGACAACTCTTCCCTAATTTTCAAGCATAACAAAATCAAGTGGAAGCATTATATATTTCTAATAGCGAAGTCATATCAACTACGCGATGCATATTTTTCAGCTCTTTCCAAGTCTTTCCTAGTTCTTCGCCAAGTGCTTCTATGTCGGCTCGCTCGTTGCTGGACTGAAGGAAAGGGCTCTATTGCATCACTTGACTCCAATGCACTCTTTACCCTTTCAAAGCGTTTGACCAATCCACTTCCACTTACGTCTTCGTATGATAGAGATAGGTTCCTCCTATTGGTTGTCCAGAAATATCTACTGCAACAGATGAGAAAGTTCCAAAGCTGATCCCTTTTTGTTTTTGCCGTACTGATTTTAGCTCAACAATTCAGCTTCTCTCGACCCCCTAGATGTCATTTGATTGAGTTCCATGATCCATGATGAGAGAGCGGGCTTACGTCGTCGTAGTCGTCCATGTTTGAGGTATTATTGCAGAGTCCACTATTTCCATTCCCATTAATCAAAACTGGATGCAGAACATGAGTAATCAATAACAGGAACAGTATTGGTAAAAGTATACAGCCCTGCCTAACGCCACTTTCCATTTCAAATTCCTCTTTCAGCATTCCATTATGCAAAACGTATCATTTGGATCCATCATATTATGTAGCTTCTATCTGGGATGCCCTTGATGCACAAAGCAAGCTATTTAAATTATCTATTGATACTGTCGAACGCCTTTTCGAAAATAATGGCTACGCCTACACAGCAATATCCTTTTCTTTCTTTTTTATTTTTCCATAACCAAATCACAGAATGGCTTGTGTATGCCTTCAATAGCTTCATTAATTCCATCTTTGAGGTCTTGAGTCGGCTTTGGGCTATTGGCGTAGACCTTGTATTTTCTTACCTTGGGTTTTCCGAGCCCCAGACGTGACAATTTTGCTTGTTGACGTAGCCTCCGAAGAGGAAATGGGTCCCATCAATCAAGATTATTTTCGATGATTCCGTATCATTTTCATGTGTTTCAAAGACCCAATCAGCAAAGAAATGACGACGTTGTTGATAATCGCCCAGCTTGAGTTCTTGTGTTAACTGAATTTTATAAGCCTTAAGACCTAAGTCTTTATGCAAAATACGGTGTAATGACGTTTGTGCAATGCCCAATTCCAAAGAACGACGAGGAATGGACAATCCTAGGTTTTCTTCAACACTTTAATGGGTTACAGAAGCAATATTCTCAGTTGTTCTTGAGCGACGTGGGTGGGTTTTATTCTTCACATCGCTTACTGGCCCCGACAGCTCAAATTTGTCCAACAATTTCTGAATTGCGGTCCGACAAAGTGCTTCACGAACCGTGTCTGCCAAATTTTCACCATTTTTATAGTGAATTTGATAATGCATTTTTATAAATGGCGTAGTTGCTACTTGTTAAATTTGAAAAAATTACAGCTTCAAAATTGACAACTACCAAAACTGCGGGTTATTAATAACAACTCTTAATGGAAAACCCTTTATAATCGAAAATATTAAAAAAACCAATGCGATTAAAAATGTTTTTCGAAAACTTCAGTTTAGACCATAACAAGGATACACACACGTCACACACAGATGGATTTGTTTTTAAATAATAGAGTACTTAAAATGGCTGACCTTTGGATTCCACTCAAGGGCTTTTTAATGTCCAATGAACGAAAGGTAAATATTGTAGATAAGTTAAATACCACTATTAGTTTTAATCAACACAATAATCGGTGAAGCTTTTTAGTGTCTCTTGGTGATGTCTTATCAAAGAATTTGCATCTTCTGTTTGGTATAAAATCTTCTGACAATCAAGAAGAATTGCATAAGATTACTAATTGTCAATTACGTGAAATATAAAATTTACTGCAACTAAACCACAAAGTTCGCAGCAAAATTCCATCACTGTGTTCCTTTGTACCTGTGGCAAGAAGTTGTTTTTGGAAAATCGCAACTCCAACCGAGGCTTCGTCCAAAATCAATAAAACAACTTAGCTGTGTTGTGACTTTCATTCTTAGAAATATTACTGAAACAGTCATCCAGTAAAAGACTTCTTTGACGTTTTGAATTCACCCTCTCTCGTTATCGTCATCCGAGTCTTTCGGAAAATTTTATTTCAATAAAATTTTTAAGGACTCTGTCGTTTCTCTGTCGTGATGTGGTTTCTTATCTACTCTAGTACAAAGTAAAATATACAATTTTTTTTTTTTTAGTTGAGTTCCAAGAACCAAGGTTTTTCCCATTGGAGTATACAAGTGAATAGGGTACCTTCTGTTAATCTTTTGTTGGTAAGCGATCCGTCTCACATTTGTCCATGTTCTCATTATCCTTGGGTGGGTTCCTTTTCAAAAGCAAAACCTAAGTGCCAAACTAGAATGGATGAATGTACTATTGTTGCGGTGCACATTTACTGTATGGAATGGAGCTGGAGCGAGGTAAACTCCTGCCATTGCTGCTGCTGTTACTGCTGCTGCACTTGGGGTGTCCGCAGTGCACTTGTCCTTTGTAGTAGGTAGGTATGTCTGGGATATGATTATTTCAAGCGAAGAAGAAAAAGCTAAATATATTCAAGGAATCGCTTTTAGCATTTTTTTTTTTTTTTAATCTTAAACAAGAAAAAAGTTTTTACTTTTATTTTCAAATCCTTTTTTACCATCCACAAGAAAGGGTGTGGATGGATATCATTTTTCATTGTTTTAATCCTTGAAAGGTAAAGAAAAGGAGGCACACAGTTCAGGTATAGAATAGTCTTAAGTAGGCTCTGTAAGAAACATGTCCATTATCAACTTTACAAAGAAAATACAATACCTGGGGAGTAACAAGAGACCTTATACCTCCTACTGATGTTGTACCTATTTAAAGTAACAAAAGAACTTTAGTAAGTGGCTTCGCATTCCTGAAAATGAAGACAATCAGTCAGTGTCAATCTGAGGACATAAACAAGACGCCGTTGACATCGAATCGATCAATTTAATGCTACTTCTCTCACACACAAAATCGTTTCGTTTGCAAGGATATACAGCATCAATCAGGAGAAAGGAAAGAATCATTGGGGATTTTCTATATTGCGTCCTTTAAAATGGGGTAAAGTACTCACACTACTTGCTTGTCAATGAGAAAGTAATGAAAGACATGTGGTTGGTTTGGTTGGTTGGAGTTGGAGTTGGAGATGGGTTGAGGTGTTGAGAGGGTTGCTCTATTTGACAAGGGAATTGTGTAAATACAGTAAAATTTGATTTTTGTCGGAAGATTGCACAAACAAGAATAGTATACTTGTTTACAACTTGAATGCGTTTGTGATGTTTTGAGTTAAGAAAAAAAAAAAAGTTCAACTGCAGTTCATACAATGGAGATTAGATTAGATTAAAATTAAAGTTTATTTTGACTATTTGGGGTAAGAGAGATTGAAACTATACATTTTCGTTTATCTTGTTGACGTTTTATTGGGAGGTTACTTTGTAGATTGAAATCGATTTTTTTTTTTGTAAATTGATTTAGGTTATTTTTGGTTTTGTTAAATAGTTTTTGAGTAGCTGTCTATCAGAGATATTTTTCATTCTTGTTTTTAAGGGCCCAATGAAAAATTATATTTGCTTAGGTTAGGTTGACGTAGCTGTCAGTATAAACTGACACACTTAGGCCAGGATTGGCCCATTGTGATACCACATGAATCTAGAGATTTTCCTCTCTTGTCGTTGAACCATTTGGAGCTTCTTATGAAGCGTGAGACACTTTATGTCTTTGTTAACAAAACATATCGCTGGGATCGTAGAAAAAGTATTCTCCCAAGTGAAGCCTACGTCTTTGGGATAGAGCAGGGCATGTACATATGTACATACGGAGAAGATGAGTAGTTGTTTCTTCCTCCTCTTCATCCATGCTGCTTCTGCGTGCTTCCCAATTAGACAGTGTCCTATAATGACACCAATTATGGAGCTATCTAGATCGACTCAGATTTAACAGTGGCTAGATTTGCTTTGTCGCAAGGTGAATGTTACACTGCTGCACCATCTCCACGAGAGATGATCGGCAGTTGAGGGCTGTCAATGAGTTTATAGAGACAGAACATGCTACAATCATTTGGAAGACGGAAGGATGCTTTTAATTTAAGCATGAGTACACCCCACAACCCACCCCTTCATCACTTTTTGATCCATCGGTATGAAAGTGAACGCAATCATCTTCAAGGAATGTCTAGTTTAGTTTAGTTTAGTTTAGTTTATTTCATCAATTTGATAACAATCTTTATAGACTAGATACTATATAATATAATTTTTGGGGGCTCATATAATTAAATAAAAATTACTTTAATTAAAACTTTTTACAATTTTACAATTAAGAATATAAATTTATAAAGACAAAGATTAATTCTCTTAAATTTATTAGGAAGTTACAGTTTTAATATTGTTTAACAAATACTTTTCAAAATTTATCTCTCGAACATCAACATTAAAATCAATTCTATTGCAAATTAAATTCACTTCTCTAGTGCAACGCGTGATTGGTTCATTACGGCCATAATTTGTGCGATGAAACTGCTCATAAAATTGAAATCGATAGCGTGTGGTTCTACAGGGTGCGTTAACACAATTAACTAATGTTAATAAAGGAGGACAATTGATGTGAGATGTTACTATGTCTCTCTATTAAACATAACTGAAAAATAAACCCTACGGTCATACAGAGAATGCATGCCAAACAACAAACATCTACTATAATAAGAAGGCCTTGCAATCCTCCAATTAAGCTTATAAAATGCATATCTGGTAAAATGCCTCTGAACTTTTTCTATTCTGTCAATTGAATTATTATAATAAGGGTTCCAAACAATACAACTATATTCAAGAACTGACCTTACCAGAGAATTGTAAAGAGATTTTAATGTATATGTGTCCGAGAATTCTTTCGTATTTCTTTTTAGAAACCCGAGCATTTGATTTGCTTTGTTTATAATAAAATCATAATGTGGTAAAAAAGAAAGGTTTGTGTCTAGGATTACTCCTAGATCTTTCTTCTTACTTACTCGTTCTAAATTTGTGTGATTGATATTGTAATCAAACACTATGGGATTAGAATTCCGGAAACACGACAAGACTTGACACTTCAATATATTTAACAGAAGGTGATTGATGGTGATGATGCTTGCACCAATTATCAAGTTTTGACAGATCTTTTAAAAGAAGATCACAGTCAGTTTGACAAGAAATCTTACGGTAAAGTTTGAGGTCATCCGCGAAAAGACGGTAGTTTGAATTTTGGAAAACATTAGGAATATCGTTTACAAACAACAAGAACAATAATGGACCCAAATGGCTTCCTTGCGGAACACCAGATGGAACCGAAACACATTTTGAGAGTGAACCATCAACTTTTACAAATTGAACTCTACCAGCTAAATATGAATCAATCCATTTTAATAGGGAAGAGTGGATACCTAGAGAAGATAACTTATTTAATAAAATTCGATGGTTGACTCTGTCAAATGCCTTAGCAAAATCAGTAAAAATAACATCTGTTTGGAAACCATTTTCCATATTTGTAATAATGTTATTGCTAATTAATGCTAAGTTTGCCGTTGATTTCCCTGCTACAAACCCATGTTGAAAAATTGAAATCTGTTTCTATAATAACTCAGTTAACCTATTGCAGAATAGCTTTTCGAATGCTTTCGGAATACAAGAAATTTTACAAATGGGTCTATAATTTGTGATATCTTGTTTTGAGCCTGATTTAAAAATTGGTGATAAACAAGAAACCTTCCAGGAATCTAAGAATTGCCCCTTAGCTAATGAGTGATTAAAAAAGTCATATCCTCCCAGACTGATCTAGAGGGTATTGACGCGTGAAAGTTCTTGCCAAACTGAAGTCGCGGAATGGAGTAGTCGATGTACCTAGGGCTTGTTCCTTGTAAGTTCGGAATGACAGAGTGGCCAATTTCATTGTTGATTCACTGTGCGGAAGCTTTGAGACGGATGGCAGTGCTCGCAGCTGTATGTTTGCAGAATATGTATGTCTTAGGGTGTCGTATAGAGCAACACATTGAGGGCTGCGGAGGGAGTTGTGCGGAGTGATCCACTTATACACAGACTTGCTGATCGCTGGACCTTGCTTATATTATCACAATTTGTGGCTGTGTCCAGATTCTACCACCATACAGCCTCACCATATGTGAGAATCGGCCTAATGAACGAGATTTATGGCCAGTGCGTCATACGAGGTTGAAAACCCCATTTGTTGACAATGGCTTTTTTGTATGAGAAGAATGCTATTGTGGCTTTTTTGACTCTTTCTTGAAAATTAGGTTTCCAACTTAACTTCTTGTCTAATATTAGACCCAAATATTGAGCTATGTCTCTAAAAGTTAGTGGTGTGCCTTTAATAAAAGGAGGTTCAATATGCGGAATTCTATATTTCCTGGTGAAGAGGACAAGATCAGACAGACTATCATCGTAATGTAAGGTTTGATCAATATCCCTAGTTCATATTCTTTTGACGAATCCAGAATTCGTCCCATAGTACCTAGGGTTGAAAGTAAAAATATATACAAAGAACCCCGTGTCTTTCAATTACATATTGTGTAAAAATAGTGTAAAAGGTATAAGTATATTTTATTTTAGATCATGCTTCGAGGATTCGGTTTTTGATTAAAAACGTTTTAATTTCTTAACTCAATCTCAAACACAGTTAAAAAAATTTTGTTTTTGCATTTTTTAAATTCAAATATCTCAAAACCATGACGCGATGAAGAAATTCTGAGTTCAGATTCATATCCGGATTTGACACGGCGAAATTTGCTGAATAGATTAAGTAACTGTTTATTCTTGAAATGACTAAGATTTTTAGAATTTACCAGTGAGAACTAGAATTTTTCAACAACACACGTAAACGTTTTTATAAAAAGTACCTTGCCTGGCCTGTTTCGCGGGTTCCAAGGATCTCTCTATTTGGGGACACAGCCCTCTAACGCAACATCTTTAGGATACTTTGATTCAAAAAATATGATTTTTTTTTTTTACAAAAAAAAACATTACTTACTATTATTGACATTGCTGAAAAATTCTAAGTGTTAAATTTTTAGATTTCCCCATTTCGGCAATTTACAGTAACGGATATAAATGTTGGTTCAAAAGAGGAAAAATATGAAGTAATTACCAGTGTAATTAGTTCATAATCGATAGTTTTGTTTCCACGTAATTCTTGATCCCGTGTTAAAAATCCTTCAAAACTAATATTAAACATTTTCCGTGATGAATATATTGTTGACTCCATTTTTGTTCTAACTTCTAACTGAAAAAAAAATATATTTTTCATAGAAATTCTTACCGAAGTATCCATTGAAATAAAAGATAATATTTAATCAAGTTTCTAACTATTTTATTTCTTGCAGTTCGATTATGACTTTGTACTTAAGCTTATGGCAGTTGTTGGATATGGCAAAGTAGTTGGATCCTTAGACGACACCGTAATATATGCAGATCTTTCAATCAACGTCGAAGACACTCGACTTCGGTTAAATGATTTCCGGATAATGAAATTTCGGTAAGAGTTTATTTTTGTTTATTTATTTTCAGATATATGTACATAGTCCTCTGGTCTTTTGTTTCTAAATCCTTAAATAAATTAAAGCCAAGTAGTTAACAAATTATTTTGCTTGATTTGTTCTGATCTCTTACCTGTACCAACTTAAATTTTCTTATAACTGATGATGAATGCATATTTGCTTTAACGATTACGTTATTCACCTATCAATAAAAGGATCAGCATTTTACGGAAGGAATAAGCAACAAAATACAAAAAGATGTAAACCGAAGATGAATAACAACATGGCTTCTCGAGAAGAGACTTCTATATTGTTCTTTGAGATGAAGAACTTTTCCAAGTCAATGCAGGATAATCGAATCATTTCCCAATTTTCCTTCGTATAACCACAAAGCCATTCAACCTATACATATACAATATATACATTATGAGGTCCACAAAATGCCATTCAAATTTATAGCTTCTCCGCATACGATATTTTGTGTCACCTGGTGATGGAGAGATCTTTCTGGGTCTCTGGAATCACTGAATAAACGAATTTCCCTTTCAAGTATAACTCTTTTCTTCTTCTTCTTTATTTCTGATTTCAAATTATAGAAAATACATATTTATATAAATCAGTTGTGTGTGCGCCCCATGAATAATGTTCCTATATCCTTTCAGAAATATCCAAGTTCAATTGAGTCAAAGGAGATTCATTCAAGAGCTGACCGGAGTCATTTTGAGTCCAATTACGAATCTGTTTCGAGACAGAATAACAACATCCATATCGGACGGCCTCAAGGAACAAATGCAAGGAGTAATGGACGATTTCAATAACAAGGACCCCTTGGAATTAAGGACATTTGCAAAACAAATGTTGGCTGGTCTAACTGGTCAAAGTTAGAACAAAACCAACCCAACCCACATAGTTAACTAGATTTGTGTGCCAAATATTTATAAATTTATTATATTTATATGTATGTGTGTAGGTTTATCTGATAGAGAGGGAGGGTAGAGATTGGGGAGAAAAATAAAGTGATTTAGGTTGTCTATTCTATTGTTAAACATAAATACAAAAAAAATGAATCTATCTTTTAATAGTCCTTAAATGATGACAAATATAGGATTTGAAGCGAAGAAGTGGGACAATTGAACGACCAAATGTCCTGATGCAACACTTTGATGTTGAACGAAGGATACTTTAAGGAATTCTGAGAGATAAAAGGAAATCCAAACAATAGGTGCTGCACTTTGGGCGAAAGATAATGAGAAAGTATCCTCCTGTATATAGCCAGATGTATCCTTCTTCAATTCAGTTGAATAGAGAGATACGAGTATGTTGGGTTTGTCCAGTTTTCAGAATGAAATTTGCCAGAAGGACTTTGTTTTGTTGGTTCGATTTAATGTGGTTGATGCTGGATTGAAAGCACGTCTGTCTGAGCTTTTTGTTGTCGCCACTGACTAACAACTCGGGGCGGTGCGAGACATTTTGTTTACTTGCGCTTACAAAATATGTATATATGGTTGGGCACGATGTGTGAACGTGTGAGTGTGTTCGGTATTCGTGTTGACTGTTGGGTGAATGGCAAAAAGCATATCCTCCGGGTGTAACAAAGGTACACAAACTTTTTTCAGGACGACCACAGACGCGACAATGATGGCGACCGATGCGACGCACGGGATCGACCGCAACGGATGGAAGTAATATTTTTTGATGTTTATCTTTTTTTGTTTTCAGTTGTGTGCGTCATTAGATTGGCCTTAATGACAAAACAGATAAGGTTGGAAAAAATTGAAAAAAAGGGTGCTATGTGTATAGGTATAGCTATTTATAGATAAGAGTTAAACGCTTGACAACAAAAAAAAAAGGAAAAGAAAAATGATTCAAATAAAGCTTGCTACTTACCCTTACGCTAAGGTACCAATGTACATCCTCCCTTGTTGAAATAAAAGGACTCATCTCAATGTCCTGCAGTTAACCTCTAAAAATAGCAATAACCTTAGAAAGCAGACGCTTTAAAAATATTCATACCTTCGTAGGCATGTAGATATCTGCAGGAAAAAAAATATTGTTGTACATAATGTAGGTACCTACCCACAATTTGTTTGAGCCCATGTGACATTTGTACCTACTTGAAATAAATTACACACTTAGGCCAAATTTATATACAACCTTGCTTTAAATTTGAAAATTGAGTAATTTTCCAAATTTCTATAAATATTATAGACATTAATGCGCCTTTTCAATGAAGGTTTTAAATTTAATGGAGATTGCATTAATTATAGGGGAGACCGGGGTTAGTAGACTCAAAATTCTCTTTTTTTTTTTTTTTTTTAAACTAAGAAAGATATCGATACGAATTAAATGCCATCTTATAAAACATTTTTTTTGCTTTATAAAAAAAATATGTCTTCTAAAATAAAAACGACCTCAAGTGGGTCAACTTACCCCAGAACCGGGGTAAGTTGACTAGGGCTATGGGGTAAGTTGACTATAGTCTCTTGGTAGTAAAACTATAAACAAATAGTTTCAAAATTAATTTTATTTGAAATAAAAAATTAAAATTATACACAAAACATAAAGCCACTTCGTGAGGTTTATAAAAAAATAAAATTAAAAAAAATAAATAAAATTAAATAAAAAAAGTCAACTTACCTTGATCGTTCTTACAGCACAAAATGATTTTTTTTCGGTACTCAGATATCACATTAAAATAAAACTATCAGATGTTAAGAATCTACACACTCACTTGCTCTTGTTCCTAAAAAAAATTTGACGGTAAACACAAACACCCTTACGAAAGAAGAAAACAAAACAAAAAAAATACTCACGATAGCAAAAAAAAATTTTTTCGCGATATCTTCTGAATGACGTGCGACTCCGGTGAAAGACAATATGAAACTAAGCAGGTAGCTGTGATTGATGTAATAACAAGAATAAACTTGAAAGAATTTGTTTTGTTTTGAAGTTATTGGCGGTTAGTCTACTTGCCCCTGGAGCCAACTAACCCCGGTTACCCCTACGTGGAATAGTAGAATATGAAATTCAGAAAGTTTTAGAATATCAAACATTTTTTAGGAACATTTGAAAATGTTGGTGTTTTAATTAAATAAACCTACCGCAGGGAACTAAATCTGAGGTCAGACTTAACTTCGGTATTCGATTGAGTAATGATATTTTCATTCGCCTTAAATGTAATTGTATTGACCCTTAACTGCAGTCGTAAAAAATATATACGCTTCTATAGTCGTGGGTCCACTGGACCCCGCGCTTTTTAAAAAATAATTTAAAAAAAGTATTAGTTTTTTATAATTTTTTTTTGCTAAACAACAAATTTGAACAATTATGTATATAGTTTTTAAATAAATTAATGGAAGGGACTTCAGTTTTTATTTCAAATTTGTACTTTTTTCAGACTTAAAGAAAAGTCTTAACCTTAAAACATTAACAGCCATATTTATAATCAAATCTTAAAGGTTCCTTAACTCTATATAAGAAAGCTCTAAGAATGGTTTAAGTAGAAAATCCATATTTATAATCAATTTGAAGGTCTAAGCAACGTTACTTAAAGGTGTCTTAAGTTAAGTACGAAATTGTTTGTTTAAAGCTTACTTAAATGTTGACATTTATTTAATACTTCGAAATAATCATTTTCTTATTTTGGTGAATTTGATATTTCTATTATTTTGTGAAATAATCATTTTGGTGATTTTAATTAAAGAAATAGAAATGGAATATAAAAGAGTTTTGAACGATTTAAATGTGTTAAAATCCTTAAGTGATATGAGGAGAAGAAGGAGGGTTGTAAAAATATACAAACCTCGTTTTAACCCAATGGGGCTGGATGACAAATCTTTCCGATTGCAATACCGATTCTCCAAATCCAACATGAGAAAAATAATCGAACTCGTACGAGTTGATTTAGATTGTGCCAACAGGGGTGGCCATATCGATCCTGATCTCCAAGTTATGGCTGCCATTAGGTATTGGGGAAGGAATGAAATACATACTCAATGTCAACTACTATTATTGCCTTGACTTCTTTTAACAAACTATTTTATATATATTTCAGATACAGGATGATGGAGCGGATATGCATCCCAATTTTCGGATCTTTGTCGTTTATTTTCATTTGAATTTGCCATCTTTATTGTTGTGTAATTAACTTCCTTTAACGGTGTTTTTTTTTGTTTTTGGCAACTTTCAATTTGACAACTAATAGTTTCCAGTAAAAGAATCCTCGTTTCTATTACTTTTTGGATAGAGACGTCGCTTAACTAAGTAACAGTCGAAAATCGATTATGAATAAGTATTTAAGTAACGTTACTTAAAGGCAACTTAAATTTTTAAGTATACTTAACTAATTAACGTCTTAAATTGCTCTTAAGGAATCTTTATAAATATGGCTGTAAATTTTAAAGAAACTAAATAAAATCCAAAAAATAAAAATAAAAATCAAACAAAACATTTTTCTTCAATAGCAAAACCTACTCTTAAAAACAATTGAAACAAAAACTTAAAATATAATTCTTGAAAAATTCTGACATTGATCAAAGAGAGCCCATTTAAAGGCTTGAAAAGCATACCGGTTTTAAGCATGTCAAGCAAATTGGCATCTTACACCTGGCACAAAGGTGTATCGTTTTGGCTTTTTTACTTGGTGGACATAAAGAACATCTTTTCCTCTTATTTCTCTCTAGCTTTAGATATTCATCACTCTCTGATGGAGCTGTTGGTTGAAGTTTCAGAATCGTACCAAGGATCATCCTAAGTGTCGTATGGAGTTTTCTCCTTCATATGGAGTTCGCACAAAATCTTGGCAAGCGTTTAGCCACTGCTCTAACATATTTTCTTCATTTTCAGCCATAACACGTTGATTTGTCATTCAAAATATATCCAATATCTGAAAAACAATAATTAAACTCAAAAAGCAAAAAAGTTACATATATTTACAGTCGTGGGTCCAGGGGACCCAAGCGTATCCTAATACTGACCTAAGGAGCAGCGAGGGAAAAGCGTCCTTCTCACTACACACTCGCCGGCTTACTTAAGAAAGGTACATAGAAGCAGAAAGAGATACGGCGACCCCAACTTTTTTTACAGACATTTTAAATTTGAACGTGGGTCCACTGGACCCTCGACATCAGTTAAGGGTTGATGATATAAGAAAACAAAATTTTGAAAATTCGCTAAACACGAAAAAACAACGAGATGTTAATCAGACCTTTTCTATCTGTAGGTTTCTACCTACAGCATAAACTTCTGAAGCCATTTTTTCAAATTTGGAACTTAAGAATTTTAGGTGATTTCCTAAAGGCGACGACGGGCGGATTAAGACATGTAGAGGCCCGTAGGCAATGCCAACCTCGGGGCCCCCTCCTTTTTAAAAAAATAATTTTTTTTCAATTTAAAACTGATGAAAAAATGATTGACAATTTTCGGTTTTTTCTTGAAAAATAACAGTTTGTTTATTAATTTCAATAATGGAAATTGTCATTGTCAGGGCCGGCCCTACCATATGTGCAAGATGTGCAAATGCACAGGGCGCAAACTCACAAGAAAACTACATTCATATGTTTTCATTTTATTTATTTATTTTTTTTTTTAATAACTTTTTTTACTATGTCACTATCAAATAATTTCTAAACATGCGAATTAAACCATTTTATCATTTTGCAAAAAAAAAATCGTTCGTATAAGTGCCAAAATCAACGCCAAGAATAAATTAATTCAAACAAAAAAGATTCGAACTTCCTCCATACGTGCAAGATTTTTATTTGCCCGTTTCACTCGAAAATCCCCATATAAATAAATATACTCATTTTTATTTTTCATACAATCGTTCGAGTAGAAATGTGCAAATTTCAGATATGCACATAATGGGAATTAACTCAACCAAAATTTTTGATAGAAAAATAAACTCAAACGTGGATTTTTGTTTGAAATTAATGTATCCCACAATAATAATAATGCGCAGTGTGGCCGACGTAGACTGTGCAGATTTAAATCCTGCACAAAAGCAAAATCTCTCAATCTTATGCGCTCAACTCTTTTAAACGAAATGAATGTGGGTGTTTTTTTTTTACTGTCAAATACGATTTTCTCATTTTGTTTCTCTTGGTAGTTCGTTTACATTTCGAATGAGAAAATATGAGCAGAATATTTCAAATTAAGAACCGCATTCAAAAGCCTACCTCATAGGTAATGCGGAAATGGCTTAAGAAACGAAGTAGGTAATGAAAATAAGGGGTGCAAAAGCTAAATTTTGCACAGGGCGCTCGTTTGGGCTGGGCCGGCCCTGGTCATTGTAACACCAAAATAAAATATCTCAGAAGTAATATCCAATTTATTTAAACAAAAATACATGACTTATAAAGGGTCCGCCAAATAACTTTTTTTTTTTTGAAAATGCTAAAAAAAACCACTGAATATTTTCTCAAATTTCTTTTTTTCTTTGAAAGTACAATCCTTCCGGTTAGTAATAGAAAATAATTTCATTTAAATGGCTGCCTCCGCTGGCCATGAAGTAGCCTACACGATCGGTTCAATTTTCGGCTAAATTCGTTTCAATGATGTCTCCGAAATGTTCAATTGCTGAGAACGACGGTGAATTGATGTTGATGATCACTTTCTGCCACAGCAGCAATATTCTCGGGTGTACGCACTGTTTTTGGCTTTTCACGCTTTGGTTTATCGATGAGGATACCAGTGTCTTTCACTTTTTTCACAAGATAACGAACATACGGAGCTGACGGTGCTTCTCTTCTTCCAAAATACGTACGTAATTTTCGCACACATTCTGCAACATTACCATGATTTTAAAAGTAATGTCGCAATATTTTCCAGCTTTGTTCAAACATTAAAATAGAGATTTGCAAATATCAAGACAGATTTATGCCAAATACCTATAAGTGAAAAAGTACTTTCATGAAGATGAACTTGTTCGTCTTTATATCTGTTTTATGGTAGGTACTTGCTATAATCTGTATTCATGAAGATCTCCACCCCATTCGAAAAGTTATATTTTCATTTTGTTTCATTTGATATAATATAAAAGACGCCTGTAGTAATTTTCGACGATATAATCTGAACGCGATGGCCTTAGCGACCACGATAAAAATGTGAATTCAGCACATGTAAGTCAATGGGGAGTCACAAACATATCCCGTAGAAATCATCCATATTTTTATAGTAATCACCACCGCCATCGCGTCAGTTTGCAAATGACGTATAGCCATTGAATAAGAAGTACAGGAAGAGGCATATCGAGAAAAAAGTGAAGTAGTTTTCATAATTGTGTGAGTTACACAAATACAAATGCATTTGCACAGGGTTGGAGTGAAGGTAGACGGCTATTTGCTGGGGCGCCGAAAGGAATATTTTGCTAAATTTTTTTTTGGGTGGTTTAGTAAAAATATGTGTAGCTAGAAGTACTGGAATATGATTTCCATTTTCTCAGAAGTACTTATTCACATACATTCCTCTGAAGTGAACTGTTTTTGTCAATTTAGTTCTAAGTTCAACTCAAGAATTTTCATCCACTTTGGTGCTTTCCATTCATCTTTCGGAAATCTTGAAAATTATTAAAGTAGTAGAGCTTTTTTTACTTAATTAAAATCATCACAACTGGACACAAATACTTTTTGACGAAGATACAAAACCGACACGATAGACATGGACAATCGCAGAAATATTGAAAATACGTAGTATATTTCCAAAACTAAACCGCGGAAAAATAACTGCACTACGGACGCTTAACGTTTCTTAGCGCCTTGCCATCACCAACAAAAACCTATCGGTCCCTGTACTAAAATTTCTAATTTGACATTACAAGTTCATTTGTGCAACATGATTAAAGTATATTTTTATTTTGAACAATATTACTATTTTTATCTTAAAATACCATGAAATAACAATATAAAAGTATTGTAAGATAACTTATTTACCAAAATAACATCACTTTAAGTTACTATTTGTGGAATATGAGCCAAGACTTACTTGTGAAATGAAAACTTTTTGTTTTTCCGGTTATACAAGTTTTTACAACTTTTCACGCAGCACCTCATTTTGATTCATATTTTAGTAATAATATGCTTTAATTTTCAACACAAATTGGTTTTTATTTCACTTTTTTATTAGTTTTGTAGTACGTTTTTCACTTTTTTAAAATCTTTCTACTTCACAACACTAACTCTCAGCAAGGCAAAATGACAGATAGGGTTCACTTTTTTTTTTTTTTAAATTTTAATACTTCACTCACGTACACTGTATATGTGCCAAAAGCCTCTTCACGTACACTGTATATGTGCCAAAAGCCTCTTCCTCTATTTCTTATTCAATGCGTATAGCTTTGCCAAGTCTTAAAGTTCTGCGTCACGTCTCTTGTGTTCGGCTTCGGACTATAGCGCCGAATCAAAATCACATTTGAACTCGACAAAGGTATTCAAATGGGTGAAAACGTAGTTCAAACACGCTTCAACTCCGCATTAGTTCACAATAGCGAAATTACAAAAGTCCATTGAGGGCCGCGGTGCCCCTAGGTGGCGCTGGGCCCGTAGGCAGTTGCCTTCTTTGCCTTATGGTTAATCCGGTTCTAAAACAAAAACTAATTTCGCCTCAGAGGCGAGATTTAGTTAGTTAGAGATTTAGGGGAACGTTTAGAGAATGATTTGATTGCCGCAAACGTACAGCCTGATTACAGCCCAATGAGTTTTTCGTTTCCAGAAAAAAGTATGAAATTCGTTCTCAGCTAATTTTATATTTATTTTGTGTTAAGTGATTCATACCGTTGCGTTGGCGTTGCTGCAATACAATTTATCGTTTGTTGCAAGGATATATGGGGTTTTGAGTAGTAACTTAGTGTTTGTGGGAAGTGATTCCTTTTCCATATTCAGCCGTACGTAGACTTCAAAACCAAATAACATACTAAACCCGTTTTGCGACCAGCAAAGGCCAGTTCTGCATTTAGATACGGATTTTCATAACTTCTATAGGAGCTGGTACCTTGGTGGTCATCACAGGGAGATGCCTTTTACTATTCTTGTTCCAAACCAAAATTTCGTTGTCTCTATACTGTGTCGCGGTTGAAACTAAATGGATCATATAGTTACATCGTTTATTGTGGTGAATTTTGTAAAGAACATTTTTTTAATTGATCGAAACAACATTTTTGAAAAAATTTGTTTTTCAAGATGGTGGCTCTTCCCTGACCTCAGGAATCCCCAAAACCCGTTTATAAGATCAGCAGAGGCACCCAACAGAATATTCTAATGTTAATCAACAAAAAAAAAATCTACATAAATATAAAACTGTAAAAATGTATTATAAAGTTTTCGAAATAAGCCTGTCAAACTGCGGTACAACATAATTTCAAAAGGAGCAAAAATGTTATGCTAAAAGTATTTTTTTCTTGTAATAGACAAGAATGTTATGAATGATTGAGTCCGCGCAGAAATATGATCTTTTAAAAAATTGCATTTAAAAAAATAAATTTTGAATTTGAAACTTTATATTTCAAAAACTATAATCTACTGACAGAACTGAACTCATATAATGAGTTGCTCTCTATTCTTTTGGTACATATTATGCAAATCACCCTGTGGATTTGCAAATACTCCACGATTCTTTTACATTGAAGAGAATACTTCCATAAATATCTAAGACATTTCTTATATCAGATTTTACTCCAATGACGATATTTGAGGCATTCATCATCATCATGATCATCGGCTCGACAACTAAGTTCGAGTCCTGGCCTCCTTCAACAAGTCTCTACACCTATCCCGGTCTCGAGCCGACCTTGTTTATGACAGCTGACACACTTAGATCAGTATTATTTCCATTGTGATACCATACTTGAAGAATGAGAGATTGCCTTCATTACGAAAACCATTTGGAGCTTTTGATATTGGAAAGATCACTATATCCCAAAATTACTCGTACGAGTCTCCCTCTGTGAGTGAGCAGGACATGTGCAGAGAAGATGTGTAATTGTTTCGTCCTTCTCTTCATCTATGCAGCTAATGCAGAAATAGTTTCAGAATACGGCTGTGTCTTCAATTTGTGTTCTACTCAGTGATAACAAACAATTAAAACGCCTAGGGTCTGGCGATGACCAAGCATGTGGTAAGGTTTAGAGTTTGTTTCCTTTGAGAGCCTTGTTTTGGCAGAAGCTTTCACGCCACGAAATGGTAACAGAGTTTTTTTTCTGGTAAGTTCTACGGCTTTAAAATTTCCCGGAATGTTTCTATGGCCCAGCCGGCACCCAGAATATGTTGAACCATTGTGCCATCTCATAAAGAGATGGTCGATAGCCTCGGGCAGTCTTCGATTTGGTGGAGACAGAATCGGGCTGTCCGAGAAGATTCGAACATCCGAAGTTGTTACTACGTTTTCTCTCAAACAAGAAAGAGCTACCTTGTTTGCAGGGAATTTTCCCTTGGAACACATGGGAGTTGTTTTGTATTTGATGTATGTTAAAAGTTGATCAGGATCAAATCATGATTTTAAAAACACAAAGCTAATGTTTATTCTAAAGAAAATATCTATGGAATTAATTATATCTCCATTTACTACAATAACGCCTTAAAAGAAGGAGTAGACAGGAGCACTATGGTTTAATATAACTCTTTCAATTGTAATTAGAAACCATAATATCGTGAGTTGGGTTTGTATGTCTGAAGGTGTTATGAACTCAGTCACAAACAAAAGTGTGTCTTCAGCAAAAATATTATAAAAGAATAATATTTATTCTCTGGTGTTGTTAAAAGGAAACGACAACACACTTGTAAAACGCAAATGAGAACCTGTGGTTTACTTTATTTCTATTTTTAACTTAAATTCTTCTGAACGTCTAATTTATTCAAGGACTGTCTCACTCAACAATTATAGTCAATAAAACCTTAGCCATATATCCTTTTTGGTTTAGCAAATTTTATTGCTGACGCTATCAACCTTAACTTAACACCTTTGAGGATATTCTGATATCCTAGTAAAAACAAAATATTCAAGAAATGTTTCTTTCCAGAATGCAATGAAATCCAAGTACTTGACATTCCCAAAGTACCTAATAAAATTACACTGACAGATCGAGTTAATTTTGTAATCTCCGAGCTTGATGAATTCTTTTTGAGAGCAAAATCCCCATGTGACAAACTTTCCCTCCATTTCATACTGACATGGGTTTGATGGCAGGTATTGGTAATAGGCAGTCGGCCACCCGCATCAAAGATTCATGAGAAGCTTTCATTTTTGTGTTTTTTTTGTTTTCCTTTTGGTCTTCCTCGTTCTGGACCATTGCTTTTGTTGTCGAAGTCGTTACAAAGTTTTCTATTCAGCAAACTTTTACCTTTATGGTTTGGTAACAGTTGAGTTTCAAATTTACCCTCATCTTAAAGCAAGTTAGTGGGTACCTACTACCTACGTACATATATCAAGCAGAGCAATAACAGTAAAAGCGTTGGTGTATAGGCTAGGGGCGCACACCTTGATTTACATACGAAGGTACATGCACATAAGAATGCTATGATGTGGTGCTCTTGGCTTAGCACACCTAAGGGCTGAATGCAATCAAGAGACTTCTTTTATTTTCTTCCTGCCCTCATTTTTTTTTTTTTTTTTTTTGGTTTATTTTCTATACGGTGGTGGTTGTGTCATTTATCATCAGACCGATTTGAGGGGGCTTGTGGCACATAAACCACATAAACACACAAGGACATGAATTACCTGTTAGTTGGAAAATGGGGCTTGAGATGACAGGGATATCCTATTTCCAACCCATTGTGTCATGGGTTTATTTTCTTTTATTTTATTTTTTTTATTTTTATGTCAAAATTTCCTTTGACTCTGGAGCTTTGATTGAAAGTATATTTGATCATTTACATAGACAAATTACCTTATGTAAAACAAAGAAGTAAATTGGGTGCCGCCGCCGTGCCGGTGGATATGATTCTTCTGAGGATGATGATGAATTATTTGCATTTCTTTGGTTAACGATACTTCAGGAGAAAACAAATTTAAGAATGTGAGGAGGTTTAAGGGGGTGAATCATAAGAAATTAATGGACCGATTCAATTCAGATTGACATGAGCATGAATTGAATTTTAATATGTTTGTTTATTTGTATTATCAAATTTTAAACACCGTATTGGTGTTTCAATGGATACAAGGGTGCTATTATCATTTTCGGACAACTTAAAGTATAGTTTTTGTTCGTCCACATAAATCTACTAATGTAGCTCAATAAGTTTTGACGGCACTGCATCCTGCCATTTTTAACATTAAATTTGAGATGTTTGAAAAAAATGTTATAACTGATCCTTACTTTATGTTTTACTTATACCCGCACAAAATTTTATTAAAATCCTTGGAATCATTTTCGAGAAATTTGAGAACTTTTGAATGGAACAGCTAATAATGTGTTAATTGTCTTAATGTTTTGTAGTAAATAGTACACTACACTAAAAAAAAATTATCAAAATTGTCGGTCCGGTTTTGAGAAATTTGAAATATTTGTGAACGTGTTTTTTTAACCCATACATATTTTCGAAAATAAATTTAATTTTTGATCAAATTAATAAAAATAATATTAAGAAACCTTTAGTACCGAATTTCGAAAATATGTATTGAGGCGTTTTTGAAATATTTAATTTTCAAAAAATTTCAAAATTTAAGTATTGAATACTTTTTATAGATTTCAGGAGCTTTTGCATACGCATTTTGACTGCACTCAAATGAACCCTTTTTGAGAATATGAAAGAAATGATTGTTTGGTGGTAACGGTAGCTATGAACTTTTGGATGTGAGCCAACATTCATTTAAATACATTAAATTTATTTCAAAAAATCTTATGAGCACCGCTTCTCTTGGCCTTCAAAAAGAATCAAATAAATGTTTGGAGATTCGGCTTAAAAAACATATAAGTACCCACACCAAGTTTCAAGACAATCCGCACATCCGTTTACGGTGTAGCTCAACGGACAAGACAGAATTGAGAAACCCACTTCTTTCGACTTTCCCATCATAGTAATGTAAAGCAAAAAAAAAATATTTAAGATAATAATAAGAGCAACTTCCTGTCGGCCAAAGTATGTAGAAGTTCGCCCCTGTACTTCCCATCGTTTGGTATATTGTTTTATTGATAACGTTTTTTTTTTAATTAGCGTGCACTCAAGGGGATTTTGTGTACCTTTTATATGTCAGAGGCGCAGTGCGAGCTTTAGGTAAGCAGGAGGGGATGTGAAAGGAGATGTGAAAGGAGATGTCGGTGAACATTAGTCTTGAATTTCGTCACATCACAATGAAAGGGAAAAAGAGAGCATGGAAGGGTATTCCACATTCGCGTAGTACGGCTAAAAAACGAATTCCTGTACTTGATAGAATGACCGAAATTGGGATCAAAAGTAAAGTAATGAGCATTCCTGGAAGCGCGAGTATTACGGTTGAAACGTTTAAGTGGAGGAATGCAACTGGCTATTTCATTTGAGCACTTACCGTAAAAGTAACGATAAAAGAGTGAGATACAGTCTTTGTATACTGTCCAAGAGGCTTAAGTAAGTTGCGGGAGCACCAGCCCAGAGATGGGAGTTATACTCGAGTTTTGGACGTATATAACTTTTAAAGATAATAGCCAGATCAGTAGGGGAAAAGAATTTCTTGCATCTCCGAAGGAAATCTAAACATCTTGCGGCATTTTTGGCGACGTTAAGTATGTGATCATTCCACAAGAGATGGTTTCTGATACACATACCTAAAATCGCAAGCTGATTAGTTTCTTCGATCCAAGTCTCGAGACGTCTCGCTTTAACGACAGAAGGCAGCATTGAGTTTTCGAAGCATTAAATTCTACGCGATTTCTTAATCCCCATTGTACAATGCTGTCTAAGTCAGAATTTAATGTACTTATCATATTTAGCCGTTTCAGTTCCACGTCCGAAGAGCAGGGATGTGAATCTGGAAACGAATATGAAAAGCTAAGAATGCTATCGTCAGCGAAACAATTTAATGGATTAGTAGTTACAGACAGGAGATCATTAATGAAAATGAGAAAGAGGGTCGGAGACAAAACGGAACCCTGTGGCACACCAGCATTTATTTTGTGGGTTTCAAACATGAATCCGTCTAATACTACTTGTATAGAGCGATTCGAAAGAAAGTTACTAGTCCAACGAAGAAGGGTTTCATCGATACCAAAAGCATGCATTTTCGATAAAAGAGCAGGATGCCAAACTTTATCAAATGCTTTTGAAATATCAAGTGCAATTATCTTACTTTCTCCAAAACGATGTAAGGATTTGTTCCACTGTTCGGT
This sequence comes from Syrphus vitripennis, assembly GCA_958431115.1. NCBI lineage: Eukaryota > Metazoa > Arthropoda > Insecta > Diptera > Syrphidae > Syrphus > Syrphus vitripennis. The sequence goes on along the minus strand of OY288108.1, from coordinate 58,189,389 downwards.
GAGTGAACAATCAAATCACCAGTATACCTATTGCTGCGAAAGCCGTATTGAAGGTCATTAAGAAGCTTTCTATCTTCGGAATATTTCTTGAGCTGATAATAATTCATCAGCGTTTCCATGACTTTGGAAAGACGGGACGTAAGTGCAATTGGTCGGTAATTAGAGGGTGAGAAGATTCGCCTTTTTTTTGGGATAGGCTGGACAAATGCTGTAGATGGAAAAGCTTACCAAGGGGTTTCGCCAGCGTGAAAGAACAATGGCGGGGATACCATCAGGACCAGCGGCGAACTGCCTAACGAATAAGTTAGTTTTCTTGAGAGAGCTAACGAAGAGAGTGTCGTTGACAACGAGTGTTGGGACCGAGGAAGATGTTTTGTTCCTTATGTTTTTTTTACGAATGATCAAAAAATTGTATTACCTGTGAGACATTGTAGTATGTATCTGTGCCCTAATTTTTGGCAATGCAAAAATTTGGTCCTTCGAATATGGGCGTTGCAGGTCTTCCTGGCTTGTTTGAACTTTTTCCGGTTCTCCTCAGTTGGGTTGGCTCTAAAACAACGGAAGCTAACCTCTTTGACCCTAATAACCTCTTTACAGCTCGTATTCAACCATGATTTCTCTTTGGGTCTGATGCTCTTAACCCTATTCGGAATAAAAGTTCTGATATCCAAAAAAATCATATTAGTAATCATAACCGTGCTAGAGTCTACTTAACTACCGAGGAAGAATAGTGACCAGTTAAAGATCCGGAAAAATTTATTGAAATGGAATAAGAAAAAGGTAAGTTTTTAAAATTGACATAAAATTGACTTTATTGGAATTAATTATAATTTAAATATGATTTCTGGTTCAACTTTCTGGATGTAACGAAGGATTATGTTCACTCCACCGCCATTCCAGGAAAAGTGAGTTTCATCGCCAAAAAAAATTCCATTATGAAAATTATACCTCTGAAAAAACACCCTTCATAATATTATAAAATTTCATTAGTGCAATTATTCAATTATTATATTATTCAATTATTATAAGAGAAATCTATCTGTTATGATTTATATTTATTTACCTACAACTAAATTATTAAATATGTACCCGAAGAAAATTGATATTAAAAAGTTATGACTTAATATTTGATTGCGGATGTACGATAATGCAGAAATCAACTAAATCACGTAAAGTTTAATTCGTGAATATATTAAACAACTTCGTTATTGAGTATGACCTCTTAAAGAAACTTTTCAAAACAATTCCCTAAGTATGAAATTCGATGTCAAAGTTTGAACACCAATTTCCTCAAAATAAACAACTTTTCCAACGCGACGCTATATAGTCAGTAGGTATAGCTCATCCATCTTTTTATTCTAGATCAACTACTGTGCTACTGAGTTGCACAAATTTGTCAGTGAAACTTTCACACAGTATCCGACGTGTCCTTATTTAATTTCAAATTATCGCTACTACGACAAAATTGTGTGTTCCTTTTATAATATCAACCCCCTGTCCCATCATCCATCCAATCGACGAGGACGAACTTTTTAAACCTCGCCTCGCATATCCTTGCGAACAATCTGTCGCCAAGTGAGCATTGAAGATCCACTGCCACCGCCACCGTCATCGCCACAAAATGCTAATGCCAGTCAACCAAACAAAATCTAAAGTAAGTTCACGCTTCCGCTCAACGTGTCCGATGAACAGTAAACTCTGACACTTTTCCCCGACAAACAAATACTCTTCTGATGGTATTAATGCACCATATTCCATATACTCGCGTATAGTGTAGGAGCTGTTTTCGTAGGATGTACATTGAAATTGTCAAGGAAAAGCAACCGGAAGGATAAGTTTTAGGTGAAGTTCATTTTGTTGGCTAATTACTAGCAGCAGACGTCAACTGCTGTTCCAGTTTAAGGGAATCTTTAGTTATTGACAGCATAAAGGATTAACTTAGAGTCATTTACAATGTTTTCTTTATAGAATGTCGCTGCTTTGGAAAATGATACAACTATAATGCTTGGCTCATTGTATGGACCAACATTTTATTAGGAGTGGGACGGCGGCGGCCGGCGTGTTGTTCTTAGCAGCTTTGCTTCAAGGAAGCGGTTTTAATGGTCACTTTCAATTTTCTGAGAAAAACAGGCTCAATTTGGTGAAAATATTCTCTCTCTTTGTAAATACTTATAACTACAATGGCTTTAGAAAAAAAGGACATGGGGTTACTAGAAATTTTCCAAGATGAATCTGAAAAACAAGACAGAGAAAGAAGTAAAACCTAAAAATACAATCAGACTTCCTAATCAGGCTTTAATCCATTGAAAGAAGGTCGTATTATAAAAATTGGAAAACAATTTACAGGCCATTTTATAGAAAAGGCACCAGTTTGTTTTTATTATTAATTTTTTTTTTAAATTTTTTATCCGAGGAATCTATTTCTTTCTTTTTATTTGACCTTAGAAACCAGACTTAAGTATAGCAACCCCTTCTTCTTCACCTGAAGTGGTCAAAATTATACTCACTGTGATGTCTTTCTACCTATTGACGCAACAAGTTTTTCGTTATTGACGAAATGGCTTCTATTGGTCTCGATCAATTAAACGGAGTTACTAACCACTTTGGCAAAACCTTGGACCTTGTCTGATGTCTACAAATCTAACGCTACAGTATTATTGAGTGACCAAAACTTTTAGATGAAGATCGCCACCATTCTGCATTAACTATTTCTCTCCCCCTAAGTATTTATCATCCATCTAATATTTGTAAGGATCAGCATGAGTTCAATTTCAAAAAATGTAATATTACCCAATTGTTTAATTTACTTAATGACATTAACTGGGACTCTTTGTTCTTCAATGTTAAATTTAATTGTCTGCTTTTTAGAAACTGTTCCTTTGCGTAAAAAACGTTTATATAATAACAGCCCGCCATGGTTTGATTCGCATATAAAAACGTTAAAAAACAAAAGAAACCAAGCTTGGATAAGATTCAATCTATCTGGAACTGATGAAGCTCCCAATATAGCTACATTAATTTAAGCTGCTCTAACTTTCTTTATGCAAGCTTTTTATCGAAAACAGAAAATGATCAAAAGTCTAATCCACGTAAGTTCTGGAATTATTTAAATTCTAAAAGAAAATCTGACGGTTACCCAGCACATAAAATAAAATAATATCAATAATTCCACTAGCCAATCCCCAGGGGTTATTGCCAACAAGTTTGCCGAATTCTTTCAAAGTGTTTTCGAAAATGCTTTTACAAATGATTCAAATATAGCTCATTCAACTGATGAGTTCTCAAACCTTAACTCGATAAACTTTGCAATTTCTGAAGCAACTTTTCTTCACTATATTGAACGAGTGTTTTAGTCCCGGCCCTGACGGCTTGTCGTCTTTTATTTTGAAAAAATGTCCAATATATAATATGTCATACCCATTGTTCGTGCTTTTCAACAAGTCGATTAGTAGTTCTTCGTTTCCCTCCATTTGGAAAAATGCAGTTCTTATTTCCACTCACAAGAAAGGTCCAAAAAAAATTAGTAACAAACTACAGGCCTATTGCTAAGGTTTCTGTTATCCCTAAATATTTCGAATCCACTATCTGTGATGTTCTATCATTTCATTATACCTCTATTATAAATTTACTACAATTCACAACGTTCTGCCAGATACAGATACTATAGTTCCTCTATTATCTGTGGTTCTGCTTAGATGCCATTGAAAAGCATAAGCAAGTGGATTGTGTTTTTTACTGATTTTAGTAAAGCTTTCGATAAACTTAGTCATAAAAAATATTACTTATGAAACAAGGCACCATTGGACTTAACGATAGTGCGTTCTGAATCGTTGTGTGTAAATTCAGGTGTACCACAAGGTAGTCATCTTGGTCATATATTGTTTTGATCTTCAAAAATTTCGGGAATAGTTTAAATATTGACAAGTATAAAATCATGCGTTTTACACGCAAACACAATGTCCTGTCATATACTTAGGTGTTGAACATGTCACATTTATGTAGTCTGTCAAGATTTTCCGACCTCGGTGTGGTATTGGACTCAAAGCTTTTATTCAATGACCATTACAATTACATTATAAAGAAAGCTAATAAGATGCTTGATTTCATTAAAAGGTTTGCTCGTGACTTTCGTGATCCTTATATTGTCTTCAAAATTTTGTATGTTTCATTTGTTTGTCTGTTTTTGAATATGGTTGCATTGTATGGGCCCCATACTACTCGGTTCATGTGTACAGTTTTTTACGTTTTCTTGCCCGGTCTGGTAGGATTGTGTGATAGGATTGATTTCAACTAAAAAAACCTTCCATTTCTTTAAAGTCATCGAGGGTACTTACAACTCCGTTTTATTATGGGAATTGTAAATTTTGTTAATTATTTTAGTGTTAGCCGTTCTAGCCTAAGAAGGCCATTGCCTCTTCGTAATATTTTCAGAAGCCCATTTGCAAAAAAATAATTAAATGTTTTTACTGGTAAATGTCATAACTAGTATTAGTGCAACATTTCTATTGATAGAATCGTAATCGACATCAAACATCAAGTGCAAGGAGTATGAAAGTAAATTAACGGCAGCTGAAGTAAAGATGCTTTGCATGACCTTAGAAATGACAAAGAATAATCGAATAAGAAGCAAGAGAATCTGAGGAAGCTATCAGTTCAAAAATACCATATTGGACAAAATACAGCATGGCCGTCATAGATGGCACTGTAATGTAAGAAATAAAGATGCCCTAAGAACCCAGTTCAAAGGCGTAAGAACTTCTTCCGGAGTGCACCTACATTAAGTTGACATCAGAATTTAATAAAAACAATATATTTGCCTTCTTCAAATCTTTTAAAGTCAATTATTATTCATCACAAATGATTTGATTAACACCCAGCAAACATCAACAAATTGGTGTTCAAGTAGTGCATTTCAGCTTTCATTAGAAAACAAGAAGAGCCAAATACATTTACCTATGCATATATTTTCAAAATTCTGCAACAACTCTGCAGTCTTAAAAATTTAATCGAACAATCATGTGAGTCCGAACTGTACATTAACAGATAGAGGTAGAGATACTTCAAAATCCTATACACTTATGTAGGTACGGTACATAATAGTCTATCATACTATAGATAGAAAATAAAACGTCTTGGGCTAAAATGTTTCAAATTGAATCGTCAGCATGACCCCTCCAGAGAAATTTTCAATTCAAAGAGGGTCTTGAAAAAGCAGATAGCTATGGGTAGTCCGAAAAGAATTGAATATTCTGGGTTGTGTGTTATATTGCTCAGTGCTCCTGCTGACTGCTGCTGGTACAGCTCCTATATGAGTATACTCAGGAGAAAAGGGTGAATAAACTGAATAGAAATGAATGCAACTTCAATGATCCTTATTTAAGTCAATAAAATTTCCATCAAGACATCATGCTGACAGGTTGTGTTGGGTTTGGCTTGACTGAACTGGGCCAGACAGAGGAGCTGATGCTTGGGGCGTAAGTATTTCTTATTTCACTCCGACCAATTGTCCACTTCTATGATATCTGACATATCGTATATGTCAGCAAAGTATTTGTTTATTTGTTTTTGTAAATGAAACTTTCCTACAAAGATTTTCCCATATTTTCTAACAAAAAATCAATGGTGGATTGGAAACAGATAAAGTACATTCAATGTATATGAATATAGGTCTTCGTTCTAGTTTACTACTGGACATTGAACAACCAGTAGCGATGATTGACAATTTTCAATATCTTGGAAGTATTGTCTCTCTACTGATGGTGGAACTGAACAAGACATTAACAGCCGAAATGTCCAAAATATGGAGAAACAACTCTATAGGCTTAATTCCGAATCCTCCAATTTTGAACTCGTGCAGTAAGAGTACTTGAAAGTTACAACGTTCCCACTGGAAAGCTCTAAGCATTCGTAAATAGGATTTTGTGCAACATCTTAAGGATTTTCTAGCCAAATCGAATTTCTAACGAAGAACTTTATGCGAGAATAGGACAGCAACCCATTGACTCTATCATACGAATATAGCCGACCTAGAAGCACTTGGCGATGAACGGTCCAATCAAAAGACTTCGAGAGAGCTGTCTTCAAAAACAGTGTACGATGGCGCGCAGTAGTAGCGGAGCCCCTATTTTCCGTAAGAGAAAACCAACGGAAATACGATTAATAAGTCCGAGGACCTAAGTAAATACATATAGCTTTTGAAGCAAATCTTCTAATCCCATGTTTTTTGATGAGGAGCTTTTATTTAAAAAAAAACACATCTAAAAAAAATAAACCAAATCTTCTACATACTTCACTGTTTCAAACTTATGCTTTAGGCGAACTTAATTTTCCATTTGTTTGATCCAGGAGTTCGTTATTAAAATTTTTAAAAGAGGTTTTGGAATTATGAAAAAATTAAAGAGAAACATAATTGATATGAAATTTTTCGGATCATGGCAAATAGGGAAGATACAAATATAATTTTAGTCACCACGCTGGCACCACTATTACACATTTCAGGGATCACTCTTTCAAATAAAGGGAAAAATTTGTAGCTTTTACAATCTCCTTAATAATATACTACAATTATTTGGTGAAAAGTGTTGTCTTCCATAGCACTCTTTCTCAATTATAAATAACCACTAATTATTGACAATGTATGTTTTTCCTATATGTCATACACATAGGTACACACATCTCAAACCAATCAAACCATTTTCTAAAAAACTGTCAAAACTTCGTTGTGATTAATTTTCCAATTTACCCTCATAACATTTTCCGTTTACAAATTCTCGCTTAATTAACTCTCAATAATTCGCACGCATTCAACATTTAAATCCTTGAAAACATTTTCCAATTTCAATAAATCTCCACTAGAGGTTGGATTGCAGGGATAATATGGCAGGCTGTGTGACGTGGAGGGGGGCGGGTGGTGTTGTTGGTGGCGCTTATTGGCAACACTTCTGGTGCTAGCAGCCGCACCCTTCGATTTGAACACCCTCACGTTTCGAGTGGTGAACAAGAGTAAGTGTCAAAGTTTCAGAATTAATTCACAAGTGGCGCGCATAGTGTTTATCCTAGAAAGCATCATCATCATCATCATAACCCACACAAAGCAGATCCACATCCACATCCCTCTTCTATAGGGGCAGTGGAGGGACGAATAGGACGAAATAGCGAAGGCAGAAGTGAAAAATGACAAAATGAGAAATAATAAAATAAAGGATTCAAAGACAGATAAATATCACGCTTGTTTTATGGTCTACGCTATCATCATTAAACCATCGTCATCTTCCTTCAGTAAGACGCAGACGGTCGGTGATGGTGTCACTAGCGTACATAACCCGAGAACAAGCATCGAAAAGCAAATCAAACTTAAACAGAACAGAAATTATAATAATGAGATAAGGTCCTGTCGTTCATTCATATAATATATCATCGCTTTAATGTCTCCCCCAGCCATCACTACCGTTGCCGTACTATTACTGATACGAATGAATTGTGGTGGTGGAGGCGGCGGGCGTCGTCGGTCGTCGTTGGGTTAGAAGAAAAAGCAGATATTATTTGCACAGATATGCTCCCACCACACCACCAAGCAATGACGACGATAAAGAACGAAGGAAAAGACATAGCTCTTAGTGATAGAGGCAGGGAGCTGGAAGTGGAATCGCTTGATGCTCGGCGAACCAATATTGACTTTGAATATGCTCCATGATAATGATGATGACGAGTAACGTAAGGATTACTATACTATGATGGATGACAGTGCCGTAGCGCAGAGCCTTCGCATTCGCATTCGCTTTCAACGTGCAAGAGAAACAAATAAAAAGAGTTAAGACTTCATTGTGTCCGTTGGTCGTTGTCATAGTCATCGACATCGACATCAACATCGTCATAGTCGATGTCTCATCCAAGCGTCAAATTGAAATTCCAATCGACAGACAAAGAAGGAAATTCAATACGTGAAAGGGGAGGTAGCAAATAAATGATTTTCTGTTTACCCAAAACGCATCCAACCGATCCAACACAGACACACGGCCCCAAATACACAACCATCAATGCTGCATGCTCCTTAGTTTTTCTCCGGTCTAATGTTTACTTTGGTATCTGATTCCATTTGGTTGCCTGCAGCAAAGATAACTCTATATGTAGCTGCTGCTGCTGCTATTCTATGCATTTCCTTCATTCCCCTTGCTACCGTTTTATCCTTGACTCAAGGCTCTTTGGTGGGCAGCAGCAGAATGCAGAAGCTCCATCTCCATCTACAGAAAAGAGGTGGAGAAGCACCCATATATAACGTAATTGAATAATATTTTCTTGATAATAAAATCAAACAAAAGAAAGAAGAAGGAGAAGAAAGCAAAGCATCCTTGTTAGTGGATTTTGGTCGCGAGGAAACTTTCAATCCAAATGGTGGCCATTTGGGAATTTCCACTGTTTTCGAAAAAAATATATATGTAGGTACTATGTATGAAGGTACATTTTGTTTATTTGTAGATTTGTTAATACACATACAGTGCTGTTAATAAAAAGTTGAAAACTTAGTTCTTAAAACAAATTAAGGTCAAACGCTGGAAGCGCTCATTCAAAGCCTAATGAAGGCGAACGTAGTCCAGGACCTTGCTGAAAACAGAATATTTCATCATCGCCTGCAGTGTAGAGTATTTTCCTAACGTCGATAGCTTATCCGATATGTAAGCTAGAGACTTGAGGACAGACTTCTAATTCCGTTATCTGACTTGGAAGACTTCAACCTAATGGAGGTTGATATACCTATTTCTAGCTGCTTCTAATACTGATTATTTTGCAAACTGCAACACACCGAAGTCTGGGCCCCCTTGTTGTTCGGCTTTCCAGCAATGGATTGATTCAAGAACCTGGGATTTTAATATATATTGTTAGGGGACACAAAACTATTAACTCCATGAAATTTAATATATGCATCCGATAAACGCGACCAAAAAAAAAATGTTTGTGAGCTCTTAACAATGTTGATAAATCCGCAATTTTAAGTACGCTTCTAACTCTGTGACTAGCTTGTAAATGGATCTATAAGTGAACTAATTATCCAAAACCAGGCGTCTTTTCTGCCATACTATCTGTCAGCATGGTCCGGGCTAGGACTACAACTTTCGCGCTCTTCACTTCACGTCAAGGCTTCAGTTATCGTAGTGTTCCGGCGCACAGTGGTTTGGTTTGTATGGGAGCGCGGAAATAAATCGATAAAACCTGTAATATAAATTGGAGAGAAATGAAATTTGGCACACATGTGTGGGTTAGGGAAACACACATTTCCCCAAAATTTGGATTAAAAATAACAATTAGAAGATGAGTTATTGAGATTTTTCTAAATTTTGGGGTTTATTGTTCATATAAAAAAATAACAATTTATGTTTTGTAACACTTTTTGCTTTAATAAAAAAAATAAAATTTGGTTTGGTTATAACTAACCAACATGTATCTCCGTTTAAAACGAGAAAAGAATCTTTTTTTAATTTCTGATGTTATTAAAAAAATATCATTTTCGCTCAAGTGAGGATACTCTTCGTATAGAAACGGTTCTACAAAATTAAGACCTTTAATTAGAACTTCACACAAAACAGTGTAACTTAAAACAAACTGTGACATGTTAATTTCTTTTTATTTATTCATAACACCTTGCACAATGAACAATAGCTTAATAATGACTTATTATTCCATTTTTTGTTATCTATATATATTAGTGACAACCAAACTATTCTTATTAGGTCTTACCTATCCTGAAAGGGTTTTCCGGAAAATGGCCGTAAAAAATTGTGCAACACATAAAAGCAATTAATCAATTGAACTTAGCTAAGAAATAGTTTGTATTTCATTTATATAACAGGTATCAATTCATATACCTAACATCAAGTATTAGGAAAAACCCATATACAGGTAAAACCACAAAAAGCACCTTTTTTTTATTTTACCTGTCCCTATTTTTTGCGTAATGTCATACAAAATTTAAAGATTATACCTGATTTCTGTTCATATTTTATTTAGGTACTTACATATAGTTTAATACATCATAATTTTTTTATTTTAATTGTAATTTTTAAATAAAAGTTAGAAAACAATTGGAAAATAAGTCAGGCAAAAAAAAAGTTTTGCGCTAAAAATTGAATATCTCACAGGTTAGTCAATGGATTAATTTTATTTTATTTTTTAAAGAAAGGTACATATTTTTTCTAAAAATTAAGCTCTTATCTAGTTATCTGTGACAAGTATTTTTGAAGAAATTGTAATTTTTCGGGATATATCGTCGTCAAAACCGTGTTTTTTAAGACCTGATTCAGGTGAACAAAATTGAACATAAGTCACAGGGTTGGATCCAGACGGATTTCATTCTTTTTGGGCTAGGTAGGTGAATATTGTAGCTTTCAAGTGAATGTAGTCAGAGCGTGTAGGCAAGTGTAGCTAAAATTGTAGCTCTAAGGAAAAAACAATAAAATTTTAATTTTAGAGCTCTCTGCTCTGACTTATCTAAAATATACATATATACATATATATATGTATGCATATGTTTTTTTTTAAGCTTAAAGTACATGTTTTTGAAATAAAAATAAAAATTCTGACTTAAAGTTTTATAAACGCTATTTTTCGTGCCAAGAAGTTAGTGCAAGAAAATATAGGAATTTCAAAATTGAAAAAAAGGGTAACTTTGGAGCCCTGTATCTTCAATACTTATGAACAAAAATTGCTCAAATTTTCAAAAATCATAGACCAACTATATAACTATAATAAAATAAAAAAACTAACTTCATACTAACACTTTCATTTTTTTGATTTATTTCCGCATTTTAACCACTGTGCGGCGGTCCACCTCAGAAAACGCTGAAATTCCTAGCGGTTTTCAATTGATCCATGTCTGAGGCCAACTAAATGCAGGTGTCCTTACATGACTTCCCATGATGAATGTTCGATGTCTGGAATATTTTCGTGTCGGTCTGAAAATAGGCAGTGTAGGTATCCAGTCTTTTTGACGATAATGCGATATCCATTTCTCCTCTGAACAGTAACCCATACATCAAGTGCTCTTTGTGAGGACATAGGATCGTCACCAATAATGGCTCCATCGTCAGGTCCGTCACCTTATTTATCCTCAAGCAGAAAATGAAGGACTGCTGCACAACATCACTGTAATTGGAAACTTTTTTGTGATTTCTAGGGGGCCTCTTACTGTTGTTTTAACTTGCTCGTACAAATCCATGATCACCCACATGTAGGATTCCGGAACTCTTAGTTGCCTAAGTGCCACTCATATCAGATCTCATAGTTGGTCTGTCGAACGCTTTTTCAAAATCAAGCAATACAAAATGGAAATCTGTTGAGCAATCTTGACATTTTTTATTCCTGTTCTTATATTTTGGATTGCATCTGTGGTTGATCGTCAGGCAGCAGCATCAGCAAGGAGTTGGACTTGAGAGTTGTTAATGAATTTTGGTAAACGAAGATTCAAAAATTATTAAAACGATTTTGATTTAGTTTGTTTCGCAATATTTTGGCTTTTTTTTATTACTGCCTTGGTGGAAATAACCCCCGAAAATTTGTTCAGATTTTGAATTATTTTCCTCCCTATTTCCTCGGGGGCCTTTACTTCCCCCTAAGGCACCGGCCGGAGTACCGTACCCTGTTTGTTTGGAAGTTTAATGAATAGAAGATCTTTACTTCTTTTTGAAACTTGAGATTTATCAATTCCCTATCCAACAACACCAATAACCAAAGTGGATCAATCTAATTCCCTTATTGGATGTTCGATGTCGTAAAATCTGTAATTTGTTAAATTGACTGACTGAGTCTTTAGCTTTGCTCAAATATTTTGATATCTTGAAAATTGGTTTTTGATAAATCTCGAAATTTAAAAAACTACAGTTTTTTTGTAAAATTGATTTTGAAGCGCATCAAGGCCCCGTAGAATATTCTTATTCTGGAAAATTTTGCTAAGTATTTATTGTTTCAAAGCCAAAGGATGATTTTTTTTATTTGAAATAATTTTTACAGCACTGTTTATTCCCAAAAGGCTAAAGATTTTCAAAAGCGTAATGGACTGCAATTGATTGGGGGTAAAGGCGAATAGAGATTGGGTATATTGTCAGCATGGGCAATCATGGAGTGCAGACAAACTAAAATGTCCCCAATGTTCGTTCTGTGACTTATAATCCATAGCAATCGGTTGTAAAGTTTGTCATCGTGAGTTGTTGGATAAACAGAATGCGACCCTATAACATGAAATCTATATAAGAACAGAGTAAAATGGGGTTGATTTCTTCTTCTTCTTCTTGTTCTTCTTTCAAAGATAAAGAGATACACACTATATAAGGGGAAAGCAGAAGTTAAGTTTGTTAGTAAATCAATTGTAAATAACTTGCAGCAGAAACCAAACAAGGAGCAGTGTGTTCTGAAATGCTTTGTGGCGACAAAAAGTGATAAGGAACAAAGTCTTAGGTTTGCTAAGCTTTAATGTCTAGATCTTTATTAACAGGGTTATTTGATCCTTTTTTGCTTTTAATTATCTTATAGACACAGACAAATAGAAAGTTAGTTCAAAATCACTAAGTATCGATTTACATCAAATTCAGATGTTTTTTGTTCAGAAGATAGCACACAGCTTATGAAATCGAAAAACTTTCGTAAAGTGAAGATATGTAGATGGGAAAATCTTTAGGACTTTTAGTTTTTAAATTTTCATTATTTCGCACACATGTTAAAATTACAATTTAACAATTTGAAAATTACAGTTTAACGAATAATGATAAAATCCCAACACTTTAGCTGCTTTTAGATAAGATATACCCCAACCTCAAGTTAAAATTTTCTATAGGGTTTTCTTTCCTGTACAGGGATAAAGGCTCCATAATACTTCTTTAAGAATGCTGGAAAATAAGAAAAAGAAGTTTAACCGAGAAGGCATCTCTTTGTGCTTCTATTAATGCAGTTAAAAAGTTGTCAGGGGCCTTGAAATCCAAAATAGGGTAAGGCAAGGCTGTATACTGTGGCCAATACTGGGTTTGTTGGTGATTAGTGATTTATTGTATGAATGGAGGAATTCAGTGGAATTTGCAGTCATTCTGTCGTTAACCCGCAATACGGAGACGTGGACTGCGAGTTCACATTTCTTAGTTCGCAGGTCGCAGTTGTTAGTTGCATCGAATATATTGAAATGTGTTTTATTTGTAGTTTTAACTAATTATACGCATTATTTTCTATTTAAATTTGCAAATATTAAAATAAGAACAATTTGATATTTGCTTTAAAAAAAGCTTGAAAAGAATTATTCGAAGGCGCAGGTAGCAGCTCATATAAAGTTGAAGGGCCCTTAACAAGTAATAAAGGGAGTTTTATAGGTATAGAACATGATGTAAGTTGGCAACACTTTTTTAACTGGCGAACATTTTAATAACTGTTAAGTGAATTGTGTCAAGTTTGATTTGGCATTTCAACATGAACAGATTGACGCCTGAACGGCGTTTTCAAATTGTGGTGAATGGGCCCAAAACAAGATTGCCGTTGATCCGGGTTTTCATAAGCGAATTTTGTTTAGCGATCTTTTGGTTGAATGGCTACGTCAAATAGCTAAACCGCCATATTTGGAGTGTAGACAATCTTCCTTCATCCAGAAAAACTGACTGTTTACTTTGCTTTATGGGCTAGTGGAATCATGATGCTGGTAAAAACACTACGCAGTCAGAGGTGACCGCGATAGAGCCATGATTACTGACTTTTTCATTCCTCAACAAGACGCAGCAATATGTCACAAAGTTTATGCCACATTTAATTCATTGAAGGACCGGTTTTGTAACTAGAGACTATTTTCTGTGGAGATACATGAAGTCGCTAGTCTTGGCACATGGACGTTACATATGAAATCACACAGCTGTGTTGTGTGGTAGTTTGAAATAGGAACCAGAAAATTAGTAAGTGATGTGATCGCTTGGGGGCCGACGACGTGTGGAACGTGCTGATGATAGTACTAAAATTTATATACAATTCCAATGTCTATGGCTCTAAGCGATCGACCACTTAAAGGATAACATTCGCCGCGTTATTGCCGATATACGACCACAAAATGTTGGAAAACCTGATCGATAACTAGTTTAAATTACGTCTGAGCCAGCCGTGGCTTTTGTATCCAGAAATCATGTTTAAATGATATTGCCAAAATATTATCTTTCGAATAAAGCCAAAAATTCATCTTTGTTTTATTCCATTCCAAAGTTCTATACCCCTTTAAAATAAAACCACCCTTTCTCGGACGTATAACTTAATTCTATTTCGTACTGGCTTAACATACCCTTACTACATTTATCTCTCCTTTAAGGTAGATTATTATCAACCTCTAATTTTGTAGAATTTGGCTACAGAAAATTATGTTGTTTAGCAATTTTCCCACGCTCCCTGAAAAACGAGCTTATTCAAATTATAGTATTTGCTTAAATCCTTATGCATCATATCGCCACTGTTTAATATTCTACTGCGTACATTTTTAAAGCTTATTGTTTAAAACCATAAATTCCATCCTGTTCCAATAAATATACTTAAATATAGTATGAAACTACCTAACAAAAACTTCGGTAAATCTATTTCCACAAACTTACCCATCACCGAGTCCCCAACTAGGCATATATAATTTTCTCCAATCCCCTCTATCCGCCATAATTCCTTCTATATGAAAATTTCTCCCTTAAGCTATAAAATTTCCAGCCGCACCAACAAGTCTTTCATACTAAGTTTAAAGTTAAAAAAAAACTTTCTTCATCTAAAAAAAAAAATATTGAAAAACAAAGAAAATTTGCGAACTTTGCCGCAGAGGCTGTACTTTGCGTACACACAATAACAAGAAAAAAAACTATAAAGTTAAAAATAAAAAATAAAATAAAAAACTATGAAAGTGAAACAATAAAATTTGTGTCTGCCAATTAAGTTCCTGATGATGGACTCTCTCTCTTTCTCTCTGTTGACCTACTTTGAAAAACAAAACTTTCTTTAAGTTATGTCCCCTTAGGTAATGTAGAAGTATATATGTATAGAAGCAACAAAATAATAAAAAAAAAAAACAAAGACTGAAACAAGATCCTTTAAACTTCAATGAACTTGACATTTGATTCAGAAGAAATCTTACTTCAAGGCTCGCCTAGCTCTAAAGTTTCTCAATGCATGCCGACGACTGCCTCAGGTTCGAAAATGTTAGCTCCTTCTCTTTCGAATGAAATGAAACTGAAAATCATTTTCCTTTCTTTATAGAAAAAGATTAATTTACGCTTGAAGGATGTTATTATGAGGACAAGTGATGCGATGCATTCCGATGTAACTCGAACTTGAAATTTCAGTGATAACAGTAAAAAATGGTTTATTATATCCAAATGAAAAAAATTACTTCATTACTTGTACTCACTTAAGTCCTCGGGCCTAATATCCATGAGTCTGCCTTTCACACTAAGTCAATGGGTCCCTGTCCTGTCTCGTACAAAGTAGGAGCTATGTATGTCTAGCCAGAAAATCCTCATGATGTTGTTTGCGAACGTTTGCAGCAATCCAAGCTCGGTCTTTAATCTTATAGAGTTATTTCTCTATATTATTAAAACAGCATTCCGAAAGCGGGCCTTGCTTTATATTTTGAACCTAAGCTGAAATTATTTTCTACAATTGATTCCAATTTTATGTTTTGTTTTTTTTTTCTTTAGTATTTGACGTTAATTAAAACATGTTCGAATAAATACAGAACTTAAATTGGACATGAAAAAAGTGACCGCGTCTTTAATTTTGTCTGAATTCTGGACGCATGTATTTTAGTTCTATCAATAGGTTCTGATAGTTTTCCAAAAAAGTTATGTTCGATTTCAGGTTCTGTTATGTAACGGAGCATTTGTTTAAGGTATGAGGAACACTTTGAGAAGATCTTTTTCATTTTCAACAATTGCTTGAGCATTTAGCTGAAATGAGCTCTAATCAGCCGAACTTGGTTGATTAGTGCCATTTAATTAAGGATTTGCTGCAGATTTAGAGTTTTAGGGCCAATCGGCTAAGGCCTCTCTGCTGATGAAGAGAAGTTCTGCTTTTGATACTACACCATATGAAGATGAAGACATCATAACGAAAAGGAGAATCAAATTCCAACAAAAATGAGGGGCTCAGGTTATGGGAAAACATAGTGTTAGCAGCAAGCAGGAACTACGAAAACGTATCAATTTATTTCAAAATTCACGAATTATTTGAGGAATTTTTTACTCTTTCCTATTATACGAGTAACATGGGAATTTATTTCAAATTCAAAGGGAATTAAAATCATATAGCTTTTTTTGTAATAAAATTTCGGGCCTGCGTGGTAATGAAGTCCATTTCACTTCTTTCCCATTAACTGCGATTTAGTCCTTCAGTGGACTTAGTTCCCCTTCCCGGAGATTAATTCCCCACATCGTTTTCTTGCCCTTCGAAGATTTGACTTAAATAATTATAAGGAGGTACTTTTGTTCTAACATGAACTTTAAAGTATAAACTGCCTGATGAAAAAAGGACCAATATTTCTTGCACCTCTTCTAAGATTGATGTAAAGACAGTCTTAAAACGAAATAAAAATAATTTATCTATACGCAACACAACACGAAACATTCAGGAATTCTTTTCAGCTCCCAACATCCAAAACATAATAAAGAAAAGTATACGTGACACTGAGTCCCGAAGCAGACCAAGAAGTTTATTATTTTCTCTTTTTGACATTTTTTTCGCCACTTACATCAAATGAACTGACAAACTCTAACAATGACAACAAACAATAACAACAACAATAACAAAACACTCATTGCCATTACTCATTACTTCATAAATTAAAGAACAATGGCTAGAAACGCAGGACACAATATCAAAATCCCACTGAGACAATCCTTCCCAATTGTGTATAATTTTTGTTTGTTAAGCAAAAACCATTCACATAGAACGTATAGAGGGTTCAAAAGAGTCCTTGGTCCTTGCTATCTAAAAACAAACACTCACACACATGATTTGGCAAATGGTCGGATGAACAAACAAAGTACAATCAAAGCAAACAACATTAACGCACTTGCTCTCACTGTCATTATCCTAGGCGAAGTAATACTCCAGCATCCCACATCCTGAGACACGCGTTTGATATGGCATTCCGAGCTATTCGGCACATGATGAGAGCACACATATTCTCTACACGTGTAGCCATTGTCCTTGTGGTAAGGAAAGGAATATTAGCATCCAATGTTAGTCTCCAGGTTGCATCACGAAACCAAAGAGACCAAAATTACTTGGAGGTGATGCGCCGCCGCTGTACAAAATACCTTCCACAATCGACACTGAGAGATGACAAAGAGTTGCTATGTTTTTCCCCAAGTCCCCAGAGGATATTTTCCATGTTGAGTTTGTAAAAGCAAAGTAGTTTGCAATTTAGGTGTAGCTAAGGTTACTGACATGATTTGTTTTTATTATTCCGAGTTGTTTGTGTGGGAGTTAGTGTTGTCTGGAAGAAGAAGAAAATATTCAACTTGACCATGATAAAGAAGTTGATAGATTGCCGATCAGATACCCGAAGCAGGAGCAATCTTAACTTGCTTTGTGTGCTTCTGCTTACTTGCTTGCTTGCTTGGTGAAGAAGGATTTTTGGTTCATCTTTTTCAGCATGGAGATAAACGGATTCCTGGCAATGACAGTTGCTCATTAATCATTGACCATCTTGCAGTGTTTCTTCTTCAAATTTAAGGGCAGAATATAGGTATTTCTGGCGTTTGTTGGGAGGAGGTTTTGGGGAGAAGTCATTTATTTTAGGATGGTTATCATGGGTTTGGTTTATTGAAGTACAAGTACGAGTATATATTTTAAAAGGACCAAGAACAGGCAGTCGGGTTTATGAAATGGAAACATGTAAATATTTACTTTGGGAATTTCGAATGGATGTACAGCTTAATAGTCGGAGAATGTCCAATGAATGTTCATTTATAATTTATATTAATGATGCATTGATTTGATGATAAACCTGTTGCTGGGGAATTAAACTGATTACAGGAATCTAGCTGATTTAAGATAGTTATATATTTATACAAATACGGGTATGCAGTAGTTTTTTCTATTCTATATTTTGATTTATAATTTATATTCGTTTTTTATTTTTGGAAGAGAAAAAAATTAATAATTAAAGTTTGGCAACAATGTTGCTGTGAAATAAATATGTTGAGATTTCATTTTTTCAACATGTTGAAACCAGTGGTATAATTTTTGTGATATATGTACCGTATATGAGGTACTTAAACCAAGCGTAGAGGTATCAAATCTGTTTAAGGGCCTTGCATCAAAGATCTCTAATAACTTAAAGGACAAAATTAAGAAGAAAGTTAAAGTGGAAAAACAGAAGTTACTTTAACTAACAACATATCAATTCACTATCCTCGATTATATTTAATGATTGTGTTTTTGATGAGTTTTTTAAAATTTGTTGGAAGAACGTAGACATGTTTTTTTTATAAAAATTAGTATTAGGGCTGGCCACAAGACCGAGACTAGCTGCATGGCGTCCGTATGGTTCATATGGTATATATTATGTCATATGTATATAATATAGCATAAAGTTTTCCATTAGATAAATTCAATAAATAATTAAAAGTAAACCTAAGGAACTAGTTATCTAAAAGAGCTATAGACTTCAAATTTTATAAGAAGAAAGTTTGTCAAATAATAAGAAATAAAAAAACTCTTAAATTTTTCTTCTTCATTTACCGGCACGGCGCGGCGCGGCAGCGATTGTCATGATTCCAACTGTTACCATAACGCTCCTACCCCACTGCTTCACCCTCCATTTGTGAGGTTCACTGAATTGTTTTGTAAGGTTCCAAATCTGAGGCCAACTAAATGCAGGTGTCGTTGCGTGTTTTTGATCCAGGAAATTTGGGGCCCGTGTTTCTTCTGCGCTCGTACTGGAACATTGTGTGCCATTGCCTTTTGAACTGGGTTTTCAGGTCATCTTCTTTTATTTGACAATACCAGCAGCATAAGTTGGTCTGGCTGTATTCTATCCAAGATGATATTTTTGAATTGAAGGCTTCCTTTCTTTATTCTTATTCGGTGATTTTTGCACTGCATCTTTCCATTGTTTTACTTTGTGCGTATACCTACTTGTGTCCATTTTCATCCACTTGCAGGCTTTCGTAACTCTTCGTTTTCTACATAAGTGCAACCCATTTCAGATCTCGTGGTTGTCTGTCGAAATGGTTTTCGAAAACAACCTGAAATCTATCCTGATATTTTTAACTTCTCATAGGGAGTTATTGTAATCGGTCCGATTTGTCAAATTGAAATTTTTGACATTTCTCGACGTTTCAAGGTCCCTAGAGCCTATATCAATCATTTTTAGAGAGATGTCTGTGTGTGCGTGTGTACATACGTTCGTACGTCCGTACGTCAGTACGTTCTGGTACCATTTTTCGTCGTCGATATCTCAAGAACGAGTAAAGATATCGACTTGAAATAAATTTTGTTTTATAGATAATAACTTCGAAAGAAGCTGAAAGGGCGTTTATTAATATTCAATCAGTTGTTTTCTTACTACAGCAGTTTAAAAAAGAAGTGAAAATTTTGGTTGGGCTCAAATATCTCACGAACAAATAATGCTATTGACTTGAAATAAATTTTATTCGACACATTATGACGTCATAAAAATTTGATATGAATTTGGAAAAAAATCAATATACCGTTATTTTTTAAAATCAAAAAAACTAAAAAAAAAAAATTTATAACTCGAATATTCTTAGATGGAAAAACAATATTAATTTTAAAATAATTTTGTTTTACGACAAATGTTGTTTTTGACTACTGGTGAAAATTTAAAAAAAATTCAATGGACAGTTTTTTTACAAAAAATTAAAAACTACAAAAAATTCTACCAAAAATTGGTTTAATTGTCTTTCGACACAAATTTCTCAAAAACGGGTAACGATATTGACTTCTTGTTTGTTTTATTTTCTACATAACATAATTATTAACAACTGATAAAATTTTGCCAAACATTGAATGGGCAGTTTTTTTTAACAAAAAATCAAAAACTGTTAAAAATTCTAAAGAAAAGTAGTTACAGTTGTATTTCAGCTCGAATATCCTGAGAACGAACAACGATTGTGCCTTCTAAAATATTATATTTTATACATAGTACAATTTTGTATGATAGGTTAAATTTTGACAAATATCTGAGTGAAAGTTTTTGACAAAAAATACTAAAAAAAAATAAACTAAAAAGTGATAATATTGGTTTTTCGACTCGAATATCTTGAGAACGAGCAATGATATTGCCATTAAGTATTTAATCTCTATAATATATGTGCATTTCGTAAATCTCTTCAAACAATTAAAATGCTTTTCAATCTTAAAATAATGATTGTTTGAATTTAACAGCTAAAGTTTGTTTCGCAGAAAATTTGGTTATTTGAAAAAAAAACTAAATATAAAGTTTTCAAGATCACAAATGGGAAGTTATCAGTGTGGGTCGCACCCAGCCTCTTTTTTAAATTCTGATCCATAAACTCTGTATTGCATTTGTGGTTAATTTACCCGAAACAAACTCGTAGATGGCCATTCAGTACCCGACATCAGATCGATCTAACGGTAGCTGTCGCAAATTCGTTTATTTATTTTGGAAGAAGGTAACTTACCCTCCATTGACTAAATATTGGTCACCAAAGATAAGTTTATAGTTAAGAGTCATCTAGATGTCTCCCATTTGTTTCCAGAACTCAGAGGATATCTTGTTTGTTCCAATCGTTTTTCCCTCTTTGGAGTTTTCACCGAAGTATTTATTTCCTCGAATGCGATATTTGAAACTTCTTTGTTGCAAGCTATTGGAAAGTATAGCCACGGAAACTGTTCATTTAAAAGTCCTTTAAATGCTTTTGACATCTGTGAAGAATTTTGTCGTCATTCCGAAGTAGTTGGCTTTGAGCGTTGTTAATGAATTTTGGTGAACGAATCTCTTGAATATTTTTCCTTCCTTTCCTTGCTTTTGTAGGCATGTCGTAATATCTGAATAGATTCATTTGCATATTATAGCCGTTGCAGATATTCCCTTCCTCAGTCCTTCGTACACCACGCTTGAAGTTGGACGTACATTTTCTATGCATACAGTTCGAGCCATACCTACTTTTTATTATATATCTTGAGATTGACACATGTTCCAAGCTTGATAAGTCATTTTTTTCCTGTTCATCACTGCTTTGGCCAATCACCTTCATGGTTATTTGTCGTGTTGGTAGTGTCATCTGGCTATTCCTAGCAGTGATTTCGTTTAGATTATGTCAACTAGTAATTATTAGTGATCAATATCAATTGAAAAGGCTTCTGTTGGAATTTTGCCCACATTCATTATAATTTTTTTCGTAGTTTACCCAAAATGCTGTTTTTCGTTGCACAAAAAATTACCAATGATAAATAGCATTTCATCTAATTAGTTTTTGACAGAAGTTTCCACGCTTACACAGAACCAGAATCGCAAAACTCAGAATTATCATTAAAAAAATCTTTTCATGGCATTTATCATAGTACTGGAATGGCTCTACTGGTCTCTGATAGATTTTTGTTTCAACTTTCTAATTTTTTTTGCGGAAATTTTCAATGATGACGTACAAGGATAGCTATATTATTGATGACTAATATGGAGCTGACTGACCACAGTGATTCCATATTTTTGCTTACAAATAAAAATAATCTTTTGTCTTGAATATTTTTCATTGAAACATAATTTTTCATTTGGATATACGAGTACTATACATCTACAACTCTGGTACATACGTTGTAACAAAATTATAAAATACATACATAGTATATTGTGTGTGCAATAGGTTACATAAGAAAAAATGCTCAATGAATTATTACATTAATTTCAATTACGTGACTTGTATATATTTTATCCAAAACAACCTCATGGCTTCTGCTACTTTCCAACAATAAAAAAAAACAAGAATATTCCCCAATGCAGCTTTCAAAAACAAATGTTAAAAATTATTATACACCATGTTTCAGCAAATTATCTCAAATGACTTTACTTGGAGAGGCGGTAAAGCCACAGGTGACAGGTGGAATTTCTTCGAACTTGAAAACTTTTACAATTATAGCTCTCTCCACTTTTTGTATAGGTACCTACCTACCTCGTTGTTGTAAATTTATTAAAAATGACAAACAACACCTCCTCTGGGGAGACATTTCAAGCAAAACCAGCAAAATGAAATAAGAATAATGTGTATGAATTTATTTGAAAATCATACTTATTATCTACTTTTTGTTATTTCTCCCAACCACCTTAAAGCGTAATCTAATTTACAGTACAGTCAAACAAAAATTTTCTATATTTACTGCTGTGACTCGGACTACCAATATTATTATTATTATTATTATAAGGATGGTAATAAAAAATTCAACAATGAATACAAAATAATGATAATAATAAAAATGTTGCTTTATTTTGTTGGGGAATTATTGTAGCATTAATTTGGCTTAAACCTACTTTTTTTTATTACGCTGAGAACTTCCCACGCAATGCGAAATAATAATTAATTCAATAATTTCCAAGTGACGGAAAAAATAAAATTGTATATCTGTATCATGTGCCACCAATGGTAGGTATACGTAATGTACATTTGCTGAAATTTCAGTGCTCAGAGGAAGAACAATTTTTATTTGATTTCCATAGACGGAGAATCAAGTGGGATTGTTTTTTCATAGAAAACAAAAAAAAATACCTACAAGTTCTGAGAAAATTTTTATTGTTGTAGCAGATAAATTTTTATAAAAGGAAACCTTAATTAATAGGATCATATTTTATATTGTTTTTCAGAATTATAAATTTAAATACACGGGTAGGTATGACGGTACACTTTTAGTTCAATTTCCGAAGACGTATTTATCAGTTAGAAATTAGCAGTTGAAATTTGGACGAAAATTACGAAATTTAGTTCTGCTCGAATCTATTAAAATCATACATCAATAAAAAGAAGTCTTTAAAAATGGGTCATTATATCAACTACTTACCTACTAATCGAACCAAAGCGTATCAGAGGGTCCTAAAAAAAAAAAATAAAGAATATTTTTCTCAATGGTTCAATATGTAGCAGACGGAGCTGAATCCAAATTTCAACATTATTACTTGGCTCGGATAGTTTCGAAATTATTTCAAGTTTAAAAAAAAACCATGGATTTTCGGGCTAGGCCTTCCCATCATACAAATTATGGACCTACATTAAATTTCCTACCAAATTAACATCTCAATAACATTTTTTGGATAAGCTGTTTGACAGCTGGAGAAAGTTGAAAAATGAGATAGTTAGTCAATTCCATAGCTCAAAGCTTTTAACTACAAAAATTCTAAATTTACTAAAACTACGTTAAATTCTTTATAAAATGAATACCTTCATCACATATTTTGGCCAAACCGTAAAGTAGGCCCTGTTTCAAGCTGTAAGATTTTCTGTAGTCCAAAAACTGAAATCTACATTTCTGCAGTTGCTGTTTTTCAGAAATAAAAACATAAAAAAGGTGTAAAAAAAGGATAAATCTGGAAGGAATTGTCTTAGATCCAGGAGAATTAGAACGATGAGCAACACAGAATAAAAACCGCCTTGACAATGAATTAATAGGGAGAGTGCAGACGATCAAGGGCATGGCAAATACAATTTTCTAGTCTCTGATGCTGGTGACGTTTATTGTAAATCGACTTGACAAAACAGAAGTAAAAAAATAATTAGTTGCATTAGGGAAAAAGGAAAAATCTTTCAATCACAAAAAGTTGAAAAGTCAAATTTTCGTTCTAGAATGCAGTTGTCTGCAAATGCAGTAATTTAATTCTCCTCAATGCACCAACTCTATCGATAGAAAAAGCCAAACAACTTATTGCTCCACATTTGGGAATAACTCATATTTATCTTCAATTCTGGAATTCTATACCGTTGAGGATTACATCAAATTAATTAGTAATAATTGTTCTCGTATTTAAAAACCAACAAATATTTATAATTTTAAAAATTTTTAGAGCGGATTTTTGCCGCTATTCCACACTAAACCGAGTGGGAACCTGTTATTTCCCTAAATACTTTACGAAAGATTGTCGCACGTAATTCAATGAGTGATGAAACAGAAAAGAGATGCCTTTTGGTTCTTTTCAATATGTTAGTTAGTTCTTTGCCTGCACTTCTAATATTCTACTAAAAAAGTCCCTTTAGTGTAGCCTTATTATAAATACACTCAATATACTGTAATTTTTTTTACGAGGAAATGTAAAATATTTTGGTAAGGGTGGTATCATTGAAAAATTTACAAATTGTCCAGCTATCCAACATCTTGTTTTCAGTCGCGATTAACCTATTCTATTTTCTTAAAAAAATAAGGAAAAGCTATTAAAAATTATTTGAAATTAAAAAAATTGGCAACACTGTTTCAGTACCTTAGTCTATTCCTATCTTAATAAGTTTAGCTTTAGCAAGTTTTGTGAAATTACAGCCTTTTTCTACGAAAATCTGAATTGTTTCGTTCATTCGAAATTTTTGTTATTCTTGGTAAAGTCATGATACTTCAAAAAAAAATTCGAAATACTAAATCCAGAAAGTTAAAAATGGAATTTAGAAAATAGCAGCTTCAGTCAATTAGCACATGGTTTGGTTTTCAAGGATTTTTTAGTTTATAAAGGCACTCATAATTTTCTTAAAACCTTAAAAATAAAACTCTTGGATTCAATTCAAAAGTTCTCATTCTCACAAAAGAATTCTTTCAACAACAACAAAAAAAAAATATTTCAACAGATGAACATCTATCATACACTTCCACATATCAACTATCCCGCGCCCGCACCCAAAAGTTTCAAGTGATGATACATTGTTGTGAAATGCAATGCATCCTGCATCATATTGAATGCAATAAATTTTATTTTCTTTAACACAAATCTCCTGCAAACTGCAAGCAAATGATTCCTTCCGTAGAGCGTTTTGTTGTTATATTTGCCACCGTGCTTCCGAAAATTGGACACAGAGGGAAGGACTGCTATAAATATACCTACGCTTTACAGAGAATTATTTTTTCTTAAATTTTTTTGTTGGACGTGAACGCACTTCGTTTAGTAAGTTAGGTCCCTACAGTCGAGATGAAAAGTAAATATTTTTAATCATTTCCTTCATGTTCGTTATTTTCTTACCTCAACACCAACCCCAGAACGAATAAGTAAAACGGTCCTTAAATTAAAGTTTTCACATAGGTATTTATTGTATTGAGTTGTGGATTTTGGTTCAAGTCGAGTTCATGCCAATCGTCGATAATGGTAGCCCTAAACGACGAACATGCTCGGCGAACTTGCTCGTGTTCGCTATATTTTCGTCGTGTAGGGGTTAGTTCGCGAACTATTCGTTGTTAGCGAAAAAAAATCGATTTTCTCGTGTTCGTTGGATTCAATGATCACCGTGTACGACTGTAGTCGGTAGGGTGTAGGGCAATGTTCGCGAGCAATCTTCATTTTTGCTGTTAAGTGAACTGCGTCGAGTGCAACGGCTTGTGCGTCTTTATCGCCCATCATGTTTATTCTTTTGGGAATCGGAACAAAATCTTCGGAAAATGTGTTTGCCGTGTAATAGCCAGTTTCACAGTTAGACTTTAAACTCTACTTTTGGTTTAAACTGAAGTTCAACAATTAAATAGGTTTCACAGTGTTCGTTTAAACGTTGAACTGAGTTCAATCTGTAGTTCAAGTTAAACGAGTGAAAACTACGGTTTAAACTTCGGTTCAACGCAGAGAACCTCTGAACGCAATCTCTCAAGATTTAATTTGACAACTATGTACGATGTACCTTTCATAATTTTGTTCATTTTAAAAATTGTGTGGAAAGGAAAAGCAAACGAAATATATTTATTGCTACTAAATTTTAATAAAATGTTTTCGAGTAAGTGACGAGCAAAATGCATCTTTTTTTGTGAGAGTGGTTAGAGAAACACGCATCCGCTGGAGAACAAATCACTTCAACTATTCGGACGATGTTGAATTTTTTGAGAGATTTCGAATGTCGAAACAGTCAGCATATACGGTATTGGAGCAAATTCGATCCAAAATTGAAAATACTACAAAATGATGGTTTGCATTTTTCTTCTGCTAGCATCTGCCATTTGTCGGAAGTTAAACTTCTTTTTCGTGATGTGAGAACTGCTGACTTTCTTGTTGCATAAATATTTTTAGGGAGCGGGTCATAATCCTGTATGTCAAAATACTGTATGACAAAATACTGTTTGGTCAAAATACTGTAAGATCATAATCCTGTATGTCATTATACTGTAAACACAAAATCCTGTACGTCAAAATACTGTATGAGCAAAATACTGACTTGCAAAATCCTGTTTTGTAAAATCCTGTACGGCAAAATACTGTATTTTCATACTGTATTTTTTTTTTTAAGAAATTTCCGTTAAAAATACGCATAATTCTATGTTTTGAATATTAATTGTGTTTCGTTTATTGACATTATTCAAATATAATTTATAACAGTTAGAAAGTAAATAATTCCTTTGAAAATTAACAAATAAAAAAATAATTCTACAAATAGGTTCATAAGGGTATGTCATAATGCATATTTCAGCCAAAATCACTTTTGAAGATTTAAACTTTAGGGGGTTTAGGACGCTTAGCTTAGCCGCAAATCACGTTTAAAGATAAAAATCGGTTTATATTATTATGACACATTTCTTATTTGCGCGGCTAAAATAATGTGCATTCAAATGTATGACAAGTAAGTTGGTATAATTCATTCATGAAATCAAATTATGTTTTCACAAAAAAAGAGAAGAAGAAAAATTGAAAAGAGAAAGTAAGAAAGAGAAAGCAAACAATTACGACTTGAGAGGACTCAAGAAATCATTTTTGAGGGAAAATGAAGTGAACGAAAAAGAAGTAAATAAGTGTAGAATTTTGTTTTCTCCCTTTTTCTCTTAGCTCCTAATTAGGTACCTACCTACATATATTTATCAACAATAAGCTTGCTTTTTTTTTAAGTTTGATATTTTATTATCGATTATCAAAGTTCTGAAAAAAGACTGTAAAAGAAATATCGTTTTGATAATGTAAAAAAGTGCGCGCTCACTTTTTTACATTATCAAAACGATATTTCTTTTACAGTCTTTTTTACAGTATTTTGACTTACAGTATTTTGAAATACAGTATTTTGACCAACCAGGATTTTGCAATACAGGATTTTGACATACAGTATTTTGCTCATACAGTATTTTGCACACACAGGATTTTGACATACAGTATTTTGGCATACAGGATTTTGAATACAGGATTTTGGCACATACAGGATTTCGACCCCAACCCATATTTTTATTCTTTGTTTCTGTCCTGTAACTTTCTGATTTCCTTTGTCATCGAAGTTTGTTCAGGCTTACTTTCTTCGGGTTCTATCTCAGCAACATCGTTATGTTCTAAACCAAATTTATGATTTTAGTTATAGTGCTTAACAAACAAAATATTTTGTATATTACTTTGACTTTTTGGATTTATGATGTCGCTGTCATAAGCCAATGGTAATCCTTGCGCTTGGTCTCCCAATATTTCTGGAACAATCTGGTCCAATTGATTCGTTATAATTGATCTTAAGTTCAGTTTACACTGTGAAACCGACCGAGTTGAACTTTACATTTGAACCGAAGTTCAGGTTCAGCTAAACTGTAGTTTAAGCTCTCACTGTGAAACTGGGCCATAAGAGAAAACGCAAACGAGCAAGTTTGGCTTTTCTTCATGTTCATCGTTTAGGGCTACCTTAAATGAAGAAGATCATGATTTCTAGTGTTTTCCCATTTTCTTTATGCTCGTCACTTTTGTGTAATAATCATTATTTATTATTATTATTCTTTTTTCTTCATTTCCAAAAATGACTTAATTTTCGATATTTTCATCAATTCTCCATTTTCTTCTTTCATCATCTTCTAATTTTATGCAATGACTTTATTTCGTTATTTTCATAAATTTCTTCATTTTCTTCAATCCTATCTTTATTTTCATTATTTTATTCTAGAACCAAAAAACTTACGAAAAAGACTGTGTGTTCGCTGATAATATCCTCTATGAAAACATAGACATTTAAAAATAATATGAAGGGCATCTATTTCTCATCCGCAATGAACCTAGTTACTTATGCATTCCTTAGCAAATTGCCTGCGTGATAAATAGCTACCGCCATTGGCATCAGAGTAGGTCCCTTGTCCTTTACCTCTCTCATTACGTTAGTGTGTTTATGTGTCTGCCAGCACATGTGACCAGAATACAATTTTTTTTTTGTTACATATATATTTGTATTCTGCCTTTTCTCCAAAAAATCAGAACACACATATGAACAAAGCTCAACTCAAATGGCATTTTCCATAAATGCCTTTTCAACCATAAGGAAGGCCAACGAGGACAAAAAAAAAGAAGCGAAAATGCCAAAAAAAAAGTTGTCCTGAAATTTGTACGTGTCGTCCCATCGCAGGAATATTTTCATATACATAATGATTTATTAAAAGAGCTCTTTTGTGCATTTTTTTTTCTTCCTTCGCGCGGTCCTAGGAAGTTTTTGCAACCGTGCAATATCGGAGCCGTCAGGAACACAAATTGTAGCCGATGGCAAAAAATCACCAGGAAACACAAGACCCAATGTGCCCGTCCTTGCCATGTTGTTTTTTTTTTTTTGTGAAGATTGTCGTTTACAATATCATTTTTTAAGGGTTGTGTGGTTTTTGAGACCAAAAAATGACATAGAAGGTGAGTGTTACATCAGTTGTAGGTACTTACCTACATATTGGTCGTGGAATATTGTTTTTTTTTTTCTTGTACGAATCCCTAGGTGAAATATGATCAAAAGCGAAAGAAAAGGTTTCATAGCCACTATGTGCTTTTATTAAAATGTTCGTACCGAAGATTGAGAAATTGATTTAGAATTTTATTTTTAGATGAAGAATGTAAGGTAGGTATATTGAAAACGCTTATACAACTATGAAATCGCAACAAATTGGATGGAAATCCTATAAAGTTATTTTAAGTTTAAAAAAATATCGAGTACCAAGAAGGTGCTTCATTTTTGGTAGGCAAAATACATTACTTACTTCAAGGGGAAGATACAAGTAGCAGTATCTAGAGGTAAAGCAATAAATTTTAATTAAATAAATTTTGTGACCCAACAGTCACAGAACTAGCGCGTAAATGACTTTCATCTCAATTGCAATTTTATGCCGAATCCGAACGGCTAAGGTGAGAAGCCCTCTTTTGTGACAAGTGATACTCTTGGTGAACTTGTGAATTTCCCACTAGATGCCACAACCCGTGAAAAACATTTCTGCTTTTTTTCGATGGTAGAGGCTGAGAATTGAACCCAAACTTCCGGCATGACATTCCGTAGTAATCATTATAACAAAGACTGCTACTTTTATAATCATTCAGTCAAAAATAAAATTAAGGGTTCAGGGTCTTGTGTACCTAAATTTTTTGTGATGTTTTAAAAATGCTTTCAAATTTTGAAATCTTCTTTTGAAATAAGCGAACGAAATGTAGCTGGCACAGAGAAAAATCAAAAAAAAAAGTTTTTGAAAGTACTTATTTTTGCAAAAACAATATTTTACACGAACATTTTTATAAAGAAACATTTTTTACAATTTTCTTTTAATAATTTTTTTTGTTTTTGCCTGATCGACGACTCTAAGTACAACATATGAATTCCATGCATAATAGACGCAGTGTCCCCTAAAAGTGAATTTTTTTAAATTTTATTTTATATTTCACGCGCACTAAAGGGGATTTTATGCACCCTTTACATGTCAGAGACAGAGTGCGAGTTTTAGGTAAGTAGGAGGGGATATGAAAGGAGATATTAGTGAACATTAGTCTTGAATTTCAGTTCATCATAATGAGAGGGAAGGACAGAGCGTCTAAGGGTATTCCATATTCGCGTAGTACGGCTAATAAAACGAATCCCTATACTTACACTATGACTGAAATTGAGTTCAAGAGTAAACTGATGAGCATTCACGGAAGCGCGAGTATTACGTTTGAATTGTTTAAGGGCAGGAATGCAACTGGCTATTTCATTTGAGCAGTTACCGTAAAAGTAACGATAAAAGAGTGAGAGTGACGTAAAAGTGTCTCCGATCATTTTAAAGGCTACCGTTAAAAAGCACACGGACATCCTAGTTGCTCCGCTCACAACTAGTTTAAAAATTGTTCGTATTAACAATTTTTTTTTTCAAATAATTTTGTTTACCTGTATTCATTTTAGGCCAATAAATCAGAAAACTACCCCTGCTGCATCAACTATGTGTTATCCCTTGAATACAAGATTTTCTTAGAATATGCCCGTCAATCATTTTTCTTCAGTCACTGCCGACTCTATAGGGAACACCCTATACAGGGTGAGTCATGAGCAATGCGACAAAATGCTAGGGCGTGTAGGTTGCGTTGAGATAAGAAAAAAATCGTATAGGAGGGGGGGGTCTATTCCCCCCCGTTTAGCCGGGAGGGGCAATTTTCGAAAAAAATTGACTTAAAATGGAAAAAAAATTATTTAAAATCAACGGCTTCATTGAAAATGCTATGCGATACCTTTTTGAAAAGCTAACAACTTTTTATTTCATTCTGTGTTTAAATTAATCTATTCTAAGAAATAGTTTTTGAAATATTAATTTTCAAAGTCAAAATTTTGAAAAAAAAAATGGAAAAAAAATATTCAAATTAATTTTTTTCAAAATTTTACGTAATTAAGTGCTTATTTTAATTTCAAAATTAAGTACTGTTATTAATTTTAATTCAAAATCAGAAAACCGGATGCAAAAAATTTATGTCGTTCTCAAGAAATTAAAAGAATTCTAAAGCTAAAAATAAAAAATTAATGATCGCTAAACTATTTAAAACAAGAACATGATGATTTGCTTTAAAAAGTCCTTTTATTTTTACTATATTTTTTATTGGAAGGACTTATAAATAAAGCAAATCATCATTTTCTTGTTTTAAAAAGTTTAACGATCATTAATTTTTTATTTTTAGCTTTAGAATTCTTTTAATTTCTTGAGAACGACATAAATTTTTTGCATCCGGTTTTCTGATTTTGAATTAAAATTAATAACAGCACTTAATTTTGAAATTAAAATAAGTACTTAATTACGTAAAATTTTGAAAAAAATTAATTTGAATATTTTTTTTCCATTTTTTTTTTTCAAAATTTTGACTTTGAAAATTAATATTTCAAAAACTATTTCTTAGAATAGATTAATTTAAACACAGAATGAAAGAAAAAGTTGTTAGCTTTTCAAAAAGGTATCGCATAGCATTTTCAATGAAGCCGTTGATTTTAAATAATTTTTTTTCCATTTTAAGTCAATTTTTTCGAAAATTGCCCCTCCCGGCTAAACGGGGGGGAATAGACCCCCCCTCCCATACGATTTTTTTCTTGTCTCAACGCAACCTACACGCCCTAGCATTTTGTCGTATTGCTCATGACTCACCCTGTATAGAAAAAACTTTTTAAAAAAATATCTATAAACATTAAACTGTCATGTCGAAATAACCAGACGAAGACAGTCGCAATAACACTCTTATTCATACATTTACTCTCTTAGTTCGATAGACTAACGTATGTACATACATAGTTCGAAGACTTTGCCATTGCGACAAGAAGTTTTTTTTATATTGGTTGGTTCAATAAATTGAATTTAACAACAAAGCTGCAAAGCATTTTTAAAAAAGTAAAGTGTATTAAAAAGAAGTATATGAACGTCCCAAGCCGGGAACAAAATGTTGCTTCTAATGAGGAAGAGTTTCTAGAATTTGAAAAATATTTACATTTAAAATACAAAACAAAACGCTCTTTAAACTTCATAGCTATAGATATAATTTTCAAACAAAAAAAAATAACTTAGGAAATAAAACTGTTTCAGAACCCAGAAAGTGGTAGGTACATACATTGGTACAGGGCGGATAAACTTTTCATCGGAAACTTCGATCCAAACACAAATCCAATTCCTTGCAATAAAAAAAAATATATTAATGAACGTTTTCTGTTAATTGCGTTTTTTCCAGGAACAGCGGGTCCTTGTCATCAACTTTGGAAACTTTTGAACTTTTTTTATTTTTCATTTCCGGGTTATTCTTAACTAAGAATAGGTTCAAGAGACCTACCACGTTTACTTTTTTTTAAATGATTGCCAAGACTTTAAAGTTGTAAGGCTTTGAAGTTTTTTTTTCGAATGGATTAAAAAGAGATGTACTCAAAGAAAAACGATTGATAAAAAATTGACAAAGAAATTTTTTAAATTTACGGGACACAAAACTCTATGAAAATATTCCAACTAAGAAACTTACATTGGTATTTCAATCGCTGTTTAGATTAACACTAAAAGATTGTCACTGTTTTGTTTTTAAAGATTAGCGGTTGATACGAAAATCATGTTATGTCAACACGAGAATAATTTTATTCAAATACTTAGGGCCATTTGCTGAAACGAATCTTAAATATTTATGTTCAAACTAAGCGCTTATGTTCTACTTTTTCCTCTGCGTAAACTGTCACATAATAGTTTATGTGGAACATAAGTATTTATGTTCTGTATCAGTAAATGGGCCTTAATGTTCTACAGCGTTGATTCAAAGCCACTTATGCTTATTTTGAGAAATTTAATTAAACGTATGAACTTTTAGTTATTTTTATTTTGAAATTAACCTGATCGCCGCCGCCAAATGCGGCATGGTACCTTAGGAGTTCTCTTCTAGTTTCGGATGAGAACTTTTTCACCAGTGAAGTGAGTCCGATACCCAATGACCTTTCCCGAATACGCTCCTTACCCCCAGTAGAGAAGAAACCGCAAGCACTGAACAACAACGAAGCGGTTGGACTTGTTCCTTATTCTTACTAGCAGCGTAATAGCAAGAATCGTCCTGGAATGTGGTTGGCGCCTTCTCTGCGCCAACCACAGAGGCATTAGCCTTTTAAACATCGCCCACAAGATCCTGTCAAGCGTATTATGTGAACGCCTGAAGACATTTATTGACGAACTAATTGGCCCCTACCAGTGTGGCTTCAGGCCTGGAAAATCTACCATCGACCAAATCTTTATTCTACGCCAAATTCTGGAGTAGACCCAAGAAGCATCGACACACCATCTTTTAATCGATTTTAAGGCATCCTATGACAGTGTAGACAGGAACGAATTATACCGTGCCATGTCGAGTTTTGATGTTGGAGAATGCTCGTTGCTGCGTCAAAACTGGAAGAGACTCGAACGATACCTTCGAAACCACCAGAGAACTTCGACAAGGCGATGCGCTGTCATTTAGCTGCTACAATATTGTTGCAAGTTGCAACACTAACGCCAATACCATCTTTCAAAAATCCACACAATATCTTGGATATTGAGATGACTTCAACATTTTGGGGAGAATCAAACGAGCAGTTGTGGGTGCCTTCTCTATTATCGAAACTGAGGCGAACAAAATGGGTCATTAACGAGGACAAAACGAAGTATTTACTGTCATCAAATAGAGTCGATTCAAATCGCAGACTTGGTCAAAATGTGACAATTTATAGGTATAACTTCGAGGTGGTAAACGAGGTGGGCACTACTGTTAACTCTGCAAATGACATCAGCGCTGAGATTAAACGTAGAATCACCCTTGCTAATTGCTGTTTTTTGGCCTAAGCAAGCAGTTGAGGAATAAGGCCATATCGCGAAGTACCAAAGAGACACTGTACAAGACCTTAATCATCCCAGTCTTGCTGTATGGTGCAGAGGGATGGACCCTCTCAGGATGGAGGATCTCTTGGTATCTGTCTTCGAGAGGAAGGTTCTGCGTACAATCTATGGACCGGTTTGTGTCGAGAGGCAAAACAATATCTGGTGTAGGCGATATAACCATGAGCTATAAGAGCTGTATAGCGACTTGCCAGTGCAGTAGTCAAAAAAATGCGTCTTCAACGGTTAAGATGGCAAGGGCATGTTGAGCGAATAAGCATCGAAGCTGCAGCTTGTAAGGTACTCAACACCAAATGAAGCCAGCAAGCTAGAGATCGAGTAAGCTGGCGAAAGCTATTACTTGAGGCCCACGAGCACAGCCATATTATAAATCAGCTGTTATTGTTATCTTTATAATAATTAAATGCAGTCTATAGAATTAGAGACGTTTTATTCTATATAACAATATTTTCTTAATTTCAAAAAGCCACCTTTTCCATTATCCTTTGATTTTTTGATTCAAATTGATTTATTTACTTAATTTTCGATGTTCTTAGAGGCTCAAATGCCATTATACTAAATATATAACACCCAACTTTGGGTTATTAATTAAATCAATTTACCTTAATGACCTAAGAACTTAGTATTTAGAAATCTTTGTTAATGTTAAACAATATATTTTGACCTGATAAATAGGTCTGTTCGACTTCTTCTTATAGGTACATCAACATTTTTATAAGAAGCACGCTATTATTTTCCATAGCCAAAACAATATACAATGATTTGTTTTGTTTGGTAATAAAACTTGTCTGGCCTTAATTTCGCAAAAACAAAAGACAAAACAAACATAAGAAAGAGGGCGTGGAAAATAATAATAATAATCATCAAGAAAAGATGAACATTATGTCAACATACAAAACCTTTACAATATTTTCAGCATCATTCTTGGATTCTTGGAGTGGTAGAATTTTTAGAATACTCTGTGTTCTGTCATAAACATCTGCGTCAGTGTCCTTGAGATTTTGTCTTTTTTTATACATACATAAGTTAAAAAGTTTATATAACTGTTGGTAGATGTGAAAAGGTAATGATGGCTTTGTTTACTTTACTTCGATATAACATGAAAAGGACTTTACAGTACCTATACAGCATGGCTGGCTTACAGGGCTCACACATTTTATTCGTTGATCATCCAGTAGATACGAAGAGCCACATGTTACTCTCTGTCTTAATTCTTGTGTAAAGAAAAATGTTTTTGGTAAATTACTCATTAGTTTCCATACTTTGACAACGTGAGACGAATACGCGAAAGAAAGACGCCACCACATGAATTAATGAAAGTTTTGAAGAACAACCCACATTTAAAAATATTTTAGTTTTTTGACATCGTCCTTACATATAAACCTGAAAAATGTGACTTCAACTTTGTATAAGAAAAAACAATTGCCAAAAGTCGAGATAAGGTTTTATTCATATTTCAATATTAGTGGCATGAAAAACATAGTTTTGGACTTAATTGCACTTTTAATTCTGCTTCACAAATATAAGGTAAGTTCGCGCATTAGAGGCACTGGTCATTATGGCGCACATCAAAAATAACACATTTCCAATACTAGTATAGAAATAAAAACGATGGGCGCCCTTCTGTCTTGACTATGATCGGAAGTCGGTACCTATAATACAGAATACAGTTTGAGTTTTATTGTGTAACGGGATATTAGAGTTGCCTAATGCCGGCCCCCTCCAGTGGTCGACCACTAGCCAAGAAAACTGTTGTAAATAGTGAAACAACTATAGTATTACTCCTCTGTTACAGTATTCAACAAATCTGTCACCTCTGTCATATCATCTGTCAAAGTTTTATAATGCATCTGCTCAGTAATTTTATAACATTGTAAACCGCTAATCAAAAGAGAAGCGTTCGTCTGCAAATACACCGATTTAGCGTCGAATAATACGTCAGAATAAAATGTCTGTCTGGGAAGCTTTTACGAAGTTTATGCCCAGAAGTACTCTTTAGGACAGGATTCATGGAAGATACTCAGATGAGCCTGGGAAAATGGGTCCTAACACTGTGTTCACTAATAAAGAAGTGGAGAAGCTCGTGAACTGGTTAATAACTTTGGCTAAGTTTGGATTTCCACAAAATTCAAAACAACTTTTGAAAACAGTGCAATAAATTTTGAAAGATGAAGGCCGAAAAACTCCTTTCAAAGACTGCAAACCAGGAAAAAAATGGTATTACAGCTTCCTGAAGCACCATCCGAGTTTTAACTTGCAAGTTTCTGAATCCCCAACAAAATCTCGAGCTGTAATAACAGAGGAGGGCATAAGAAAGTGGTTTCGAGATCTTCAGTAAAATTTAAAGAAAGAAAACGTGGAAAGTAGTCTAGAAGATCCTTCCAGGATCTTTAATGCAGATGAAACAGAGTTCAGCATGGCTCCTAAAACTGGTAATGTTCTTGCCCCAAAAGGATATAAAAACGTTTTCCAGATAAAATAGGCAAATGAAAAAGAGACTCTTCTTCGTACTGCCTTATAAAAGATCACCTGGTTGGTTGAAAGCTATGCAAGATACCAAATCTGGTTGGGTTTTTCGAAAAACCGAAAGTGGATGGATGAGAGATGAAACTTTTTTGCAATATGTAAGGGAATGTCTCCACGTTTGGCTTTTGGATAGCCAAGTTAAAAGATCAAGTTTGTTTTTTTGTAGACGGTCATGCATCGCATACACCACACATGTTTTATTACCAGCGGATGTGGGTGCTTTCAAAGGTTTGAAGTCAGACTACAGAAATATTCGTATGTGACTGGTATAGACGCCCTAGTAATCACGGCCAGACTATTAACAAGGAGAGTTTTTGCGAAGTATTGAGTGAGGTCCAGAATTATACGGGCAGAACAACGACTATTCAAAATGCTTTTAAAAAATGTGGCTTCTTTCCTTTTAACCCGGATACCGTTGACTACTCCATTCAAAGTTTCTTAGAGGCTGTTAATAAGGACAGTAATAATGGCGATGTGGGTAACGATGGAGGTTGATATGTGGTTAGCAATATAGGTGGTGATGTTGTTAGCCATTTGGCTAACAATATAATAGTCGATGTTGGTGGCGAAATTTCACAAGAAAGTTTGTTTTTTGGGCAAAACGGGTAATAAAGAAAGAAATATCGACAACAAAGTTGTTCTCGATCTGATTGCCTAAGCTATACATATATTAGGAGAAAATATTGAGGGCACATACCAAGTAGACTTCAATGGTACTTTTCTTAGATTCCCACAACCTTCTGGTGATGACAAAATTCAAGAGCTATTACTGTTACAACATGAAGTTTAAAACGATCTGACTCCCTAGATTACAAAAATGACCTCAAATCGGCGATTTAAAATTTTTCAGATTTGGACGAAAATTACTAAATTTTATTTTGCTGCAAACTATAAAAATCATACATCAATGGAAAGGTCTGATATCTTGACTCTAGGGTGAAAGTGATTTGCTACATGACCCTCATAGGACCCATTATTGCCTAAGGATGCCCGGTGTGGTTCAACGTTGCACTATCTCAAATGGAAAAGATGCGGGTGTTTAAGAGGCAGTGTCTATGTCGATGCCGTGGATTACACAGAACACCAGAGTCGGAGTACACATACACACATTATTTATTATTCCAACTAGGTTCTATACAACGGAACCACCATAAACAGAATAGATAATTTCTTTTTAAAGCAAGACCGATGTCCTCGTCTAATAGCTTAATCTTCAATAAATCAATACTGAATACTTTGAGAGTGTGCCTAATGCATTCCTCTTATTTAGACAGTCGAGGGCTGATCCAGGAAAGAGAGGCGATTCCGCTAATCTAATGTGGACCGGAGACTTCTGTATGAGCGAGACGTACTCGCACAACTCGGTACTGAGCGACTTCGGTTCAATAAGACTGTGTATGATCGGTACCAAAGATAGAAAGAAGCAGTTGTGGTGGCACCTGTCAGAATTATTAATTTTAAGTAGGGATACTCGGGATGGCACAAAAAAATCTTAGTTTGAATGCCAAAAGGCATTAGTTTTAAGAAATAATGTTAGTGATAATTAGGCTAGTTTTTAATGAATTTTCGTCTAGCTTTAAGATTTCCCAATAAGGAATTAATAAACCATTATAATGGAGTGGAAGTTCTAATCAGAAGTGAAAAACTGCGCCTCAGGGGTTCGTCATGTTGCTTTACGTAGGGCATTGTGTTTTTTTTAATACTTTTTAATGAATAAATTTAACAGAAAACCCTTGAATTGTTATCGTTATTAAATTTTTAGTTATGGTTAGTTTTTCAAAAATTTGATAAATTGGTACTGTTGTCTGAATTAAGAAACGTTGTCCGTAGTAAAGTTATTAAGGATTAAAATTAAGTGCGGCGTAATGCCAAACCACTTTTTTCTAGAATTTTTTTTTAAAGTTTGTAAAAATTTAATGAGCAAAACAAATAGTTTT
This sequence comes from Syrphus vitripennis, assembly GCA_958431115.1. NCBI lineage: Eukaryota > Metazoa > Arthropoda > Insecta > Diptera > Syrphidae > Syrphus > Syrphus vitripennis. The sequence goes on along the minus strand of OY288108.1, from coordinate 58,151,194 downwards.
TTTTTAGCTAAATAATGTGCAAAAATTCATTTCTAGAACTCCAAAAAATTTGGTGGGTTTGGAAATACGTTAATTTTTAGTTATATTTAGAAGGATTTTGATTTTTGACCTCTGATTATAGATTTATGGTCCTTAAAAGCTCTATCAAGCTATAGGCAAGAACTTTAAGGAAGATTTTTCTAAATTCATTTGAGACCGATAAAATAATTTTAATGATTCAATACATGGCAAAACGAAAACTCGTTATTTTTTTTTTTGAGATACAAAACCAAAAGTTAACATTTCAAAGCAATTTTTAGGGAATTTCGATGGGTTTGATATTTTATTCTTCAGCTCAAAATACAGTTTATATTTATCATAAGAATTACATGCCGATTTCAGAATGAGAACTGTATTTGTTTAAAAAAGTACCAAAAACAGTATTTTTTATATGTCTTCAACTTAATCTTAAATTGAGTTTTGAGTACCAGACCCTTTTTATATTTTTTTTCCCCACCTCATCCGTCGAAGCAAACACAAAATTTTTGTTGGATTTTCTTATTTGAGCATTTACCAACAAATGCTCAAATAAGAAAATCCAACAAAAATTTTGTGTTTGCTTCGACGGATGAGGTGAAGAAAAAAAAATATTAAAAGGGTTGTTGCGTTGGTCGTTATCATGTGAATAGTCCTTTACTTTACTTGTTTTGATAAGCATTGGATAAGCATGAAGATAATATTTCAAAAGTTTAAACTTTCATCACAGCTGCAATCAATTCCTCTTAAAATATTATGAACTTAGACATTACTAAGTATGTATGTGAGTATCTATACCTATTACCTACCTATATCTCGAGCGGTATATTTTTCTTCTTACCTTAAAACAGATGCACAAAAAATAATAAAGACTCATATTTTAAAGCTTTAAGAAGTTTTAAACAAAGTACGACAAAGTTTCATCTGAAAATAACTTTTTCGAAAACCCAGTTTTGTTTTAAAGGTAAAGATGTTATTTTTTCTCTCACTTCAATTTTAAACACTGTCTAAGGACTAAGTGAACTGTGAAATAGGATAATGAAGCGTGTCGCGAAACTGAAATGTTAAATTTTTTCCTTGCGAAACTTAATGACGTTGATTGTTGTTAAAGAAGTCTTATGTAATTTAAAGTAAATTTTTATTTTTAATTTAAGAAAATGTGCAGTAAAGGATATATTTAATTTTTTTAAATAAATTATTTCCTCTTTTTATGCTTTGGCCCACTAAGGCCCACTAGACGTTCATATAATTTTTGTTCAAAGGTATTATGTATTTAAGGAGTTATGTGCATTTATTTTTTTTTTTTGATTTTTGAAGCCAAAAAATAGCAGTACCTGCAATACATTTTTTTAAAGTATTCAGTATTTAAATTTTCAAAAAAACTATTGTTGCTCAGAACAGCGATGGTTTTAATGCATGTTTTCGAAAAGAAAAAAGGAAACAAGATGCCACAAGTTAAAGCATAATATAATTACATAATCGATTTGGAAACTCAGAGAAACGTGTTCAACGCTCCAACAAAACTAATGGTACCATTAGGTAAATAAGGATTCACAAACACGGAAAGAAAATTTAATTCCTTTTATAGATATTGAAGGTCAGTGATGTAACGCAATTCTATTAAAACAGATGCCAACAACTGGCAAAAAATAAGGCTCTTATAGTCTTTTTTCCATTTTCAGTGCGTGTACGTGACATTCAACATTTGATGGAGAGTGAAAGCTACAAGTTTTAGGTTAAAAGCAACTCTCTCCGTTAGCTTTAATGTCCTAAGGCTTTGATCCAGTTGTATACGGTAAGAACACCGAGTTCACTCAACACGTAACTAACCTACTCATACTCGGATAGGCCCACATAGAGTTAAAAACATACCTACATTATATGAACTTGACCTTGTTCAATGAATTTATAGTGAAAATCTTTAACCATCAATAAATTGTTATGGTTGGCGGTAAAATAAATAGCCTCAGAAAATATTTTAAAACCAATTTCAAATTTTTTTAACAGAGGGTGGAAGAAAATAAAGAGAAAAATAGTTTTAAACCAAAATGAAAGCTTCCCTTAAAGACACAGTTTTTTAAATCTATTTTCAGCTATCGTTTTGAAAGCGAAACGGCTGGAGCTTGTTTTCGACTTCACAAAATTTCCCTTACATGACCTATTGAAGGAATATTTTTGAGTTATGGTAAAGAAGAGCCATTTTTGCAATTTAATCGCCGATGACCTTGAAAAACTTTAGACCTAGAATATTAATTTCCACACACGTGTTGTGCGGCTGAAGAAAAATAATCTTTTTACCTAACAGTACCGAGGTTAGTTTCGAGGGTAAACTGACATTCGTAGAAGAGTGAGTATTACGGTAAAGTGTTAAGGAATGCAACCAGCAATTCTACTGTTTATAAAAGTAATGGTAAAATAAAGCAAGGCATGACATACTCGACTGTTCCTTACCGGGCAAGGTTGATGAGATCAGCATCTACCAAGCTTATCATATGCTGCAATTGAACATTCACATTCCAAACACACAAGGATGTGGTTTGAAAACGAATAATGTAAAGCTGAGAGAACTGTTTCGAACGCAAAACAATTTAACGGGTTGACTCTCTAAGGTAGAGAATCGGAGACAAAATGGAGTCCTGAGACACAGCAGCATTTATATTATGGGCATCAGACTTGAAACCATCCAATACAACTTGTATTGAGTCATCAGAAAAGTAATTTCTAATCCAACGAAAAAGAGAATCATCGATATCAAATGCACGCGTTTTCGATGAGAGAGCTTGATGCCAAACTCTATTGAACGCTTTTGAAATGTCAAGTGCTAGAGTCTAACTTTTTCCAAAACGATGTTAATGGAGGCAAAATAAGCTAGCATACTTTAAGGCACTTATAAAAATGCTGTTACTCCAAATGCATTTGATGAACAAGTGCCACATCTCGACACGTAACGTCGAAAGTGGTTGAGTGCGCAAGTGCGCACGACTTCTAAGACTGAGCAAATCTGATGTGCGTGGGTTCGAGGAGTTAGGCAAGCATGAAATAGCTATAACTCCAGCCAAATAAAATATAAACGAATTAAAAATTAATTCGTAAGAAACAATTGGTGGTAGCACCACCTTAAGGTTGTTGTTCGCAAAAATTCGATGTTTGCTGCGAGAGCCATACTGCCGGTCACTAAGAAGCTTGAAAAGCCATGAAGTAGGTAAGAAGTTACATAAGCGCAATTGGCTGATAGCTAGACGGTGAAGAATTAGCCTTTTTTTTGGGACAGGCTGGCCAAATGCTCTTTTTATGCACTCGGATAGAGCCCTCAAGAGATGAAGAAACCTACGCAGTGGTTTTGCCAGCCTTGTAGACCAACACCTCCAGAACAATGGAAGAATTAGTATCTGGGCCCATAAATCAATCGTTGCAATTTTTTCTTTTTTTTTCTTTTTTGGGTTATTTGGATTTGTTCGTTTCCTTTTACATTCCACAACTAGTATTTTTTAAATTTTAAAATGGGTTTCACTTTCAGTGCTGTCTAAAGTATTTCAACAAAACTAAGAGCGGGAGAGAGGCACCATCATTGTACACGAAAAATGCTTTTAAGGCTCCTTTTCTTGATACCAATATAGGTGAGTCATAAAGCCAGCTTAATCCGCTACTGACTTTCACATTCTCTACGAAAGTGAATGGGAAAAGAATAATATGAGGACATCTGGAAAAGCAAAAGTAACAAACTTTACATGAATTAAATCGGCAAGGCAAGGAACCAGCATTAATCCCTCATTATGGATGTACAAATGTGTGTCTACTTATGGCAGAGTGGGTGTTATCTGACTGCAGGCAATGTAGGAAACGAAAACTCAATTCGATGGTGCATGTCGCACACGCAACCGAATAATTTATTGCGCATTATGACGGTTAATTAGGCGTCGCCATCGTCGCGCCACACCAACAAGGACGATATAACGTCCTTGCCATAATCATCGTCGCTAACACCTTCACCGCCATCATCGCCAGTGTCGCCGCCGCAGCCAATGAGATGCTGCCATAGAAACCGGATGTGAGTCTGGAGCAAAAGCACTTTAAGCACTCCTATATAGTAGGTATATTTAAATTACCATTAATTGCTTCGTCATACAATATCCCCCAAGGATATTTTACTTCTCTGTCTCGTTCAATATTTTTCCACTTTCTGAATGTGTGGAGTAGATGATAGTAAGTAGGTAGTTGATGGTAATGAGATGCAGTTGCTTTGCCTGTAGGCGCACACTTACGAGGTAAAAATTTAATTTTAATGCGATTCCATTAGCAAGAAAATGCTTCATTTAAAACTGAAATGAAGCAAAGACGAAAGGGGGAACTGAATATGCTTTTAGAATGATGTCGTTTTTTTACCTTTTTCAAACCAATTTTTTTTTTTAAACCCGAAATTTTGAAAGTAGTTAAGCTAAAAATGTTTGAAGAAAAGGTAAGGACAGAACAAGAAAGCTTTTGGGTTCTTTTGTAGTTTGCTTCTTGTTTGAGACCGCGTTTTGTGAAATGATCATTTATAATCCCTAAAACCAACAGCGGATTTAATAAAAAAATCAAATTGTAGAGACTAAGGGGCGCTTTATTAAGGAATGCAATAAACAAAACTAAATTAATTTAGAGATTCATCTTTCGATTTCAGGTTCACGGAGTTGACCTCAGAAAAAGTCGAAAGACCTCCCGTTTTTGTATTGTTTCTTGTCTGCGACCAACTACTGCAGGTGTCGTTACATTCGTTTGATCCAGGAGTTTGAGGAACTGCTCGGATTTTCTCCCTTCTTATCCGATTACACTTTGTCATTCTTGCAATCATGCGAGGTATCTTCATTTCAGCTGCCGTCAATTTTATCTCATACTTCTTCGACTTAGGGGCATTGTATATAAAACTTATAGTACTATCATCACGATGATTTTTGAGTTGTGTTGTGTGGTCGTCTGGGGGCGCACTTGTATATACACAGAAACAGCAACCAGAAAATTAGTTCGTTGTGTGATCGCCAGGGGGCCGACGTGTGGAACGTGCTGATGATAGTACTATCTAAGTTCATATACAATGCTTAGGGGGCATTTTTTGATCGCAGAAGATCCCACCACTCCATCCAACACACGATTTTGAAACGTTTGATGTGTCATTACAAGATCCTTCGCTATTGATGGCAAATCCAAGATTTTCACTTAGTGTAGGCTGCATCTTCAGTAAGAAATAACTGATTCAACTTATACTCAAGCAGGAATAAACAACAAGGGACTCAATACTCTTCCCTGGTGTACACCTTCTCTAATAATGAACCCTTCAGTGGTTCTTGCTGGGCATCTAACCTTAGTTTTGATTCCGCACGAAAATTTCCGGAACTTCTCGTTGCCTAAGTGCTACCCGTTTCAGATCTTGTGTTTGTACGTCAAATTGTTTTCCAAAGTAAATAAATGCAATTTGTAAATCTTTTTGGGAATGCCGATATTTTTGAATTCCGAAATTATGGACTGGTTAATTTATCCGTAACAAACCAGGAAATCTTGTCACCTTTCATTTTGTAGACTTTGGAAAAGGGAATTTTCTCTCTACTGACTAAACGTTTGGTCACATCAGGAGTTTGGAGATAAGATGAGGCCCTATATATTTTCTCGTCTGTCTTTATCGGTTCTACTTCTTCTTCGTTTACATTTCATTGTCATGATTTTGGGTGATACCACAACTCTCCCACTCTACTGCCTCACCATAATACTCTACTTGTTGGGTTCGTCTGTCCCCATCGATCATAAATTGAAAGTGTAATTTTTGAGTTAACCAATCCATAGAGGAACCGTAGCCACCTAGTCTTTTCCAAACTAAAACAAACATCTAGTTTCAATTTGTTGATATTTGTATTTTTTTTAGGTCAACACTAAATTATTTGTTATTTTGAATTTAAATCGTAGAATTAAAGTTATTAAAGCTAACAGATAGAATAATATACACATGACTACAACTTGTAGCTTCAACTCACTATCAATCGTTCAATGTCACGTACACGCACTGAAATGGAAAAAAGGATAAGAGCCTATTTTGCCAGTTGTTGGCATCTGCTTTATCCATTTTAATAAAATTGCGTGACTACTGACCTTCAATGTATCTCTAAGAGAAGAATTAAATCTTGCTGTCGTGTTTGTGTATCCTTATCTAATGCTATAGCATAAGTTGGTTCAGCTTTGAATATGTATTTTTCTTTCATTTTAAATTGATTATGTTTATTGTATGGCAAAGCTTTATCCCTTGGATTGTTTCCCGATTTTATTATATAAATTAAGCCAAACATTATTTATTGATTTGATCTGATGTCAATAAGGAAATTGTTTTCTTTAATTACTTGCTATATTGAAATCGGGTGAAATAGCACAGCGAGGAAGACGACGCACCGTTAATTCACCGAAAAACTCTGAACAGACATAAAATAAAATAAATAAAATGAAATGAAAAAAACACATCAATAACACTAGTTTACAAAATTTTGGGTCACCGATGCTACCTAAAAAAAAAAAACTTTTTTTTACTAATTCGGGGTCGCTGAAAACGAAAATGACATTAATTTTTTTTTTCAAACAACCGTTTTCGAGATATGCTCAAAAAAAGGTTTTTTTGGTCCATTTTTTGAACACTGGCTTATATCTCTTAAATGATCTTTTTAATTTACATATAGTAAATATTTTTGGAAAGATAACACTTTCTGCTTTCCAACGGTATACGGTTTGTTATAATCGGATGCGAATTCATTAAGATACAAGCGATCAAAGATTATAAAAATCGATTTTTTCGAGCTTTTTTGAAAATTTATCATTTTCAATTGAACCGTGTGGATAGAAAAAAAATATAAAAAATATTTTTTTGGGCTCAAATAAAATTTATTTTTATAACAAAAATTTTAAGACCAAATTCATCAAAATTGAACGATAAATGTAGAAGCAAATTGAAATAGTTTCTAGAGCCAAAAACAAAGTATAACTTCTATTAAGAGAGCGTTTTAATTACAAATGGAAAGATTTTCGAAAGTAACAATTACCTTTGTATATATAAATTATAGTAGTTTTTTTAGGGTTGCGCGGACCCTTGTGGTGGCGCTGCAAAATTTGAGGTATAAAATTTAGGGAGTCTTTAAGCGTCGAAAATTGGTGGTAGGGGCAAGAGGAGACTATTTTTTGGATTATTGCATCCGTTGGATTTTTTTGTTTAATTTTGTTTTTTTTTTTGCTTTTTGAATTAAAAATTTTTTTTCTTTTATTTTAATTTTTTTTTGCTTTTTGAATTTTTCAATTTTTTTTTGATTTTTGATTTTTTATTTTTTTTTGCTTTTTGAATTTTTTTTTACTTCTTGATTTTTTTAATTTTTTTTGCTTTTTGAATTTTTAAAATTTTTTTGGTTTTTGAATTAATTTTTTTTTTTTTGATTTATTGTTTTTTTTTCACTCTCCAAAACTAACATAGTTGGAGCATGTGAGCAAGTACTCCCGCGGACTTTTAGCAGCCTTTCATTTGCCCTCCTATATTCAACCCTGGAGTAAAGTGGTAACGTTACCCCAGAGTTCATCTTTTCAAACAAAGAATGAACTCGAACATGTTCTAATAGGAGGGCATTGAGTAGTTTGAAAATATTTAGGTGGTGGCACCCGACCGATGCCTGAAACGCCTTGTGCCAGGACACGACGCCATTGTTCGTCCGTGGAAGATTCTCCAGCGTCGAGTCCAGGCAGTTCCATATTGCATGGGCAAACATTGGATCTCGGTGTGGGCATCCCACCCAAGTATTTTCAAAATACTCAAGAAAACTTTGGTGTTGCTCCAAAGTTTTCAATGAAAGCATCTGCTAACATGGCATATCGCTCCAATATTTGCTCAGTCCTGCAGAAGCACAAAGCTATAAATTTTCTCAGTGCCGTATAGTAATCTGTGTCTGTCCCTGCTCTGCTCGTCATTCCCAACACTTGCAGAAGAAGCAGCATTGAATCCTTGATTCCGTGAAGGCAGAACAAAGCGCGTTCTGCTATGCCTTCTTGAAATCTATAAGGAATGTTCCAGGCTGCATATTTTCCATGCTTTGCGCATGGCGAATAAGGTCTAGGGCACGGGTGTAGGTGCTTTGCACCTTGTTGGGAAGCAAGCGGCAAATGCACGGCAGGACTTAGTTCTCGAAGAATCCATGGATTACCCAGAGCTGGTAAAACATTTCAGACTACTGGGGATGGACCGTGATTGTGGTCTGAAGTAATAACAGCCTCAATCCCACTTGTCACTGCCCTTCCCCGGCACTTAGATGAAGCATAATGCTCGTATCTCCAACGTGTTTGGAGAGCATCACTCCTATGCTTTACATATATAAATCCCTCATAGCTCAATTTTTGTCCTCCCCTTTGGGATTTTATATATTTCGCCATTTTTGTACGTGCTTTTATATTGGCTGCTGGCAAGGAAGTGAGGAAATATATTGTATATAAATTAATTCAAATTTAAATAATATTTCCTCTATAGGGGAAATATTTTTTTTTCTTAAATTTCTTAGCATCCATACATTTTTTAAGGCTAATTTTTTTTTTTGTGGTCGTAGATGAACTTAACGAAGCTCATACATTTTTTTCGTTAAGGTATTTTGGTTAGGGGTCTTGAAATTTGCAAATGAAAAATTGGCCCCCAACATGAAATGGAGGACATTTTTTGAAATTGAATCCCAACAAGAAGAAATTTAATTTGCACATTTGACATCACGGTCCTTCCCCAGTATTCTGTGAACCAAGTCCTGCTAGGGACAGCCTCAACCGATCTGACATTGAACCGAATATAATAATTCGGTTCTCATCCCCACTGCCTGTGTCAGCCAGCAGGAAATTTTCTGGATTCGCTGTCTTGGTGACTAACAGGTCAGCGGGGATGTCTATAATATCAGACCGGTTGTGAGGAATGGCCAATGTCTGATTTTGACGCTTTCGTTCCCTCGACACTGCTTTAGCCATTGACTCCAAGGCTGACATACGAGCTAAAAAAGGTGTCGAAACACCTTTTAAAGCTCGTAAGGTTACAGTCTTTGGAGTCTCCGTTGAAGCAGTGGCTTGGGTTTTCAGCGTCTGCATCAGGCCGGTCATTTCACAGACTACTGGGGAAGGACCGTGATTGTGGTCTGAAGTAATAACAGCCTCAATCTCACTTCTCACTGCCCTTCCCCGGCACTTAGATGAAGCATAATGCTCGCATCTCCAACGTGTTTGGAGAGCATCACCCCTATGCTTTACATATATAAATCCCTCATAGCTCAATTTTTGTCCCCCCCTTTTGGGATTTTAAATATTTCGCCATTTTTGTACGTGCTTTTATATTGGCTGCTGGCAAGGATGTGAGGAAATATATTGTATATATTTAATTCAAATTTAAATAATATTTCTTCTAGAGGGGGAATATTTCTATTTCTTAATTTTCTTAGCATCCATACATTTTTTAAGGCTAATTTATTTTGTGGTCGAAGATGAACTTAACGAAGCTCATAAATTGAAATGTAGGCAATGAGTTGTTCCAGAAGTCAACATGTTTATGATCATGGTCATGTACGAGCAAGTTTAAATAAAGACAAGATGCACCGTAGGAATCATTGAAACATTTGCATTAAGAGTAGGTGTGCACCAGGGAAGCGTCTTGAGTCCTATGCTGGTTATTACAGCCATTGACTGTCTGCTTTAGGTTAAGATGACGGACCACAAAGTGAATAAGTTATTCTTTGCTGACGATAAAGCCATCATAAGTGAAAATGTTGGTACCTATACCTACATTTTGCCCAATTTCTGATCTATACACAGGTCTACGTATTGTGGACATCTATTTGAATGGAATAGTTGTTCCAATGCGCCAAAAGTTTAGATATTTTGAATCTGTGATCAATAACGAAGGATCTTGTGATGACGGCATCAAACATCACGTGAGCGTAAGTTGGGTGAAGTGGCGGGAAAACTCTGTCATTTTCTGTAGTCGAAAAATGGGCCCCAAGCAGAAATACCTTGATAGTTGTTCGTCTAGTGCTTACAGTAGGTTCACAGCGTTGTACTGTGCACAAGAAGTACTAGAGCAAATAAGAAAATCCGAGCAAGCTTTCACGTCAAAAATACTACCTTGCACAAAATACAGCATGACCAATCAGAGGTACTGTAGGCATTCTATTCGACGTTCTAACACTATTGCGTAAAAAAGTGAGGTGCAAAACTCCTGGGTCGTACAAATGCAACGACGACGCCTGCACTGAGTTTACATCAAATATGGAACAATCAAAAACTGGGAAGCCTGACGACTTTTAATGAGGTGAACCCTACGAACCACATAAGTGGAGCAATGGAAGAGTTGTGGACTAGTGCTGCAATCTCCCAGACATCAGACTCTGTATCTATTGTGGATCGGTTAAAGTAGAAGAAGATAAAAACAAATCCAAAATTATAGCTGTTCCTCCCAAGTTTTTGTAAAACAAAGAACATCTTTCAAAAACGTTTTAGAATATGTTCTTTTTTTACTTTAAACGGAAAACCACTAGCAAATTACTTGGAAAACACAGTAACAAAATCATAGAAAGTTTCAAAATAATTTTGTTTAAAATTTAGATACACAATTATAATTTGTACGTGCTTGTAGATAAATTTAAGAACTACCCTCGTTTTCACGGACGCCATGATATTTTATTTGAATCATCGTTTCGCAGTTCAAATTTTTAAATTCGTCATTTTTGTCCTATTGAATTAAGGTCGGTATAAATTACAAGATCTGCACGACTGCACATGAAATTGTGATTTGGGTTAAATTTAAAACAGTTAGTAAGATTCGATTTGAAATTCTTTCATAGCACAACTTCATCTCTATTCTTAGCTTATATTGAAAAAAAATAAAAAGGCTAAATCTAAAAGAGTGAATTTTAAAGCTTTAATACATAATTTTGCATTTCACAAAGTCTCTTTTCCTTACCACTCAATTGCAGCCAACCAAATTGAACCCGTGCGCCCTGTGCTCGTGGGTATAGCATCTATACTGTCTGTGTCTATTTCTTTCATCCTTTCATAAATTGCTTCATAGATAAGCCATCGTTCCCGTTCGTTGTATTTTTTTTTTTTCGATTTTAGTCTTCCCAATTTCTATTGATATAAAGTTTAACAGGATAAAAGAACAAACGTAGAAAAAAATATTCGATTTTGTATCCGTTTAAGGAAAACAAAGCTGAAAGTATATTTTCATCCTTATGCCAAGCAACGGAAATATTGAACGGATGGAAAACCATATTCGGACATACCTACATACCAACCTACTTTCTAGGTGAGTGCATTCTCAATAGAAAGTCAATACGAATTAATGCATCGAAGAGGAAAAGACAATGTTGTTTTCCGATTTTTCCAATTAACTGTCAAACGTTATTTGAGATCAGAGTATTTTAGGCAAATAAATGTGCTAACTTCTGGTATAAGGGATAAAAAAGGACTAAAGCTTTTGCAGACAGTGGAAGAGTTTTGATTCAAAAAAGAAAACTGATAAGTATCTGAAGTTTTTTGCACTAAATACGTGATCACCGATTGTAGGTATCAAATGTGTTCTTCTTTATGAGTAACAAGTTTTATGGGAAATAAAACTATGTAGAGAAAAATTAAGGAGAATGTTTTCAATTTTACCTACTTACGCAAAATATAATGTTTGAAAAATGTTCCCATATACATAGTACTTGGCTTTCCGAAGAAACTTGGGCAAGGATCGAAGAAAGGAAACATTACTTCAACTCCAGCAGAAGGGAGGAGCGAGTGTACGTATCGCATGAAGATGAAGCAAAGTTAACCGTGATAAGCGTAACTACATGAACTCATTGACTGCAGAAGAATGTCTATAGAATTGCCAAGGAGCTCTCAAAAGTGCCCAGAACTCCAAACAACACCCGGTAAGAGACACAGACGGATCTAGTTTCGGATGTGGACAAGCTCAATAGGTGAAAAGAGTACTTTTGAACGGTCCAACGAAATTAGTCCGACACAAAATGACCCTCTGTACCGCTAATAGAGAAAAATCTTAACCGCAATCAATGCACTGATGAATTAGACTTGACGGTACTCCCGCAGAGTTCTTACGAGCAGTAGTGTCAACAACATCGAGTGAGCTACTGCACCTACTCATTGATAGAAACTGGGAAACTTAGATTTTTCCTGAGGAATGGAAAAAAGAAATAATTTGCAAGCTCAACAAGAAAGGAGATCTAATACAAGAATTGGAGAAGGAATTGCATGGTTTCTGCTGTAACTAAAGTAATAGCAAGAGCACACCCGAAGCCGAACAAGAATGACGCTGCACTGGGTCTTGGTGTGTCGACCATATCCACACCTTGAGGATCATCATCGATCAGTGCGCTGAATATCGATCACATAGACTGGGCTGTATGATATCAGCAATATTGTTCTTGTTGGAGATATTAGTGATGGGCATAATCGAATGATTTCAATAATCGAGTTATTAGAATTCGAGTGACCAAAATAATCGAATGATCATTCTAATTATGAAATAGTAAGAAAAGTGGAATAGCTCAATCGAATTTATCTACTTCACACACATTTAATTTTTCATTTGAATTATGAAGTGGATTCCCTGAAATCGGCACATGAGGCAGTTCAAAATACTGCCTCAACATTAAAGTTACTGTTGTTTGAGGAGTTATGACGGTTTGGACTTGAGCTAACTTTCCTTAAAAATGATTCTATAGGGAATCATTATCTTTTTCTTTATTTTGTTCTTGACGTAAATGTTGAGATTCAGCTGTGGGTGGCGTTAAATTTCGTTTTGCACAGACATCAATCAGTTCTTCTCTAAGTGATTTTTCAGCATTAATGGAGTTTTGCTCAAACGCTGTTTTTTTTAGTCTTGGATCCAAAAGGGATGCTTTTGCAGAAATTTTATCTGTTTCAAACACACTTAAACGTTTATGCACTTTCGTTGTAAGGTCTATCTGCAATTGCATACCTATTTTCATTTTAGGCCTTTGTTCTTTTATTCTTACCTGAAGACCTCTTATAAGAGGGATAACGAGCGAGAGGGTTGGAAAATATTTGCCAGACAGCTCTTTTGGTTAGCTTATCAAAAGGTTTGATGAGGGTAATGCAGTCCTCCATTATCGGGTCAAAAAATCGGGGGCTTTTGGCAAATCCGTTATAGCAACTGAGAGTGGAACTTTCAAATCCAGCATTATAAAGGACGAGTTCCACCTGGTGACCACATCCTGTTTGATTTTAAATTGTGATTTTAAATTAGCTTCTCAGTTGCAAATAGGCTGTGCTTGAAATGCTCTACCAATGTCCGGCAGCCCAGTGTTTGAATTAATTACAAGGATGATGGTGTTTTCCCAAATCGGCATTGTCCGAAACAATTGTCACAATTTTCTCGGTAATATCCCATTCCCGAAAAATAACGTTATTTGCAATATTTGAACCTGTATGCGATTCACGCATCTCTCTAGTGGCAAGGACAGGTGCGTATAACTTGTCATTAAAATTGAAATGACATGTCAAAGTATAATACGACTTGTTGCTGTCTGAGCTCCACACATCTCTTGTAACAGCCAAAAAATCAGTTGATGACAACATATTCCTTATTTTAATAACAACTTCATCGTACAAATTTGGAAGCAAAGTATTTGTCAAGGATTTTCTATTTTGGTGGCCTATATAATGCTTGGAGTAGGTTTGAGTATTCGAGAAATCCAGAATTTTCGACAATTGAAAGAGGTAAGTAGTCATTTTCAGCAAACTTCTGTCAGTTTTCTCTTTCTCCCTTTGTGAAAATTCTTTGTCCCTTACCCAATAGAGTTGCATTTGTTTAATTTTGCTTTGGCTTACCTTTACCTTCACCAGAGAGCTTGTTCCAGCAACAACTTGACTTATGGTTAGGGCCATCCTGCTGTTGCTGCGATTGTGCAGTGGATGGAACAGGGCCGGCACCCAAATCAATAACAGGAGCTTCAGCTGCTTTAGCGCCTGTTTCATTATTCCATTGGAGAAGGTATAGACGAAAACTTTAACTTAACTAATTGACTCCTTTTCCGCCACTATCTTTTTTAAAAAAAACTTCCAAACAATAGATTTTTTTCCTTTTGGTTTTATTTTGATTCGCAGCTCAATAAATTATAATTCTATTTTCTATATATGTACCTAATAATAATAACCCTATATTAATAAAAATTAAGACAAAACCAGTCAACTCAAAACACAAATCCAAACCAAACGTACAAAAATCAAAAATGCAATACACTCTAGGTACTTCTTTTCTGCTTTGCCAAACAAAAATTTTACGGACAGATTGGTAAACATAACGGTAGCATAAAACAATGAGAGAAAAATGTTACCTTCTAACAAATACATAAGAAAAGATCAAATCCACTAAAATCACTTCTTTCTTTCCTTCATTTACACGAAATGAAATAGAAATCGAGAAGTTGGTTGTTTGTTTGTCAGATTAGTGGTGTTCTGCATTGTGCCTGGTTACACGAGCGGAAAAAAGAATTACGTTCGTGGATACACACAGAAAAAAAAGTTGAAACTTGAGTTGAAAGTTGCAAGAAAATATGACAATAGAGGAACAATCGGAAATTAAGACACTAAAAACAAGAAGAAAACAAAGCTATTTGTTGCAACCATTCTCCTTCACAGCCAAATAGAAATGAAAATTTCTGTCCAAAGGAGAACATTTAAGAATGAAACATGATTTTTAACGCAAAACTCATATCTGAAAATGAAAAAAAGACGAAACTTGGCATTTTTTTCCATCTCTTTCCTTCTTTCTAAAAATCATGCGTTCTCTTTCGAGAATTAACTTTTTCCGCTCGTGTAACCAGGCACGTTGTATACCTATAGAAACTATACAATTTTCGTATTTCCTCTACCCAAATAGAAAAAAATTCATATTTTTCTCTTTGTAAAACAGACAGTGAATGAAAAATCAGCAAGAATCCTAACTCCCTCCAACTCCCATACATTTACATTCCAATTTTATACATCGTTCTCTATTTTCTGTTATTTCCTAAACACTCATATTTATTATTCTTTCTCTTTGTGACTTCCCACCCTCAAGTCTACACTCGTCTCCACTTCAGGTTGGAAAAAGCTTCCGCGCGTCTCATGAGAGGTCGCGTCGTTCGTTCCTCTTCATGATAGTACTATTTCAATTTCATATACAAGGGATGCTGGCAGAAGCAGCTTTGTTGAATGGAAATGGAGGAATTCAGTGGACTCTGGAATCATACTTCAAACAACTTGATTACACGATCTCTCATAAGATCATTGATCTCCATCAAATGATATCAGGGAAGCTGAAATTGTTGGGCTAAGATTAAATACGGAAAAAAAGGTTCAGCCTTTGAACTTCCTCATCTGTTCAAGTAGATATTTCTGGAAAAGCAGTAGAGATGGTAGAAAATTTCAGTATAAAAATAACAGTAGGTACCTACCTGCCGTATAAAATGTTTGGGCGTCTTAGAAAAATCATTAATTATGACATAAAACAACAATTGTTTTTTTTTGAAATTCAAATATTTTTCTTATTCAATAAAAAGCGTTGCCATATTGAAGTTTATATTTGAAATTCCTATTATGGAATAAATACTCTCAATAATTTATTACCTCACATAACTCAGCAAGAAGCCATACAAAACCACAGCAATTTTTTGTCTTTTTGTGTCAGCTCTTTAAAGGTAATTAAATGAAAATTAAAATTTCCATTTAATTAATTTAAAATTGAAATAGGTATATTATGTTTTCATTTGATGTACTGTATTGAATCTGGCTTCAACGATTCTTGTTTTTTTGCCAACTCAAACGAAAACAACATCGTGTCAATTAGCCCTTATTATGTTACAATGAATTGCAAATTAGAATACGAATCAAAGCCTCACGTCCAAATGTGCGATTCATTTCAAGTAACGGTCTGCACCATACTAAGGCAAACCCACTGAGCATGTAAATCAATAGCTGAAAGTTTAAAAACACAAAAATAAATATTTTTAATGTTCCGCGAACAACAGTTCTCTTTCCAGATCCAGGAAGTATGCACTGATAATAGAATCTGTTTTTGGGAAACATTCCCAGTTCCCACTCGTCCCATCATACCACAAAGCCATCAGCAGAGGTATTAAACAAGTAGAAAAAAAGGACCACTATACTACTCGTACTTTGTAAAACGTGCTGGTAAAAGGCGGTGGGCGGGCGTCTCCAAACAACCATTATCCTTTTCAACACTGTCACTGCACCGAACATAGTTGGTTGCAAGAAAAAAATTAATTTCGCAAAACTTTTCCAATTAAACAAGCAGCAAGCACTGAATGCAAAAAAACACTTTTTTTAATTAGAAATAATTTGCATGGCCCGCCTCAGGGCATGCAGCTAGTTGAAGCACATATACATTATACTGGGAGCTTTATAAACAGGAAATATTGCATCTTGTGGGTGGGGATAGTGCGGCAGAAGGGGTATGTGTGTGGTTGTCTTTGTTTGCTTTGTAATTTCCCGCGCGATTTCACCGTAAGTGCCCGTAAGGTTTATT
Organism: Syrphus vitripennis; assembly: GCA_958431115.1. Classification (NCBI taxonomy): domain Eukaryota; kingdom Metazoa; phylum Arthropoda; class Insecta; order Diptera; family Syrphidae; genus Syrphus; species Syrphus vitripennis. The sequence goes on along the minus strand of OY288108.1, from coordinate 58,134,609 downwards.
TTAGCGTGGTTGAAATCATAACGGTATTACTTGGTGTTATGGGATTCGGGAAATGTAAATATACTCCTGCACACACAACTGTGAACTTTTTTTAGTTTTTAACAATGACGACGTCGTCGTCAAAAACGGTTTACATTATTTTTTAAATGCAAATCAATGAAAACAGTTTAGAACTTTTGTTTAGTAACAATGGTCAACAAAGTTTTTCTAACAAAAACCAATAAAAAAAAACTTTTCCAAAGGCTTTTTAATTCAAAGTTGGGAGTACGGATTGGTATTCATAGTTTAAGTGTTTCAAAATCGAAGGTTTCGCCGACTTTTAGGTCTTAAAACACCTCAGCATAATTTTTTGTAATACAAATTTTATTGATTTTTGAAAGTATCAATACCAATTCTGCAGCCTACATAAACCTTTAATGATATGGTTAAGTTTGACAACTACACATTTTTAAAAACACAATTCTTTGAAAAGCTTTAATTTAGAATTATCGAAAATATGTCAATTGAATTTTAAATAAAAATATGTTTAAGTTCCTTCAGAAATATGTAAATTCAGAATGGCGATGTAACATAATTCCAAAAATGCTTAAAGGCTCCCCAAATCAAATTCTACACCTAAAATTTAGCAGCGCCACCACACGGGTCGGGGCAACATGAAAAAATACTCGCCATGATAGTACTTTTTCATATATACTGTGAAAAGGCTATAAGAGATATCAACTTATTTTTTTTTAACATTTGATAAACCTATATTCTAAGAACAAAAAAATGCAAACGATTTAATTGTTTCCTATGATTTTCTTAAAAAACGAAATCAAGTCAAGGTGCGCCTGCGCATTCTTGCCCCGAATCAAGGGTAAGAGCGCGCATATAATTTTAATGGGAATCTGAACAGTTTAAAGGAATCAAACCTCTTAAAACTTTACTGAGACCAACCATATTATTCATTTCTGGCAATAAATTTCGTCACATTTCCCACTTTTCCAACAAAATTAGGGAAAACATTAAAGAAATAAAATGGAGGACTGGGTCGCACGTACTTGCTCCTATGTGCGATAACATCTTGGTTTAAAGTCAAATCAAAAAGTACAATGTTACCCGACTACCTACTATCGATTATAGTCACAAGTAAAAATATGAAAATTGAAGTTTAATCTTAAAACTGAAGATGCCATCTTATGAATCATATCTAATAATACAAATTTAAAAAAAAAAAACTATTTCAGAAATCGTTAGAGCTGTTTTTTCAAAAATAATTTTTTAATATGGCTGTATAATTCTTTAAGTTTTTTTTTTATAAAAAAAGCTTGCATGCACGTTTTAAGTATTTAATAACATACACTTAAAATCAAATTAAAAAAAAAAATATTTATTAGTTTTTAAAATTTTGAGTTTTCAAAAAAAAAATTTATTTTATATTTGCAATTATATTAAGATTATATAGGAATTTCTTTAGAAAAATTTTCATTGAAATCCGTCCAATAGTTTACGAGAAAATCGAAAACCGAAAATCCGGTTCTATGGCAAGTACCGTTAGTAACGGTTTTTTCAAAAATATTTTTTGACTAAATTATTAAGGTTACTTGACAAACCCGATTTTAAAAATTTCATCAAAATCATTAGAGATTAGAGTCATTTTCGAGATAAAAATTTTTTATCTAAACGGTACTATGACAGGTATTTAAATTTTTCCTTTAGACAATCTCCCCAAAACCTTTTGTCCAAAGTTTGCAAAAAATCGCTTCAGTAGTTTAGGCAATAGGTCCAGGTACAGACAGACAAACAGAATTGCGGGACTCACTTTTTTCGCGTTCTCTATCATCGTAATGCTAGGTCTGATTAATATCTCGAGTTTGGATTTTTTGCACGAATCCAAAACTTGCCCTATAGTACCTACAGTCGGAAGTAAAAAAGATGATTGTAAGCGAAGAACAAATTTCACCTGAACAGCCGCACAGATCTGAACTCAAAAAACCAACCACATCATCGCAACTTCTACCTTTATTCTCTAACCCACGCACGCTTCAAACCCCCCTAAAACCCCCAAAGCCAGCCCAATTTTTGCTGATTATTACCATACTTATATCATCATAGAATTATACAACAACACAATATTTCAAATTACAACACAATGCTTTTTCCAATCCACTGTCGAAACATCCTTTTTAGTCCAAAAGGACTTCCTACACAACCTACAATAAAGCTTTGAAATTAAGAAGAATATGATTCCATGTCGACTACAACACCTGCGATCTATTAGAATGGAATGAACTCCACAATGGGCTGCCTTAAGCACAACCAGGAGAAGACATTCTCCAAGGAGTATTAGAAAATAGACTTTTTTTAACACTCAACGCTAATTTTAAAATAGTGTTCCAAGGATGTTTATCAGGATCAAGTAAGTAAGTCGGGGTGAATAGTACACAGTCTTGAAAATGTTTTTCTGTGTACAACAACACAATGTTATCTTCTGGTACACCTGTTGTGTGACAAGAAAACGGCCGCCATCACTCACCGCGCACCGCAACAGGAAGCAGAATTCATAATTTGAAAAGTCTCCCATTTTGTTGGTAAGGATTAATCAATTTGATTATATCACCTTGGTGTGTCATAACCCTCATAAAGTGTAACGTGTCATGTCTCGTGTGTGGATGGTATAAACAAGGCTGTTGTGAATTGTGTACGCTTGTAATTAATGCAAAGCGTACATAGAAGATATCCATCTATGAACCCACCTCCTCGTTTAAAAGCAAAACAAACAAAAAACACGGATAAATTCAGGTGGCATATTTATGAATATACGAGTATGTACCATCAGAAGCTCCTTGCACTAATCCACTTTTCAAGTCGAGGGAGGCTATAAAATAAGAAGTTGAACACAGGATAACACTTAACGTCATATTGTGTCAGTCAAAACCCGCGATTTTGACTGAGTATAGGAATAATTTTAAAATGAAATTATAATATGTAATTACGTATCACTGCTTGAATAGGTAAAAATATATTTTGTACGGGAACCGGGAACATGTCGGCATTTGTTGTCGACATGGTTGTAAATGAGACGCAGCATTGTTTGATTAAAATCAAATCTTTATGTTGCTTTAGGATAGAATAGGTAGAGATACCCTACGGGGGACACGGTTCTTGCCATAGAACTGTCAACAAAAACCTTTCTCGAAATATGTGGACGTTTGTTAATTTCTAGTAACCACTTCGAAGGATTGCGATTCATCCGTTGCACGAACCAATTTTATTTCTGAAAGCCAATAAACAAACCAATAAACAAATATACCATTGTATATGAAAAACATAGTGGAAGTCGAATGGAGCGACATCTAAAAAGTGGGGGCAACCCTTACTCCAATTTGCAAGGAGCTTGTGGGGACTTTAATCGATATTTAATGATATTTTTTGGTTATGGCAATCGAAATAATGGTCTCCTCTTGCTCCTACTCCCAATATCCGATGCTTAAAGACTCCCCAAATCAAATTCTAAACCTAAATTTTTGCAGCGCCAACAGAAGGGTCGGGGCAACATTAAAAAATACTCGCCATGATAATACTATGTTTTCCATATATGTACATACAAAGAAAATACCATTTTCCTCCAGATAAATTTTAAAAGTGAGTCTTAACGAAAATACACCATTCCACTGGGAGTTACCACTTGTCGTAGTTTCTTATACTTTTTTGACATTGTATTAATACTCATTACAATATTGTAGAAGAGCTTTTGAGTGAAGTTTGATATCTGTCATATTGCTTTTTCACTTGCACTGGTTGAAATTTTTTATTATGTTTGAAAACAGATGATAAAGACCAGGGATGGTTCACAAACAGTGAAGGGCATTGGTGCAACCGAGAAAAATGTATAAGGTCAATAAATTTAAACTCGACTAGGTATCGCTCTCGTTTCGGTATCGACTCAGCATTTCGGTCTAGTCTTCTTTTTTCGAGAGAAAAATCGGGAACAACAATTTGAAATATCTAACTTTAAATATGTTTTACAAATATAATTGTCTGTACGGGAAAGATCTACGACACTCTCGGTTAGTCTCAGAATACAGTTCATACAAAATTATTACCGTTTTCGAGTAACGCTGAAAAATTTTTCGGACGTGGTGAAGTCCGAAATTTATTTTTCATTTTAGAATTTTCCGGATTTTTACCAACTTTGTGCATCAAAATATTTCTTACTGTTTTCAGCATTTGACTTAAAAAATTAAAATTCAACAGAAAATCTCAAGCCAAATTTTTTACTTGAGTTTTAGAATGGTGTCTTAAAAAATTCTGGTATTTTCTTTAAAAAATGGTATTAACCTTAACAAAGTTAGCCATAACCAGCAACCTATAGTAAGTTACTTTTAGAACACAATCGAATATGGTTTTAAAACAAATAAATTTATTTCAAATAGTCTTGTAAAATTAGTATTTCAATAAAAATTGTACATAATATGTTTTAACCTGTGTTTTTAAAAAAGTATCTTAAGTTTGGATGTGTAGGGGTACTCCTGATTTTGATGGTTAAAATAAAAAATAAAAGACCCATTACGGACGTGGTGAGCAAAAAACTGGTTTAAAGTGCAGGTTGTCCAATTAAAAAAAAAAAAAAACAGTAGTTGGTTGAAAACCGTTATAATTTGGTACGAACTGTTTTCTGAAAGATTATGACCTGGCGTATCCCCGTTTTCAGTTTTTTGTTTTTGTCAGTTGAATACGTTGCAAGTTGTTTTGTTGTCTGGACCAAAAATATTTAGTTTCACGGTTGATATAAGCTTTTGGTAAATGTAAATTTAATTTTGGCTTAACGTCAACTTTTGCTAAGGCCAAAATCGCTATTAACTTCAAAACTAGTGTCAGTACATTAATTGGACAATTTATTTACATCTTTCTAGCATGTAAAAATGTCAATTATTTATTTGCATATAGTCGTTTATGTAGGTTATAATTTTAATCGAGGAACGTTATGAAAATGATGTGGCTTTACACCTACGCAAGCAGTTAAATCGCAAAACAATAAGAATAAATACAAATATATAATAACAAAAATAAGCGAAGAATATCCTGGCTTGATGTTTTATTCTTTAGTATGTAAAGGCATAATACACATACAGGGTGTAACGTAATCAATGGTTAATTTTGCAATTGGTACTAGAAGGTCTTATGACCGCTCAGAGAATCAATATAAAAATAGAAGGTTCTACTGGATTGCACGATAAAAATAATAATAATTTGTTTAATTACAGGCCGTTTTAATACCAGTAGACACGAAATTGTTATCCGTTTCCTAAGAATTTTAGATTTTTGAAAACGGTTTTTTTAACTTTTGTATTTAAAGTACCGTTAGTTAGTAATTTCTAAAATTTACTTATTTTTGTTGTTTTATAGTAGGCCGTACTAATGCTAATACAGTTAAGAAAATTTATAGAAATTATCGGAGGCGTTCCCGTGATATTTGAAATTTTTGAAAACGGTTTTTCAGAGTTTACATGGGATGTACTGTTCTTTTTGAAAGTAAAATTAATTTTTTATTCAAATTATCGAATTATCGAAAATGTTTTGTGTACAAAATTTCAAAAATTAATATCGAACCCATTTTTACCATATTCAATTTTTCAGATGATAATTTCATTTTTATTGAATACTCCTTTAGCATACGAGTTTTAACAATCAGATGTTTTTGAGAAAATCTGAAATTAAACAAATAATTTTGTGATATGTAACGGTACCTCGCACATTTTGGAATTTTTTCATCAATAGTGAGCCAATATCTATTTAAATGTATTGTTCTTTTTTCAAAGAGCAGTTTTCGACCAAAATCAAATTTTACCATTAAGGCCAAAAAAACCGAATACAACAAGTTTTAAGAAAATTCTTCCACATGCTTAGGCTGAAGCTCAACGGATAGACAGACAAACTATTAATATTGAAAACAGATATAAAATTTATTAAAGCACAGTTTTGCAAAAAAAAAATAGTTTGAACAAATTTTATTTTCAAAATTTTGTGTTTGAAAATTAATTTATTGAAAACTGTGCAATGATGGCGTTTTTTTTTAATAATAATTTTCCAAAATAAGACACTTCCCATCTAAGTGAGGAAAATAGATCACCTCCTTACGATTGCTCTTTTCAGCTAACATGCTCTAGCTTTTTGTTACACCTAATGCACATCACCCTGCATATAATAATGCATCAATCTACCTATGTAGAGTTAATATACATATTGATTTAAACAGTGCTACCACTGCCACCTGTATAATTTATGTGTCATTATTTATTTAAAAACACCAACTTTATTTATTGACCAAATACAAAATTTATGTGTAATTATTGTATTATTATATTTTCAATAAAAACAAAACATGCAACCGGATATCAATACGAAATAAAAAATATTTTTTGGTAAAAATATCTCGCCATTAACAGTATAAGTGTAATAAACTTACATGATTGATGGTTTAATGAATCCTACTTGCCAGTTCATTACCCACAATTGGCCAATGCAGATTGGAATCCGTTGAAATTGATGGTGTGGGCAACAGCTTATTAAACAGCAGGTAGCAAGCATATCATTGTATCTATTTGTTAAAGATGTTCTTCATGTGTGCAGCTTTGACGCATGTTGGCGGACGAATAAGTAGACTTGATACTCATGTGGAATGCTACATATCACTGGTGGCGGTTCAGGATGACGTCGAATGCATTTCGTCGCTTGGATTCTATCTTGTTCTACATATGTATGTACAAACATATGTATATTGATTTTTCAATATGTTGGGAAACATATTGAAAAATTTTTAGGCTGAGACTCCAAAACTAATGTAAGCAGCCAAATTGTTCCGAAGAGGAATTCGGATTACTGGGAATTTTCACAAATTGTTACAATAAACTCAAAGTTACATTTAATTTATTTATGACAACTTCCCGAGACATTACTAAATCAACATTATTATAAGGTTGAGTATTCTATAATTGTAAACCTAGCAATACAGATCTCAAAACATATGAATGCCGTTAATCCGTTATTATTATCGTATTCAAAAAACCTTCGAATAGCAAAACGCAATAAATTGTTTTAAAATTTTTTATTACTGTTGATGTTCTTAGAAGTGATAGAGTTCCATTCAATACAGCAGTATTCAAGAATAGGAAGAACTTAGGAACTAAACAGATCTTTTAATAGGTCAAATGAGCTGTTGCAATTTTGTGAAGGAGTGCACTTTGGAGTGTGCTTAACTTCAAGCAGATATTAGGAAGAGTACCTATGATGTATCGGGAGCTTATGGAACCGGTTGCTGATTCTTTGATGACGAAGGATCCATCATCAGTTCAGGTCCTGCGTCGTTGTAATGAGCACTTCATTTATGGGTAAATTTTTTTGATCCACACTGGCCTACATATTTGGGACATCTAGTGCGAAAAATTTAAATGCTTCGATCTGTGATCAAAAGCGAAGGATCTTGTGATGACGATATCAAACATCGCGTAATCGTAGCTTGGATGAATTGGCAACAAAACTCTGCCATCTTCTCTGATCGGAAAATGCCCCCTAAGCTAAAAGAACAGCTATACACCACAGCTCTTATGGTACACCGTGATGGACCATGAACAAAAAAATCACGGTAAACTGACTTGAAAAATACCACCTACAGCATGATCAACAACTTAGCTGATACTGTCATGTACCTACAAGCTACAAGAATAAGATGGCTGGATGACCCAGTTCAAAAAGCAATAGCACACGTAGTTCCAACACAATCGCGGAAGAACAGCAGGCGCTAAAACTCCTGGATCAAACAAATGCGACGAGTTGACTTCACACATAAAACAATCCTAAACCAGGAGGCCCGTCGATGTTTTCTTGGGTCAACCCGCGGAACCTACAGCTTCACTTTAAGACTCCACTTGAGGGGCCTTAAGGTGAATTGAATTGAAAATGAAAGGCCCACCTAACAGATTTTTCTAAATATCTTTTAGGTTTTTGAGAATATTCGAGTAAACTAAAAATTTTATGATTCTTTGTCATTTTATCTACATGAATACATAGATTTTTTTGTTTTTTTTTTTTTAATTGAAAAATATATTTTTTTGACATTTAAAAAAAGCTTATGTTGTTCTTAATAAGGCCCATGGGGTCTTAATAAGGCCCACTCAGTTTTCTTAAGAATTTCGCAAAATTTTTATCAAGAAAACAATGTTTTGAAAATAAAAACACAAACAAATCAATGTATTTTAATAAATATATTCCTTTAAATTTATTTTATAAGAAAAAATAAACAAAAACTTAATTTTAACAAAAAAAAATAAACAAAAAACTTAAAACTTCATTTTTTTTAAACAAAAATTAAACTTAAATACTTATCCTCAAAAAAAAAATATCACAAAAAAAACTTAAAAACAATAGGAACAAAAATTAATGATTAAATTATTTAAAGGTGTTTATGTGCATCCTCCAGGGCATTCAAACTCCTCATCTTCTAATGTCAACCCAACACAAAGCTCATGGAACCAAGCTTCGCACTTCTGACATTGCCGAATGTCCTCCATTCGATCCTCCCTACAGGCATGACAGTACCAAGTTCCACTTATTTGTTTCCTTGCACTTTTTGATGTTGATGGTTTCGGGGACTCGTTTTTGTCCAAGAATAAGTCTTTAACCACCTCTTGACCTTTAAAGTTCAAGGCCTTTTTTCTAAACGTTTTTCTAGTTTTGAACTGAGGCGTTAGAAGGAGTTTTTGGAATGGAGATTTATCTGTGTTACTTCTTTCCTCATTCTCCATGCGCTCGACAGCTTGAAGCATTACGGCTAGCCCAAAACGAGGTTCCGGTACGTCAGCGACATTCGCATTTTCAATCAGGGTGGAAAGAGGCATATCGTCTGACTCATTATCCGAAGCGTTAGATTGTTGCATGGGCACTGAAGCGTTCATATGTGTATTGTCAAGAGGATCTGGATATGGTCTTTCCGAAAGAGCAGACGGAGCAAATGCAAGCTCAGATATGACGCCTGGGTCGAAGGGATACAGTCCTGTAGCACGAAATCCTGACGTTATATTGTCGTAAGTCATACATTTGGACCAAACTTTAGATAATATGACGTTAAAACTTGTTTTGTTCAACTTCCTATCGGGATACTTTGCTGTGAATTTGAGCAATTCTTGATCCCAATGGTGCTCAAAAGATCGATAGATTGATTTATCCAGAGGTTGCAGTTCATGCGTCGTATTTGATGGCAGACAATAAAGAGTTATTTGATAGCGCTCTGCTTCCTCAACGATTGAATAGTCCAGGTGACAGGCTGCACCATCAAAAATTAACAAACATGGCCCCGGAGTCTTGAACTTGCCCAAATGGGATATGAACTCTACAAAGGTAGAGTGATTCATGTATCCTTTTGGTGTCATCTTCACTAAAGACCCGATTGGCAAATTGTCCGTGAATTCAGGCTTCAGTCTTTTTCCTTTGAAAAGGACAACTGGTGGAATGGCCATTCCCATTGCGCTGACACAGCCAACAATCGTCACACTCTCGGCGTGTTCGTTGGAAATTTGGTGCACCCTCTTCGACCCTTTTTGAGCTATGTATGACATTTTGTTGGTGGTGGAGCGAAATCCTGCAGCCTTTCTCGTCCATATTATATATGCTCTCTGGTCTATGTTGAATGTTTAATTTTTCCATTAGGATCCTTACTTTTTCATTGACAATGTGCCTGTTTAATTTCTGAGCTCTAGCTGGATTCATCATTTGCGCCTTGCGCACTGATAATTCTGGGTGACGTCTCATAAATAACCGTAGCCATTTTCTTCCAGCACCAGTTTCTGATGTGCAAAAGCTTTTGGGGATGTTGTTTAATCTGCAGAAAACGGAGGCTTGGTATCATAGCATCTTCGGAGTGATTGGCATGCCAACCTGAGATAGCCTCACGATCCTTTGACACAGATCTATCTCTTGTTCTGCCGTAAATGTTGAAGGACTCCCAAGTTTCTTTTTCGATGAACCACTCGAGATATGATTTCTAAGCGTTCTTCGTGGAATGTTGAAGCGCTTTGAGGCTTCACGCTGTGTTACTCCGCGTCTCACCGCCTGCAACGCGTTTTCCATTTCGGCTTCTGTCCAGTTGGAAACTCGTTTTTTGGGTAAAGTTGTCATTTTGCCAGAAACACATTAAAAATGCAAAATAAAAACCAATAATTTAAAAACAAAATTTGCGTGTGCCAAATAAGGCCCATCCCTTTTTTTTTTGGGCCTTATTAGGCACATGCAAGACTTTTAAAAACAAAATTATATAAAACTAACTATCAAACATTTTTTACAAACAAATGTTTTTATCTACTCAAAATATTATATATTATACGGTAAAAATAAAAAATATGTAGGTACTTACTTTGTTGAACTTCGTAAAAACAACACAAAAAACACACAACTTTTTTTATAATTTTGCAGGTCTTCACCCGACACGAATCGCGCAGCTGGCTTTTTTTCCTTTGTGTGCGTTTTTGCAGACACGGTCTACTCATGCAAAGGAAAAAAAGTCCCGTTATTTGTTCGTTTCTGTGTTTTCTGAGAAGTGGGCCTTATTGGGAACAGGGCCTTATTTCATTATTTGGCCCCCGTACCTTACTTACTATCAGCAACTGTAGAGAAATACGTATGATTATTAAATTATGAATTTACAAAGAGACTTGTTATATGTCATACGCAAATATTGCATGCGTTTAATAGCAAACCGCACTAACCACTATAATATTTTACAAAAATCACCAAAAACTGTAAAATATCAAATCAAATTTTGTTTTAATTAAATCAAATTTTCACAAAGCCAACTTAAAATAAAATGTTGAATGAATAATACATATGTATATTTATCATATTATGTAGCTAAAGCCTTAAAAATAAAAATCAATTATTGTGAATACTTTTTTATTTCCTCTAGGACTTGATGCAGTAGTTACTAACACTCCTGGAGATTATAGTGGCTTGCACTATATATCAATAATTTCTGTGTGTATATTTTTTTGGTTGGTACGAAGGCAATAAACTTATACTATGTATCGATAACATTTCCTACTGCATATGATTAACCAACTCCCGCACATTTATTAAATTGCTTCCCCGTAAAACTAAAAATGAAATAAATAGAACTTTTGAAATTGAGAATAAAGTCGTATGGTCTGGACTTATTTCGTAACGAACTAGGTCCCAAAGAAAAAAATGGAGGAGTAGGAACAAACTCCCAAATAAACCAACTCCCCATCAGGTTTTAGTTCATTATGAACTTATCCCCATTACTTTTGGAACTAACCCCTAAGTCCCAAAATCCAAATGAACTAAGCCCCAGTAGAACTAGAACTATTTAAAAATGGATTGATAAAGTAAAAACTACTTTTCATCTTATAGTATAAATGCAAGCTCCAAGTGAACCAATTCCTAAGTTTACGAACTGAGTCCCAATAAAATTTCTATCAGAGCTGGTTTATTTTGATTAGTGGAATTAGGAGTTGTCCTCAAATCTTTATTCCTACTTACTTATCAATTTATAATTTTTTTTTAGGCAAGTAGTCCTTTATCCATATGCACCGAATAAAATTAACAGCACAAATTTTACTTCACACAAATGAAATTAATATTACACCATTAAAAATAATCTTTCATTCCACCAAAATAAAGGCTCGTAGGAACGACCAGCGACACAAAAAAAAAAAAAATTAAGTAGGTACATAAATGAATATGAATTCCAAGTAAAACTGGGATTGCACAAAAAGATAAACTTTTCCTCTTGGCGAAAAGAAGCAACAAAAAAACATTAAAAAATAATCTAAATTCTACGAATTTTTTTTTGTTGTTCCAAAGTAAACACAAACAGGGAAAAAATTAAATATACATTGCAAATAAAGTAGGTATAAAGGTACAGCGAAATGGAAAAGAGCTTACCGTTTTTAAAAGTATATTTTTGGGAAAGAAACTCATTTTTAATTCAACGTTAATCTTAGAATTTAAAAATAAAATTAAGAATGTCTTGAGAGAAGACAGATTATAATAATTTTTGTTTGAGTTACCAAAAAAAAAAAATAACCCTTCATTGGATCATTGCGCTGAAAAATAATCACAGTTTTGAAGAAAAACAATTTATTTTCATTGTTTTGGGATAGGTATAGGTACTGGGGTATTTTTGTTTATATAAATCTGTGCAGGTTTATACATATATGTATGTATTTTTCGTCAAAAACACAGCCGTTTCGTATTATTAACTGTCTATTATGAGCTATCATGCATATTGCATATCGTTCTGTTACAGAAAGTCCGCATAGTAGCGAGCCGACTTATCATCTAATTATGCAAAGGAAAAGACACCGAAAACGCTTTAAGTTTCTATTGAAGAACAAGCGAATTTCAATCTAGCTAGTATGAAAGCAAACGAGGATAAGTCCAAATATCAAAGTAACAAATAATTTAATTGACTGAATTAAAATTTTATTAAATTCAAATTAATTTAATTCAGTTCGATACAATTCAATTCTATTCAATTCATGCCCATTCATTCTACTAATTAGCTATCAAATAATTTAACTGACTGACAGTTTGATACGATTCAATTCTATTCAATTCAATTCATGTCCATCCATTCTACTACATAATTAGCTATCAAATAATTTAACTGACTGAATTAGAATTGTATTAAATTCAATTCAATTCAGTTTGATACAATTCAATTCTATTCAATTCAATTCATGCCCATCCATTCTACTAATTAGCTATCAAATAATTTAACTGACTCAATAAGAATTTTACTAAATTCATTTTAATTCAGTTTGATTCAATTCAATTCTATTCAATTCAATTCAATTCATGTCCATCCATTCTACTACATAAGTAGCAATCAAATAATTTAACTGACTGAATTAAAATTTTATTAAATTCAATTCAATTCAGTTCGATACAATTCAATTCTATTCAATTCAATTCATGCCCACCCATTCTACTAATTAGCTATCAAATAATTTAACTGACTGAATTAGAATTTTATTAAATTCAATTCAATTCAGTTTGATACAATTCAATTCTATTCAATTCAATTCATGCCCATCCATTCTACTAATTAGCTATCAAATAATTTAACTGAATGAATAAGAATTTTATTAAATTCAATTCAATTCAGTTTGATTCAATTCAATTCTATTCAATTCAATTCATGTCCATCCATTCTACTACATAATTAGCTATCAAATAATTTAACTGACTGAATTAGAATTTTATTAAATTCAATTCAATTCAGTTTGATACAATTCAAATCCATTCTATTCAATTCAATTCTATTCAATTCATACCCATCCATTCTGCTTAGTATGTGTTAATTTATATTAAAAAGTTTTTAGTAGACAAATAATGACTTTAAGCTATAATTTCTTCCATATAACATTAATAAGGATAAAAAAAACAGTGTTTGTAAATAAAATACTTTATATTCAATCAGGGCCGGCACGAGCTAAATTTGCGCCCTGCGCAAGCTTAATCTTTGGCGCCCCTCAATTGTTGTTATTGGTGGAAGAAGTTATTTCCTCATTACCCAATGGGTGGACTTTGTAATGCGTTTTTTTTAAACCAGGTAACACCTAGAGTAATATAAAAAAAAACGAAAATAAAAACGAATATTAAAATTTTTAATTTTATATTTATTATTTTATTTTATTTAAAAAAAAAAACAATAATTTTCACAACTTTTAATTTGTTTGATATATCGCGACGCGTTTCGGATATTTGTCATCCATCATCGGGCGTATAATTGACTGACTGCATTAATTTTTATTTATTGAAGCCTTGGCGTGATGTTTGATGTTGTAGCTCTAATGCAGGTTTGAAGCTCTTTTATTGTTATTTTTGATTGTTTAATAAGTTGTGTGTTTGACGTCAATTGCTGTTTATTGTTGTTGTTGTTGCTATAGTTTGAGCATTGGAGGTTCTTCTATTATGTTGTTGTTTTTATTGTACTGTGGGTTATGAGTTTGATATCGAAATTTGTCTATTGTTTTTGTTGTTGTTATATTTGATGGCAGTGTCGTAAAGTGGGTTCGTTTTTAGTGTCAGTTTATCATTTAGTAAATTGTTTTGTTTTTGTTTATATGTTATGTAAATTTCAAATTCCTCGGTGGCGTCGAGTATGCGTCCTTTCTTGCACAGGTGAAGGGGGGTGCAGTTCTTGTCAAAATTTGTATAATTGTGGTTCTCGTCGATGAGATGCAGGGCAAAATTCGATCTGGTGTTGGCTTTCGGCTTATGTTCCTTAAATCTTTCGTAAAAAGGTCTGCCGGTTTGACCGATGTAAAATTTGTTGCAATCGTCACAATTGAGTTCATATACTCCTGTATATATTTTAATGTTTTGATGTGTTTTAGGTTTTAGTATGTTTTGTATGTAAGTAATAATATAATTTTGTATTAGTTATAATATAATGAATATAAATATTGGTGGTGAGAACTATAAAAAGAAATTAGAGTTATAAAAGAAGATGTTACATATGAAGTAGTGGCTTTTTTAACGCTTGCCTAAGGCGCCCGCGCCCACATTGGGTTTAGCGCCCTGCGCATTTGCACCGCATGCAAGTATAGCTTGTCAGGCCATGTATTCAATCCTTAAATACTTGATTTTTTAGATATTTATATTAATCCACTTGTAGTAATCCTTCTCCTTAAGAAAAACATACTACATATAAAGGATCTAGTTTGTTCCGCAGGATAATCGAAAAATTAAATCCGAATCATGTTTCCAAAGCCTCAAAAACATCCGCACTTATTCTAAGATGAATTTCGAAGAAGTGCTGATGGAATATAAGCATAAGTAGGTAGAGTATATGCGAAAAGGAGTAAATATAAATATTCAATTTCATTTAGACTTTGTCATCGAGTCTGAAGTTCCGAGCCCACGTTTTAATATTCTTCATCATTGTCATCGTGATCAAAATGATTTAGTCCATGTTCACACAATTTTGAAACGAACGGAAAATGTGTACCTACCCACCATATTCGTCCCGCAGGGTTAATCAAATAGACTCAGACCCTCAGACGGTTCAACCACATGGCTCCTCTGTCCTCTTCGATAAAGAAACAATATCCTTTCTTCCAGCGAAAATTGTTTATTGCCACGCCATCGCCATCGCCATCCACCCCGAAGAGACAACCTCAAACTACAAGGACCTTTTCTGGCATCCTCTTTGGATGATGGTGAATTGGTGAGCCTGAGCTGTGAGCCTCGAACCGCTACTTACCAGAAAAGGTGGTTGCTTTGGGTTTCACTTGTAATTTTGGTTCTCCTTTCCCAACGGAGATGATGATGATAATGACGGTGCGTTGATGGGTTTCTTTTTCCTAAGTGGTTTCGACTTACCTCTTCTCCCTTAGCAGCAAAAATGTATTTGTTTTAAGGGTACTAGGTTCACTCGTATAAAGTAGAGACTTTTTGTTTGAACACTCTCAACTTCACATTGTATGCGAGAAGGGTAGTTTTTGTTCTGCACGATTTGTTGCCTATCCTTTGTGAATTGAATTGTTGTACAGCTGGGCAGTTTGTCAAAGCAAAATTATGGAGATGAGGTGGTTTTAGAAGGAACATACCTATCGTAAGTTTTAAGGGGTTTTGTTTTCCACTTAGGATTGGGCCAAAATCAAAGAGTTAATTTTGTTGATATATGGAAGTCGTTAAAAGTACACACAATTTTGCCATGATGTATGTAAATAACCGTAATTTCGGAGGTTTTACTTTAACAGCATTTCTACAGAAAAAAATACAGATTTCTCTCATATCAATAAGATAAAGGGGTTGGGGATTAGCCCTTGTTCTCTAAAGTTTAAAAAACTTTTAGAAAATTATACATTTCTGGCATAGTCCAATATACTAGAAAATAAAAACCACTTGTGGGCTCGTGGACTCTTTTAGGCCACGTACATAATTTGTGTGTATCTTTCTGTTTAATTTGAAAAAAATAATATTTCAACACGAACATATTTTATTATTTTATATTATAACATATAATTAAAAAGATAATGTATAGATTTTTTAATGGTATTATATTATTATTACATATAAGATTGTTCTTTACTTATGTATTCGAGGTACCGTTAGTAATAGCCTTGTTTTTTTGGGAAAGCTATCCAAATAAGACTTAGTAAGACTTTATGTGAAATATAAATGCAACATTGACAGTGTGGATACTAGCGATAAAAGTTAAAGTAAAATCATACTTTGGATAGAGGCTTGACGTTTTTGGGGATTTTATTTTTAGATGTTGGTACGAGTTATGTTCATAGAGTACATCATTTGAAAGAGTATGGAAGTCTGATATTTGAATAAATTTCCATTTGGGGTCAGAGAGTGCAGCTGCCCCCCCTTATTTTTTTGATGAATATATTAAAAAAAGTGAATAACTTCTGATTTAAAATATTTTATTTCAAGAAAATTTAAATTTCATTTTTAAACTAGAATTAGAAACTAAATATTTAACATGATGGTTATTCTTCAACTATGCATGACAGGAAAAAAGGATTGGGTACAGCCTGTCACAGGCCAACTCATAACAACCCAACTCAAAAAAACTAGTTTTGTGAATTATGTCGATGATAAAAAAATACTACTTTTATTTGTGTATTAGTTAAGAAATTGATAGTTTATTGTGGCAAATTGTATGTACAGTATTCCCCGCTTAATTGCACTGACCATATTGTCAGATTTTTCGGTCAATTATCCGGGTGGACCTGTTCAATTAAGCGAAACCCGTATAATTGCACGAGTCGGTGAACTAAAAGATAAAATATTCATCCCAGAAATTCACTATAAACATTTCAGAGTCAACTTACGAAAAACTGAAAAAAAAACTGAAAAAGAGTACAAACATACACAATTTTTTGGACACGTTTTATTTAAAAAATAAACATACTTAAAACTATGAAACAGAAATAAATAATTCTCAAAAAAAAAATATATCACTAGCTTCGCGAAGGGTAAAAGAAACGAATAAATACAATAGTAGGATGTATGTGCATCGAAAGGCACATATCTAATGGTTAGAAAAAATTTGTGATTTTAGTTTGCAATGTTTTGTTTTTAACAATGTCTTCTTCCATGTTTTCCAGCTCAACTGTAAATTTATTTAGTGGTAAGAAATATAAACGCAGAATTTCAATGGACTGAAGAATTTCGAAAGTCGATGGTAATATGGCTTCAACTTCTTCTTCTCCAACCGCTTCTTCATTTATAACCGCGTCTTCTCCAAGAGTTTCTAATATTTCGACGTCTGTTAGTTCACCATAACATGATTTATTGTCATCACATGCCAAATAAGTATTAAAATCTGCATTGTCCTCAAGTAAGTTGTCTATGACCACGACATCATTTTCCGGCTGTTCTTCTTCTTCAATGATACCTGCCCTTAAAAAAAACAACTTGCAGACGTAGGTTAAGTAATAAAATATTTCTACAACATATTACCTTTCGCAAACAATTTCTTATTGTAGAAGGTGTTATAAGCCACAAACAATGTTTAATTATATGCATTGCTTGTTAAGATGTGACCGACTTCGAAAATTCTTCGATAGTCTTTCCATGCTCGATGGCTGCGATTTGTTTCCTTATTATATTTTGGCGATAGTATGCTTTAAAACAATGAATAATGCCTTGGTCGAGAGGCTGAATGATGGATGTTGTATTTGGGGGTAGAAATTGGACATTCTGTGAAATGAAACACTAAACAACAGACGTGTTTTTGTCCTGTGCATTTTTTAATAAGTTAATTTTACATTACAAACTTCCAAAGTGGCTTAAAAATCGATCGTTTATTGGTTAAGAAGTGATTTTGTTTGAATTTATATTTTTCAATCTTGGGTCCAACTAATTAAGCTTGCATAATCTCAAATTAATTCTATTAAAAGTATAATATAAGTTGATAAAGTTGACATTTTCTGCGAGTATACATACATATAAAGTTACAACTATGTCTGCAAATGAAGGAACCGCAGAAGTAGATCAGCAACAAGTTGCTGGTATACGACCACGTGGAACACCTAAGCTAGGAGGAACTCCTATCACATCTTTAAAATCACCTCCTAAGCTTCGACGACAGCTGCAGCTTTCTTCCCATGAAACCAATCTAATTGCTGAGATGCAAAGACAATTTAAAAGGCAAAAAGAAACACTCACCGACCTGTCCAATAAAATGTCCAACATTGAAACATCAATTCTCAACAGAATCAATGATGAAATCAATGGAATTCGCGTTGAAATTAGAAATGTTAACTCAAGACTGGAACTGATGGAAAAGGAACACCTAAAATATAAAAATGAACACAAAAATATCAAAGATGAAATCACTGATCTAAGGCAAACACTGTTAAACGTCAACATGGAACTAAACGCTATAAAATCAAAATCCATTGACGATGCCAACGATAGCGACCTTCGACTAGAAATAGCACTGTTGAAAAACAAAATTGATGACCAGGAACACAACAACATCTCAACAGATGCTGTGTTGTATAACATTCCATCTGACCATCAAAATCTGCGATCACTCTTTAATCATTTATGTCTAACACTTAATCTAATGGCACCGACACTCAAAGATATGTTCCGCGTAAGCCGAAAGGGAAGAAAAAATGACACTAATCCTATTATAATTAAATTTTTTTCACCGTATGAGCGAAACTTTCTTTTACGAAATATAGGAGAGTACCGGAAAACAAAAAAACGGCAACTTAACTTGCGAGACGTCGGCATTGATTCTGATATGCCAATCTTTATTCGTGAATGCCTATCATCAAAAAATCAAAATATTCTACATGCCGCACTCGAATTAAAAAAGAAAAAAATTATTTCAACAGTGTTTACTTTCCGAGGTTTCGTTTACATTAAACGTCAAATACACGAGGAAGCAATTAAAGTAAACAACATTGAAAGCTTGCCGATAGAGAATAGTTTAAACATAGAAAACATCGCAGCTACTCCATCATTGCCAGTAGTTCCCGATACTTCACCACCATTGATGTCGATAAGGCAGAGTGAACTTATTTAAATCTGTAAGGACTTTTATATGCTTTTCGATTTTAAAATTATATTTTTCTTTATTTTGTTTTAATTTTTATTACAATCCTTTAAAAATTCAAAATTCTTAAAAAATTCTAGTAAAACTTTTCTTAGCTTTTATTTAAATGTTGCTTATATGCCTATATAATTTAAAATTATTTTTATATTATCTCAATTTTTTCTCAATGTTTCTAAGTTCTAGCAATTGTGTAGCAAAAGTTTTTAACCAAAGTAGCGATATTTTTTCCAATAATATAAGGACTCTTTCTCTTTATTCACGTAAGTTCATCTTAAATTATTATGATGTCGGGTGAACGCAATGAAATTATTCATTCTAACAACGAGCAAACTGTTAATATTACAAAAGTACTGTTAAAAATTCTAGTTTCTCATAACCAAGGGTTCAAAGTATGTCATATTAATGCCCATTTTTCACCTACTTCCAGCACGCTTCTTGATGCCTTCTTTGTGACCGACCTACTGAAGGTACTTCTTTATGATCAAATATCTGTACCTGGATTCTCTCGACATGACCTCATTTATATTTCTTTCGATTTTTCTTTTCCAAGCGCTAGTAAAACTTATCAGTATCGTGATTTCAAGAATCTAAATATCAGTGCCCTTCAGACTGATATTCAAGCAATACGATGGCAGGACGTATATTCATTGCCTTTTCCTGATCAGCAAGTTGATTTTCTTCAGAGTAATTTGAATTCACTTTTTGACTCCCATGTTCCTCTTAAGACCAAAACAATTACTTTTAAAGATAATCCTTGGTTCACCAATGAAATTCGTCAAACCATTAATCATCGTAATGCTGTATATAACAAGTGGAAACGTTTTAGGATAGCCGAAGATCGCCAACAATACCGGCAGCTGCGTAATAAGTGTGTGGGGTTGATAAACGCTTCAAAAACCAGATGGAATGCAAATCAACTTAATCCTTCCATCAACGGGCGTAAGCTCTGGAAGAATCTTCGTGAGATTGGTATTGGCAAGCAAAAAGCTATCGAATGTTATGTTGACTGTGATAGTTTAAACAGAACATTTATATCTTCTGTTCCTCGACCATCATCGGTGGGTTCATTGGATTCATTGGTTCTAGATTCGTCTCTGTTTCCAACATCGCAAATATCTTTTAAATTTGATAGAGTTTCTTCAGAAGATGTTGTTGAAAGTTTTATTTCTATAAAATCGAATGCCATGGGCTTTGATGGGTTACATCCCACTTTTGTTAAAGCAATTCTGCCACTTATTCTTCCATATATTACTCATTTAATCAACACAATTTTGATTGAAAGCATTTTTCCCTCAGAATGGAAAGTTTCAAAGGTCATACCTGTACCCAAAAACCGATCCAATAAAGAGTTTCGGCCAATATCCATTTTGTCATTCCTGTCCAAAGTTGTCGAAAGGCTTATGCATAAACAGATTTCCAACTTTCTTAACACAAACAACCTTTTATCGTCTAAACAATCCGGATTTCGACCACACCACAGTAGTACCACTGCACTCCTAGAAGTCGTTGAGCAAGTAAGAAAAGCAATAGAGGATGATAAGGTTACATTTTTGGTTCTGCTTGATTATTCAAAGGCGTTCGATACCATCGATCATAATACAATGTGCAGAAAACTTTCTTGTCTGTTTAATTTTTCATTTGAGGCAGTGAAACTCATGTTTTCCTATCTCAATGGGAGAAGTCAAGCAGTGGTTTCAGGAAATCAGGTGTCCGAATTACTCCCACTAAGCTATGGTGTTCCTCAGGGATCTATTTTGGGACCTCTTCTTTTCTCGATGTATGTAAATGACTTACCACATTTAGTTAAATACTGTGAGACAAGAATGTTTGCCGACGATGTCCAACTTGTTAAGAGTTCCCATCTTGGATTAATAGAAGATTGTGTCTGCAGTATTAATGAAGACCTAAATGCAATTTTTGAGTGGTCTAATAAATGTGGTCTCGTTCTTAATCCTACTAAAACGAAATGCCTTGTGATTTCCAAAAAGACTTTAGATTTGTCATATTTCCCCTCTGTTGAACTAAATGGAACTCCTGTAGAGTATGTGGAAAGAGCAAAGTACTTAGGAGTTTGTTTTAACAGGAACTTGACCTGGAATGACCACATAAATGCTATTGTGGGCAAATCATATGGAGCCTTAAGGAATCTTTCAGCTTTCAAAAAATTCACACCACTCGGAACGCGGAAAATGTTAGCCAAATCACTTATCGTCCCGATTTTGACATATGGGTGTGAAATCTTCACAAACTGTGATGCTGCGAGTCAGAGGCGTCTTAACGTTCTATATAATAACGTGTCCCGCTATGTTTATGGCCTAGGAAGATATTGTCATATCTCGGCCTATTCAAAAAGTTTATATGGTGTTAGTTTGGCCAATCTTTTCAAAATAAGGACCTTAATAAGTTTTTTTAAGATAATTCACACGCAAAAACCTCCTTACCTTTACAATGAAATCCAACTACTAAATTCAAATAGAGCAGATCAAATTCTAATTCCTAGGTTTACTTGTCTCACTTCAGAGAGACAGTTTTTCGTTAATGGTGCTCGTTTTTGGAATGATCTGCCCCGTGAAATAAGAAGATTCGAGTCTTTAAACAATTTTCAAAGAAATTTGTATACCCATTTTTCGGGTTCATAGTTTAAATACGAGTTAAATTATAAATTTGCCATTCATTTATGTTTCAAATCATTAAAATTGCCATATAACTATGAAAAACAGAAGAACAGATTATTCAAACTGCTACATATACATACCTAAATTTTTTTTTCAGTCTTTTGCTACACAAGATTTAACTTATTGGTAACGTTTTATACTTATACTTATATTTATTTTTAAATTTATTATCTTTTTTGAATTTGAATTCATTTTATTTTAATTTTTTTTTGCAAATTTTTTTTTTTGAAAATAAATAAATTTTAACGGAAGTAAATTTAAATTTAAAATACATGTAAATATTAAATACTAACGCAAATTGAAATTTCTATGAAAAAGCTTAATTATCTATAAGATGTTAGTCTTAAAATTAAGTTCCTTTTTAATAAATAAATAAATAAATAAATAAAAAAAAAAAAAAAAAAAAAAAAAAGAAAAAAAAAAAAAAAAAAATATTTTTCAAATCGTCCAACTTTTTATGACAGGGAGCATTATCGACAAAAAGAATTATTTTTCGGTTCTGCTTTATCTTTTTATTTGGGCCCAAAAATGTTGGGTCATCCACGCCTTTTTGTTGGAGAAATATTGCAAAGGTACCACATTATTCTTAAAACATCTTGGCGTTCTAGTTTTTCCAATCACAATAGTTTTTTTTAAATCCCCCGTTGCATAACAAATGAAAAGTAGTGTAAGTCGCTTCTTAGACGATTTGAAACCACGGACATCGGCTTCTGTTTTTGTTAGAGTTGATGTTGGCAAGGCTTTATTGAAGATTATTTATGTTTATTGTTGTCAAAATTAACGCGCCGCCGCCGCTGGCAGCCAACATTGAAATTTCGTATGACAAAAAAAAAACAAAAACAAACAATAGCTAGCTGTCATTCAGCGAGCACTGCTGCCAATTTTAGTGCTTTCAATAACTGAATTTTATTTTTAGGTTTGTTTCTATATAATTTTTTTGTGCGTCCAATGTTCCGAAAAATTTCCATATATTAAGTTTTTCATCTGCATATTTTAAAGATCAATTAAGCGAGTAATTCAATTAAGCGGGGTTCAATTAACCATCTAAGAGCTATGCTTCTAATACGGGAATTTTTGAACGCAATTTTGTCGGTCAATTAAACGGGATGTTCAATTAAGCGAGGTGCAACAAAGCGGGGAATACTGCACTTAGGTATTTTAGGCATTTAGGAGCATTTTAAGATTTTATTCTGGAACAAGCACTAATCAATTTTTTAATTAAATCCTGTTTTTACGTTCCAAATTGATGTTACAAATCAACCTAACCTGATCATTCGATCCTAAAACAACATTTTAGAGGAGGCTTAGGGCAATAAATAGGGGGTATTTTTTTTTAATTCTGCCATTGTTCATCAACTCATGAATTTTTAATGAAAAGATTAACATTCAAAGAATTGGTCAACAGTAATAATTTTCAAAGTTTCAACATTTCTAATTAATTCGCAATCTGAAATGGGGGTGGTGTTTCGCAATATTGTATCACTGGAAATAGTTTGGGACGAGATGGTTTTCTGTTCAACATCAAATTCTGTCTCTGTGCAGCGTTCCATTAACTTTTTATCAATGCGTTCCAAATGTTTAAAAATAAATCTGTCAATTCTTATCGGAAGCTCACCTTTAAAATCCCTGTGCTTAAGATCTTGGAATTTAGCTTCAACAGCTGCAGAAGTTGCGGTAGCGGAACCTCTTTTAAACACCGGAACCATTATATTTGTCCATAGAGGAATAAAACGCGGCAACTGTTTTCTAATTTGGTTTGCAAAATCTAAAATTCGGTATCCATTTATAGTTTCACTATTTAAGCACTCATTCACAATATACTTCGCATACGTATAAGTTTGGTTTCCGCAAATTTTCCAGCACGATTCCTCTAAAAATTCTGAATTGTCTTCAATACTTTCTGCCTTCTCACTATCGCTTTCATTTGCATCATCAAAAGTTTTATCGCCTTGAATTGGCATGGCACTGGGAGATCACCAAATTGATCATCCATATACTCGCAAAGTACATAAGTGGCAACACTCTGCTCATTTGTGTTTGACGTATTTTTTTTCGCTCCGCCTAAATATTTCTTAAATATTTCTTAATAATTTATAAATTCATCCTAAAAGTCTATGATTTGGTGATATTTGTTCTGCAGTTTAATTATTGTAAAGTGAGCTCAGTGTTATATGCATTTATTCATTTAATATTTGAGAAATTAACTTTTAATTTATCTGTGCTTTACATTTTTTGCATTGACAAATCTCTCATCTTGAACTTATTCAGTGTTATTTACATATTTGAGTGAAAAAAAAAAAACAACAAAAACTATGGTATGAGTACCTATACGTACTGCTATTTCATAAAAGTTATTTATTAAACTTTATTGAGCTTTTCTTTTATTAATTTATTTTATTGCATACTTTGGGGTAAAACAAAGACTTATCTCTGGTGTTATATAATACAAACAATATTCAATTGCATATTTTTGGGCTTCTTATGATGTATTTTTATTTGAAAATCTAGAACAGACAAGCCCGTAGCTAAAATCGCCCCAATAAAACTGATAAATAATAACATACCGGATAAAATTTTACTTTGACCAAAATATAAATACCAACCAAAATTAAAATATTTTTAATAAAATAACAAAAGACTATTAAAATGGATGCTGAAATAATTAGTAGCCTCAGAAGTGATATTAACTCCTTAGACCAAAAACTTGAACAACTTATTGACGCAGTTGCTCTCATCAATGAACAGCTTTTACAATTTTTACCATCCTCGTCTAAGGGAATGACACCAAAAACTTCAACAGTTGATAACTTAAAAAAAGTAAAGGAAACATATGTTTCTAGTCGTGTTACCCGCAATACCCTTAAAAGAACAAATTTAAACCTTACACCACTTACTCAAAAAACAAAAAAAACATCTTTAGCATTGACACCAACTACTAGAACATCTAAATTAACCACCTCTTCATCGTCTAAATTAACCACCTCTTCATCGTCTACATCATCTACACCTTCTAAGCTCCCTTCTTCTGCTACACAATCCATGCCATCATCATCCTCATCTTCATCATCTACATCAGTTTTACATTCTTCTTCTAAATCATCTTCATCACTGGTGATATCTCAGTCCGCTCCTTCATCTTCGTCTACATTATCTACATCTCATGAGCCATCTTCCTCTTATGCACTATCTACGCTTACTTCTTCAACTACTCTTACTACGTCATCTATTTCGCAAACGCAAAATTCTTCATCTACTTCTACATCTTTATCTACCTCTTCATCGTCATTTGTCCTATCTGCACTTACTACGTCATGTACTACGTCTACTTCACCTACATCGTGTACAACTACTTCATCATCCACCTCATCTATATCATCGCCATTTGTTTCTTCTACTTCTACTTCATCTTCATCATCTTCGTCATCTACCACATTTGCATCGTCTCCGTTACTACCATCTACAGTTACATCTTTATGTACTCTATCTGCGACTAACAAAACTGCTACACCACTACTATGTTCGACTAAAGTTCATCTCAAAGCAGCAGAGCGATTTAAATGCATCTTTTTATCTAATTTTGATCCTAGTACAAGTTGCGACGATATTTCAACATTTATATCTTCCCGTTTCAATAATCCCAAGCTTAAACTTGAGCAATTACCAACAAAAAGCATGGATTATGCATCATTTAAACTTTTTGTCACCCAGGAAATTTTTAATCAATTACTTGAACATACATTTTGGCCTGATGATATCATCGTTCACGAGTTCGTTAACAAACGGAATCTGCCACGTAATCCTTTTCGGAAATCACTGACAAGACAATCAAATCGTCGCCAATAATCAATATTTATTATCAAAATGTAAGAGGACTACGGACTAAGACCAACAAGGTTTACTACTCAACATCCATCTGCTCCTATGATATTATTTCCCTTACTGAAACTTGGTTGCATGCTGGCATCAGTGACTCTGAAATATTTGACAAATCATTTAACATATTTAGACGTGATAGATACACTGATCCCAATATTGAAACTATGGGCGGAGGAATTCTGATTGCTGTAAAATCCTGCTTCATAGCTACACCCGTTCATATTCCTGTAGCACTGGACAAAGAATTTCTCTGTATTAAACTGACGTTAAATGATAAAAATCTATATGTTGTAACCATGTACATAGTTCCTGCAAGTCCTCATGATGTCTACAAAAAAGCATTTGAATACTTAAGCTTCATCAATGAATTACTGGAGTACAATGACGAAATTATTTGCTTGGGTGATTTTAATCTTACTAACGTTGCTTGGATGCGCTGCTCTGACACGTATTTTATGATGCCAATTGGAAATATTAGATCGGACGACTCAAAACTCATTGATGACCTGACTTCTCTTGGACTTCATCAATTAAACGACGTCCCAAATACTAATGGAAAGTTACTTGACCTTGTGTTTTCTACAATTGATGACGATATTAAGATAGAAAAATCAGCCGAGCCTCTTGTGTCTGAAGATAATCATCACCCAGCACTGATCTTTTCTCTTTTTAATAAATTAAATATTTTGAATGATGAAATCTTTGATAATTTTTATAGTTTTGATTTTAAAAAGACTGACTTTATAAAACTAAATACTTTGTTGTCACAAGTTGAATGGTCTAGTCTGAATAATTGTTTTAATGTTAACTCAATGGTCTTTGAATTTAATAATATTTTATTTGATTGTTTTCTTGAATCTGTACCTCTTACAACTGTCAAATCGAGATCTTATGTTCCTGATTGGTACGATAGAGAATTGAAAAGCCTAAAAAACCGTAGAAATAAGTTATGGGCTACTTATAAGCTTTATTCCACTGAATTAAATTTTAAAATTTATTGTGAAGCAAAAGATATTTTCAATAGAGTTTCCAGTTTAAAGTATCTTAACTACATTCAGAAGGTGCAAAGTGATCTGAAAATGAATCCGAAGTATTTTTGGAAATTTATAAATAGTAAAAGAAAATCTTGTCCCTACCCATCTGTTCTCAAGACAAACGACACCTCAAGTCATGATCCACGGGTTATAGCGCAACTTTTTTCAGACTTCTTTCAAAGTGCCTTCAACTGTGATACTAACAACTGTGATACCTTAAACTGTGATACATCAAACTGTGATAACATAAACTGTGATAAATTTGACGACAACGGCCAAGACTTTGGCCTTTTGAAAACTTTTACTCACTTGACTGATATGAACTTAAACATTACTACTGACAACATTAAAAAGTTTATATCTAAACTTGACGAAAGTTGTATTCCGGGACCTGACGGTATACCATCTACTGTTTTAAAAAACTGTGTGAGTCACTTGTCGTTGCCTTTGTCCATTCTTTTCAATTTTTCAATGTCATCATGTGTATTTCCATCCACCTGGAAAAAATCGTTTATAATCCCTCTACATAAAAAAGGCAAAAAAGATGAAATTAAAAACTATAGGCCAATTGCTAAACTATCTGTAATTCCCAAACTATTCGAGGCTATTATTTGTGAATCGCTTTCTTTCTATGTTAAATCGTTTATTGTTCCAAATCAGCATGGTTTTACAAAGGGTCGATCTACTGTTACTTTTTTGATGGAATTGGTTGATAATTTAACTGACTCATTTAAAAGTAAGAAACAAGTAGATTGTATTTTTACTGATTTTAGTAAGGCATTTGACAAACTCTCGCATCGAGTTTTGCTATTTAAATTAAAGAAGTTGGGATTTAGTGAATGTTTTGTAATGTGGCTTCAATCTTATTTATTAGATAGGATTTACTCTGTAGTTTTTAATGGTTGCGAATCAAATGACTTTGTAGTTAATTCTGGTATTCCACAGGGTAGTCATTTGGGCCCCATCCTATTTATTTTATTTATTAACGACTTACCATCTGTGTTGAAATACTCGAAGTGTCTCATTTATGCAGATGACGTAACAATTTTCAAAACAATCTCAAATATTACTGATAGCGAAAAACTGCAGTGTGACCTTAATTCTTTTTTTGACTGGTGTGCTCGTAATTGTTTGCTTCTTAATATTGATAAATGTAAAACTATGAATTTTACAAGGAAGCTTTCAATTACTTCTTTCAATTATTCTTTTAATGGCGTGCCACTATCTCGTGAAAACGATGTATCTGTCCTTGGTGTCTTTTTTGATCGAAAACTTGAATTTACAAAACACATCAACTCCATCTCTAATAAAGCAAATTCGATTCTTGGTTGGATAAAGAGGGAGTCACGACAATTTTCTGATCCTTATGTTACAAAACAACTGTTTATAACTTTTGTCCGACCCATCCTTGAATACGCTTGTCAGGTTTGGTCACCTCATTATGACTGCAATAAAGCCAGACTAGAACAAGTTCAAAAAAGATTTCTCAGATTTGCGCTTAGAGGACTTGGTTGGGAAAATCCTTTTAATCTCCCACCTTACCTGAACAGACTTAAACTTATTGATATGCCTAGTCTTGAGAGTAGACGTTCCTATTTATGTTTTGTATTTATTGTAAAATTAATCAACGGAAACATAGACTCTTTGCACCTTCTGTCTCGTATTAACTTTAATATTCCCCAAAGAAACTTCAGGAACTTTCCTGAGTGTATACATATCTCAAACTATCGGACTAATTATGAACAATTTTCTCCTTTAAATAAAATGTTTAGATTATTTAATTATTTCAATGATAAATATAATAATTTGTTTGACCATAGAGTAATCTTGTCAAGTAAATTTAAATTAACTTTTTTTGCTAATTATGTATAAAATTGTATAAAAAATGTATATGAATTTTAAAGCTAGTACTTAGCTAAGTTTTAAATAAATTAAATTAAATTAAAAAGTACGACCACAAACACCGGCTCAGTAAAATATTAAAGCTCTTCGACGTTTGATATGAGGCTAGCTTTTCCTATGCAGCGCTTATAAAACCGCCTTATCAAGGTCTTATCCTTCCCCTTAAGACAATCCCACCGGTAAATCATTGCCGACAAATGACAAATGTCTAACCTAATAAATGTTGATGGGAGTTCAAAAGACTTGTTTGGACATTTGACAGCATTGTAGCATTTTTGCAAGTATTCGTTGAGGCTGCTACATTTAGCACGTATTTCCGCTACCGCAATTAAAAGTGCCCAGCCAAAATCGCTGACCACAATAGGGGGAATGGGGGCATTTGCTGCAACAATCATTCGCAAAAATTGTGACACCATCAACGCCCTCTGATCCGCTAAAACCATCTGAAAAACAGGGATGCTTCCTTTCCTTGTCACTTAAACGCACTGGTACAAAAAAATATGTGGTTCTGTTGAGTTATGTCGTTTGGCAAAACCACCAGTACCGTCAATGGTGAACACTACCCCTGGATTGTTCCGGCAACATGCAATATATGTTTGCATTTGCTCTGGTCGCCAATACATACAATTAAAACGTAGCAAAGCAATGTGGAGAATGCAGCCCACGTATTTACCATGTTCAGCGGCTTTAATCAAATTTAGAGACGCTGCTACTTAACCTTTCGATCAACTTCATTTGATGGTAAAATTGGAGGATTTTTACCTCCAAATGATTTAGTTCGTCTAGCCTCTTTACGTCTCCAAGAAACAGCATCTCTTCGACCATCAATAAGATAGTCGGCTTTGGTTTGGTTCTGCAACCAAAATGCCTCCGCAAAAACAACAGCCCACCCTGCAGTAATTTAAAATAGACCTTATTCCCATAACTTTTTTCATTGGGCCTTATTTATCCCACTTTTCTGCGGAAATTACTATTTTAAATTTTAAAGATTCAGCGCTTTGATTGATAAACCTGGTTTTAGTTATAACACTAAAATTTGAAACGTTTAGCGATGAATCAAGTTCCTTGATTCCGAAAGCCTGTAAGCCTTACAGTTTTAAACCCATTTCGGTTGTTATTAAAACCCCTTACTGCATGATTCTTTTTTTCTTCACGAAAAAAATATATGTGATAAATAATTATAATTAAAGAAATACGTGTTTCAGGAATTTTGATTTTTTTTGAAAAAAGTGGAAAATTTTGAATTTTCCTGTTTGGATCATATATGGCACATTGTGCAGAAAAGTAACAAAAATTGTTTCAATAAATTAGATCAACTATTTATTCAAAAAATTATGTTGCATGGAATAACGTAAAACAGTTTCTTTTTCATTCAGACAAAGATTTACTTTACATTTTCGGCACTACACATAAGATCTTCCATTGCAGTCTGGAACCTTACACCGCTGTCTTGTGGTCCAAACAGGAAAGTGATCTAAGCGATCTAATCGAACGTCTTGGGATGGCATTATGGCAACAGGTTCTTTCAACTTCTTTAATTGAAGATTATTCTGCATGTGATAAAAGCGTCTTCCACGTTTATTGGTGGTACATGGTTTGCTGGAATGGCATAGATCTTCGGCTACAGCGCATTTAAAATCTGCTAGCGGCAGCCACACCTCAGGACCATCAAGCGCTCGTCTGTACAGTAGCCACGCATTCACAACTGTCATGTCGATCATGTAGAAGAATATCCTATGGTAAAATTTTTTTGATCTGATTTGTATTCTGTAGTACCCAAGAACAGCATCCAACAAATCAACTCCACCCATATGCCGATTATATATCATGACTGCCTTTGGACATGATACAGTTTGGTAGATCTTTTCTTTTTTGTTGAAGCGTTGGACTTCAGAAGACGGTTTGCTAGCGATGTATGTCAAAGCAAGGTTCACAACCTTGTTGTCAAACCATGTTACCACAGAAATATCAATGTCATCAACTGTCGCTAGTTTTTCCACAGTTGCACCTCTTCCTTTTTTCTTCAATTCCTTTTCGGCAGGAACTTAATAACCCGGAATCCGATTTGCTTTTATTGTACCTAACGGTAAAATCGCTTTCTTTGCCAGGTAAGTCAATAGCGGCAAAGACGTGTACCAGTTGTCAAAGAATAGTTTATAGTTTGATCCGTCAGGAATAGTTCTCGCCAGTCGAACAACATCGTCACTGGATGTACCTACTTATCTTTGGCAAATCGGTTAACAACTGTAAATTTCCTTGAGCGCCAGTATAAAGTTCAAAGTCGTAGCTGAACCCAGAGCTACCACTGAGAACACAATTTTTATATCCCTATTTGTGTGGTTTTTTTGGGTTGTATTGCCGCATAGATGATCTGCTTTTGGTTGGTATTATTTTTTCGTCAACCGCCATATACTCTTCTCTAGGGACAGTAAGGGGTCTCTGCCTTGTTCTTTCCAAGAATGGTCGTATTTTGTGAAGGGGATCATGTCCTGGTTGCCCTTTTGGTATTTGGGTAGAGTTGGTGTTGAAATGGATTAACCTTTTTATTTCTTCAAACCGGTTACATGTCATTACACAGTTCATTTTTAGGTAACCTAGGCTTTCATTCCAATAAAACCTTGTTGATGGTAACTGAACGATGGACATGTAAAGGCATATTCCAACAAAACTGTTCAATTGCTGTTGTATGGGCAATCTTTTCGGGACGTTTTTCACATATATCTATGTTTGAACATTTCGTCTGTACAGGTACTTGAAGAATTGTATTGGCGTATCCAAGCTCCTTATTTTCTCAGGCAATGTCGTATCACCTGTGAATGCGGTTTCACTATCATCTTTCTCCAAAAATCCATCCCGCCATCGGTGTTTATTACCTCTCACACTTCTACTTGAGGAAGGTGCCATATGGGATGCATTAATGCATCAAAGACAAAAACATCAGATCAAAAAAGAGGGCACAATAGATCTTAAGGTCACAATGCAAGTATACCCGTTATCATTCATTCATTCATTCATGGGATAAAAGGATGTTATCTTCTAATTCCCAGTCGGATTCATCAGACTCTGGAATATATAGAGGTGGAAGATTTTGGCATCTGTTCACCTCGTGCTCGTCATCTGAAAGATCTTCGTCACTGCTGTTGTCGGGAAAATTTTGTATTGTCTTATGGATACGTCCGTAAAACCGATGTGGGTCCATATCGGATTTCTGTAAGATAAATTCAAAGCTTGCAAAACATTTAAAATAAAAAAGTCTTCGTTTCCAATATTTGTTTATACTAAAATATAAATACTTATATATAAACATGTACATATGTATATATAAATATAAAGGGTCCGCCATCTAACGTTTTTTTTTTTAACTATTGCTTATTTCGTGAATGGTAACACTTAGCTCGTGTCTGATTTGACTGACAGATACCTAATTAGTTTTATACTTCCGCTGAACGAATATGATAGTGTATACGCTTGAACAACGCTGACTAAGTCGGCCTGCGACATGTGTATGTGTAACACTAGATTTCTTTATTTTTTCAATGAAACGCTTTGACAAAACTAACTGCAACATAGATTTTTCCACAACCAGTGGCCAGTGCTGCGTTGAAGAACTACATGAAATGAATTTGCAAAAAAAAATCCTCAAGATGTCGTCAATATGACTACCGATGTTCTTTTTTGTGTAGGTTTTTGGGCAAAATTATCCTATAAACATGTTCAAATTCTTCTAATTAAAGCATTCTAAAAAAATCAATTTTCATTATATAAATCGTGCAAATATTTTGAAGATCTATAATTAGATAATTGGTAAAATTCCCAATTATCAACCACAACATTCTTGTTTAATTTTCTTTCTTTGGTTTTGTAGTAACTTCTATCCTAAACTCTCCCACATAAAAAAACGTCTAAAAACAAAGTGAAAAAAGAAAAAAAAGAAAATAAAATCTTTCAACACGTGCCAAAGTGCTTCGGCCTTCAATTTTTTTTTTTATTTTAGGATTAAATGAAGAAATAATCTGAAGAAAAATTACATTGATGTAAGGGCTATATACCTACCAAAATATCCATTCTTTAAAAATTGGAGATTATGGGATTCTACTTTTGCTTCCAGTAAAATAATCTTCATCCCTCAACTTAATCACTAATTTATCGTTCTTCAGATATACCTACTTCATTGTTATTTGAGCGATTAAAAGAAATAAATTGAATGACTTAATCGTAGGTACTCATTCGATTCTAAAAAATCACCAAACCTCTTGGACCCAGTTTTTCAGTGCGAGATTAAAGTTAACCCTGTTGAGTTAATCCTTGGTTCAAAAATTCTTCTTCCAACATTCGTTTGTCTCATTATCTTAACCTTTCTATACTCGCGCATAGGTCTCTGAGACCGACAAATCATCAATTCTTTGTTTACTTGAAAAATAACATTCCTGAATCCTTGAAGGTCTCAGTAGCTTCCTAAGTATGTAAAGGTGGCCATAAACGACGAACATGCTCGCAGAACATGCTCGTTTGCATTTCTCCCTACACGGCGAACACAGTTTGCGAACATTCATTTCGCTCCGATTCTCAAAGAATAAACATCATGTGCGACAAAGAAAGCAACAACAAAGTTCACAGCAAAAATGAGGTTTGCTCGCGAACATTCGCCGTGTAGAACATAGAAACCAACGAACACAAGAAAATCGAAATGTTTCGCCAACAACCAGCCGTTCGCGAACTAGCCCCTACACGAAGAATATCTAGCGAGCACGAGCATGTTCGGCGAGCATGTTCGTCGTTTATGGCCACCTTAAGTGTTCTCTTTCGATTAGTTGGGCGCAAGCGCACTTGCCAGGTAGACGTGTTGTGTTTATTACGAGTTTTCGGTCGGTCAGACCGACGCGAGTACAAGTGTTACAATTTTTGGATAGGTACATTTTTAGAACATTGATGGGTGAAAAATATTGTTTTTTTTTGTAAATACCTACTATAAATATGTATATATTGCATACATAAAAATAATTTTGCACAATGGAAGAAGAAAGAATTAGGAGACTGCTAGAAAGCGATGATTTGGACTCCAATTACCATGACGTGAAGTGGAAGCTGTCGTTGAAGAACAAGAAGAAAAAACGGACACTGAGCAGGAATAGGAATTATAAGAATCATATGAATCTAAGGAAGCTTCAAGGACATTCCAACACTACTATATTGCCAAAGATAAGACCACTAGGTGGCACAAAAATGGTCCTTCTTCTTCAGTGAGAACAAGATCCGAAAATATAGTAACGCAGCTTCCTGGAGTAAGAAGAGAAGCTAGACACGTGAAAGATCCAGGTGAGATATTCAAACTTTTTATAACCGAAAATGTTATCCGGATAATTACGATGCACACAAACCAACATATTGAGCGCCTTTCACCTGAATTTAAACGAGCTAGAGACTGTCGTCTTACTGACGAAGATGAAATTCAGGCCCTGTTTGGTCTTCTCTTGTTTGCTGGGGGGAGGAAAAATAGTCGGCTAAATGCTCAAGACCTTTTCCGGACTGAAGGTTCATCACCGGAAATTTTTCG
This sequence comes from Syrphus vitripennis, assembly GCA_958431115.1. NCBI lineage: Eukaryota > Metazoa > Arthropoda > Insecta > Diptera > Syrphidae > Syrphus > Syrphus vitripennis. The sequence goes on along the minus strand of OY288108.1, from coordinate 58,100,481 downwards.
GTTGGTAATGAGCTGGAGTCGTTTTTACCTCCTATTGAGATGTCTCAGATTTGATAACAAAGATACCAGAAATCAGCGTGCTCCAGTAAGAGACCTATTTGAAGAAATTGTGTCAAATTTTAAAAAATATTTCAGCCACTCTGTAATTGATGGATCTGGTCGAATTGTGACTTTTGATAATTTCTTTACAAGCATCCCTTTAGTCGACAGTTTGATGCAGGATCAAAAGTTCACTGTGATAGGAACGATTCGAAAAAATAAAAAGGAATTACCAAAGGAATTTACAGATGTAAAAGGTCGTGCAGAAAAATCCAGTTTATTTGGTCACCGAAATAACTGAACGCTGGTCTCATTTGTGCCAAAAAAAAAATAGAAATGTTCTTCTTGTCTCTAGTATGCACTCTGATGCACAGATAAATGAAGAAATTGGGAAACCACAGATATTTTAGATTAGATAAAATGGGCAAGACCTATAATAACTGCGCTAGGGGAACTAATCGGTGGCCTTTGGTTATTTTTATTGCCTCATGAATTTTATTATTTTTTTAAGTCTTCCACGAACATTGAGACTGAGGATTTTAGAGTGTGCAAACTTGATCAAACTGAACCAGGAGAGATTTCATCATCATCACCATCGGCTCGGCAACCGGAGTCCGGTCCTGGCCTCCTTCAACAAGTCTCTCCACCTATCCCCGTCTCGAACCAACGCCATCCCAAGTCTTCGGGCGTCCTGGTCTACGCCATCTCTCCAGCGCAAGCATGGCTTTTCGAGCTGGTTCCTCTTCACTCATGCGAGCTAGGTGCCCTGACCACCGGAGTCTACCGAGCTTAATTTTTGTCTGATGAAGGAGTCGTGTACAGCTTGTTTGGTGACGAGATTTCATAAACCTCTTAAAAAAAGAGATCGGGACAATTGTGTTGATATCTATTTTATAAGAGTATTGAATTTTGCAATCAATTTCAAAACCTCATTACGCCGAATTTTGAATAAAAATCAGTTTGCACAGAAGATTTTGTTTTCTTTAATTTTCAGTTCGCAAACTAATTTTTCAAACAACTTGATTAAAAATAAAAAAAAAACAAATTTAAGAAAAGATGACTGGCTTTTGAAAATTTTTAAAATGTTTTATTATTTTTTTCTTATATGTTGCTAATTATTTATTTTTAGAAACGCTCTGAAATGGTGACATAGACACCTTCTAGTAGAATTTTTTTCTTGCCTTGATCCAATCCATGTACTTTTGTTTCTCACCCTATTCATTTTTTAAACCCTTTTGTGTTATTTCGAACGGTTACGGTCAGCACGACACTGGTCACCATTCCATAATCAAGCAGTCATTATCTATCTGTAAAATCAGATTTTGGTTAAAATTCCAACTACCAATGTTAGTGTAAAACGGTTTTTGAAAAGTTCTGGCACGTTGGTCGCGAAGTGAAAAAGGACTACAAGAATTTCACTTCCGTGATAAGTGTGACCGTATAGCTTTCGATAAGTATATCGCATTTTGGGTTAACTTTTTCCAACCATACATTTTCTGTGGGCTTTTAGACTAAAGGAAATGTATAGGATTTTTGTTTCGTTTGTTTGCTTCGTCTAAATTTCGCTGTTTTAAGATATTTTTTATTTTGTACATACAATTTTACATACTTGAACATGAATCATGCCGCTATATCGGTATACACTTTAAAATTTGAATAATATTGAGAAGATATATATGTACATAATTATATACATAGCTATATATTATTTGTTTCATATTACAAACAAAAAAATCCTACTGTAACGGCTTGTGCTAACTCTAAAATATTTTATGCAAATTTCGAACACGTTTCCCATATTCTCTTGGAAATATGTATTATTAGAATATCTTTTTATTTTCAAGGAATTTTCTTTTTCCATACAGCTAGCTCGATAAAATTTCATACAACACCAGTGAAAAAGCCCACAAATCATTTAGAAAATAACACAAAAAAGGCAATTGGGATGCTGCACAAGAGTCTCGTGTTCCTCTCGCCCTCTCATAAACAAAACCAAATTGTTTTAACATTCAAGTATATATGTACTCGTATACTTACTTCCCATTGCTGATGCTTTCAATTGAATCTCCCGCCGCCGGAAGATGTATCTTAAAAATTCTGTAACATTGCTGCAAATAAAATAAATAAATAAAACATGCTTTTTTCTCTTTGTTATAATCTTTGTTTTCAACCGGATTCGGGGATTTTATTGCGTATCCTGTGATTAAAAATAATATACAAATAAAACAAATCAACTGAATTCGAGTTATTTTTTCCCCTAAAATTTCAAACAAGACCCAATGTTATGTACAATATTTTTTTTTCTTTTTTTTTTGGAATTATAAAAGAAGAAATATAAAATTTGAAATAATTTACTAGCTTTATTTTTTTTTATATACAATATTTGAATTATTTTTATTTTTTTTTGGTTTTCTTTTTTCATACAAATGTGCTTTGGATTAAACTATTTATTTTTTTTGTTTCTTAAATAAATTTTGCTTTGAATATAAATATTTTTTTTCTTCTTAATTTCAATAGTTAATTGATAACATTAGTTTAAAATACAATAATATTATAATAGATATATTTGTATGTATTTAAATAAATACAATAAATTATCTAAAGATACTTTTTACAATTCAGTTTAACTTTTTGTCTTATTTAACAAATTCTGTACATTGTTTTATAATTTTATATGATTTTCATTAATAATATATTTGTGTTTAAGTTTTAAATTTATTTTATATAAACTTATTTTTTTTTAGCTATAAACAGTTTTTGTAACAATTTATTTTGTATAATTTGTGTATCAAAGGGTTCGGGAATTGAGATTTAAATTGTCGGATATCAGTAATTTCTGATGTACGTAATATAAAAAATATAGTTTAGGGTAAGGGTAGAGCTTTCTAAACTCTGGTTAATATTATTTTGATATTGAAACTACGTTGGAGTTTTGATTTAAATACATGAATACAGATGCGATGCAGAAAGGAAAATGTTGAATTTCGTGACTTGGAATGAACAAAACGCCTAGAAAATATTATAATAAGAACAATATTTACACTGGTCAAATAATAGTTTAGTTTTGCTTTTTATCGAGCTCTAACACCTTTCTCCCCCCCTCCCCCCTCTTTTACTTAGGTTTTCAAGAGTTCGTCGCCATCGCCACATTGGTTTTACTAAAATTACACCAAATTTAAAAAAAAAAATTCCACTATTAATCGGCCATTGTCTTACTGTTGGCGAGTCGTGAAAAACATTTTTTAATTGATTGGAGAACAAAAAACACAAAACATAAGTCCTCAAATTTATCCGAATTTATGTTCGAATAATCGAAAGACTGGAATTGGACAGAATAAAAAAATTGAATGAAATAAAAACTTTAAGAACAAAACAGTACCTACATCATTCATTCACTTTTACTTGCTAATAAATTGATTTTCAATGAAAAGTGACTCGGCACACTTATTTGAATTAGCTAAATCTCGACACAGATGCTGTGGTAGTACTCGTGTTGTTAGTTTTTTTTAATACACTAAGAATTTACTTTTACATCTTTTTTTTTTTGGATAACCTTAATAACTCATCTTTGATTCGCTGGGTATAAGTTGGAAGGAAGACTCCTGTTTTAAAATGTACGTTAGATGGCATAACGTGTTCGGGTCACTTCTGTAATTTAAGCTAACGTCACCCTGGTCCCTGATCATTATTTACCTACAGAAAAAATGCCATTAGTTTGGTTTTTTTTTTCTAAGGAGCAATTATAATTCAGCCTTATCATCTTCGGAGAAATCTCCGATCGGAGAGAAATTCCGATAGGAACATTTATTTTGTTCAAGGTATCCGAATCGTAACAATGAAATAGACGCATACGGAAATTATTCCACAACAATTTTGCTGTCGGAGACAATCGGAACTTAAGCATCGTCAAGCATTGCATGTATTTCACACGCGTTGCTCTGATTTTGACATTTAATTTTGTATATGAAAACTATAGTACTATCATGAAGTCGAGTGGGGCGACATCTTAAGTGTGCCGGCAACCCTTACTCTTTTTTTTTGCGAAGAGCTTATGGAGGTTTTAATTGGCATTTATTGATATTTTTTGGATGCAATAATCCAAAAAATAGTCTCCTCTTGCCCCAACCACCAATTTCCGACGCTTAAAGACTCCCCAAAACGAATTTTACACCTCAAATTTTGCAGCGCCACCACAAGGGTCGGGGCAACGTTAAAAAATACTCGCCATGATAGTACTATAGTTTTCACATACAAAGCATTTATTTGCTAGGCATCGCATGAATTCGTGACACGTTTCTTCGATTTTAAAAGTTTCAACGTACATTTCAATTTCTTTCGTAGGAATGTCCGATTTATCAATCGGCGATTTATCAATCGGAACAGCACCATGATATAAAATTCGTACATATCGTAGAAATCAGAGAAATATTCGTTTCGTTCGGATACTATGATAGGGCTGAATACATATCTTGCCTTGTGCCGTACCAAGAAAAAATTGTTTCTTTTTCCTGAAAAGAGGTACATATTCGAAAATCAATAAGCTTCAAGATTGTCAGCTTCATTTAACAAAGTTGGTTTAGAAGTTAATTTGATTAAATTTTTACTTACGTAGTTTGATTTGAAGCAGTGAAACTACCGCATTAGGGCTTAAGATCTGTAAAAGGCTATAATGAAAGTGAAAACTTTAAGCACAGTATAAATTCCGTTGTTAGCATAAGTGCCTGAGTCCAACCACCTATTTTCAGTCATTGTGTTGAGAAAAATAAAAAGGATACCAGAGCAATTTTTATAAGGCTCTTTTTTGTTATCTGCTTAATTCTCCCAATTCCACGCCCGTTTTCGCTCAACTAATTTTTTTCAAGAGCTAAAGACTTCTTGCAATTATTCTCTGGTTAACTAATCCATGATTTACATTTTCATAATTCATTGGTTAGTTAACCCGAGATTTTTTTTTTTTTTTTAAATTATGCAGTAAGAGTTAAGCATAAATTGTTTTTTGCGTTCACGCTCAACTGCTGTCAGTAAAATAATTTTAATATAATTATTTCCCAAACCCTTAGATGACACAACTTAACATGTTATATATTTTTTTTTATATTAGAGAGTCTAAGATCAGAAAAGTCATCACTTAAACCTAATTAAATAACGTTATTATTATTATATAAATATAATTGTAGTTAGCTTACATAATTATATTAATCCATAAAAAAAAACTATATTTCATTCTAAATTCGAGTGCAAAGTCTATTTTCTGCCAAGCGTTAAGCGATCTAACGCTTGGCAAAGTTCTCATTATAATTTTTAAAGAAGTGTGGTTTTTTCTCTCTTAATTCTTATGTTAAGATGTTTTTATTTTGTTTGTTTTTTTTTTGGGTTATATCCTTGGTAAGGCAAGTTTACATCTCTCACTCTCCCATACACACTGATTACGAAAAATTACCGATTTTGGAAAATTGGTTCACTATCACTCGGGGGTGTTTTTTATTTTCAATTTTTTGGTTTCAGTTCAGTTTCTAAAAACTAAATACTATTTACAAGAACACAAGGTCATCATCGCCTGACAACACTTGTAGGGGGCTACCGACAATCGATAATTTTGAATCAATGTATAAGATCCTGTTCTAGAAACAGTAAGTCCTTCCCGTCGCACACATTTGCACTGCACTATTTAATGATGATGGTTGTTGTCCCGGCTGTTGTTGTGGTGATTGCTGTTGTTGTTGTTGTTGCTGTTGCTGATGACTCAAGGATGTTTGGTCCTGAGCCTGACTTCGGGGGATTTTTAACGCATGCTGTTGATTTACTAAGGCTAAGGGTGACGGTGAACTCGACGATGACGACGATGAGGTCACTGTTATCGCAGGTATGTCTGACATTTGGTTGCAGGTGGATCCGGTAGGTGTTCCTGCTCGACTGCCATTAGGATTATAACAGCCGCCGATGGTACCTGATGGTGGTGGCATTGGTAGGAGACTTATGCCCGCAGGTGGACGAACTGCAATGGCCATGGGCAGAGAAGCTTTGCGATTAAGTGAGTGTCATCCGTAGAAATATTGATTTTCAGCAGACATGCCACGATTGAGGTTCCGTGGAATGGTACTGTCATAATAGATGTTTCCGCCTCCCATACCGGGTGGTGGTGATGGAGTACTCATCATACCCATACTTGTGGGTATCATTGTGCGTCGCAGGGTGCCGTGTGGATGAGGGCCAGACATAATCATCGAGCCAGGAATGTATGTCTGCCCCGCCGATGTGTGATGTGAGACAGAACTTATGGCTGAAGGCATCATGTGTTGTCCTTGAAAAAGAAAAAGAAAATAATAATTAATAAAGGATTTTCAAAGCTTAAAGTGTTTTTGAGAAAATGTGTGATAGTGAACGAGAACCTTTCTAGAATAGAGAGCCAGCAAAATAATAATGTGTTCAAAAATGTAGATAAATAGTAATTTTTTGTATTTCGCTGTGTTTTAACTGAAATAAAATTTTGTATCAAATTTAAATCTTCACTGGCTCTTTGACTAGTTTTTTTTTTATTTAAATTAGATACATTATGGTAAGGTATGTATGCAGTTGGTAGGTTTTATTAGATAAACATTTTGACATTTTAAGCCTATTGATGATTTTGTATTTTGTATGAAACGAAATTTGCAAATAAGCACAAGACTTAGTAGGATGAATATTTTGTTAGTTGAATGACATTCCATTGGTATAAGGTCAGACGAAACGACACTTATTTAATTATAAAAAAGCAGATAATGATCTATTTAACTGACTTACCAATTCTCTTTCTAATTTAAAATGATTTCTATTAGGAATTTGAATGCTTAAGCTATGGGTAAGGGTGTCAGACGTTGTGGCCTTGGGATTTTTTGTTTTATTGATTTGGAAAATCATATTAAATATGAGTGACTTTTACCGATCCTTTAAAATAAAATAAGTTATAAAAATATAAATCAATGATAAAACAAAATAATTGATAAATACATTAAAACTACATATCTACTTAAATTAAATAAAAAGTGAAAAATCTGTAGTCAATAAAGTGCTTCCTAATCAACAAGACACTGATAAGAAGCATTTGATTTCTAATTAACATCTACTTTGCAAACAAAAGTAGGAGCCAGTGGCGTAGTTTCGAAGGGGCAGATGGGGCACATACATAGGTACTCCGGCTGAATTTAGCCACGGATTTTTTTAAGAATATTAATCAGAACAGGCGTAAAAGATTTTTGTAACTTTCAATTTTATATTACTGTAATCTTTTCTCGTTATATTTTTTTCATATTCTTATTCTTCATTAAAGTTTGCGAAGTGACACTGCTTTACAGTAATTTTTTTGCCTCTAACGATAAAACTTACAAAAAATGGTACCTACTCTTATCCACTATATGTCAGATATCTTTGGAAACGAAAAAGTTGTTAAATCAATTCGAAATGTTCACAGGCATCTCTATCGAATATTTAGTTTTTCACTTTTGTCAATTTCGGCGAAAAGTAAGTGAATGTATTTATGCCTTAATGTTAGTAAATTTAAACACAAAAAATTAACGAACTAAGTTAATTAAAGATTTTAACAAAAATTTATTATTTTATTTGAAGCCAGTTGTACAAATATTAAATTGTGCTTCAGAGCTTTTTCTGCAAAATAAAAAGTTGAACGAAGTCTAAACTACGTTTGCACAAATAGTTATTTTACTTGAAGCTCCACCAAAGTTCAATCTTTCTGTAATGTTGAAACTTGAATTTCCTGATATCCTAAGACCTTGGCTGGTTAATGGCTTTAAGCCTATTTAATTCAATTTTCATCTTATGAATCATCTTATGAAAAAAAAAACATTTGTAATTCTAGAAAGTAGCCAAACAGAAGGCGGTGAAAAATGCTGCAGCCAGAGCCGCAAGTCAATCGAGTAACAATCTTCAATCTTCTGACACTGACTGCAGAATTTTTGACTTTTAATAATTCAAATTTTGTTCTGCTTCAGAACAGAAGGTTTAATCTAATAGTCACAAGCCGAGAACTAGTCAAGGTTTTCGGTCCTATCATAATTGAATTCTGAAATTTGTTTGTTATTCATTTAATAAATTTAACTACATGACTGAACCAAGTTCACTAGTTCCCCGAACTGAATTAGTTCGTTTACATTTTTTGGAAAACATTTTATGACTAAATAATTTGAATTTCTGACAAATTGGTACTAAGAGAAAAAATTTCACCAAAACCGTAGCGTAGGTAAGATTTAATTTTGAGAAAAAACAAGTCTCAAAACATGAATAAAAAGAATGATCATCGTCATAGGGCGTTAACAAATCTTCTCAATCCTGCAGCAAGAAATTTCAACTGCGGCCACGTCTTTTTTTGAGTATCTGCTTCAGCTAGCACCGTTGATTTCCACGTTGTTCTTGGTCTTCCAACTCGCCGTGCATTCTGGGGATTCCATTCGAAGGCCTGCTTCGCAATGTCATCGTTTGGTTTCCTCAGGGTGTGACCAATCCATAGCCATTTACGCTTTTTAATGTCGACGCCCAGCAGCTCTTGATTTGTCCTGTGCCACAATTCATGAGTGTATATAGTTTGCGGATTTAGAATGTGGCGTAGACATCGATTTACAAAAGCCTGTAACTTTCTCGAGATGGTAGCCGAGACCTTCCAGGTTTCGCAAGTGTGTAATAGCACAGATTTGACGTTGGAGTCGAAGAATCTTAACTTAGTACGTAAGGAGATTTGACTGAAGATCCAAATTTGGGATAGGTTACCGAAGGCAAAAATAAAAAGATATGTATTTCAGTATATTATAAACTGTCTGAAAAAGACTGAAATCATGGTCAAAGTTACGTTATCATTATTCAACAAAAAAACAAGAAACAAAGTATCAGCCTAAATTCCAAAAGAGGTTGATATTTTAACAATAAAATGGACACAAAGAAAGGAAATAATCTTTGTCATAACTTTATTACTTCCTTCTTCAAATTCATTTTAAAATTTGATTTACAACTCAAAACTACACCCCGAACAAAAAAATCGAACTGCCCTTGAAGAAAAAGTCAACAACCCTCTTCAATAAACTCTACATGATTAATGCCTTTTATTTATCACAATCAATATAATTCCAGTTATCTTTTTTGGGACTTTGTGATTTAAAGTTAAAAATTGAAAGAACAGTTAAAATTCCCAAAAACATCATAAAACTCTTTATGTACAAAGTATAATCTACTAAAAAAAATGTGGAGGGTCAAATTTTGTTCATCATATACAGTGAGTCATCTTGGGCATTTTATTATAGGCCAAAAACTTTAGCCATTAAGTATCTAAACTTAAGTCACGTACAAACCTAAGAGAAAAGCAAAAGTGTCTGTCTGACGAAATTGTTACATTTTTTATTCATCTTAATCCATAAACTTTCTCCACGATAATAAGGGTCAACCATTATTGGAACTGTAGAAGGGTATTTGTTTTTATATAAATCTTTTTCACAACAACTATAGAAATACATTGAACTTTATATATTCAGTAAGTAGTTGTTTTTCAGAGGGACTTTAATGAGTATAGGAAAATTTGGCACACGAGAAAATGTATGTATAGCCTGTACTTAATATAAATATTTTAGGTCATGATGTTTACAACCCTGTGGATGAGAAATCCTTTTAATTGAGCGAATCAAACTTACAAAACCCTTCGAACGTTATTTATTCATGATTCAGGCTTCACACAATGTTAAATCCTTAAAATTAAATCCCAACTATATTATGTAGGACGTAGGTACAATATGCTATAGTTGGCTTTTGTGAGTTCTGATTTCATATCGCTATCCCTAGAATTGGGCCAAATGGTGAAAATACTTGGAAACGCCAAATTGATTCTCACTGAATACCTTTCACTAGAACTTTTTGATTGATTGGAAAATGGTCCGGTTGGTTGTGTTTGGTCTGCCATAAGGTAGCTCTTGAAACTGCTAAATGAGATTTATTGAAGAGAAATCAAAACGCGAAGTCAAATCAGGCGAAAATTAAAAATTCGCAAGCAAAAAGGTAAAATTAAATTTTCCGTTGAAATGGGCTTTCAGCTCTATCTTTGGGGCTATTGATTTTTGTCGATGGCCGGATGGCCGATATTATCAGCAGAAGTTTTAATTTAATTTTATTTAATTTTGAATTACATATTCCTAAACACTTTAGATTTTAATGTTGAACCAAATAAGGGGAAGCATCCCCAAGTCTGAAATAAATTTATAGACACCCAACGTCATCGGGTACCATATCCTAAGGGCGATTTAACTGTATGATGGGGAGTGGAGGAACATCAAATCTAAGGGAAATGAGAAGTTGATATCGACGCAAACAGATCCACACACAATCAAACATAAAACCAAGTATGTGGTTTTATCATGGTAAGGAGTAAGGACCCTGGTGAATCGGGTTGAGGCTCCAGTCAATTTGTCTTTATCGTATCCACACTCTTCCAGCAATGTTTACACTTCGCCGGGCATCACTTTATAGAAGGACAAACGCACGATGACGACGAAGATGTTTTACGATTCTGTTGGTATAGTACCCTACAAACTCTAAAAGCCAGTTCTGGCTTTCATTAGACACGTATGTTTGTACATTATGTATGTATGTTTGTATGTACATAAGGCTTTTGTAACGTATATATAGTCTATGTGATATATTTTTGTACCGTTAGATGTGAAACTGATTTAATTGTCATGCTTTAACCATTAGCTAGAAGATAATTGAAAAGGTGGTCACGCACCGGCATAATTCATTAGGCCAATATTATAAACAAAAATTAAGGTAACCTGTTCGTTGTTAACAAAGTTGGATATTTGTTCAATACTGAAATGAATTTATTTGTATGAGGTCAGATGTGGCTGTTGTTAATAAACTATTTGTTTGAGTTGTTGAATTTGTGTTTGAAAACAAATTTGGAAACCAACGTTAATTTAAAAGTTTAAGTCGCGCAATAGGACGGTTTTTAAAAAAACTGATGAGTATATTCCTGGAAGCACGAGTATAACGGTTGAATTGATGCAATTGCCACTCATAGATAATAGCAAGGGGTATGTCTCGCTTTAACGATAGAAGGCAGCATTGAGTTTTCGAAGCATTAAATTCTACGCGGTTTCTTAATCCCCATTGTACAATACTGTCAGTGCGTTTTAGTTCCACGTCCGAAGAGCAGGGATGTGAGTCTGGAAAAGAATATGAAAAGCTAAGGGGGCTATCGTCAGCGAAACAGTTTAATAGATTAGTAGTTGCAGACAGTATATCATTTGTCAAAATGAGAAAAAGGCTCGGAGACAAAACAGAACCCTGTGGCACACACTGTCAGGGGTAAAAGAACAACGCTTGAACTGCTGGAGCACTTCATTTCTTTTGTCAGAAAATACCCAGAGCTGATGGCCAGCGAAAATGATCCGACAAATCCACAGCGGGTAAAACAATTATGGGCAGATCTCGCTGTAGAGCTAAACTCATTTCATGGTCCGACAAGGACTGGCGCAAGGTGGAAAGAGGTAATAAAAAAATGCATCATGCATCATTGTCATTTTTATATTTATACATATCTTACCTCTAACATTTCTGAAATCCCTGAAATCCCTGAAATCCTTCTTCATAATGTAAATAATCAATTATATTTGTTTAGCCTAGTCATTAACCCATTGGAGGCACCAAATAAGGTCGAAAGCCAGAAAGGTAAAAGTGCAAGGACAAATTGGTGGCGGCCCTCAAGCCAGCGTCAAGGTAACTAGTTTCGAGGAGAGGGCCCTTGAAGCACTTGGGTCAAATTCTTTTCAATACACAACACTACTAGTGTTATGCCTTAGCAGTGATGTGAATCGATCCGAACCCTAACAATCAAAAAACATTTCCCTATGCAACCGTTATTGTTCGCTCAGCAAGTACATCAATTGAGAGAGCTTAGAAAAGTTCAATACAATTCATGCACACAACAACTGCAGGTTGGCGAGGAAAAGGAAGGAATACGCGCTCTGTGGGTACATGTTTTTTTTTTTTGTTGTTGTTTCTTTTTTTTTAGTGTATATTTTAATTTTAATTATCTTTTTTTTTCTTTTAAAATTTTTTGTTACGCGACAAGAACACGAGATAAACGGTAGGGAACGTGGCCGTGGGGGCGACAAAACACACAAACAAGCACAGCACACTAGAAGGTAACCTTTTCCTGTAAACCTGCAGCGACAACTCATTTTGGTGCAACTAGCCATAAGAAAATTTATTCTTACATATTTAAAGTGACGGATTTTTTTTTAATTTTGCCCGATTTCATAGAAATAAAAACTGAAATCACTTGAAATCGACTTTATTTTCGTCTTCGAAAACAAATTAAATTATTATATAGAAGAATTGAGTTTCAATTTTATTTAAAGTGAAATTCTGAGCTTAGCGCTGTACAAGTATATTTATACGAAAGCCTGTTTTGATTTCAAGTAAAGAAAATAATAAATAAAAAAATGTGAATATCTCTTTTCTTAAAACCTGCCACGTAATTGAGCCGGAAATAAGGATAAGCTTTTATTCCTGGATAACCATGCGTATAGATAAATATGATAAAATGACGTCTGTGAAGTTAGCACTACAATTAAACTACCAATAGTAAGTATGCAGTTAATTGTAGTTTTTTTTTGTAGTAAATTAGATTTGAAAACAAAAAAACTGTCCCCACTTTTTTGACCAAATAAATTATATATGTACAGTCTTAACTTGAAATCGTCATATCAGACATTAAACAGCAAAATTTGAAAATTTAATAATGCAATCAATTGTAGCTTGGGGCTTTAAAATTAGTTGTGAAAAAAAAAATTCCAAAAATTCTTTTCCATACTTTTTTGAACAAAAATTATCAATTGATAATTGTGATCCCTAATAAGGGTGGTTGAAACAACATTCCATATTTTTAACTCAATAAAATAATTAAGTGTAACATAAAGAAAGAAATAACTTTTTTTGGAAATACGAGGAAAGTTGGAGCTGCGAAGAAAAAAATGTATTATTGGAATAAAGAGAAAATAAAATTTTGGTTGGAAGTTTTTAACAAAACATTTTAAGTTGGTACTGCGAAAAAAAAACAATCTTTCTTAGATCTGCGGATGCTAAGCGTTATTTTGCTTTGTGTTACCATTTCTGTGAAAAAAACTGCAAGTGCTTTAAAAGTGAATAAAAATCAAGTGAAGTGTTTTACTTTATATTTAAATTTAAAAAAAGTCAAGTGATTATTGCGAATTAAAATAATTAAACTAAAACGTGGTAGACGGGCTAAGGTTACTCCCTATGAGTATGAACTGAGTATTCTAAAATTCAAGGAGAGAATATTTATTGACCAAAGGTTGGTCCCGGCTTCCGATATTGTTTGGGAAGACATCGCCAACAATTTGGGAAATAAAGTCAAAAATGGATCTCTGTATGCCTTGACGGTAAGCAACAGACACGGTTTGTTAGACAAATTGTCTTGGCGAACAAATAATAATAAATCTCCGATTTAAGCAATCGTAGCCTAAATTCCACCATACCGAAAAAAAATTATGTTCACTCTTAGTTTTGGTAAAATAGAGTTTCAAAAACTACTTAGTGAAACCTCCTATCAAACAAATACAAAAACTGAAAAAAAATGTGGAAGTACACAATTCTTCAGAAAGACAAATGGACGGATATAATGGCAAAAAAAATTTACGCTGAATGGGAAACATCTTTAATTTCAAATCACATTACATTTGCCGTGATGGAACAGGTGGATCTTGTAAAGGTAAATTAAGCTCAAAACTGATTTGCTTTTTAAATACAATTATTTGCATTTAGATATAATAATTGTTCACTTTGTAAGCAAACTCAGTCCTCGACTGGACACTAATCAATTTTGATACCAAATACGATTTTATCGTTGTTATATGAGTCATGGCTCAAGACATCTGTATACAAAAGTAAGTTATCCTTAAGCAGTTTTATTGTTAGGAACATTTTCAATATCAATTTAAAAGACATATGGAAACCCTAAGGCTTATGAATTAATTATTATAATTGTTCTCAGTACAAAACAATTCTTTTTGGTTCAGTCTTTTAACTTAAAAATTACTTTTATTATTTAAGATATTTCAATGATTTAAATAATATACTTTGTTTTATGTGGAAGCCTGATTGTTGTATAAATATAAATAACAAAGTTCTATTTGTTTAATTTGCATGAAAATAATTATTTTTTTCGCTTTTTTAATGGCCAGTTTCCCAGTGGTAAAATTTACCATGATTTTGGTATCAACTTGAGTTCAGCAGTACAATTGAACTCACTTAAAAACTATTTTTGTAATTTTCAAGATTAAAAATTTCAAATTTTCAATATTTCTAAATTTTCTAAATAAATAATGACCCGTCGACCTTCAAAATTATCTTTTACTTTGCTTGATAATTGATTTAAATTTTGAAATAAGGATAAGCAGTAACATATATCTCTAAGTAAGTTTAAAAAGAGTTTTAAACCATTTTTTTAGCTGTTTCCTCCTTTCATAATAATTCATGTAGGAGAGCTACTCCTGAATCCATATGAATAAATATTTTTTTTTAAATTAAAACCTTTTTCATTCATAATAATATTTTTTGAAACACGTTATAAAATTGTATTCTTAGGTATGTACGTATTTTAAAATTATGTTATCAAATTTTAAGATTCTTAACTTTTACTCCATTGTGAAATCTGTGCCATCCTGTTCCTGTTCTTTCTAACATTGCCTAATTTATAAGACCCTAGGTCTTACTGGTCTTTTTAATTTCAAAGATTTTTACCACACAAATTTTTAATTTCATTGCTTCAATAATTCAATTTAAATATTTGACTAACAGGATAAATTGTTCTTGCGGAGGAATTCTTCAATGCATGATTTCCGCTCCAGAGCACGAGAGAATTGTGAAAATTTTTTGCACATTAGAAGAGGAGACTGAAAAAGGTGGCAAAAGGCAACTTCGGAAAGAAAATTGTCAGAAAGTGATTAAGGCATAAGGAAATACTTCTGTCTTTGCTTACCGGAATAAAGAGGCTGCTTTATGATAAATAAGGGAGATAATAAATTGGGCTGTTTTCGGGAGTTTTGCGCAATGCGAAATACGAGAACAAGAAGGCCCAGTTTTTAAATTCAGACGCAAGAATATCTTTATCTATAATGAAATGTAATGAAACATTTAGACAAAATGTTATTCATGACATTGGATATGATCCTGTTTTTGTGCATTTCTGGTCGAGTCATCAAATCCGGCTATACAATGCCAAAATAAATGAAAGAGAAGCATTTATATGCATTGATGCCACGGGAGTAGTTGCCCCAAAAATTAAACATATGGATGGGCAGAAGTAAAATAAATAAACAAAATAAATTTATTTTACAGATATGCGACGAGTCTCGAGCTCTTATGAACGCTATAACCTCTGCATTTACTAAATTTTTAACAATTCAAGAATACGCGAATGCTTGCAACCCGCAAAACATCAAAAAGCCGGGTTGTTATATTAGGAACGATTTCTAAGAAAAAGTGTACCACCGAAATCGAAAGTGCACGAGCAATTATAAAAGCTATCATGATTATAGCTTCTTCGGAAACAATCGCTGAAGAACCCTTAACAATGGAGAAATTTTGTTAAAAAAACTGGCAACGGAAGAGACACGAAATTTCAGCAAGATTAAATAACTGGTCTGTGAAATTCTTGTGGTTGAAGACATCTCATCTTACGAGAAGTAAGTTATTGCATCTGACATTGAATCAAACCATGAAGAAGAATAGAAAGAATGTGATGACGGTGAATTTAGCTGGAGTGGTTGGGGTAGGGATATTCAACAAGAAGTAATAGCTGTCCTTAAATCTGAAGAGCGAGACACGGACAACCCACGAGTTTGCCCAGCAATTGCAACTCATCTACTAAAAAAAATTGAGACAATTCCACTATGGGACGAGTTCTCGAGTTCTCGCATCAAGTGCAATGGTCAAAAGTGAGATGAATCTCATTAAAACGCATATACTAGCCAAAAAAACAATTAAGACTCGATACACTTGTGGAAACAATTATTGAACAAGATAGGGGTCGCTTGACAATTTTAGATGTTGAAAAAGTGAAAAACGAGAAAACTTAAATTTTCATGGATGAGGTTAATGATAAACAAAACAATGACAATTGTTTATTTCTTGAAGAACTACAACAGAAACAGAGTCCCCTTTTCTTATTAAAAGAAAACTGCGGGATATGCAAAAAAAGTTTGTTGGCCAGAATTTACGCATTATTGTGAAGTGTTTTTTCTTTATATTTAAATAAAAAAAGTCACGTGATTTATTGTGAATTAAAAAAAAAACAATTAAAATGAATAAACTAAAACGTGGTAGACGGGCTAGGTTCCTCCCGATGAGTATGAATTGAGTATTCTAAAATTCAAGGAGATAATATTTATTGCCCAAAGGTTTCCGATATTGTTTGGGAAGACATCGCCAACAATTTGGGAAAAAAAAGTCAAAAGTGAATCTCTGTATGCCTTGACGGTAAGCAACAGACACGGTTTGTTTGACAAATTGTCTGGGCGAACACATAATAATAAATCTCCGAACATGACCCGGGAAAGTTTTGACGATTCCGATTTAAGCAACCGTAACATAAATTCCACCATACCGAAAAAAAAATATGTTCACTCTTAGTTTTGGTAAAATAGAGTTTCAAAAACTACTTAGTGAAACCTCCGATCAAATAAATACAAAAACTGAAAAAAAATGTGGAAGTACACAATTCTTCAGAAAGACAAATGGACGGATATAATGGCAAAAAAAATGTACGATGAATGTGGCATTACATTTGCCGTGATGGAACGAGTGGATCTTGTAAATGTAAATTAAGCTCAAAAACTGATTTGCTTTTTAAATATAATTATTTGTATTAAGATATAATAATTGTTCACTTTGTAAGCGAACTCAGTCCTCGACTCGACACTAATCAATTTTGATACCATAATTTACTTAGGCATGTATTTTAAAATAATTTTTTCAAATTTTAAAATTCTTAGCTTGTACTCCATTGTGAAATCTGTGTCATCCTTCTGTTCCTCCTAACATTGCCTAATTTATAAGACCCTAGGACTTACTAGCATATGTATATATGTTTGTGTTTTTTTTTTTTTTTAATTTCAAAGATTTTTATCATACAAATTTTTAATTTCATTGCTTCAATAATTTAATTTAAATTTTTGACTAACAGGATATTTTTCTTGCGGAGGAATTCTTAAATGCATGATTTCTGCTCCAGAGCACGAGAGAATTGTGAAAATTTTTTGCACATTAAAAGAGGAGACTGAAAAAGATGGCAAAAGTAAACTTCGGAAAGAAAATCGTCAGAAAGTGATTAAGGCAATAGGAAATAAAATACTTCCGTCTTTGCTTACCGGAATAAAGTGGCTGCCACAATGACTGATAAGGGAGATAATAAATTGGGCTTGCAAAATACGAGAATAAAAAGGCCCAGTTTTTAAATTCAGACGCAAGAATATCTTTATATATAATGGAGCGTAATGTAACATTTAGACAAAATGTTATTCATGACATTGGATATGATCCTGTTTTTGTGCATTTCTGGTCGAGTCATCAAATCCGACTATCTGGACCTGATTGGGTCCCGAAGAGGTAAGCCCAATAGGGAAATCCCAAGAAGGCCCCAATTAGCCCCCATTCGGGAAAACCCACCGTAAAAATAAAAAAATTTAGTCAATTTTTCACAATTGGGATCTGAGTGGGACCTAAGTGGGAAAACCATAAGTAAAAATAAAAAAAATTTAGTCAGCTTTTTTGCGTTAAACTTTGTGTCCGACCACACTTAGAAGCCTCAAAATTATTTCTGGCAGACTAATAACAAAATTTATGAATGATTTTTATCAAGTATTTTATTTAGAAAAAAATCCAGTATTTGCGCATGCGTAGATAAGTGTAAGTATCGCAATACTCAAAAGAGGTCTCTTATTATATTACATTTATCACTTCGGTTGTTATTTAAGGTTATAATATACATAATGCATAGTGAGTTTATTTTTAACTTTGTTTAACAAAATGATGAATGCAAATAAACATTACGAGATGAGAAGTTACTATTAAAATTAAATACTGTGTTAATTTAGTAAAGTACATACTTATGAGTATTTTTATTATTCAAAGTTTTATAGCTCTCGGAATTATTTGGTGATGTTTAATATTTTGTAAGTACTTTCTATATACGTAGTCACTGTGTAAAATGATTGAAAAGAAGTGATTATTATATCTAGATTAAATAACGCGTTGACAATATTAAACCTAAGCCAATAAAATGCATGCATCTTTTAGTGAGTAGCGATGTTTTCATAAAATTTAAGCAAAAAATCACAGATAACAAATAACTCTTCAATATCGCACACCTATATTGTACACCGACTTATATAGTACAAGTCCAGTGCCTGCGACATCTCACACCCTAGCTTACGATTGTGGCTAGTAATAGAAAAAAGTAAGTACTTTTAAAATAATTTAATTGTGAATATTCAATGATAATAGTTATTTTTCATTTATTATTAACATTTATTTATAAATTATAGAAATAATGCGGCTGAAGTTGAAAGAAAGTTCGGGGAATGTTTTAACTGACTCCGAAACATTGAAAGCTATGGCTTCCGTGCTTCGCAATGCGCGAGACTGGGACGGCCACCGCTTGTTGAGGACACAAAAGGTTTAATCACCTGCTCCTGAAGCTTTACCTTAAACATTATATGCTCCTGTTATAATATTATGAAAATTGGACTGGTAATAAGTAATAAAAATAAAAAAAAAGTTAATTATTGTTATTTTTTTAGGTATATCAAAATATTTCTCTTAGGGCTCGAGTTGGGACACCCTTAATGGGGCCACTTCTGGATTACCTTATTGTAATTAGGGCTGAGATGCCTTAACGGGACCATCTTGGGATTTTCCCGTTGGGGCACGAATGGGATTGCCCAATTAGGGCCGCACAGGGCTTTGCGTGACATCCCTATTTGTTGGTCCCTATAGGGCAACCCAATGAGGGCCCAATAGGTCCCAAAAAGAAATGTCTAGTCGGGTAAATGTATGAGAAGCATTTATATGCATTGATGCCACAAGAGCAGTTGCCCCAAAAATTAAACATATGAATGGGCAGAAGTAAAATAAATAAATAAATAATCAAAATAAATTTAAATAAATTTATAGATATGCGACGAGTCTCGAGCTCTTATGAACGCTATAACCTCTGCATTTACTAAATTTTTAACAGTTCAAGAATACGCGAATGCTTGCAACCCGCAAAACATCAAAATGCCGGGTTGTTATATTAGGAACGATTGCACACATATTATAAATATGTGGGCACGCTTTCTAAGCAAAAGTGTGCGGCCCAGAATAAAAGAATTTTATTTAATACCACCGAAATCGAAAGTGCACGAGCAATTATAAAAGCTATCATGCTTAAAGCTTCTTCGGAAACAATCGGTGATGGCACAAGAACCCTTAACAATGGGGAAATTTTGTTAAAAAAAAAACTGGCAACTGAAGAGACACGAAATATCAGCGAGATTAAATATCTGGTCAGTGAAGTTCTTGCGGTTGAAGACATCACATCTTACGAGAAGGAAGTTATTGCATCTAACATTGAATGAAAACATGAAGCAGAATGCAAAGAATGTGATGACGGTGAATTTAGCTGGCGGCTGGCGTGGTTGGGGTAGAGTAATTCAACAAGAAGTAATGGCTGTCCTTAAATCTGAAGAGGGAGATAAAGACAACCCACGAGTTTGCCCAGCAATTGCAACTCATCTACTAAAAAAATTGAGACAATTCCACTATGGGGAAATATTTGTACGGAAATATTTCCCCTCTCGCCCGGGGACGAGTTCCCGCATCAAATGCAACGGTCGAAAGTGAGATAATTCTCATTAAAACGCATATATGTACTAGCCAAACAATTAAGACACGATACACTTGTGGAAACAATTATTGAACAAGATAGGGTTCGCTTGGCAATTTTAGATGTCGAAAAAATGAAAAACGAGAAAACTTAAATTTTCATGGATGAGGTAATGATAAATAAAACAATGACAATTGTTTATTTCTTGAAGAACAAAGACAGAATTACCTTTTCTTATTAAAAGAAAACTGCGGGATATACAAAAAAGTTTGTTGGGCAGAGTTTACGCATGATTGCGTTTTATGCAAAAAAAAAAATATGCACTTAACATGCTCAAAACCTGTGAAAGAAGAAGGAGAGTTTCCCCAAACAAGAATATGCATAGATTGTTCGCAGGAGGCACGGTTTGGAAATTAGAAAATTGGAATGGGAAAATATCTTGGCACCAATGAAATGGCTATAAAAGATATTTTGTTGTTTGAAAAGGCAAGACAAATACCAATCCTTAGAAATGGCTCCTCTTTGGGACTGCAGTTAGAATTTTTAGAATTTTTTTCTTTTCACAACTAATTTTAAAGCCCCAAGCTACAATTGATTGCATTATTAAATTTTCAAATTTTGTTGTTTAATGTCTGATATGACGATTTCAAGTTAGGACTCTATATAATTTATTTGGTCAAAAAAAGTAGGGAAACATTTTTTTTTAATTTATTTTTTGTTTTCACAACTAATTTACTACAAAAAAAGCTACAATTAACTAAATATTTAATTTCATACTTAATTTCCAAAATGTAGTGGTAACTTGACAGACGTGATAAAATGTTCTTTAATCTTTTGCCTGAGCTCTTTAAAACTTACCTATGGACATTGACCCGCTTACTGGTGGTGGGCCTGACACTAGCCCACTGTACATGTTTGGTGGCGGTGTGGATTGTCTGTTACCCACTGGTCCACCTCCGCCTAGCATCCCACTATGATGACTTTGCGGCATGAGCATCGTGGTTGCACTTGATGTTGGTGGTGGAGGCATACCACCACCATATCCTGTTGGAGCATATGCTATATAGGTCTTCATGTTAGCAATCCAGCATAAAACGCAGCAGAAAAAAAATAAAAACACGATGCCAAAAAGAAAATAAAAAAAGAAAACAGAGAAAATTAGATTAAAATCAATATTTTCCTTGCTCTATATTCTGCACTATATAATGTACGAGGTACATTTATGTAGGTAGGTAGGACCCAGGACACGAAACAAATTGGTTCATATTCGTACCTCGCTTCGGGATGATAAATTTGGTACTGGCAAGGCACTTGTCAGATCGATATCACCGTCAATGTCTGAGATGTCATCGCCAAACGAGTTAGGAATTTGCGTTTCTCCCGTTGTTGATTGTTGGAATTTTCCGTCACAGTTCTTACCACTGTTGCTGCCACTGGAATTGCTATTTTTTCTGCTATGACGCCGTTTTTGCATTGCCAATCGCCCTATGACTAGAGTAAGGCATAACAGTACACCAGCTGCTACCGAAATTATTAGGTAGAGATAAAATTGCTCTTGATTTTCTGCAAAACAAAAAAAAAATACGAAATTGAATTAAAAATGAAATAGAATTGAAGTTAATAAAATATAGCAAAATGAAGTTTAAGTGGGTAGGTTTACTATAATTTAGAAATTATTTGCAAATTCGAAAAAGTTGGTTTTGTTGATATGTCAAGAAATTTCTTTATGAACCAAAGGCCATTTTATGCATTCAAACAATATGTTCGTTTTAGTTACGTACTAAACATAGGTCCTGGCCTCCTTCAACAAGTCTCTCCACCTATCCCGGTCTTGAGCCGACGTCATCCAGTTGCGCACCCCAAGGCTTCGGGCGTCCTGGTCTACGCCATCTCTCTAGGGCAAGCATGGTCTACCACGCTGCCTTCTACCATAGAATGTACCACAAAGGACTTTCCGAGCAGGTTCCTCTTCACTCATGCGAGCTAGGTGCCCTGCCCACCGGAGTCTACCGAGCCTAATTTTTGTCACTATGTCTGCTTCAAGGTAGATTGCGTATCAAATTGCGATCAAACGCCTGACCAAATAGAAAATAGCTCTACTTTTGCTTCGCTCCGATGGTGGTCTGACGTTTACGATATTACGATATCAAGCGGTCGCAACGCCTGAGGTAACATTTCAGATTGCCTCATAAGAATCCATTGTCTCTATTCGAAAAGTCAAAGCGCGACCGACTGAAAGCGTGATTGTGGTTTGGCTATTAAGGGGAGGAATGCAACTGGCTATTTCATTAGAGCACTTACCGTAAAAGTAACGATAAAAGAGTGAGAGACAGGAAACGTTACGTCGGTGTTCAAGTGACGTAAAAGTATCAATGATGTTCCTCTCTCCGATCATTTGAAGGCTCGTCTCTGTATACTGTCCAAGAGACTTAAGTAAGTTGCTGGAGCACCAGCCCAGAGATGGGAGTTTTACTCAAGCTTTGGACATATATAACTTTTATAAATAATAGCCAGATCAGAAGGGGAAAAGAATTCCTTGCATCTCCAAACATAAACATCTTGCGGCATTTTTGGCGACGTTAAGTATGTGATCATTCCACAAAAGATGGTTTGTGATACACATACCTAATAATAGATAATGGCAGGGGGGAGGCATCTCTCGCTTCAAAGACAGAAGACAGCATTGAGTTTTCGAAGCATTAAATTCTACTCGATTTCTTAATCCCCATTGTACAATGCTGTCTAAGTCAGAATTTAATGTACTTATCATATTTAGCCGTTTTAGATCCACGTCCGAAGAGCAGGGATGTGAATCTGGAAACGAATATGAAAAGCTAAGGGTACTACCGTCAGCGAAACAATTTAATGGATTAGTAGTTGCAGACAGGAGATAATTAATGAAAATGAGAAAGAGGGTCGGAGACAAAACGCGAACCGTGTGGCACACCAGCAAAACGATGTAAGGATTTGTTCCACTCTTCGAGAACGAAAGAAGATTTGTCCCATAGAATCATTTACGCACTCAAGAACTGGGGGAGTCACGACACTATTAGACAGCGTAGAATTGGCGGCGAACTGCCTAACGAATAAGTTAACCATCTCGAGAGAGCTAACGAAGGGAGTGTCATTGACAACGAGTGTTGGGACCGAGGAAGATGTTATGTTCCTTATGTTTTTTTTACAAATGACCAAAAATATTTACTACCTGTGGGACATTGTAGTATGTTTTGCCTTAATTTTTGGTCATGCAAAAAGTTGGTCCTTCGAATATGGGCTTTGCAGGCCTTCCTGGCTTGTTTGAACTTTTTCCAGTTTTCCTCAGTTTTCCGTTGTTTTAGAGCTAACCTAAAACAACGGAAGCTAACCTCTTTGATCCTAATAACCTCTTTACAGCATGCATCGAACTATGATTTCTCTTTGGGTCTGATGCTCTTAACCCTATTTGGGATAAAAGTTCTCATTCCCAAAATAATCATATTAGTAATCATATCCGCAGTGGAGTCTACGTCACTACCGAGGAAGCATAGTGACCAGTTAAAGATCCTAAAAAAATTATTGAGGCCGTACCAGTTGGCTTTCTCGCATTGCCAAACGGTTCTCACAGGAGCTTTTTCTCTAACTGGATTTTTTCGGCACGAAAAATTTACGGAAATGATGCTATGGTCTGATGTGCCTAGAGGTGGTAATACACTGATTGTGTATTTATCGGGGTCAGAGGTTAGAAACAAGTCAAGAGTGTTTTCGGCTCGGCCATTAACATCCGATATTCGGGTAGGCTCGTTGACAAGCTGAGTAAGGTGATTAAACTCAGCGAAGATCTCAACACACATACCTTCGGGTGTTGTCTGGCCTGAATGTTGAAGCCAAGAACAATTGTGTACATTGAAATCGCCCGTAATAACGATTTCAGTGTGAGGATGCAAGGAAACAATTTTTTGGATGGAGTCAGACAGAGCGTCAAATTCACGGGCTTCGATAGAGAAAACAATAATGTATGATGTGCCTGTTTACCGAGAGCTTGAACCATAAGAAGTTGAACAAGGGGTTAGTACTAGGACCATATTGTGGTTGAAACTGGTAAGCAACATCATTTCTAACGTAGACGGCGTGACCATGATGGGGGAGGAATAATGACATTAAGTTATACCCATGAATCTGAAATTTAGCAGGATCAGTATTTTCATCTGCTTGGGTTTCACAAAGTGCCAAAACAGCTGGCCTGTTTATAACAGAATGGGCGTACAAAGTAAGGAAATTTGCTCTAAGCCCACGAATATTACAATAGTCAACTCTGAAATTTACAATCATTGTGATAAAAAAGAAATAAAAAAGACTGAGACAGACGAAATCTGAGAGAAAAACTGAATATGATTATAAAATTCTTTTCAATACGCAACAGTACTAGTGTTATGCCTGAGCAGTGAAGTGAATTGATCCGAACCCTAAAAATTAAACAGTATTTCCCTGTGCATCTTTCGTTATTTGCTTAGCAAGTACATCAATTGAGAGAGCTTAGACAGGCTCAATACAATTCCGCTAAGCCAAACAACTGCAGGTGGGGGAGGAAAAGGAAGGAATACTCACTGCGCTCTGTGGGTGCGTTCTTGTTTTTTTGGTATTTTTTGTTGTTATGTTTATTGCGGCACTGAATATATTTTTTTTTGTTGTTTTTTTTTTGCTTGCTGCGATTTTTTTTTTGAAGCAGGTATTATTCTTTCTATTTGGTAGGTATGTATTTAGTTTTTTTTTGATGGGGACACGGAACTATGAAAAACAAGAACTAACGAGACAGACATTGGGGGACGAGGGGGCGACAAAAACGCACAAACAGAACAGCACACACGAGGTGAACTGCCCGTTCCCCCTGCAGACGACAACTGTCACTTTGACTTAAAAAGGGGATTCCCCCGTATTGCTAGGGATAATTTGAAAATGATAGATGCTAATTCGGAGTTCCCACTTCATACAAGCAAGAAATATGAGGGGGGCCCATTATACCTCGGGGCCCGATATGCCCCGCTTACCCCTACATTTTTTTTGCTATTTTTTGTTACTGTTTTTTGTTGCGGCATTAAATTTTATTTGTGAGATGATTTGCTATTTTTTTTTTGTGCGATGATTGTGTTTTTGTATGTTTTAATTTTCTATTTTTTTTCTTGTTTTTAAGGGATTAACTAAGATGGGGACACTAAACGACAAGACAACGAGACAGACGTTGGGGGACGACAAAACGCACAACAGAGTAGCACTCGCGAGGGTGACCCTTTCTTTTCAACCCACTAGCGACAACTGTGGAAAATCATCATTAGAATAATTGTATACTTCATTTCAGATCTAAACATTTTTAGATTCGAGAATTTCATCGCCAGAATCAGCGCGAAATCTTTGTCCGTAGAAATAATTTGACAGCATTAATGTTTTCTCAACGCAAAAGAAGCAAAAAGTACGAAGATCCAGCAATTTCTTGAATTCCATCACAGACATGACTGAACTAAATTATACTTGCCAATATTTAATCAAAATTGAATATTGAAGCTCGTGGCATAATGGTTGGTGCGTAAAACTGTTATGCCGGAGGTCTGGGTTCGATTCCCAGCATCGGCCATCTTCTGTCAAAGAGTATCACTTGTCAAGAATGAAGTGCTTCTCATCCAAGCCTTTCAGATTCGGTATAATATTAAAATTGCAATTGAGAGCTATTATAACAATGCTCAAACATCAACAGCGACTTCTGGCTTCTTGTGCAGTAAAGGATTAAAACTTCTAACTAGGTATAAAGATACAAATCAAAGTTATTTCTGTTGAATATATTTTTTTCACTTTTAAATTATTTAATTCTAAATTTTAATAAAAATTTAACAGGTAAGTTATTTTCCCTACCAATTTACAAGAAAAAAACAGCAACAACCAGCGATAAAATTTCAAAAACCCCAACACCCTGCATATATACATAAATATACAGAAGATGTAAATTTTATTTCATTGCCATTATGCAAATACATAGTTTCCATTAGCCAATTCAGGTTTTGCTCAAAACTCTATCTACCACATTCAAATAGCTAATAATGAAAAGACCTATACATTCTGGCAAAAGTACAATCCTCTAAAAAAAAAACCTCTAATCAGAACTCGAGGGAAATGCAGCAAAACAAACGCTGCCGCTAGTCTCACAAAAAAACCATAGAACTATGTTATACAAATAATTCAACCCAAATTTGGCATGTCTGTAGCTCCAGGGAAACACATCATACATATGCTCATACTCGTACACAAGCCTCAACTTCAAAACAAAAAATAAAATTAAAAAAGCAAACACATTGCAATTTTGAATCTGCAATCAACCTGAAACTGAAACACTCCCTCAGTGTTTTTTTTTTGTTCGGTTTGGAGTTTCATTTTTTTTTTTCTAAAAGTTTTATATTTATTTTTGGTGGATTAACCCGATTGAGTAGGGTTAAAAGAGCACAGCAAAACACAAAAATTAACGGATACTCTATTTTGCTCTATTTTTTTTCCTCATTTAATTTTTGCATACAAAAAAAGGCTTCGAGCGGAGTCATGCATTTGAAAAGCATCCGCTTCGCCATCATTATCATCATCAGTACCACTTGCCGAAGTGGTGTATTATACCTATATACCTATACCATACCCTATTTTTTCACCATATTACCATCGTCATCATAATCTTCAGCGTCATTTAGTCATGACGAGGGGTTTAATTTCAGCTTGCGCGCGACTTACAATTTTACAAATTAACAATTAAACAAGGATTTGTTCCCACTACACCCGAGGGTAAGAACAGGAATAGGGATTTTATGCTTGAATATAACTACCCGGTGTCATAAGCACAACTGATTGCCACTTCAGGGAAAATTTTAATTTAGTCAGCAGAACTCTGGATCTGGACTATGTAGAGCGGCCTGCAGACTTAGGTTGTAATTATTACTGTTATTAACGTTTCTGGGCCTATGGTTCTATTCATCCTTCTTTGCCCTCAATAGTGGGATTACATGTTACTCTGGAAAGACTTTCGGTGGGCGTCCAGAATAAATGATAATCCAGGAACGAACTACATCGTATACAGGGTGTGCCAGTACTAATCATGGTCCAAACTGAATATGGTGTTAGGGCAGGAAATTTGAAAAAAGCGTCTACTCTGAAAATATATGTACTCGTATTTTGGTCACCACGTAACTCTGATTGGTTTTTCATTTTTGAAATTTTCTTAAGACCACTTGTCATTTGCAAAATTCAGAAATTTTTATTTAATGTTGACTATCTACGTTTTAATAAAATGTTTGTTTTGAAAAAAAGTGAGAGTAGAATTGCATGTCTTCCATTTATTTGATTTGATATTTTTTTACAAAAGTATTTTGCAGGAGTAAATTTTGAAAAAAAAAACATTTTTTTAGTAACTTTTAGAAAAATCATTTTTTTTTAATTTAATACTTCGAGAAATACTTGGTAAATTTTTTTGATATTGAGCAAGTTTTTTTTTAATAGTGTCTTAAGTATTCAGAAAAAAATATTTTTGAATTTTTAAAAATAAATTCATAAATTCTTAATTAATTTTTTTTTTATTTTGTATTTGTATTAATTGCCTTAATTTGTTTGGTAGTTTTTTTTTAATTCAAGGGTAAGTAATATTTTGTATTAAAAAAAGAAAAAAACAAATTAGTTTTTCCAAAAACTGAGGAAAACGCTTTTATTTTTTATTTTTAATCGAACAATGGCATCCTGGTTCTTTTTAGTTTTTCAATTTTTGCCTGAAAAGTAGAATTTTCTCACTACTTTCTGAAACATACCATACTAGAAACCAATATTTGAATAAAATAATAGTTTATTGGCCCATACATTTTTTTTCGTTCCAAATTCTTACAACCAATTTAAGCGTTTCTACTGTTAAATTGATTGCAGTTTGCCGGTAACTAGGGGAAGGACAGGGTCATACGTAGTGGGTGGTATTGTTTTCGAAGTTCAAACAATTTTATCAACTTTTGAATCTTTAATGATAAATGATAAATTTTTTTTATATAGTAAATAAAACGTATTAACTCTCTTTGGGAGGCCTTGGATCAAAGGAAGGAGTGCTTGACTGTTAACCTTGGATGTGTGGGTTCGATCCCCAGCCTAGGCGACATTCGACTGTGCCAACACAAATGTATCTTATTCCTTCTAACATTGCCTTATTTATAAGACCTTCAATTTCATTAACTTTGTCAGCATTGACGACGATGGGCTAACTTGTTGAAAAGAAAACTTTTTCCAAAAGTTATACAAACGTAAACAAACGATGTTCCTCAAAAATTAAAAAAAAAAAAGTTAGTTACACCTCACAAAGGACATTACATAATTTTTGTAGTCAATTTTGTTGTATCATCAATGGGGAATTGGATAGGGAGAAAGTTCACACGAATCACAACCGCAACTCACGTTTAATAAAACTGTATGTCTGCATCCAGTTAACAATGAAACCAATAACTTCAACGCGCTCTATGTCCGAACAATTTACCATAACCTCTTGACCTTCTTCATCTTCCTTAATTTCAGGATATCCGCACTTACGCTTTTCGAAAAAGTTTTTCACTCTCGGCGCATCAGTTAAAATGATGGCTCCTTCTTCATCAACACTTCGTCCGTAGATATCTACATCCGGTGCTTGTGGTATAAGAAAATCTTCATCATATCCACCAGGATCAGGATCACTTTTTGTTGTTGTCTCTGGAATGAGGGTTAACATTTTTTGAATGGCCGCGCTCAAATGCCAAAATAGCAATGTACAGCAACGGCGCGGCGGCATTGTCGCGTCGGGCAGTTGATTTTGGAAAGTTTCAAAAAAACAAACCAAACTTGCAAGTAGGTATGCGAAAAAAAAACTGACAAGGACATGGAGTATGTTAATGTATTCACAAAGAAAAAAAAAATGGGGAAAACAACCCAAGCGAGACACATCATTAAAAAGATCTCCTGTGGAGCAATGACTTTATTATGTCCTCCCATCAGGATGATGTACGAAGGCATCAAATGCATCGACAAAAGTAGCAGAGAGAAGGCCGGGATAGTGTTATATGTATATTTTAAAAGTTAGAAGGATGCGATGTTTGATGATATGAATACCCAAGTCAGATGGATGTAAAAGAAGGGGGATGATGCTCTCTGTTGGGGCGCCACCATTTTAGTAAGCAACATTTTTTGATATGCAAATAAGGAGGCGTAGTAGGTATCCTTGTATAGTATGCTTGTTCCACACCAGCATCAGCGGGTGGTGATAATATTCATCCCAGGCAAACAAAACACCCGCTGGCTGACTGTTCAAGGAGACATTATTCAAATTGAATTCTTTTGGCATGTTAAGATGATCGTAATGTAGATGGCAGTAGTAAGTAGGTATAGTGATGATAATGGTGTTTTGAGAAGTGGGTGTTCATCATGGAAGGTCATGAACTATTGCAGTGAACTGAATGATAAGAGGTTTTCTCAAGGGTGTGACAGGCGAGGCAACGGACGCGGACGAGGGGAAAAATATACAAACTCATCCAACACACCCATCACTCTAGAACATGCAAATTTTTTTTTTTTTTTTTTTATTATTAGACAAGGTTATTGACTTATATGGGAAGCTCATGTATAGGAGGGGGGGGGGGTTGTGGGGCTTACTATTAACTTACTTCGAAGAATTATTCGTATAACATCAAAAGCTAGATAGTAGGTTAAGGTATTTTTATGGAAATATGCATTAATAAATGGGAGCCGTATCAGAAATGTTGTAATTAATGAGAAAAGCTGACAATAATGGATTGTAGTTTTCTGAATTGCAAAAATGATACTCGACTTGAGAGCTTGAGACGTTGGTGAAGAAGATGTAGCAGACAGATTGAAAGAAAACTTGGAATCGAATTCATTAGTTTCATTAGACCTTGATAAAAAGAAACACACAAGTTTTTTTTTCAGATCTTATTACATACACACACGGTTTGAGAATATAGTTTTGAAGAAAAAAAATTGACGAAGAAAAATTTCATCTGTAGTTATCAAAAAATTTCTTTGAGATTTTCTAACTTCTTACATTAAATATTATGTTTTTTTTTACTAGTGGAAGGATTAATTACTTGTTTGCTTTTTATTTTTCAATAACTCCTCCTTACCCTTTATACCATCTTTATTAATAATAAATGCAAATTACCCTGTAAAGTATACATAACAATAAACATGCGTGCAACTTTTTGGCTCATATATTCTATCCTATTTATTTCGAGGCTACCCGTTCGGTGGAGTCAATTGGCATTCGCGATCAGTCGATGCGGTGTTTCGAAATCAGTCTTCAGGGCATTCGAAACAGAAAACAGTATAATGGCCCGGAACCACCATCGGATAATTGATGCCCTAGAATTACATACAGCTGCACTTCGGGCATCCCAAAAAAAGATCCGAGATCCTATGTTTGCTACCGATGGGGTAAATGATCACGCAGTCCGTCAACAACTAGGGGACCACCACAAGGATTGAGAACATCATGTAGCACGGAATCCACCTCCATGGAAAACCAAAGGTGTGCTGTGAAAAATGTTTTCATATTCAGTGAATGGTCACTAAGAAGCCATTATGCTTGGCTATCCTATAGAGATTGGGCAAGGATTGAAGAAAAGAAACAGCTCGCATTGCAGATTTTACCGCAAGCACTGATGAACAACAAAGTGGTTAGACTTGACGGTATTCCCGCAGAGCTCTTACGAGCACCGCCAACAACTTTGAGCAAGCCACTGCACTCACTCATTGAAAGAGGTCGGGAAATAGAGAAGTTTTCTGAAGAGCGAAAAGTAAGAATGGTTTTCATGCTTCTAAAGAAGCGAATAGAGAGAAAAAAAACACATCTCGAGGACACACTAGACACCGAACAAGCAGGATTCCGCACTGATCTTCCTTTATGGATCACATAACCACCTAACGGATCACTACTTCGAAAAGGCGTTCGAGAGTGTCAATAGGGAAGTTATCTGTTTTGCTTTGCCGGGAGGAGGGTACATAATGATGGATTCAAATTCAAACGTTCTGCATAAAGGAAGGTTGTCAGAGGAGTTTGAAATCCAAAGTAGGGTTAGGCAGGGTAGTATACTGACACCAATAACGTGCCTGTTGTTGATCAGTTATGTCTTGCAGTCAGCTAAGTCGAATACAAATGGAAGAATTCAGTGGACTCTGCAAGTATTGGAAGTATTCTCTTTTGGTAGCCAAATCTGAAAAGCGCTCGTATTGCTGTACAAAAGATTCTATTTCCAAGCTTTAATATCAGCTACTAGCGACTGATCTACTTCAATGTTAAATTTGTACTTTATGGACGCAGCACTTAGAAAATCATAGCCGCTGTCATTTTAAAACTGCAAACGATTGTAAACAAATGTCTGCGCAACATCTTATCTTTAATGAAAAACATCATGCGCGAACAGGTCAGGAACTCATTGACTCTATTATACGAAAACGTTAGTGGCAATGGATTTGCAACGGGCTTCAAAATTGTAATAGACCTAGAAACCCTTGGCGAAAAACGGTCGTGGAGGAATCAGCATAACTGGAGACGAATTGGAGAGAGGTGAAATGCAGTAGCAAAGTCCTTATTTCCCGCAAGGGCCTTGTGTTGTCTTAACTTTTGAAAATAAAAATGGCGTTTAGCATTTTAATAGATGCTTGAGTGAAGATACAATCAAATAATTAGCTGTTTTTTAACACTGAAATATTATTTATTCTTTATGAAACATTTTTCATAAAATTGCTATTTTTGTATTCTTCTATTTATGTGGCTGTAGAAGCAGAGAAATAAATTTCAAAATATCAAAAAAAAATTACTTTCTTGATATATGAGTGTTCATGAAAACAATGATTAGTAGATAATATTCAAAACACAAATTTTGTTGGTTTAAGGAATACACACAACACTGGGAGAAAAGTTTTAATTATTTCAAGTCGTATTTATGTAAGGACTTAACTTTTTTTTTTCTAAAAATAGAGTTGCAGTAAAAATAAGGCTGCACAACATTTTAACTGAAAACAATAACTTACCTTCCAAACTATTGTCATTTCTCGACAACAACGGTGGCATCAGCGTACTAGTAGGCATCATGTCACCCGTAAAATCAAATGGAAATGCCGGATTTGGTATTGCTCCCTGCAGTTTTGGTGCCGGTGGTATTGCTTCAGATTCCTTATAGAATTGGTCCTCATCGTACAGTTCATCCTGGTCCAAATCGAGTTCTGTCTGTTGTGGCTCATCAGATTCCGGTGCTGTTTCGTATCTGTCCTTGAGGACTTTTCGCGGTACTGCAATAGAAAAACATGTTAATTTGCAATTCTAGAACGAGAACGAGAACGAAACCATGTTCGTTTCTCTGGACGCTGCGTGTCAGATGTAAAACTTACTGCAGGTGTATACAACTTTCAAATACATTTTGGCCTCGCCTTTACACGGTCGACCGAATGTTCCGGCATCGGCAGTGATTGAACATCGTCTCCGGCCGTGGCATATTCCCATCACTGTCTCCGTCGCGTACGAAACCAGACAAGCTGGAGGAAATTTAAAAAAAAAAAAAAAAAAAAACAAGATTCAAAAGAAGACATGAAAATGAAAATTCAAGCAGCATTACTGCTGCACGGCCGTTAATTGCCAACAAAACTTACTCTGTTTGCTGCTGGGGTCCTCGACGGGGTGATCAGATCCATTGCTGCACTGAACACTTTCCCGTTCTGTGCGTCCGAAGCTCGCACTATATATCGCTATCCGGGAATAAGGATTACACACCAATGGCATGTTGTCATTCTCGCATGCCATTTTGCTGCGGAACTCATCTGAAAAGAGGATACGGAAGCAGTCAGTTTTTCTGAAGAGAAATCTTTTTTTTCTTTTTTTTTTTTGTAGATAAAGTTTGTGTGCGCGGAGATAGAGTGGGCGGTATCCTCTTTTTAAATTATTTACAACTGCCAATACGCTGGACGTCGTCGACGAGATAATTCGATTTCAATGGCAGTAGTGCAGTTCTGCCAATAAACCGATTTGCGGAGGGAAATTGCACGTTTGCTGAGGACATTATATCCTTGGCTTACACAATAGGGCCCAACAGTTCATCCAAACCAATTTGATCCCCGATTGAGAGTGCATGATG
Organism: Syrphus vitripennis; assembly: GCA_958431115.1. Lineage (NCBI taxonomy): Eukaryota > Metazoa > Arthropoda > Insecta > Diptera > Syrphidae > Syrphus > Syrphus vitripennis. Next base: position 58,067,373 of record OY288108.1, on the reverse strand, counting down.
GTGAATATGCAGAACCGAAGTAAAGTCGTGTCGCCATCGCGTGGTCCTCGTCGACATCGTCGTCGTCGTCGTAGTCGTCTCAGACCCAACAACGTTTTTACAATGGATCATAAAAGTTTATTGAGTTTCGCATTCAAATGGCGCGACAAGGTCCTTCCGTTGGGAGGCTATGACGACGACAACGACGACGAAGAGTTGGTGGCAGGATACGCAGAATATACCAGACAGGAGTGCAGTACCAGCTACCTACATGGATATACATGGTTATGCATATTGCTCGATTCAATGAGTAGGTGGGCCACAAAAAAGTTGGCTATTTTAAAGTGCATGCATGCATGCATATGTACATATATGTATATATTTTGAGGAAATTGGCAATTTGGAGAGTCTCGCAATAATTTTTCGCATTAACAACATAATCGGTGGGAGTGCTGTGGCAGAAAGATACAATTTAAAATGTTCTTGGATAAAAAGCAAGCGTTTCCATTTATGTATCCGAACGTTCAAGCCCAAGTTTAGTCAGCTCAATAATAGCAAAGACGTGGCATGGTTTGAGTAGTTTCTCCTTTGGTTTTTTTTTTCGTGTTGCCCATTGCAATATTAATAAGGAAATTGACTATAATGGGACAGACACATGCATGTACAAGCTATAAAACGAGTCTCGGTCGGTACTTGATACGATAATACGATGATGTGGGTGATGGCAGCAAATTGAATCAGAAAGTTTAAATTTCGTAGGTAGATACAATATAGATAACTACTGCTAGGGTTCCTACTTAAGTCTAGAACGAAATACGAACAAGTTTCAAATCTTACAAAACTTTTTTTTAAATTAAAGAAAGTTTTTTTCTCTCTTGCGCAGCCAGACTATTTAAATTCCTATGGATTGACTCATCATTTCTCAAAACGATGACACATATAATATATTTAGTCCGTTCTTTATTTTTGGATCAAAAGTGGAAAAACATTTTCAAAATTTATAAAACATGTTAATATACAAAATTTTAGACTTGGTATACGCAAAGTAGCAGATTTTAAAACATTCGTGTTTTTGTAGGGTACCTGAAATACACTGATTCAACTTTGAAAAAATTGTCTGCAGTATTACTTTTATCAAAAAATGGCAGATGTGGGAATATATACACACTTTTTTCATGAATATTTTTCCCTCATTACTTTCGGTTCTAAGGCTTTAATATATTTTGGCTTTGTGTTGAATGTATTTTCTATCATGGCCCGCAGAGAACCCTGTTTCGCAACAAGCAATCGTAATTTTTTTTTGCCGATTTTTCTGGAAATTTTTTTCAAACTAGTGTTTTTCCCGCGGTTCGAAATATAGATTCCGCTTGGTAGTTTTCTGACAAATTTGTTCTTTATCGGAATTTTTTTGTTGACAATTTTTTTTTTTAAATCCATTTTTTGACGATTTTTTCAACTAGTTTTATACTTGCTAGTTTTATACCTCTTAGTTCCGGAATTTGCTTAAAATTCTTGGACTGACAAATTTTTTGACAATTTCCCTGAAGAGTTTTTAAAGCCTTTTTTGGCAACATTTATTTTCGGCATTTTATAAAAAATTTATTTTTAGAAAAGATTTCTTGTAGACAAAAGTTTTTCTTTTGTTTTAATTTTTGATATTTAGTAGGTACATTGAATTATTTAAGGTAGTGAAATACTTTTATGTATATCTGAAAATTTCTTCTTTTTTTAAATTTTAAGTATTTAATCTTCAAAAGAAAAATAAAAAAAAAATATCCACCCGTTTTCAAAATATTGAGTTTTCAAAAAAGAATTTTTCAAAGATATACAGTATTAAAATTATGTATAAGAGATTTGATCTCAAAACCGTTGAAATAAAAATTTTTTTTTGAAAAATATTTGTTTACTGTTTTTGAGATGGATAATTTTTGTCTGAAAGGCTTATCATACGTAGGGGAACCTGGGCACACATGATCCTCTGGGACACTTGATCCCTATATGTATTATATCCATGAACTTAGTTCTTTTCTTAAACTTTAAAATGGCAAAAATCTAGTTTCCTTCGGTTTTAAACTTTAAACGTGATTTTTCTTGTTGCGAACAAGAAGTTTGTAGTTTAGGGTTGGCCGTGGCGCGATGGTATGCGTGGTCGCCTCTCAACGTCACAAGTCCCAGGTTCGATCCCTGCCGTAGTTCTACATATGTCATGTTCTTATTCCATTATCATTGATCATTGTTTGGCCACTGGTTTACTCATTACATGTTGTTCAGGCATAACACTAACAACATGTGATTGAGTACTTACTATTGTGCCCAACAAATATGACAATGAACAAAATAATGCGAATTATAAAGGGACTATTAAGACACGGCATTTCTCCGCTTTAGCCCAGCCGCCAACCCTGGAGATAAATTCTGAGACAACCACCACCTTCAGTCTCAGTACCTCGCACCACATACCTATCCATACACCTTTCCCTTCCCATCCCTATCCTTCACGCCCGCGCTGTGTTGAACAACATATAAAGGGTGCACCATCCCCTTGAGCGCCCGCAAATTAAAAAAATTAAAAATAAAAAAAAAGTAGACGTTGTGTTTTCACATCAAAAATTGTTTTATTAGATACATTTATTGAATTTGTGAGTGAAAGCCACAAACTACAACCTTTTTACGGTTCATACATCGGAACCTATTCATTTTGGATTTATTTAAATAAAATATTGCATTTTTTTCATAAAAATTAAAAACATTTAAAAAAAGTAGCAAACGGGAGATCTGATCCCAATGAATCAGGGAACAGTTGGTCCCGGATCAAGTCTCACAGAATACCAGAAGTTTTATTTCATCATACGAGTATTTTATTCTTTACAAAAAAGACAATGCCTAGAGTATACAAGCTAAAGGAGGGTGTGAAAATACGAGACCCGATCCCGATAGATAGATGATTACCTTTCATCGTATGTGTCTGATGGACGGCTGAGACAAAAGTAGAAAAATCTTAGAAGATCAAGAGGTTGCTCCGTAGGGTCAAAACTTCTTGCAAGCTCAGGTTAATTGCGATTCAAATCCCGAGGAAACAGACATAGCTTTGCCTTCACCTATCCAGCAATTAGTATTGCAAAACGGCATGAATTATTCATCCCCACAGCCGTCACCAGCACCACAGTCTTCAACATCTATAGCGTGTCTTTAAACTAGTGGTTCACCTACTGTTATTTTTTGGAGCTAAAAAATAATTTCAATTTCTTCTTGTACTAGGTCGAGATAAAGCCAGACAGACATACCAGCCAGACCTACAGACAGACATACAGACAACATTGCAACTTTTTTGGCATTCTCTATACCATCGCAATGAAAGCGGTTCTTTTTAAGAATCCAAACCCGCCGCTAGTCGTAAGTAAAAAACGTACATATATACGAGTTATTTCCAAACCAATTTCAAACCGATGTGAAACATCCAGTGACGACGAAGAAACAATTGCGGGTATGGTACGTTTCGTCTTCTGTCTCTCGTTTTTTAATTGTTTCGTTTTAATCGTTTCGCATTTTGTTGTTTCGCACATTGTATATAGATTTACATAGTACTATTATGAAGAGGAACGAACGACGCGACCTCTGGGCAACCGACCCAGCAACGTAGTCCTACCTTTAGTGGAGATTAGTGTAGAGTAATTAATAGGGGAAGTACAAAGAAAAAGAATAATAAATATGAATGTCTAGAGAATAACAGAGGATAGAGAAAGCTGTATAAAATTGGAATACAATTTGGTGGGAGTTCGAGGGAGTTAGAAAAAAAGACTTATTGATTTTTTCTTCATTGTCTTTCTTGCAAAGGGGAATTATTTGAATTTTTTTTGCTAGATAGGTAGGGAATGAGCAATGAAAATTCGTGAAGAAAAAACGATTTTGTTTTGAAATTTTTTAAGCAAAAGGCCCGTATGCACTTCGTCACTTTGCACATAGAAAAATATTTTTAAGATTATTTTAATTTTATTTTTTCTTGAAAATTGAAGTAGGTAATTATGAAAGGAATTTCTTAATATTTTATCAATTGTTTTTTAATTTTACGTAGTTGTTTATACTTACGTGATATTTTAAAATAAAAAAATATTGCTATGGAAAATTGAAGTAAATTTTTTTTTACTTTAGAACTTTAAAAATTCACGACAAAGTCTTAATTTACTTAAGAAACATGAAAATCACCGTGAAAATTTAAAATTATTAATTTCTTTTGAAAATTCACGCTGTATCTAAAATTTGTTTAGGATTTGAAAATCCAAGAATTCTTAAAATACCAGTAAAATATAAAAACAGTGAGCAATAAAATGACGTGTTTTTGGAAAATTGACGTGAAATTTATAAAATGTTCTAATTCTTTGGAAATACACCTAGAATAGTAAAATTAAGTAAGTTTTTTAAAAACTACGTGCTTTTTAAAGTTCCGTGTTTTTTTTTGAAAATTCACTTGAAATTTATAAAATAATGTAATTTCTTGAGAATTAACCTGGAATATTAAAACTACGTGTTTTTTTTAAAGTTCGGTGTTTTTTTTTAAACTCACGTGAAATTTCTCGAAAATTCACAAGAAATTTTAAATTTCTTTGAGAACTACGAAAAATCCACAGGAAAATTAAAAGAAAAAGGTTTAAACTATGAACTATGAAATTTTTTAAATAATTAAAACTTTTGAAATTTCACGTGAAATTTTTGGAATTAAATATGTAGGTACTTAATTTACTAAAAAACTTTTTAAAATTTAAAATTTCATTGAGAACTATCCACGTGAAATTTTTAACTTCATTTGAGTTACAAAAATGCACGTGAAAATTATTTAAACTTGAAAATTCAGGTTAAATTTTTCGATTTGTTAAAAATACTAAAATTCACGTGGTATCTCAAATTTACTTAAAAATTTTGAAAATTGACATGATACATATTTTAAATTTACTGAAAAATGAATACACAAATACGTTTATTTCAAAAAATATGTAGGTATTTGATTTTGTTCAAGTAAAAAAAACTTTTTTTAATTTTACTGACTGAAATTCGCACGGAAAACTTTTTTTAAGCAGTAAAATTAAAAACAAAAAACGGTTGCATAAACTATTTTTAGTGATTTTAGGTACATCAATTTTATCCTCCTTTTAATTTTCAAATGGTCATTTCTTCAGATTTGAGAAATTAAAAGGATATCATGTACCTATAAAAAAGAAATAAAAAAAGATATCATAAAAATATGACTGTAAGGAAATGACAAAAATCAAATACGTATTCAATTCAATTCTATCTATCGCTTGCAAGAAAAAAAAAATGTTTCTGTAAAACATGAAATTTGGCAAGGTACATAGTTCACAAAAACCAAATACGTATAGTAAATTCTACCACAAGCAAGAAAAAAAAACTTTAAATGTATCTGTAAGACATGAAAATTTGCAACATAGCTCTCATAATATCTCAAATCTCACAAAATCAAATAAAATACACGAAATTATTTGAAAATTGAAAATAATGTAGCTATATCTATACTTCTACATATATGAAAACTGCAAAAAAACCGTATAATAAATCCACAGCCCAATAAATTCTTTTCATTTTCCCCTTGTTGCCTTGACAACAACATCTGGCTCACCTATCTCTCTTACTCTCTCTATTTGTTGTCAGCAACTGTCAATGAAAATAATAAATCCTCTCACTTTGACTACCTATTCTATACTCTTGCTGCCTATCATCATTCCGAACTCTCCAATCCTATATTTCGCTACTTCCACGCCACCAAGTGAGGCGACCCAAATAGAAAAAATCGTGTTCCATAATAGTACTATGTAAATTCATATACAAGGTACAAGGTTTCGCATTTCACTGTTTCTCTTTTCATTTATTCGGTTTTTTTTTGTTCCGACATTTTTTGTTTTATTTTTTTAGTATTTTGTTTTAATTTCATTTCGGTTTTTATTGTTTTCTTTTTCGATCATTTCGCTTTGGAATTAGTTCGTCTTATGTTTGTTTCGCCTTTAATTGTTTTCGTTTATTTCGATTTCAATCATTTCGCCACTGTTTGTTTATTTTTGTTTTCATTTTTGTGCAACAAACAGTGCCGAAATGATTGAAATCAAACTAAACAAAACATATTTATTTTTACAACTATCAAAAATATGCCTTGTGCATGTGCATTCCCATAATTTTATTAAAATTGATCCAAACCAAATAATTTTGAATTGACATAGCTTTTGATACCCAGGTAGTAGTTTAACAAAGAAAAACTTTAAAACTTTGTGTTTTTTATAAGGTTGTTGCAAAGATATTTTAGATGGAAGGTTTGCTCTAACTTGGTGACTACACCTCGCGACATTATCTTGAATTATTTTACTACTTTTACTAGCGCTTATTTTAGCACAATCTTTAATTTTTGATAACACATCTGCTACGGAAAATGGAATAAGATTCCATAGTTTAAGATTTAATTGGTAGTATTCTTTCTAAGCGAACCGTACGTGACGACTGCCAATCAATCAATTATAAACTAACTAACCGATAACAAAAAAATCGAATTCCAAAAAAATACATTTGCATAGAGACAAATTGCGAAACAACCGTTGACGAAATAACCCAGGCTTAAGTAATACATAAAAGCTGTAATGGAAAAGCGAAACAAATACAAAACAAAAGAAGAAATTCGAAATAATATTGAAACGAAATGAATTCGAAACAAAGTACCTACAAAAAAAAGAAACGTTTTAGAAATGAACCTAAATAATTATAACCTTTGTATATGAAAACTATAGTACTATCATGGTGGAAGTCGAATGGGGCGACATCTAATTTACCTATGCAACCCTTACTCTTTTTTTTTTGCGGAGAGCTTATGGAGGTTTTAAATGATATTTATTGATATTTTTTGGATGCAATAATCCAAAAAATAGTCTACTCTTGCCCCTACCACCAATATTCGACGCTTAAAGACTCCCCATCGAATTTTACACCTCACATTTTGCAGCGCCACCACCAGGACCTCTGCAACCCTAAAAAAAACTCGCCATGATAGTACTATAGTTTTCATATACAAAGATTATAACAAAAACGAAACAATAATGATCGAAACAAAAAAACGAAACAATAGGCACCCAACAATTGCAATAACATGTTTTTGTCAATCATGTAGCAATGTCCTGTGATTTTTGTTTCGTCTCCGTCAGCGAATGTTTTGCATTGGCTTGGGATAGACTTTAGGCATGTCCCTTTTATATAAACGTTTAAAACGCGCATTTTTATTTATTAATTTTTAAATTTTTTCTGGAACCCTTTCAAGAAAGCATTTATTGTGCAAAAATCCATATTTTTTTTATGTTTTGAATTCAAATTTCAAACATTTTTTAAAAATCGAAAATTTAATGACTTCACCAAAAAGTGTGGCCAAAAAATACAGCACATGAGTTAGACAACTCAAACTGAAGATTATCATTTTTCGGTTATACGTAAAGCCGAATTAAATTATAACTTTTCACGAGCAGCTAAAAGAAAATTATGTACAACTTCCTTTATGCTCACTTTTGGAGAGAAAAAAAAAACAGATTTCTGCGTCACTAAATTTTAGATCTCATTCAACCAAAAATAAATAAGAATATTACCAAAATAACCGTAAAAAGGACAATACAAAAATAAAATATCAAAAAATAAAGAAAGAAACAAAATATTCAAAGCTAATGTATAGTGCTTGATGTGACTTGTAATTTAGAATATTTTTTTTTTCCGGTTGGGGTAGGATGTTTTGATGTTCATTCATTTCAATTTCGGAATTCCTATATATCCAATCTTTTACTTTTGTCAATCTTATGATATCTTCAAAGGGGGCAATATTTAGTTAGGTATATAAAAAATATATACGAAAAGAAAATTGTTACACAGAAAAACAAAGCAACACATTTGGGAGATGAAAGAAATAAAAGAAAAAAAAATAGGAAAAGAAAGGAAATGACAATCGGTCCATTCAATTGTCTGGAAAATTATTCTTATAGCCTGGGCTCTTGATAACCTTACGTATAATGAAAGTACCTTACCAATGACACTCTATCTATACATCCCGGGTCAGTTGAAATATTTAAATTTTCGCAAAAAAAAAAAATTCGTCTTAAGTTTCACGAATAGGTCACCACACACACGAATATCGAAAACGTCATGCGAACCTACGTGCAAGTCAATTACAGTTTTTGGGATTTTTAAAAGCGAGAATATCAAGTATTTAAGTTTCCTTAAAAAATAGAAAAAGTTTATTTCCAATAGTCTGTCCCATTGATTTTTTTTTCAGAATTGAAACATAAAGTTAAACTCAACCTTAATCAAGAGACCTGGAGTGTACTTTTGTTCATAGGTAAAAGCCAAACAAACATCTTCGTCATCTTTGTACTTATCCTGGGTTTATTTCGTTGTTTTTGCAGAGGAATTTGTAAATACCGTTATTATTCTTTTGTTTGTCTTCCCCCATCCTCCGCCCTCAAAAAAGGGACACAACAATCAAAAGGTTTAACGCTTGAACAGAGAAAGCACAAAAATCTTTCAGTCGATCGGTTGGGGTCGGTCGCGGTCCGTTTTTCAAAAGGAAAATGCCGTTTAAGGAATTGTTGGCTTTTTATTTAACAACAACAAAAAAAAAAAGCGAAAGAATTTTTATTTAGTACTTCATAACACTTAGTTGTTTGTTTTTGTATTTATTTATTTTTTACCCTTAAAGGGACCGGAAAAGACAAAAAAAAAACAAGGAGGATGTATGTAGGTATGTATGTATAGGCAGAACAGAGATGATTTATAAAGTGCGGCAATAGCGTTGTTAAAAAAAGGACCAACAAACAAAAAAAAAAAAAAAACGGTTATTATGAAGTGAAGAGCAGACAAATTGAAAAGATAAATCAGGACGAAGTCTGGAAAGTGAAAAAGTTTCTCATTCGGGACATGTTTTACGTGGACGAAATTTATGATGGCATCATTTTTTTTTTCTTCTTCTTCTTCTTTTTGTTGTTATTACTGTTTTCTTTGTCAAAAAATATTATAATTCAACTAAGGAGGTGATTGTTTATTTAAGTTCTTAATATTATTATTATTTTTTTTTTGTTCGTTACAAAAGAAAGAAACATGACTCGAAATGATAAATAAGACACATTTATATTGGACAGAAAATGGTTGCTTGAAAATCAAGTTAATTTGCAATTTGAAAAAGTTTATTGACCTCTTGTGTTGTCTTAGAATATTATAAAGGACTGCTATTTATTCGTTTCTTTGTTTTTTCAGAAAATTTATTTAAATATACATAGATTAGGATATCGGTTTCTGATCCGATTTGTCGTTGAACTATTTGTTAAAATAACTTAAATTTACTTTTTCAACAGGAACTTGTCTTAGGTTATTTTAACACACCTCGATTTAAGGGTTGAATGATTTTCTTGGACGAACAACTCCCGTGTTGAGCTTTCCCTTAAACTTAAGGGAAGCACTGTTCCATTCAAATAGATGTCCGAAACAGGTCTGTGTGGATCAGAAAAGGGTGACCATAAGTATTCGGTCTTATTCATGCTATTGCGATATCCATTTCCTTCCAGAACATCCCCACATACAACAAGTGCTCGTTGCAAGGATGTAAGATCTTCAGTCATGATAGCTCCATCTTCAGTAAAGAATAACTGGTTCACTTTGGGGTTCTTCACCTTATCCTCAAGCAGAACATCAAAGACTGTAATAAAGAGCAAAGGCCTCAACATACTTCCCTGGTGCAAACCAATTCTAGTTGGGAACTCTTCTCTTATTCCTGCTGAACGTCTTCTCGTACTCATACATAGACTTTCTGAACTCCTCGTTGCCTATGCGCAACCCTCATCAGACCCCGTAATTATCTGTAGAATGCTTTTTCAAAATTAAACAATACAATTTGCAAATTTCTTGAGGCATACCGATATTTTTCTGTTTGGATTGCATCCATGGTTGATTTACCCGAAACGAACACGCATTAGTTATAAGACTTCCGTATTATTTTTCGTAGCTGACCATCCAACACCCGACATCAGCTTGATTGAACCGTAGCTGTCGCTATTTCGTGTATAACACTTCTCTTAGTAGACTGGTAAAAGATAACTTCTATACACTGATTAAGCATCTGGATGAAATGACCCGATATCCCCCATTATTTTCCTGAATTTAGAAGACATATCCACCCTTATTACGAATTTGAACTATCAATTAGGAATTGACGTTTATCAATTAGTTTTATTAAATGGTATTGTGATTGTCAACTGTCAATATTTTTGATCCATTGTTTTTTTTTTGTCTATTATTCTTTCAATCGTAAATTTGCAGTTGATGAGTTTGTGCTAGTTAGAAAAATTGCTAAAAAAATGTGAGTTTCCAATTAAATAAATGATAAAATTCTTATTTCCAAAGGTCTCAAAAAGTAGTGAGTAACAAAAAACAGCAGATTGGTCCAGTTGATGGAAGAGAAAGTGGAACTCGCCAAGGGATTTTGTTCCAAAGCTGCAGCAAATTCCAAGTAGGAAAAAATTGCTGTAGAGCTAAATATCCTAGGGCCTCCGGAACTATTCCTTCAGAATAGTGGCAGAGGGTTTGGACCGATATATAACTATATATCTATATAAATATTTCAAAAATATTTACCAATAAAGCGTTAAGGCTATGGAATCCTTTTCGGTTGTAATATACATATGTAAGTGTCGAATATATTTGCCTGGGCCTATTATCTTAATATGTGTACCATCGAAGCATCCTACTGCATTAGGAATTCGACTTTTCTCAAAAAAATATATTTTTGCTTTCCGTTCATCCTCCTGAGTGTATTCAAACTTTATTCATTTTGGGCACACATGGTTTTCAAGGACTTCTTTTAGGACAAGCGATGCAGTTGATTGTGCAATACCAATATTGAAATCATTTCCTAAACTCAATTGGTAGTTCCCATGTGCACAGAATCTTAGCACTGTTGCTAATTTCAAAATGTTTGGCACAGTTCAATTGCTTTTGCATGGCTTCATTTGTCCTCAATTTCTTGAAAAAGATTAAAAACTGCATCCTTCGACAGCCGGAAGTTTTTAAGAAACTAGAAACCGAGTAGAGCACGTATAGATTAATTAATTTTTATCTGAAAGGGTAAACCATTAGACTTAAATTTTGGTTTTCAATTCCAAAGGATTGGATGCATCTTTTAAACTTCTTCGTATTCTTTCCATTTCCAAGATAGCAGTATCATTGAACTCCTCATGGTCATCAAAAAATAGTTCAGTTGAAGTCATTTTGTATTTTGAAGTTATTTTCTTTTTTGTAAGATATTTATTTTGTCAACAATTTTGATTATTTAAGCCTCTGATAAATGATTGATTTTCTTTTGACGTTCCTCAAAAAAAAAAAAAAAAAAATATCTGTCGGACGCACATTCCCATTCACAATAATAGAAATATTTTGAAGGCATTCGCAATAGCACAATATTTTATCAATTAATTTTCACAATACTGATTTTTAAATGAATTGATAAATTCTATCAACCGTCAATTGGTTGGTAGTTGATAGCAATAAGGGCAATCGTCTGGTCCAATCAATCTTCCCATTTTGGAGTTTTTCACCGCAACACTAACTTCTTCGACTCTATGACGTTAGCGACTTCTTCGTTGTTGGGTGAAACTATTGGAATGTATTGTTTAGTCTCGGAAACTGTTCGTTTAAAAGTCCTGCACGATATTGTTACCATCCCCAATGAATTGACTTTGAGCGTTGTTAATGAACGAATGTCTTGAGCTTTTTCGTTTTCTGTGGGGCTACGCACTCCAATATTTTTTTTAAATATTTTGGCCCTTGTCGAATGTGTCTCATGTCCTTTCGCAGAAAGTGCCAAATACTTTGTTATTATACAAATTAATTTTTCAAGCAAATTTTTAAAAGAAAAAAAGCACACTACCTACATATTTAGGTACAGATGATATTTTATCAAATGTTTTAATTAGAAATCAACCGCTTCCTCGAAGTTAAGAAAGTCGAATAGGAACCACTCAACCCTAATTGTTTAAATGCTTCATATCAAAATCTATGTAAAAAAACAAAAAAAAATTATTACTTTCGATGTTTTAATTCAGAACAATGAGAAAATGCAAATCCAAAATTTATTTAACCAAAACAATGCCTTGTCATCTCATAATATTTTTGTTGGATGATAACTGCATATTTTTAGTTTCAAAAAAGTTTCACTTTGTTTTTCTTCTTCAACTGCCTGCATAAATGCATGCATCATATTATATAAAACTATATGGGCACCATCACAGTAAATTAATTAAAACTTTTTTGCACCCTCAATTAAAAACTATGTCTGGTTCATTTATACATACTTATGTCTACATAAATATTCATCGTAGAAGCGATAAAAACTTTTAACCTAAATTTATGCTCATGGTCATGTGTTTTTTTAAATTTTTTTTTTGGAAGTAAAATAACTGAAACCTTTAGTTTAAACCTCCACCTACTTGTTTCACTCTATTTGTTTTGTATTGCGCATATACCTATACCTACTTTAGTAGTTAGGTACATCATCCTTTTTTGTCTCTTCATCTTCACCCATCCATTTAAACCTAGGAAGACCTGATGTATATTATATCATCTTCCTTATACTCTAAATGCCTTACACCTACTGTGCATAATATTAAGATGCGTTTCTTGTTTTGTATACGAGTATAAGGATTTAAGAGGCCCTTACCCTTTTAAGAGGCCCTTATTTTAATCACACTATAACATTCTCAAAATCTAGGTTGCTGTCTATTTAAACCAACCTCATTTTTTTTGTTCTTATTTTCTCTGCATCAGTTCCAGTATCATCATCGTCATCGCAGGAAAGGCGCTCCATTTCATATGTAAATACGTCACCTTCCATATTCCTTCAACTTGATGATGATTTATAAAGCCAGATGCTCCCTTCATCACAACCATGTGTGTCATATCACACCTCCCAACCAACGTCCCAACGCACGCCCAACCCCCTTTAACTTTTCCATAAATAGGTCAAAGTGCCACTTCAACCGAGAATTCTATCTCTCATTCTATCTCTTTCGTTTTAAGTTTATGTAACCGTTTCTCTCATTTGAATATACATAGATACCAAAAATATGAGCTTAAAGGTTACTTTACGCATCCTTGATCATAGCAGCAGTATATAGCAACAGCAGGTTTGCTACCCCTGCATATCTTAATCTTTATGTAAAATTATTCTCAAAGGATGAAAAAAAAGTTCCTACTTTTCATCATAATAATTTTAGTAAGTGTTTCAAAAGTATCGGAATTATCTCTTACCTTATATTTATATAAGTATGGAAAACAAAATCTATTTATACACCACGCCACGCCGCGCCGCCGCCACGCCGGGATGTGCTGAAGTTTAAAATCCTTTAAATTCATCAAAGCGTCTTCTTGTGTCTCTCACAGGCGAGGCGCATCAACAAACAGGAGTAATGAGGGGTGAATCAAAATTACGTTGAATGTTCCATGCTTTTGATATGCACCACTCAGAGCTGCTGACACTTTTCGGATAGGAATTTTGTGTCTTACTTCCTCGAAAAGTTCCTGGGGTGATATTTATCCAAAACGAGGGTGTAGTACAGATTTGTCTATTTTTTCAATTAGTTATGAAATTACTCTTGGCCTTTTGTGGCATCCTTAATTATTTTTTTTTACAAACGAGCTCTTTTCTTTAGAAAAATACATTCCACCGATACGGACCGTAGTCTGTAATTCTGTATTTTGCTTAGAAAGTGAAAGCGTTCTTTTTGATTTCTTAATTTGACAGATGTCGTAAGAATTATTTCGGGATTCGAAAAAAAAATACTTAGTGAAGTGAATTTGTGTACGGTGAGGGGTATAGAACTTTGCATAATTTAATCTGGAGGTCAAATAGTCGATCACTTTTTCCAGCATTTGCGGCCGTATGTCGGCAATATACGGCAAATGTTGTCCTTATCGGCCGGCGTAGACAAGCGACTTCACCCCCACAGAAAATATCCTAGTTTCGCACGATTTTGAGGTCAGTTCAAGGGTCTGAAACGTGAATGCGGTTTACTAAACGTTTCCTTGAACTTCAATAGATCAATTGTCGCACGAGCTGTGTGACATGTTGCGCAGTCTTATTGAAAATACAGATTCTGCACATCATTGTTGTTTGATTGATGAACTAATCATGGCTCTATAGCGGTCACCATTGACTGTGGCGTTCTGACCACTTGAGGATTATCTTCACCCCAAAATATTGACGTACTCATTGAACAAAAAGTGAGTTTCATAGCTTTACAAAATTCTTCTCTAATGAAAATCGGAATCGGGATAAATTTGCAGCACAAATTGAAAGTGTTGTTCAGGCGTGTCGCGTCAGTCTAATTATTTTGAAATGCCAAACCAAACTCAACTCAAATCACTTAACAGCTGCTTAAATGGCTGCCGTGCGGTTTGGCACCCATTAGTAAAAAAAAGCTTTTGCAAGCACCCTGCTTTATTTATTTGGAGTTGTTAAATCTGAATCTTACACTGAGAGAAAAAGTATATGTTTTCAGTAAAAAAAATTTTATGTAGAAAATATGTACAGAGTTTGGGAGTATGGAATTGCTATATGTGAAGTCAATTTACTGAGTGAAGTTAACGTGTGCTGATTAGATTTTAGTTTATGTGCCAACTAAAAACCATTAAAAAGTATGGAGTAAGTCTATAAAAATTGTATCACGTCTATTGCACACATGAGATATTGACTTATTAAATAGCTATTGACCAGAGTCTGAATCCAAAAATGAGTAAATAAATCATGCTCGTAGCAATTTATGTGTTGAGTACCAGAGCAACGTGTATTCAATATTTATTTCTATTCACCAATTTTCAAAATAAAAATATCGGCACAAAACACTGGAGCTATGCGATGAATATAAACAACGTGTGCTTACTAAACATTTTTAAGGCAGTATTTACTCATCACATTCGACGCCAAATCAGCAGGATTCCTTACTGGATCTTGATTGATCACTTCGAAATCAGTCTGCGATTTAGGAGCAGTATTCAGGAGGTTCGAAACAGAAGAGGTACAGAAATGGACTCGAGCGAAACCAACACCTTATTGTTCTACCTTAAAATTGTGTAAAACTGCAGTTCGCAGATCTCAAGTAAACACTCAATTGCCCAAGTTTACAACCAAACCATCTGCCAAGAACTAGGGAAGCATCTTCACGAGCATCAATCAGTGGGACAGAACCCACATCCATCGAAACCTTTAGTGTACTGTGAAAAATGTTGAACTTGACGGAAGTCCGGCAGAGCTCTTACTAACAGCGCCAACAAAAATCGAGAACTGAGAACTTTCCTGAAGAATGGAAAAAATGAAGATTGTCAAGTTTCTTAAGAAAGAAGATCTAGCGTGCACAGTACCCAATATGTAGAAGGTAATTATCTTCCGGATCGTTCTCAAAATAATGCGTATAAGAAATGAAAGTTTCCGATATTACCTTTAATATTTCTACCGTAATTTGCGTGATTTCTTTTTTAGCCATTGTAATATCAAGAATCTTTCTAAACACTTCGGATACTTCTGGGCGACCTGTAGAAATGATTGAAAATTTTCAATATTCGGAAGTATTGTTTCTATTGAAGTCGGTACTGAACTAGATATTAACTGGGAAAGCAAGGTCAAAGCACTTGGAAAGTCACAAACGCTGTCAGTAGAAAGCTGCTACTGCTCGTAAATAGATCTCTATGCAACATCTTAAGGGTTTTCTGGCCAAACCGTATCTCGAATGATGAACTTGATGCGAGATGGGGACAGGAACAGCTACGTAAGTGGCAGTGTGGAGTGGCCATACGCTTCTAGGGTCACGAGTACATTGCGAGTCAAGCGATGCAATGGAACTTTTTCACTCAGAAAGGCAGACGAGCAGGTTACCATCATAACTGGTGAAGAGTTTGAGAGAGCTAGAATGCATCTTCAGGAACAATACACGATGACACGTAAGAGAAACTAATATCTAGTCTGACGATCTAAGTAAGTAAGAGCCGTTTGTTGATACGAATTTATTTTGAAGCGAACCGTTTTTATTTTAGTTTAGGTGCAGTGTACAGAATATAATTTTAAACACAATTAGCAACCACATGAAGGTTTGAACTACGAAAACTGCTCTAAAAGTCTTTCATAGCTTATGCACTCTTGATACAGACTTAGGCGCATCTGCTAAGCAACAGGATTTGTTTATTGAAGAGAATGTCTTCAAAAAGAAAAAATCATTGGAATTTCCCTAAAATGAGGGTATTCCTAACTAACCTTAACTACCTATCGAGCCCGTATAGCTACATACCTGCATGCAAATGCATCACCATTATATTTTATGACATCACGACTATTTCGACTACAACATCGAGTCGAAGTGTTAAGAATGAGTTATCCTTTGTCGAAAGTGGTAATAATAAGAACATACATATCCCCCATTGTGAAATCTCAACCCCCATTCTCACCTGTTGTCTTTTTTTTTAACAAACAAGCAAGATTGTCTCTCTGTTGCAAAGTTGTACAAAGAATTGGCCCGAAACAAAAGACACTACAAAAAGAGATAGGTAACATGAAAGGCGAAATATAAAAATATAAGAAAAAAAAAGTCCTTAATTACGTCAGCGAGTTGCACACTGCACAGGTTTCAAGGAAAGTTTAAATTTTGTATTTCTTTTGCCTCTCATCAGGACATCTGCAGTGGGACTTTGAAAAGAACACAAAAGAATATGCATCTTCCCTTATAACTTCCATACTAGAAACTTCACCATATATGAAATGATGATGGCTTTCATCTCTGTATTGCTTGGTTTAGAGAAGGGTCAGTGGACGGACAATTTTTGTGTGCTGTCGCTCTGTGCTCATGTTGTACCTTCTTCCACACCCCGCCACACACCTCTCTTTTTCTTGTGAGCCATGCCATATGCGGTGCGGTGCGATGGTGTGTGTCCCAAAGTTCAGTGAGCAAAATAATAATTTTATTGAAACTTGACGGATTTTAGTTCTGTCCGAGAGAAGCCATGTCAATGTCCTGGCTCCTGGGATAATTTTTTTTTATATGGGTCCAAGACCATGTACGTATGTACCTACATATGTGTGAAGGTACTTCTAATGACAATTAATACTAAGCTTTCTGATGGACATTGAAGCGAATGTGGACTCTTTTCAGTGGTGCAGCATTAAGGATGGTGATGCAGGTTTTTTTTTTATATCCTGTAGGTATACCTAGAACTAGGTACTCAAAGTTCATATAAGTAAAAGCAGTCTTTCAGGTGGCAAACAAATCTGCTATACGAGTACGGCAAGTATTGCAGAGCCCCGAGATTTATCCCGTTTGTCATTCATTCGTGTAGGTCCTGCCTACTGAAGTGTAAATCAGGATGAAAAGGGATTTGAGTATACCTATACCTATATATACGTTATGATGTTGGGAAAATTTTCAGGGAAGAGAATCGATAAATGGAATGGGAATTTATATCATCGAGTGATTGGTTCTGGTGTTGAAATTTTATTAAAAAATTGAGAGAAAAAAAAAACCATAAACCTAACCCTAGATTTTGTGTTTACACAGTCCGAACAGGAAGGACATACATGAAGCAAAGAGGACACAGAGAAAATTTTCCCAAATTATTTCTTGTTTCACACAAGATAAGAGGGTACATTGTTTGTTTATGTAGAAATGTAGGTATGCTTTTGTAGTATGAAAATTTTTTTTTTTTTGGGGGGGGGGGGGGGGGGGTTGATTTTGTAATATTATGTAGAATGTTGGGAGGGATATTGAAATTTTTAGGGAATATAGGAGAAGGTATATTTACTTTTCAAGTTATATCTATAATCGAGGAGCATTGAAGTTGAAAATGAAAGAAAAATATGTTCTTTTAATCGATAAACATATACATGCATACATATGTATGTATATTTACATACATATACGTACATTTACTTTCTTCACGGTCAATCCAAACGGCAATCATACACATATACGCTAGGGTGAGTTGCCTTTGTAAAAAAACATTTTCCCACTTTACCCAACAAAACATAAATCCTGAAAAAAAATATTTAAAATGTGTGGCTGAAATATATATTTTTTATATATGGAATTTCAGGTTCAATAAAGTAAATTTTGCTTCAAATATCAGCTTAACTTGTCCGTGAATAACGTCTACTCCCATAGCCATACGTGATCCAAAATCTTTGAGGCAAATTTAATATTTACATATGTATGCATGTACAATTGTACATCCATGCATGCACAAGGCCTGTCAAGCTATACGTTCAAGCGGTGCAAATGCGCAGGGCGCTGAACCCAATGGGCGCCTTGGGCAAACATTAAAAAAGCCTTCTCGTTAAAAAAAAACGCATTGGGTAATGATGATTTTTTTTTTTTTTTTGTCAATTTTTTTTTAGTCCATTTTAGTTTTTTGGGAAACTTTTTTATTTCAGATATTAATTTTTGACTTTTGACAATATTGTGTGTTTGAAAACATTTTTAAAATTTGTTTTTAGAAAAAAAATCTTTGCATGGAAAGTATTTCAATATGTATTTATTTTTGTTCAATTTTTTCTTTACAAAATTTATTTTTGGAATTTAGCAAACGAAAATTTATATCAACGAAATTATTTTCTTAGACACACTTCTGCATTTTTATTATTTTAACACGATACATATATTTTATTAAAATTTTGAATTTTCACGGAAAAATCATTACAAACCGATTCAACAACTTTATTTTATAAAACTAGTAAATATAGCATATCAAAATTTCGCAGGAATTTTTGTTTAAAGGAAAATCAATCAAAGGCGATATGGATATGATTTTGCACCTAACACTTTTCTAAAACAATGTCCTTGTTTGTTCGATAAAGCGGTAAAGATCGTATTTCAATATGACAAATGGTGCAGTACGTATATAAATTAAAATTATGCGACTTCCCAATAAAAAAGCAAACACATTAAAATTAAAATAGAAATATTGAAACTAATCTCTCTGTTTTACTATGCTCCTAATAAATAGACATAGGACATCATTGCGTTTCGTACTCTTTGTATAGCCATATTCACCTTATTGTTTTCAAAGTGAAGCATTAGCTTCATGGGGAGAGTAATGAAATTGTATGGCAGAAAATCCCAAATCACGAAATCCCCCCGAAAAAATAAATAAAAATTCTGCCGAAAAATTAATTGAAAAATTTTCGACAGGATTTTGACTCTATTTTATATTATAATTATTAAAAAAAAATAATTTAAAAAAAATATTTTTTAATACTCTTGATTAATTTTAACCCAATTAAGTATTTAACGAGCGTTGCTCAAAATGATATTTTTGGACATTCCTCAAAAATATTTTTAAACACATTTTTTTGTTTAATTAAATTTTTTTTTTTTGAAAATATTTCCTTTCAATTTTTTTCGATAAATTTGTATTTTCGACGATGCAAAATACATACATGCCTCACTTTTTGCGTATTCGGATCTAGAGTTTGTCACCTTTGATAAACATATTTCAAGAAACGAAAAACAACAAATTTGTATCTTTAAACGTGACTTGCGGTTAAACTAAGGTCCCTATAAGTTGTCCTTTTCGAAAGTGGTTTTTGGTCAATCAAGACATTTTAGAGAATTAAAAATTACATATCGTCGGTTTATTGCGAAAACTCACTAAGTACCTACACTACTTTTATTTTATTATATTATATTATATTCAATTATATTATATTGAATTTAAAACTAAACTGTCTGAAATAAAAGATATATATATATATAAATCCAAAAACAATAAATTATTATATATCAATATAACAACTTACGTATGTACTTGATTAACTAATCTTTAATATTGAAAAATTTGAAATTCGATTATCTCATATCAATAAAATGTTACTTAATGAGTTTTCGCAATAGACCGACGATATTCGTGATCTAACGAATATGAATATGAGGCGCACCAATCAACCAATTTGTCCCATTTTACTGGCACATAAGTCCCGAATGCGTTTCGGGACTTATGTCCCACCCTATTGAGACATAAGTCGCGAAAATTATTGTCGGGACTTATGTCCCACGCATATTTTTGCATGAGCATATAGAAACATTTAAGGCGCCTGCCTGGCGACTTGACATACCCCAAGCGGAGCGACGAAGTCGCGTGACCGGGTGTGTCCCCGAAAAAGGTAGTTAAAATCTTATGTCCCAGTAAAGTGGGACATAAATCCCGAAAAAAAAATTCGGGACTTATGTCCCGGGGACTTATGTCCCTGCGCCGAAACAAGAACCCAATTTCAATCCTTAAATGCGGTTTGCTAAACTAAGCGTCGATGGTCGTTAACGTCATTTTTGTCGTGAAATTTTGGCATACCCCCAACCTCGCAGCCACCTCAAATCCTATAGTGAGCTTACGCGGGGGCATATCTCACTTTTGTTATATTCAATATCTTTGAAAAACAAAAAATAAAACAGTTTTTGTGATTATTTTAACGAAAAAAAGTATCTCCTTGAAACATAGACATAAATAAAATTACATATAGGGAAAAGATTTTTTGAATGACATTCCAAGAATAAAAGAACAAATTTGACATAGTTTTGAAAACAAAATAATTCATGATGAACAATTTCTTTTAATAATGAACAATTCATTATAATAAAGAGCGGGTGGTATAAATATATCCCATTTTACTTTTAAAAATAAAAAGCGAAATTCCCTTTTTAAAACACCAAAGTCAGTTTTGTTTTACCGTTATTTATATTTCTTCCTTTGCATCTCATAATTCTGCACCTCTCACATACGTACATAAACAATATTTTAATGTTTTAACAAAAAAAAAAAATAATTTTGTATTTTCTAAGGAAATTCTCCACTGATATTTTCTTTGTGGAAAACTTCATCCAATTATAATGATGTTGGCAGCCAGCGCCAGCGCCAGCGCCACCGACCGCCTGCAGATTCGATTACGCATTCGTTTAAAATACCCAACATCAACAACATTATTATATTTGCATAATACATCTACAGCTGGTAAACGCATTGTTTTCATTTCGAATGCTCAATTACTGAATGTATTAAGTTTTTGTATTGATTTTAATCTTCCCATATTTGTTTTTGAAGAGATTGTTATTTTTCAATTAAGATAAATGTATATGTATAAAGAAATGTTTTATAAGGTTTAACCAAATCCAATAAACTCACATATTATGGTAAAACAAGGATAAAAGAAAGAATGTACCTTGTAAGAAATTGCATACACACTGTTCTGCTAAATAAAAAAAAAAAAAAAAAAAAAAACAGTTTAGAAAATTTATATAAGAAGGAGGGAGAAACCAAATATTCTTGGGGACAAAAAATACTCAAAGATACAGAACTTTGCCAAGAGTCCTTACGAAGAAATATAATTATATGTATACTTAAATATATGTATCTTTGGCAAAGTGAGTTTGCTTGTCTTATCTGATGTGTGCTATTGACGCGCACTCTTACACCCATAGAATATGATGTTTGCACATAAAGAGTGTCCTCCTCAAGGACATGAAATTCATATGCTGTTTAAAATACAACATCAGCTTTTTGTCTCCCTAAAACAGTAGACAACATTGATATCCGACATAAAACGCCCAATGTTAAATGTTGTGCAAACATAAATTGAGCTACAATGTTTCCTTTCAGTTATCTTCACATGCAAATATTCTGTCTGCCATAAGGATAATAAAAAAAAAAAAAAAAGATTGAAACAAAAAATCTTGAAAATACAACTCATACTCTCTGAACGCACTCTTAAGACGATATAACTTTATACTTACACGGTCGACATTTGTAAGCAATTTCTACGAACTTTCGGATACCGGAACATGGATCGCCGGCAAGTGATTTGGCGGAAGCAGCAAATTTGCAGTGGCGTTTCTTTTGGCACGCATCGACCACTGTCTGAAGAAGGATGTACTGTAATAAAAATAGAAAACACATATTTTAAATTGGGTCAGTAAGTAAGATTAAAGAAACTGGGAATTCATTATTTTGTTAAAATATTTGCAGAAAATTCCCTACTTAAAACAAAATTCTACAAATTTTAAAAGCAGCCATTAGTAAAATATGTTGGGTTAGGGCGAAATACTGCATGAACAAAATACTGACAGAATTTTGTGCTTATACAGTATAACGATATACAGAATTATGGTCTTACAACATTTTGACCACACAGAATTTTGAAAAATGACCCCCTCCCAAATATGTTTTGCGTTTTACAAGTTCGTTACTGTAAGTTCCTGAATTGAAGAATTCTAGAAAGAAAATATGGAAATATTTTGTTTTCTTCATTTAATTATAAAAATACTTTTCTGTCTGCAAGTATGTTGAAAACCCGAAGCGTTCTAGACAAGGGCTTATAATTTAAAAAAAAAACTGTTTATAAATTGGCGACCGTCTGGTAGTCGAACATTTTCAAAAAGCAACGAGTTCAGTGCCTCTAAGAAGGGAGTTAAAATCTTAGAAACCGGCGAAGCGTTCCAGACATTAATAAAAACAAATAAAGGAGATGGCCTACTGTTGGACGTACGTTATGAAGATCAAATATTTCCAAAATCGTTCGTGGGGCTTTTGAGTTTGAAGTTGGATAATTCAGAAAAAGAATTTCACTTATTTTGTCGAAATTTAATTGATCTTTCTAATGTTGTCAAACCTATTTTCCAAAACACAATTTATTTACAGGTTTTTAGGTTTAACTTCTTGGAAATCAACTTTTTTTAAATTAACTTTTGAACACCGATATCTTAAAATTATGAGCTATGACATATGTATGTATGATATATTTTTTTAGCACCACCTTAATGATAAATTACTCAACTTTAATTTAATATATTAATACAAATGTAAAAACCCCAAGAGACATCTCTTCTACTGAATGGGAATTTCACCACTTATCGGTAAATTTTAGAATTCAATCATTTCGGGAATTTACTGTAACACAAACATAAACAAAAAAAATTGAAAATTTTTAAAAAAGCTAAAGCTAAAATGTAGGATGTGTCTAGTTTGTGTTTTCGTTTTCGTTTCGATTTTGAAATTATATTTTTATAAGATTATCAATTAATTTAAACATCACACATAAATATGAATAAAAAGAAGAATACCGATTACTATAGCGTCCGACCGAAGGTCGATTTTCAGCCGAAGCCGAATTATTAGGCTGAAAGAAAATCTTCGGCCGAAGCCGAGGCCGAAGCCTAAGCTTGAAAAAAGTCGAGAATTCTCCTCTCCAATTGGATAAAAATATTGAAATTGAAATTTTGTTCAGCGCCTACTATGATGGGCACACATGTGTTTTGAAATTTTTGAATACCTACCGAAGAAAAGATTGCCAAAGCTTCGGTCGGACACTACCGATAACCATAGATCAGGTTCTGCAAACACTTGGTTTGTTTGACTGATTGATTTCTATGATTTGTGCCTTATTATGATTTAGATTTTTGTTGAAAATAACAATTTAAAAAATATTCGCAAATAATTTTTTTTTTTTCAGAAACCAATAAACACCAAGTAGCTTACAAAATGAAATATGTTTGGCCAATTTTAATTGGTTGAAATTCATTAAAACATTGATTAAATAATCTGGTTGACACTGAAATAAAAACGATTGATCAATTTTATTATTCGTCGGTCGTTTAAATTTAAGTATTCACCGTAACCAATAACCATTACAAAAAGAACGTTCAATACTTGTAAGTACAAGTTTTTTTTTTTATTTTTGTGGATTGAGCTCAGGAATTTTTTAAAAAACAAAAAAAAAACAATGTTCCACGCACTCGACATTGGACACAGAGAAGCGAGCGTACGGGATTATGAGTTTATTTCCTCATTCTTCCTGCTGCAATTGCAACCAATGCAACTTAACTATTTTTTTTTATTTATTTCACATAAATAAAATTAACAATTTAAATTACACTCATACTCAGTGCTCAATGGTATTGTCATCACACACAGGATATAACGTATAGCATACCACCACTGCAGTTCCGGTGAAACGGAAATTGAGCCATCGCCACATTTGTTGTCGGTACTTCGTTTATTTTTTTTTCTTACTTGCGTTAAGAGCATGTATACAAAAAAAAAATGCTCTGTCTATATCGAAAACCAAAGTAGGACAAGCATTGTACCACAACGAAAACCACCCAACTCAACCCACATTGACAGTTTTGAATGCAGACATAAAGAGTGGTTTTGGGGCAAGAGGAGCAGTATTACTTTTTTTTTTTTTTGATTATTAAATCGTTCCTCCTCTGTATAACTGTCATGGATGTCGGATTTAATAAAAATCGTTCTACGCTACTGGTTCGTTGGTTGACTTAACGTAGCTTGATGTGTGGCATTTCGTATATTTTTTGCTGACAAAGTCCGTTGGGCTGTTTTCTGTCAATGTTTGGAAGTTAGTATAAATATATTTGATGACAGTTGTTGGAAAAGCCAAAAAATTATGACTTTTCACAACGGAATTCAATGAATACCTGAACCTGACGTGTTTCCCGGAAATTGTGAGAACATTTTGTTTTCTGAGGAAAAAAGACAGAATCAGAAGGTATTTCTTTCACAATGTCCTTGCATCATGAAAATTAACTTTTTTTTAAATTTTTGTTTTACAAGGTTTAGCCGCGTATCGCACAAATGTTTAATAATTATCAATGTAGGTACACAATTAGGGATTTTTTTTTCTTAAAAATAATTGACAAACAGTAAAATTAATTATGATGCTTTCGAATTGAAAGGTTGGGGTCGTCACGAACAGACTGATTAACACTCTTCACGTTTTAGTCTTTAAAATTAGGTGCACTGAGTTAAAGATTTATTTGGTTTTTGAATTTTGTATAAAAGATTTTTGAAAAGTTCGCGCGAATCTTATAAAATTTGGTTTTCTTAAATTTGTTGGTATAAGTAAACAGCTTTCAATAAGTAGTTCTAAAAAAAAAATATTTTATTAATACAATTTTCAAAAACCAAATTTGAATTTTTCGAAACTACCTTTAATAATGTGCTTGCGAATCTTTTAAAAGTACACGACATACATTTTGAATGAAATTGAAATTTGAAAAATTTACACTTAAATTTGTATAAAGAAGGATTACGAATGATAGGGGTAAGGAAAATATCTAAAAGTCTTAATCGTTATCCGTGTGCATTTCTGGGGCCTTACTCTCTATTTCGTTCCGAAAGTGAAAATTTTCGAAACGAATATTTTGTATTCTTTATTTCTAAAGCGAAATGAAATCTACAATGGCAATTCCGAAAGTGGAATTTTCGTACCTTACAACTCGTTTCCGAATGTCAAAAGCATTCTAAAACGGGAAATTTGTTTCTACATCAAATGTGTTAACGGAACTGAATTCGAAACAGTTAAGAAAAATTGCAGAAGTTTATTTTTAATTTTTAAGTTTTTGTTATTTCTCTTTTTGAATAAAACACATATTTATTATATTCATTATTTGCACAACTTTTTCTGGAGCATAGTGGAGTTCCGTTGCTGCTAAAAGACATCGAAATCTTCCTTTTAATACTCCGAAAACTCTTTCAATTAAACATCTAGCTTTAGAGAACTTTTCATTGAAGTAGCATTCAGCGCTATTTTCTGGAGCGTTTCGAAATATCCATGGCTCCAAAGGGTATCCAGAATCACCTTAAATACGCAATAATTTAGAATTCAATTTAGAAGGTTTAAAGTACTAACCGAGAATCCAAGATGACTTACACGTATCTCCGTTTTCATACTTTTGAAATATTTCTCTCATGAGAAATAATTCGAGACTCGAAAAAACTAATCCGTAAAAGGGAAAAGTATTAAGTACTATTTTTTCCATTTCGAATGTTTTACAGGGTACGAAATCAAAAGCGGAACGAAAAGCACTTTCGAATAGGATTGGCTTTCGGAACGAACTAGAGAGAAGGCCCCTGACCTAACTAAGTGTGTCATCCACTAAAAAGAAAAAAAACATACAAATCATGAATTTGAATAGGAGATCCTTGAATATTTTGACAGGAATTATCACAGGTCATAGTCTCTTAGGGTATCATAAAAAGAAAATGACGTTAAATAGTGCTGACCTATTCAGGGGCTGAGGAGACAAGGAAGTAGAGGAGGACATCCTTCACTACCAAGGTTGCTGTCCGGCACTCTGCAATTTTAGGAAAAACAATTTTAGTAGCTGTTTTTTTAACGATCTAGCAGAAATTTCGAAGGCAACAGATATTTACATCTAAGTGTACCATAGAACCACAAGTCCCAATGTCGTTAGATTTTTTGGCTTACCAGGGTGGGTTATAAGTTCACAATTGATTTGTGTATATCGCATTCAAGTGAGTCAAAAGTCCATTGACCTGTGATCTTTTACCGCTAATGGCGCTAATGTCAAATGGTACTTTCCTATAATTTCAAATAACCGCTTTTCGTTTTTAGTTTAAAACAATGTTTGAGAGCAGAATGCAACATTGGAATTTTTAGGCCACAAAGAACTAGTTTTTGACTATAAGCTTTGCCTTATATGTTACGTCATATTTTTATTAAATTGTGCTTTCTAATTGTCCTTCTTTTGACACTTTTGAGCGGTTTTTGAAAATCGAAAATGAAAAAAGAATTATTGCAAGGATAACTTCGACATTTTGGAACTTTTTTTTAATTAAAAGTGAGCCAAAATCTATTAAAATATCTTGATTCTGACTGATCTGATTATAAAATCAGGTACTAATATTTTTGGTCCTAAAAATGAAAATTAACCGTTTGGAAATATGTCCCAAAAACACTTTACACCATGTTTCAAGAAAATCCTTCCACCCGTTTAGACTGTATAGCTCAAGCAGACACACCCGCTTTTTTTCAATTTCAGTCAATATAGTCGCAAGTAAGAAGTAAGTGAAAATTTTGAGAAATAAAAACAAATAATAATTTAAATGTTTTGTTTATTCCTATGGTTTTTCCCATAATCTCCCAATTCAAAGATCTCCCAAACAAATTCGAAAAGTTTGGTGACGACGACGAAACATCAATAAAACCCCGTTATTCGTTATTATAGCATTATTCAAATGTTTCGTATTGGTCCAAGCAAGATCTTTGAAATATAAACTTTTTCAGAAATAAAAATTTGTCAGAAACTGGCGGGATTGAGAAGTAAGCGTATATATTTAGTTAACGTCCTGTATCAAATTTAAGGTAGGTAATGTACCTTTATTAAAATAATGTAAGTACCTGAGGTATAATTGTTTCTCCTTTAACATTGCATTAACGTAAAATTTTTAATTTATGTCATATACAAATAATAGAAATAGGTGAACCCATTGTGTAAGTAATTTATTTGCAAAGTTTTATCTAAACTTTAATTATTATGTATCTGTTTGCATTAAAACAAAGTTAAATATTATTATTTTTATTTATTCGAACATGAATCTATATTTACATTTGAAAATTAATTTTGCTAGTACAAAATAAATACTTCTTTAAAAAAAAACATATTAATTAGAAAAACAAAAACAACACAAACATATATATTTTCAACATTTATTTATATTTTCCAATTATAAATGACATAAACTTATGAATACAAAAAAAAAAATTACATCATTTATTATTTTATTATTATCTGATCTTTAGTAATCAACATTTCATTTACTCAAATTAAATGCCAGTTTTTTTCGCATAACCGCTTCAATTATATTTGGTTGATTCCAGAATTGAAGGCACATTATTGCATACATATTAATATACTTTTCAACTGTCTAAAATACGATTAATATTGCATGTTCACATGAATATAATCATTTCGTTTTGGTTTATATTTAATTTATTATTATTATTATTTTTTTTTTTTTTTGAAAATACCTTATATCAGCTATTTGAAATTATCGAAAACCAAAGAGTACGGGTGACAGGCGGGTTGTGTGCTGAAAAATATACCATTGAACTTTATTATTGACACACACTTTAACCACCATATCGACCATAGCTTATTCAGAGGGCTTACCAACGAAAATGAAAATGCAACTGAATGTGAATGATGGTCGAAAATGCATTAATTTCTAAAATTGAATTTAAATTTAAACTCAATCACTGCGGTAGAGTTTCCGATTTTTGGTGAATTTTCCCAAAAAAATATTTCAGAAAGTTTTTCTGGCTTTGTTTTGAAATTTCGAAAACTTAGTATAGTCACAAATATCTTAAACTTTTTACTCAGAACTTGTTTTGGGAATCTAAATAATGAACATTTCAAAGTAGAGGCAGAGTGGTATATTCCTCAACGTTACATCCCTTGACATATAGAGTAAAACAATGGCTGCAACTGCAGTCGTTTGCCTTAAGGCCATCTCTTAAGGGACAAAAACTCTATTCATCATACTAAGATTGTAGACTTCTACGAATCAGTTCCATGTAACTCTGACTACACCAGGCTCAAGATGAATTTCGACAACAGATTTCAGGTTATCATCCCATAAAGATTATCCTGGGATGATTGTGATCTGAAAAATTAAAGATGGAGTTAGTGGCAGACATGACCTGAGTCAAGCGGAAATTTTTTCAATCAAAGAAGATCTGTCTTCGCTAAGAAAAAATCCTGATAACAACTTTTGATATCCCCATCTTCTCAGTAGCCCTTACATTTCTTGATTCAATTGCCACCAAATCTACCACTGCACATGGCTACCAATCATCTCTTAAAGAGATCACTTCACTTCACTTGCCCGAAATGGAGCTACGATACCTATTTCGCCTAACAAGCTAAAGGTGACCCTAAACGACGAACATGCTCGTTTGCGTTTCCCCATACACGGCGAACACATTTTTCGAACATTCATTTCGTTCCGATTCTCCAAAGAATAAACAACATCATGTGCGCAAAGAAGCGCAACAACAAAGTTCACAGCAAAAATGAGGTTTGCTAGCGAACATTGCCCTATACGGCGAACATTGAAGCCAACGACACCAGAAAATTGAAATGTTTTGCCTACAACGAGCCGTTTGCAAACTAGCCCCTACACGATGAATATATAGCGAGCTCGGCGAGCATGTTCGTCGTTTAGGGCCACCGTAAACATGAGTGTACCAAAAAATCGCTATGTGTAAACTTTGGCTAAAACAAGATTCCCAAAGGAAAACAAACTCAAGATCCTCGGCGGTCTAATTGTTTGTCATCACTGAGTAGAACACAAATTAGCTCCGTTATGTATGTCATAACGGCGTATTCTGAAACGACTTCTGCATTAAGGTAGACCTCCACGACGAACATGCTCGTACTGCCTATATTTTCGTAGTGTATAGGGGTGACTTCGCGAATGGTTCGTTGTTGGCGAAAAATTTCTGTTGTTCGTTTCTTCATTGTTCGCCGTTTAGAGCCATGTTCGCGAACAAACCTCATTTTTGCTGTGAACTTCGTTGAGTGTTTATTCTTTGGAGAATTGGAACAAAATGAATGTTCGCAAAGTGTGATTGCAGTGTAGGGGGAAACACAAACGAGCAAGTTTGGCGAACATGTTCGTCGTTTAGGGCTACCTTTAGCTGCATGAATCAAGAGGAGGAAAAAATAATTCCACATCTTCTCTGCAAATGTCCTGCTCTCTTACAGAGGTTTAGACTCTACTTGGGAGACTTTTATTATATAGATTTTCTCTCTCACTTGATCAAAAGCTCTGAATTATTTTCAAAACTCCTCTAGTGTATCACAATGGATTGGACTTTTTTCAAAAGCAAAACGGACATTGAAAATTTCATTAAAAGATCGCGTATGTTCCAGTAAAGCCGCGGCGGTCATCTGCCCAATGTGTTGTTCCATACATAACCTCATCCTGTTTACTTTACGATATAATAAAGAATTCGCGATGTTTTTTAAATATCTGCGTTTTATTTAAAATTTAAATCTTGCGTTCTTGTTGGGACACCCTTTATAAGTGATTTGTGCTCTGTTATGATTTCTTAAAAAGTTGTTTTCTGTGTGAGATTGATTTGATTTGTTTATTTTTTCAATATTATTTCATTTATATCAAATGTTTTTTTTTGTTTTAATCCGGTCTAAAGTAGGATCTATAAAACAACAAAATTAGTAGGTACCATCAAATTTTGTTAAAGTGCGTAATTCATCAAGAGATTATAAGAATTAAAAATAATTCGCATGAAAGGGTGTTTTTTTTTAGTGGGAAAGAGGGGGAAGTTGTGGTTTTTCAAACGGGTGAATCTACTTTGCTTAAGCCCTAGCACGTAAATTTGGCACAAATGGCTCAGGAGTTATAAAAATCAATAATCAAAAGAACCTAGACACATATCTTTGGTAGAAGGGAATTTAAGGGGTTTGGTAAAAATGTATCAAAGTCTATAAAAATGTTTTGCATTGAAGAATGTTGTAACACATTATTTTTTCTGGAAGGACTTTTTGTAGGTACTTCTTTATCCAGAATTTTTTTTGTTCATTTTCATACAAAAAAATACATACACAATTTTAAGAGGAAGGTTTTTGAATTTTAAAAGAGGTGTCATCAAAAACCGTATTTCTTTTCAACCCCTCAAAATCCCTATCCCAGTACATAATACCGTAAACGAAAATGGAGGCAGTTTTTTTTTTCATTATTGAAGTCCACAAAAAAGAGATTTTTTACTTTTGAATTAGGGTAATAGTCTATACACTTTCCACTAGATCCGCTTAAAACCCATAAAGTTCTGGCTCACACAAAAAATTCACATTCAAGTCAATAAGCATATGCACATATCTACATTATGTACATAATATGTATGTGTAGGTTTGCATAGCGAGGGAGAGGTCTTATGGACAAAACGTAAATTTGCACTCAGTGCTAATTAATGTGGTCGATTTGATTAAGCACTTGCATTTAAGCGTGATTTATAGAAGTAGCCTTGTGGGTGTTTGCAGAGTGGGTGATTGAGGAAAAGTTTAATTAAACGAAAGTCATTTTATCGTGGGAATCTTATTGTTTTCATTCACGATAGTGATTGTGAGGGTGAAGCATCACGTTAAATTTAATCTTTTGTTAAAGGACTTTTACTTTGATTTTTGTCAGATTTTTCAATTTTGTCAATAAAATTAATTTTTTGAATCCTTAAAACAATGGCGTAAAATTTTAATCGATTTAGTAGGCTGTTAAAGAATTTTTCGTATGATAATTATAGACAAGATTCATTTCAGCTCTCTTCAACTCTTCCCCGGTTGTGCTAATTCCGCTTTGACCCTTCTTCGCCAAGTCCTTCTACTCGTCTGCGTGTCTGAGTGAAAGGGTTTCATTGCATTTTTGACTCGCAATACACCCGTTACATCTTTGTATGATAGATTCAATGGGTTCCTGCCCTGTTCTTGCATGAAGTTCATCATCAAAGATACGATTTGGCCCGAAAATCCTCAAAATGTTGCAAACATCTATTAACGAACTTTTGCAGCTTTTTCGTGACAGAGGTTGTTACTCTAGAAGTTCTACACACGTAAGGGCTTAGTTTTTTTTTTATAATTAGCGCGCACTAAAAGGGATTTTCTGTACCCTTTATATGTCAGAGACACAGTGCAAGCTTAAGGTAAGTAGGAGGGGATGTGAAAGGAGATGTCGGTAAACATTAGTCTTGAATTTCAGTATATCACAATGAGAGGGAAAGACAGAGCGTGGAAGGTTTTTCCACATTCGCGTAGTACGGCTAAAGAACGAATCCCTGAGCATTACTGGAAGTGCGAGTACTACGGTTGAATCGTTTATGGGGAGGAATGCAACTGGCTATTTCATTAGAGCACTTACCGTAAAAGTAAAGATAAAAGGGTATTCGAGTGACGTAAAAGTATCGATGATGTTCCTGTCTCTGATAATTTTAAAGGCTAGTCCTTGTATACTGTCCAAGAGACTTAAGTAAGTTGCTGGAGCACCAGTCAAGAGATGGGAGTTATACTCAAGCTTTGGACGTATATAACTTTTAACTTTTATAAATAATAGCCATATCAGAAGGGGAAAAGAATTTCTTGCACTTCCAAAAGAAACCTAAACATCTTGCGGCATCTTGGTGACGTTAAGTATGTGATCATTCCAAAAATATGGTTTGTGATCTAAGCCCACGAATATTACAATAGTCAACTCTGAAATGTCTTATTCTTTAAGTTAATAGAGTTGTTTCTCCATATTTTGTAGAACAAACCGCGCAATCTTTTTTTCCCAATTCGGCTGTAAATATCTAGTTCAGTTCTGCAGTCAGTATCTAGAGACAATACTTCAAAGAAATTGAAAATTTTGTACCTCTCTACCGGTTGTCAAGAATTATATACTTGAACAGATTAGGAAGTTCCAGACTGATCCTTGCTGTTTTTGCAGTATTGATCTTTACCACAACGGTTTCAGCTTTCGACTACACCCTTGATGTCATTTGATGGATAACCATGGTTCTATTAGAGAGCAACCCTATGAGTCAAGTTTTTTGAGGCATGATTGCTGTATGATTTCTGTTTCCTTCGACAAAGGCGCGTGCACTAACATCACTAATCACCAACAGAAACAATATTGGTGAAATTATACAGCTCTGCCTAATCCTACTGTGGATTTCAAGGATATAATACATGAGACATAGTAAATGCTAATAGTAGCCACATTCTTGTTGTATGTTTAAAGAAGTCGTCTCTGTGTTTAATAGTATGTCTGAAGTTGGGGTAGTTTCTAATACATCAAAGAAGAGATTCATCGTTACCATCAAATGCACGCATTTTCGATAAAAGAGCTTGATGCCAAACTGTTTCAAGTCTTGGCAAGTAAAGCTGTAAGTGAAATCAAACAATACTTAGGGGGGAAGAAGATTTGCCTTTTTTAGGGACAGGAGGGACAAATGCTATTTTCCATCCCCTCGAAAGGAAGCCAGTAGAGTAGGACAGATGGAAACGCTTACTTTGTGGTTTTGACAGCTTTAAAGATTACCTCTTGAGAACAATGATAGGAATATAATACGAGCCAGTGAATTTGTGTAGGTATGTCAAGATCTTACAAATCTCTTCCAACTGCACGAGTACAAAAGAAGATTGGTCCTACAAAATTATTAACTTTCTCAAATGCAGGAAAAATAATGACACTCTCTGAAATATGTCAAATTGATAAAAAAAACTGTGCTACTAGCAAAGTGGCTCCTTCTAAATAGCTAACAACAAGGGTGTCATAAAAGACGCTAGCGTTGGACAATAATTGATACTACTACAAATGGCCAACATTTTTAAACCGTTGAATTTTTTTTGCCTCAACATTTGGTCATGCAAAAACTTGGTTCGTCGAATATGTCCTTTACAGGTTTTTCTAGATTGTTTGAACTCGTTCCGGTTTTTTCTCAATAGGGTGGGCTTTGTGACTACGGAAATTAATCTCTTTTACCTTAACCTATATTTATATGCAGATAGAATCCGCAGTGGGTTGAACTGCAAACCTCTCACGCGCAGCACCAAAAGCACGGGTTGCTACTTCACTTTAAGTTTTAAAATGCATAACAAGTCCTAGCTAAATATTACCACACTCATTTTTTATCTCATTTTTTTCTGGTCACTTAATAAAAACATCACAATATTCCAGCTGTGTGATTTTTATTTTATTACAACGAAAAAATTAACAAAAAAATATAATATAATAATAAAAAAAAAAAATATAAAAAATATTTCTCCGAAAATGTCCATGAATGTAATATGTTTAAAATGGACAAAAAAATATTTGAATACACAAAACTCGACTATACACTTATAAAATAATAATAATTTAACACAAAAAATCATTTCAATCATTGAACGGGACATTTTTCGCGTAATTTACCTGCTAACTACACGTTTTGAATTTTTTTTCTCCATTCCTACACTGCACAACAATGTATCTACATAATATTACCTCCCATAAAATGTTATTTTTTTTTAAATGTTGATTTGACCAAAAAGTCTACTGTTATTTCAGGACACAATTTTTTTTTTCATCCAACAAATCAATTCATTCGGATACCAAAAAAAAAAAAATTGTTTGGAAAATTGAACAAAAAATGCAAATTCCGTATATGAACAATTTTGTAGATGTTGAATTTCCCAACAAAAAGCCCGAACTAAAAATGCACTGTGTGCAACTGAATGTTATGCAGTTTAAACAAAAAAAAAATTGATTTATTATCACAAATGGCAAATTTATTCCATGACAAACATTTGAATGGCCCGAATCTAGCTGTAGGGAACTAAATAAACTTTAACACGACACACTATTCAGTCAAATCATGTGTTAAAGTTCTGCCGGGCATATTTTATTTTGTAGTGCATTTTTATTTATTTATTTTGTGTTTTTGTGTTGATTTTAACTTTCATCAAAATTTATAATTTGTTATTGAATAATCAAATGCACAATGTCATTGCTTTAGTATATTGAGGTGATTAAAATTGAATTCAAACTAAATTCAATGACCGTTTTCTGAAACTGAACTTTAAATTAGGCATCGATTATAGCAAAAAAGAAAAAAATTCCAATTGATTATTATTTTTAAAGTTCTCATGAGATTAAACACGAAACTGGATGGCGTCGGGTCAAGACCGGGATAGGTGGATAGATGGGCTTGTTGAAAGAGACCAGGACCGAACCCCGGTTCTCTAATGTCTAGCCGATGATGAGATTGTTATTCCATCAATCCTCAATTCAAAATTTTCCCTAAACGAAGTTAGTGCGAAAAATCATAAAAAAGCAGATTTTGATTTTTAGTAAAGAGAGGAATTGGAAAACCTTGATTTTTTTTGCTAAATGGTCAGATCACTGCAGAAGTAGAGGCTCCACTACTTCAAGAAGAATACCCTATGTTACCGCCACCAAGCATAGAAGAACTTGAGAAGGCTATAGCCCGGCTTAAGAAAAACAAAGCCCCGGAAGCCAAGCAATTCATGATATTCTAGGGCACTGTTGGGAGCAGGAAGGAATGCCAGAAGACTGTTGAAAAAGTATAATTTACCCCATACATTTACTTGCAGCAATTATAGATGTATCACGTTGTTGAGTACCGCCTATAAGATACTCTCCTCTATCCTACAAGAACGGATAGCCCCATACGCTAAAACCATAATCGGACAATATCAATGTGGTTTCATTCCAGGCAAATCAACAATTGATCAGATCTTTACCCTTAGGCAGGCGATGGAAAAATGTCTTGAAATTAACGTGCCACATACCATCTGTTTATAGACTTTAAGGCCGCCTATGATAGCATAGCCAGGGTAGAACTTTACAAAGCCTTGAGAGAATTCGGCATCCCAAATAAATTGACACGACTATGTAGGATGACCATGACTAACGTAACAAGCCAAGTAAAAATAGCCGGATTGCTATCCAGACCAATCAACTTCTTTAATGGACTCCGACAAGGGATGGTTTGGCCTGCCTCCTCTTCAACCTGGCGTTGGAGAAAGCAATCCGTGACTCTGGCACGGCAACAAGAGGGACCATCGTCAACAGGCTTATGCAGACGACATTGACATCATCGGAAGGACCGAACAAGCTTTACACGATTCATTCATCCAGATCGAGCAGGTGGCGGCACAAAATCTGGGGATGCAAATTAGTGAAGGTAAAACAAAGTACATGGTGAAGTCGAATGCGAGAAGAACAGTTGGTCAAACAATCAAGCAAGCAGAGCACGAATTTGAAGTGGTGCAATCCTTTAAATACCCTGGGTCAATAGTAGTAGCCGACAATAATATAGAAGAAGAAATACACAGGCGGCTGCTCAATGTCAAAGCTCTTCCAATCCAGAAATCTCACCATAACTTCAAAACTGGTACTGTATACAGGACATGGTCCTGCCAGTACTCACGTATGGATCCGAGACTTGAGTGCTTAGCAAAAGACACTCCGACCTCTTAGCCGCGTTCGAGAGAAAAGTCTTATGAAGAATTGTTGGCCCCATATGTGAAGAACGACGATTCCGGTGAGATTTCTGGATTTGAAGAGGTTCTGTGAAAAATTTAAAATTTTTTTATGTTGAATTGTAGGCTGTTTTATTTCTAGAGTACATACAAAATTTTATCAAAATGATTTAATAAATCTTGGCATGAGACAGGTTTCGGCAAAATTTTCAGTCTTGTCCCGGTCTCATTTGACTAAGTCTCATCTCAGTCTCGTCCTGGTATCAACTCAGAATTTGTCTGATTTAGTCTTTTTTTGTTTTCGAGGAAATCCAAAAACCCAAATAATGGTTCCATTGCAGGCACCTTCCCTTTTTGAAAATAATAATTTTATTTCAAATAGTCAACACTTCACAAAAATCTGCAGAGCTGTTTTAGAGAAAACTAAAATTTTCTAAAAGACTTAAAAATTTGTTAAAAAAAAAAAACACCTGGGATATATCCAAAATCCTATACCAAGTTTGAAAAATCCATAATAATTTGAAAACAATTTAGTGTCACGTACTAAAATTTTCTTTTGAATAGTTTCTCGAAATTCCAATCGTGCTAGGAACTCCAAAAGTTTTCTCTTCTTCGTGTAATAATAATCAAAAGTCCTTTTCTTAGCGGAAATTCAAAGCAGACTAAATTGAAAATAATATATACCTACACAAACACATAAAGTAAAATGAGGAATCATAAAATCAGGGAACGAAAGACTGTTTGATTCTCAATATTATTTCTATAAAAATAATTTCCAGATTTCACCAAGAGAATTGAGCAATTAATCCTTTTTCAAACAATAAATCTCCCAATTGATAGATTAAAGTTTTCTCTCTTGACTTTCTCGTCAAGATTTCACTTCAATCAAACATTTTTCGTTTGCCATAAATTTTGAATGCAGCAATAATAATTACTTTCCCCTGCAGCACAACCATAACCAGAAAACCTAATTGAAAAATGCTCTACTTGCAGAGGCAGGAAACACCTGACAAACATCTGTAAATATCCTTTGTGGCGGCTGTTGACGCCACTGCTGTGCTGGCTTTTAATCAAATTTACCAGCATCAAATTAAAAGGCCAATATTCAACACTCCTTCCCACCATCACCGCATCGTCAACTAACCCTCATAGGTTGTGATGGGTTACCTGTTTTTTTTTTTTATAGAATATTCTGCCCATCCATCTTTATAGACCTACCTACTGGGTCCACCAGGACCGTCATCATCATCCTCTGAGAGTGATTCTCTTGTGTGTGAGTTCGTTTGAGTTCATTAATTTTTCATGCCCCCCCTGTAAAAGGATGTTGACCTGGGTCCTGATGAAACTCTGGTTCTGTTGCAGTTACATTGAGAAGGGAATGAAGGCAACAGAGGTTAGGTATCTATAGACAAATGTTCGCACGTCGTCGTAAATTCCTATACGGACGATGACAGGTAAAAAGGAAAGCGGAAATAAAAACCTGCTCTCTCCACCATCAATTGTCGAAGAACGAGACAGGTGGGATTGTAGAGAGAGAGGGAAAGAGTACGGAAGAAGAATTCCAGAAAGGAAAATATTTTTACGAGAAAAATAAAAGAAATCAACAAAAACTAAATGAAATGAAATTCTGGGTTTTAACCGGAACACGGTTCTGAATCCACAAATCATTCCTTTGATAGACCGACTGCCGGTTACCGGTTGTCGGAATTTTATTCGGCAGTGTAAAATATTTCCAGTGGCAGGATTTATATAAATAATATGATTAAAACATGATTTAACGATGTTAAAAACTTATGTGGTAGGTACCTGCAAGGTTTGTCGGAATATAAATATTGATTATTAAATATTATGCTCGACGAAAAAGTTTACTATACTGATGACTGAGGTGCTCTTCATCAATCCAAGCATTTACGACTCGAATTCGAGTTTCTAGTTTTGACGTTGGAAAACACAAATAATGCCACTTGAAAATCTTGTTCCCTGAACTCTAGATTCTAGAGATTCATTTTTTATTCAGAAATTCTGCCTTTCAATACCCGCACAAGAAATAAGTTTTTTTTTCAAGACCGAACAAATAACAAAGAGGAGAAAACAAAATGAAGTTTGACCACAAGGAAATATTTTCAATAATAATGATTTATTGGTTTTTGATGTTTTGTAAGTGGTGTGGATAAAATTCATATGTGTGTAAAGAAATAATGTTGGGTACATGTAAAACAATTTTTTAATAAAATTCTGCAGGTGTTGAATATGTGGCGGACTCAACAGCTTACAGCTGACAACGGACACGACACAGCGGCTAGACGAACCTGTTCAACGGCAACACTACTTACATGACAGGTTGTCAGATACGAGTTGTCATCGGCAATGCGCCATTTTTTCCTTTTTTCGTCGTCAACTACTTGATCCACCATTAGATCGATCGCCTTTAGTGTAACACAACCTTATCATTTTTAATATTATACATTTAATCTAATAAAGTTTAATTTTAATCTTTAGAGGAATCTTTTAATTTCTTATTTAGAATTTTAGATCACAATCATCCCCTAAAGTGGTAACCCCGGCTTAGACAAGAACTTATAGACTTAGTCATGAGTAAGGACCAAAATAAACACCCTACGTTGCCGGCAGACGACACTCCTTTTGACACAGCCAGTGTATCCACACAATTTGCATCGCCAGAGGTGTCCCAAATGGCCGGAGTGACTTTAAAAGTCCCTCCTTTCTGGAAAGAAAAACCTGAGCTGTTGTTTATTCAAATTGCGTCGCAGTTTTACATGGCGCGTGTTATATCGGGTAGCAGAAAATATCACACCGTCATCGTCATTGCGGCGATAGAAGGCAGTGTTCTCGGCCAGGTGAGCGACGTTTTGTTAAACCCTCCAGTCGAAAATAAGTATGATAGCCTAAAGGAGAAGCTCATCTCACAATTCACTGACTCAGACCATCAGTGTTTAAGAAAACTGTTGCAGGATATTGAGCTGGGTAATCGCAAGCTATCTCAATTACTATACGAGAAATGCGCCAGTTAGCCGGTTCAAAAATGGATGACGAGTTACTGAAGTCTTTTTGGTTGCAGCGCCTTCCCGCTAACATGCGAGTTAAGAGCTCAGCGATGTATAGCAAGTTTTTTCAGCTAACTGGAAAGAACCGCAATTTCATCCAACGGTAGCTGCAAGTAACGGTACTGGTATCGAACATCAAATATCAGAACTTACACGTCCTGTTGTAGAACTGAAGGCAAATTTTGCACCTCGAACTCGCAGCCGATGTCATACCACCTATTTTAATCAAAGTGCTAATAATGACAGCTCAATTTCTTCAACATTTTGCTAGTATCATTGTAAGCACGGAGCAAATGCAAGAAATTGTAGAACTCCTTGTACATTCAAAGCTTCGTTAAACAAAAAAAGTTAAAAAAAGCGACAACCACTGGCCCTAATAATAGTCGCCTTTTCGTAAGACAGGAGCAGCATCCTCACGTTTCTCATTGACACGGATGAACGTTTCGTTTGGCCATCGGTCCACAAGGATTGTCGAACATGGGCAAAGAACTGCATTGCCTGTTAATGATCCAAAGTGTGGAAGCATGTTCGCACAACCAACTGCATCCCTCCCAACAATAGACAAGTGTATCACCAGTCAAGAATATAGCGTTTCTCACCCTAGCCGTTCCGATTTGGCATACAATAATTATAGGTCCCCTCTAGTCCTGCAAGAACAAGGAATAGTTGATAGTTGTAAGTCACCAAAACCTTGGTTCTTCATGGACTGTCGCGCGGTAATTTTTTTATTTGGGTTTACTTTAGGATTTTACAAAATTATACTTATTATAGTAAAAAGATGTCTGAAAAAAAAAGAAAACATTTTCCAAGAAATTAGCTTTAGATATTCCATACAACACCATCATTTTTGCTAGGCCAAGAGAGATGCAAAAGTTTATTAAATTTCACATAAACGTTAATTTCGTTTTCAACTGGATTTTGAAACAATTCTTCTATGAAAACACGGCCTTGAAAAATTTACAAAGACACTACTTCAGATTTCCATTTTACAAAATGGCGTCTTCAAGCATTGTCCACTTTTGATAAAAAATCTTATGATGTAAGTAATTTCTATTTGTTTGCTCCAAATCTAATCCTTCATAAATATTAAGAAAACAAAAACTCTAGTTTAAAATTACTCGGAACAGCCAATCAAAAACTTTGGGAATGTTATGAGTCAAAAAGGAGTAACATCGAATTCCGAAACGAAAACGACATAAATAGAGCTTATTAAACCGGATTTCGATATGAATCTGGATTATGGTATCTAATCTGGAATCCGGATAGTAACCAATCCCAACTATCTCTTTTAGCTATCTGAATATTCGGGCATCCGATAATATCCGAATAGTGTCGGATTTGAACTATCTCATTCATAGTATCTGGATATCCGGTTAGTTTCAAAATTCGGATATTGTTTGAAACTCTTTTTTTCGTTTAAAAATAAAATTAAAAAAAACAGTGATTCAGTTTCTGGCCGTATTTCAATAGGCGGTCCTGGTTTTGATTTATTGATCACAATATTAAAATTATTAAATTTAAAATATTAACTCTTTAGAAGGTTGTCATTTAATTGCATCGAAACATTTTATTTAATCAGCTTAAGACGTGTAATCAATATTAATTGAAATTCCTACTCTTTTGCGGCAGGCAGGCATCGTCTTCGTTTTAATCGCTGATGTTTCAAAATAAATCTATAATACCCAGAATTTCAAATTACCCTTTCAATGTGTCTTCAATTTTGAAGTAATTTATTCTATAGACATGAGTCTCATTGCACAATCGTCGTGAAACAGTCAAAATGTCATATTTGTTACTTTCTTATATTTTTCCTAAGTTTGAAAATTCTACTATATTTCATAAAATTTAGTCATAAGAAATGTAAAAGGAGTTGACTTTTTTTTTTGTTTTTTTTTCGTTTTCAAATTGCCCCTTCGTTTCAACCACCGCCTCACACATCTGTGCAAACACTAAAGTAAAGTGACATAATGTATATGCAGTGATAGTATATGGAAATATAAAATTCCTTTCAGACATGAAAAAAAACCCTGATCGGTATTTGCTGTCAAATTTTTTATGTTTTCTTTGAGAAATATTTGTTCTGTAACATTTGCTTTGTTATTTGCTTTCATAAAAATTTTATTTTCATTTACTAAAAATATAAGCAAAAATAGAAAAATTTCCTACTCAATGGAAATTTTTTCTACACGTGCTACTATCACTGGTTAAAGTAAGGAAATTATTGTTTTTTTTTTCAAAGCATTTAAATATTTTAAACTTGAGATATTTAAAATTGCAGATGCGAGATTTCAATTTCTTCTTCATTGCAGATACATATATGTAGCTTTGCTCATAACATATACATTGTACGGAACAGACTGATGATGTATCTTCCCCGCCCACTTACATGTGCCATTCAAAATTCGGTAAGATTCAGTTTATTCACTTTTAAACTCATATCAAAGTGCTTCTATCGATTGCTCCTTAAGCAGTCTATATGAGAGGATGCACGCATCATCGTCAACATGATTTCTCAAGCTTTTACCTATTCACATAATCTCATCCTTATTGTCCTATACTTAAGTAGTTATCATTGCTTAAAGATCTACAATATTGAGAAGTAGAAGGCACTGGCACTGATAGCGTAGACTGTAGACTGTAGTATAGTCGATGATGAAATTCATGCAAAGGATATCATATAGTGATTTTAAATTCACATTAAGTCACGTTCGTTCCAAATCGTTTAGCGGCAGTTTCTTGAACTACATACACACACATGTGAATAACATAGAGTGATATAATGCAAGAGCTCCTTTTCAAATTTCGTTCAAAAGTTTTATATATTTTTTTTTTTGTCAGATACTTGTGATATGTTAATCGACAAAAAGAATATATTGAAGGAGTAAAAACAGTTGCAGCATCAACGATGAGTTGAGTATATTGTTTCCTTGATCGAAGACAGAATGCATTTTATAGAAGAATGGCAATGCATTGAAGAGGGAGGAATAATAGAGTGCAAGGAACTTCCTCTAGAGCATATACAAAAGGCGTGACATCATAATAGTGGTGGAATAGAGCTTAGGGGGGCCTTAGCCTAGTAGGCCCTTAGTTACCTTTCATCACCCAACAATGTATCTGTCCCATGCACACTAAAATTGGTGCTAGGTCTTTGATCTGGTTTGTTGTATATCCTTTTAGTGCCGAGTCATCAAAATCTCTAACCTGAGAACCGAGTTCAAAAGGCAGTGGGGCCAAAGTGGTCAGCTGGAGAGTTGAGTCCCAATCGAAATCATGCCAGTCGTCGGTAAATAAAAATGAAAAAGGATCGCACTATGTCAGCAAAGTTTTAAGTTTTTTTTTTAAGATACGAAAATTGACATTTAAGAAGGTTTTTCATGTGCTGAGTCAATTTTTTTTGTTGTTTTGAGTTTTTGGCGAATATTTTGAGTTTTCGATAAAAGAATAAAGTAGTTCCCGTATTTAAATGTTAAAAAAGTCGTTTTGTGATAATAATCTACCATAATCACAAAATGACTTTCATTGAAAAAAAATTACACAAAAAATTTCACAGAAGTTTCTACGTTTATATCATAGAACCGGAACAGCCTTCCTGTCTTGAGAAACTTCAAATTAACACAGCGTATAGATTTTTGGGCAATTTTTTGCAATTTTTGATTTTTATCTTTTTCAGATTTATTTTTAAAAAACTTAAAATTTATAAAACAAATAGATTATTTTAGTCTTCATTGTTAGAAAAAACATCCAATTTTTTTTTTAATTTTCCATTTTGATCTTCTCAAGGGTTAGTTAAAAAAAACTTTAAATTTAAACAGATTACAAGTAATTTCAATTTTCATTAAAAAAAATATATATATTTTGGAAAAATTTGTATTTTTAGCATTTCTATAACCTAAAGTAGCAAGTGTGTCTAGGTATATATTTAATTATATTTTTATAAATGTATTCAAACCGAAAGCTTTTCCAGATTCTTATTGAGATATCCTCAGTATGTGTATCAAGATTCTAAGTCAACTGGAACGGGTAGCCACCGGACATGCGGGTAAATCATGGGTTAACCCAATATATTTGGCTATTTACCTTTAGGTTAACTTTAATTTCGTTCTGAAAAACTAACTAAACGTACTTTTGTTGAACGGATTGCATAATATTACGACTTCATTAAAATTTTTTCAATATATAAAAATCAATTTTTTTGTAACTCATTTAAAACATTTAAATCATGAATTGAATTATTCAATTGAAACAAAAATTAAATATATTTTATTTAAATTTTATATGATAAATCCGGCACTTCATCATATCAAAGTGTAGCAAATTGAAATGCAAGTGTTTTTTTTTTTTGTTAACCCTTTATTGTACATTTTTTCCTACCGCCATCATCAACATCTACTCTACATTATATTAAAAGAAGAAACAAAAGAATACCTATAATATGTACTCTCCTTTCTTTCTTTGACCTTAATGTTCTTTTTTTATAATAAGCATTTGCTTAGGTCTTACCTTTTCGAGTTTTTTTTTAAGAGGACCATAATAATAATAAATATTGGACATTATTCCTTTTAAATATGATTTGGAAGCATCTGTTATTAGAAGTTCTAAAAAGCAAAATGAAGGTTAACGTAGAAGATCAAGTTGTGGTTAATATTTAAGAATATTGAATATTAATTTTTAGAAATGAACAATTTTGAAAAAAAAATTGATTTGTTTTATAATTTTTACTTGCGGCTCTAACTTAATAAAATATTAGCTCACTTTCATTACAAAAAAAAAATCCAGAACTTAGGCGGTATCTACCG
The DNA here is from genome assembly GCA_958431115.1 of Syrphus vitripennis. NCBI lineage: Eukaryota > Metazoa > Arthropoda > Insecta > Diptera > Syrphidae > Syrphus > Syrphus vitripennis. Next base: position 58,023,642 of record OY288108.1, on the reverse strand, counting down.
TTAACTTCTATGAATTTTTTTTTTTCATTTTGGATATTCTCTTGATCGGTTCATCAATTACATAAAAGTATTCAATACTTAAATTCAAAAAAAAAAGTTGAATCAAATTATTTTTTAAAAATATTTTTTATTAAAAGTTTTTACCTTCCATGCAAATGTTGAGAACTCGTTTTCAAGAATTTTTAAAATTCCTCGAAAACGGCATCTTCATTTTTCTCGGTTTTGACAATTTTCATACATAACTTTGATAAAGCAAACCATTAATTACTAAAAAAAATAATTAACTAAGACATTATTAACGAAACTTCTCATACAAATATTAAAAAAGTTTTTTTTTTAAATTTCTAGTAAACGGTCGTGTATTTTATTTTATTTTCCATTTGAAGTCAAAGTTGTTCTTGTGTTGCAGATTGTTACCAATATTTTTTCTTATTTCAAACATTATACAAAATTATTTCTGCGTTTTTAACTTCCCATAGGGAGTTATTGTAATCGGTCCGATTTGTCAAATTGAAATTTTTGACATTTCTCGACGTTTCATGGTCCCTAGAGCCTATTTCAATCATTTTTACGTACGTCCGTACGTTCTGGTACCATTTTTCGTCGTCGATATCTCAATAACGAGTAGAGATATCGACTTGAAATAAATTTTGTTTTACAGATAATAACTTCGAAAGAAGCTGAAAGGGCGTTTATTAATATTCAATGAGTCGTTTTTTTACTATAGCAGTTTCAAAAAGAAGTGAAAATTTTGGTTGGGCTCAAATATCTCAGGAACAAATAATGTTATTGACTTGAAATAAATTTTATTGCACATATTATGACGTCATACAAATTTGATATGAATTTGGAAAAAAATCAACATACCGTTATTTTTTAAAATCAAAAAAACTAAAAAAAAAATTTTTTATAGCTCGAATATCCTTAGATGGAAAAACGATATTAACTTTAAAATAATTTTATTTAACGAAAAATGTTGTTTTTGACTCCTGGTGAAAATTTCAAAAAAATTCAATGGACAGTTTTTTTACAAAAAATTAAAAACTACAAAAAATTCTACCAAAAATTGGTATAAATTGTCTTTTGACTCAAATTTCTCAAAAACGGGTAACGATATTGACTTCTTGTTTGTTTTATTTTCTACATAACATAATTGTTAGCAACTGATAAAATGTTGACAAATATTGAATGTGCAGTTTTTTAACAAAAAATCAAAAACTGTTTAAAATTCTAAAGAAAAGTAGTTACAGTTGTATTTCAGCTCGAATATCCTGAGAACGACCAACGACTGTGCCTTCTAAAATATTTAATTTTATACATAGTACAGTTTTTTTATGAAAGGTTGAATTTTGACAAATATCTAATTGAAAGTTTTTGACAAAAAATATTTAAAAAAAAAATAAACTAAAAAGTGGTAAAATTGGTTTTTCGACTCGAATATCTTGAGAACGAACAATGATATTGACTTTGCCATTAGGTATTTAATCTCTATAATATATGTGCATTCCGTAAATCTCTTTAAATAATTAATTGCTTTTCAATCTTAAAATAATGATTGTTTGAATTTAACAGCTAAAGTTTGTTTCGCAGAAAATTTGGTTATTTGAAAAAACCTAAATATAAAGTTTTCAAGATCACAAATGGGAAGTTATCAGTGTGGGTCGCACCCAGCCTCTTTTTTGAAATCAGATTTGACAACATACATACATATTTTTGTTTGTATACCAGATGTGTTTAAAATTTTTCAAAATCTATTTTCCTTTGCTTTTCGATAGTTTTTTTTTTCAAAGAACACTCCATACAATAGGATATCTCAATATATTTCTCTGCACTGTATCATAGTCCTTTACAGTAGAAGTACCTTACAGATGCACTTTTGTACCAATAGATGCCGCTGTATAATGTTCTAAAGCCTAAACATTTTGTATTTAAAACGAAAAAGGATTATACACACGCAGCCAAAAACAAAGGATTAAAGCAAATAACTCCTACAATCAATCAATTTTAATCAATCCCTGTTAGGTATTTACCATAAATCAATAATAATAAACATTTCTTCAACGGACAAGCAGACCTACAGCAAAATCAAATCTCTCTCCTCCAAGCTATACAATTTTTCCAACCCAAATATCCTTTCACATCTCTCTAACCCATTATTCAAGGCTAATTACAGCTTTCAATTTATAACTAATTATCCTTGTAAACAATCTCGTTGGATTCGAATGGATGCAACCATGTAAAACTAATTATCCTCCCGAAGAATCATTACCTTATCAGCTTTATAAAAGTTTTTTTTTTTTATTTGAAACAAAAAAAAAAAGAAGAAGTTCAAGAAGAGAAAAAATGTATTCCGATTATGCTGACACAGAGCAATGCTGTGTGATGGCTATATACATAACTTTAGGCCCCCTTCTTTGCGCTCTCAGTTTCTCAGCGCTAACCATTCATTATATATTGGAAATGAGATTCCCTTGTTTTTTAATTAATATTCCCAGTGGATGAAGTAAATTACTTACACGTGACTGAATTTTTGAAAATTCAAGCGATAGCTTTAATGTATAAAAGTTTTAGGTTCACCTGTCAAAAGTATGTTCTGTATCTTTGAAGAAAATAAGATAATGTGTGTTTCTGTGCAATGGAATGGAGGAGCAGCTCTCCCTCATCATAACGCTAACGGTTTTTATTTTTTTATTTAACTTTCGATTAGAAAAAAGAGATAAATTAGAAGAAAGATGCTTGCATTTATCGCAAGTCTGTATTTGAAAGCATACCGAGAGAGCGAGATTAAAGATAAAAGTGAAAGGTACATACATGACTTAGCAATTCTTTTATGTGCACATTATAAAGGTGGGATATATCATTCACAGAAATAATAAAAATACAAAATGGATTGCAATAGCTACGCTTGGATGATTTACAAAAGATGGCAACTATAAAAGTTAGAATTTCAGCCTTTGTAACGTGACATAGCTAAAACAGCAAAAAAAAAACGTGATTTTAGCTTTTGTATGAAGTGGATATTTTGTATTCTTGTCAAAAACCGCAATATGAAAAGATTTATTGCCTATTAAACTTGATTTAATGTACGTACCTATACTTGCACAATTTTATGGTGGCATATACTTTTTATTTATTTACATCGCGTAACCAAAAGTAGGTGATGTTTTTTTACAGATTTAAAAATCTTCAACCAATTTTAGTAGTACAACTCTCATTTTCATACAATTCCAAATTTCAATTTTAAAGGCTATCACTTTTCCCAAAACTGTCTGTTTCCTTATAAATATATTAAAACATAACACTAATTGATATGAAGGAATAATGAAATGACGGTTTCTTTATGCGGTTTTTCCAACAACTTTTTTCCCAAATTTAATTTAGGGCTAGTTGTTACCCTCCAAGTTTTACAAAATAAACTTTTTTTAACCCAAATCAAATTCTGCACCTCAAATTTTGCAGCGCCACCACAAGGGTCGGGGCAACATTAAAAAACACGCGCCATGGTAGTTACTATGTTTTTCATATGCAAAGTTTTTGACAACATTATTTGTTGACCAAATTCTGTTCAGCATTTTTTTTTAGATTTTTAAAAAAAAAATTTTTGAATAGTTTTTCTGAATTTCGAACAACATGATTTTTCAATATTAAAATATTTTTCTTTTTGAAATTCATTAAAATCCGCCTGGTGGCTGAACATACCCAAAGCGGAGAAACGTAGTTGCATCATTGGCACCCAAGCCAGGGGCATTTGATAATATTATTGTGGCGCTTAAGAAAGATAATCACAGTCCAGGTTAGGCCAGAGGGAACACATAAATAGCAATAAAAAATTTCATCACTTCCATTAAAGAGCATCGTCATATTAGGCATCATGGTTCGTTATAACTGTTGAAAGCTTCTGACTCTTGTTGAATTGTGATATACAGGGTTAGTCATGAGCAGTGCGCCAAAATGCTAGGGCGTGTAGGTTGAAGTGAGACAAGAAAATAATCGTATCGTTTAGCCAGGAGGGGCAGTTTTCGAAAAAATGACAAATGGAAAAAAAAGAGGCTGGGTGTGACCCACACTGATAACTTCCCATTTGTGATCTTGAAAACTTTACCACTTTTTAGTTTTTTTTTTAAATATTTTTTGTCAAAAACTGTCAATTAGATATTTGTCAAAATTTAACCTTTCATAAAAAATTGTACTTTGTATAAAATAAAATATTTTAGAAGGCACAATCGTTGTTCGTTCTCAGGATATTCGAGCTGAAATACAATTGTAACTACTTTTCTTTAGAATTTTTAACAGTTTTTAATTTTTTGTAAAAAAACTTTCCATTGAATTTTTTTGAAATTTTCACCAGTAGTCAAAAACAACATTTTTCGTAAAATAAAATTATTTTAAAGTTAATATCGTTTTTCATCTAAGCATATTCGAGTTATAAAAATTTTTTTTTTAGTTTTTTTGATTTTAAAAAATAACGGTATATTGATTTTTTTCCAAATTCATATCAAATTTGTATGACGTCATAATGTGTCCAATAAAATTTATTTTAAGTCAATAGCATTATTTGTTAGTGAGATATTTCAGCCCAACCAAAATGTTCACTTCTTTTTTAAACTGCTTTAGTAAGCAGTTAAAAACAACTGATTGAATATTAATAAACGCCCTTTCAGTTTCTTTCGAAGTTATTATCTGTAAAACAAAATTTATTTCAAGTCGATATCTTTAATCGTTCTTGAGATATCGACGACGAAAAATGGTACCAGAACGTACGGACGTACGAACGTACGTACACACGCACACACAGACATCTTTCTAAAAATGATTGATATAGGATCTAGGGACCTTGAAACGTCGAGAAATGTCAAAAATTTCAATTTGACAAATCGGACTGATTACAATAACTCCCTATGGGAAGTTAAAAATATGTAAAATCAATCGCTTCACCCACAATGCTGGTGCGATACCTTTTTGAAAAGCCAAAAACTTCTTTCATTTTGTTCGTAAATAAATTTATTCTAAGGAATAGTTTTTGAAAAATTAATTTTCCAAGTCAAAATTAAAAAAAAAAAATTTCAAACTAATTTCTTTCAAAATTTTACGTAATTAAGTACTAATTTTAATTGCAAAATTCAGTGCTGTTAATAATTTCAAGTAAAAACCGGATGCAAAAATTGTAAGTCGTTTTCAAGAAATTAAAGCCCAAAACGTGAGTAAACGGTTAAAAATAAAATTACGGCCACCTCACTACCTCAGGTATTTTTCTACAAATTTGTTGCTCAATAATAGAAATGTTAATAACTTGAACACTGCGCCAACTTTTTGGCCATGTAAACTCTCAACTGAGTTAAGTCAATATGACATCAATGACAGCTTCATATTTTAAGACCCGAATGTCAGAATGTATTTCTTTAATAAGTTGTAAAATGCTCTATGGCTTCAAGCAAGGCATGAAGTCGAATCTGTACCAAAAATTTTTTCTTCTCTTTTTTTTCAGTAAATTGATGGTACTCGTATTAAATGTTATGTATGTACCAAAGAACGAACATGACTGTTCTAGTTTTAAGTATTTTTAGGGAGTCTTTAGTTATAGTTTTTATGAATTTTTATCTAGCTTTAAGATAATTTTAAATAGGTAAATGAAAAAAAAAAAAACGAACGAGAATGGACCAAGAAGAAAAATCTCAAAATATCTCAATGATTTTTTATCTAAAAAGAAGGTCATATTAAAACAATGGACAAAATCTTATTGACCTGGTGTCGGCTACCAGCTAAAAAAAAAATAAATGGTTTAACATTTTGTTTCATTATTTATTTCAAAGGTGAGTTGTTTAATCTTTGTTTTCTTCCCTTAGAATTGAAACTAGAACGTGTCTGGGGCCTTTAGCCAAGCTCTCAGCTCTCTGTAATATTATAAATTTAAACTTTGAAACGAAATTTTTTTCATATGTATAGTAATAAAATAATCCCAAAATCTTCCTATATTATAAATAATTTTTTTTTTCATTAAATTAATGAATTAATTGAAATATTTGGAAAAAACTGTTTGTTTTTTGTTGCTCTTATTTTATACGATAATAATTTTAATACAATGTCACTCAGTAAGTCAGTCAGTTACGGTTCTTGTGATTTTTGAAGCCCATTATCTCAGGAATCACAAATACTGAAAAGTTGAAAATTGGTGAGGCGCCTGTCCTCGCACATTTCAGCCCATTTACTTTATTGGTACTGTAGTTAGAGGCTTTGGAAATCGCCTGAGCTTGTTCCTGTGCCAGAACTTGGTTGGGCATTGCCGTGTCCAGAGATAACTGTTTTTCCTTTTTCTCCTTGTTATTCATTAACCCTTTGCTTAATATCTCTTACGATTTCGATTAAACTTCGTATTAATCCATTGGCATACTGTGGCGTATACGTTCTTTTTTCTAACTTATTGAATTTTTAACACAATCTTAATCGTTTTTGGTGATATCCTGGTGTAGGTTAATTTGATTTATGTTAATTGAAATTTGTTTAAGTATCTAAAGTATAACCTCACGATGAAAGTCAGATCTCAAGTTGGCTGCAAGCCAATAAATATTTTCCTTTCTTTAGCACACTAAAAGTGTTTTCATTAAAAAAAATTCAACATATAATGTCACACATCCAATTGGCGTCGCTTAATCGAACGTACATCATTTAGAAAATTTGTACAAGCAAGTTTGTACGACCCGGATATGGCGTTCATTTATAGAACTATCGAAAAAGAAACCACAAATTTAAGCAAAAAACAACAACTTTCCGTAAAGGTAGGTTAGGTATCCATTTCCATATCCATCATATTCCCACACACATTTCCAGGTTTTTGACTGATTCGATTTTTTTTTTGGGTTCAAATCATTGGAGTAATAGAGATGCCTTATCACTGCAAAATAAATTTAATGTCTTTTCTCCAGATGGCGCACAAGGACAAGCAAATTTTTGGATATTGGATAAGCTACAAAGTGTGAAGTTAAATTGAGTGCTCTTTCGAAGTCACACAGGATCATGTACCTTCTGTGAGTTATTGTTACTGTGGTCGTGATTTGATAATCTGCCAGAAGGACGAAGAAAATAAATAAAGGCTGGTATACGTATAGATTAGGTATGTCTGGATTCTATTATAGCCTATTGAGTGTAAATAGAACAAGATGGAGGATTAATATTAGCTTTTTTGTACATGTCTTTTTGCAGTAAATTCAACCCGAATTCAAAGAGAGAGGAGAGAGAGAGTGAGAGAAAAAAAAAGTTGAAGATAAGAGAAGGTGAAAAGTTTTTGCGATATCAGAGAAAACTTTGCAAACAAAAAGACTTTGTTAATACCATTTATCACATTTGTCAGTGTGATAAATCTTAAAAGGTACCTGCCTGCAAATGTTATAGTATATATAGTACATAATGTCAAAAAAGAACAGACAAACAAAATTGGGAAAAGTCTATGTTGTCCTTTTTTATGCAGATAGCATACGAAATATTTCAGTTTTATTGAGCAGGAGAATTTAGGGACTTGCTGATGAAAATGTTTTTCTTTACCCTTTTTTTTTGTCAATTGTATAAAACTCAATATGTTTGGGTACTTTTGTTGATATTTCTTTTTATTCAAGTTGGCCTCTTGCAATGATAGAATGATAGATAGGCGCATTAAGAAATTAAAAAAAAAACTGTTGATTCGCTTAAATTTTGGGCTAAAAAAAAAATGACAAATATTGCAAAATTAAAGTTGTCAACATTTAAGGGCAAAAAAAATATTATTTTGCCTACCTACTAGTCTAAAACTCCGCCATTTTTAATGAACTTTAAATTTTCATAAAAAGAAGAAAACCCCACACTACATACATACATACATACATACATGTCCTGCGAGAAAGAAAATCATAGTTTTTGAGTCAAAAGTTTTTCGAAATTCAGATGTTTTTTTTTTTCATTTAGTCATATTTAACAATTTTATATATGTATTATACAATAATTTATTTATTTATTATATTCCACGTGAAATTCAAATTTATTAATATTTCTATGAGCAACTAAAATGACAGTTTGAAATCATTTTGGGGAGAGAGATGCGTATGGGATTATTAGGTTTGTTCAGTGAAGCTATTCCGAACAGTTTGGAACAGATAAGAACAAAATTTCTTGCACTTGCTTTTTAGTCAGAGTAGACTAGAATAGATTCATGAAAACTGTCAGAATCAGCTGATATTTTGTTTCATCTGTCACGTGAGTGACTGTTCTAACTTCTCTGGCATTTCTCATGTAAACTGGTTCTGTTCTGCTCTGCTCTGAACTTTTCTTCATTGAACAAACTTAGTATTTATTTACCCACTAAAATGAAGTCAATTTTAAATATTTTTTATTAAACTTTTTTCAATGTAAAACAAAAAGGAGATGGTCCTTAGAATTAGGTATGTATCTTTGAAATCCAAGAAAGCAAAAAAAAAAAGTTTTCACGAAATAAAATTTCCCATTTCTTTTTTAAAACGCCCGCGCCCTCGCTTACCTGCAATCCACTGACAGTACATATTTCTGCTGGTTTCACTTCAATTTCTGTTCCACTATGCACCACACCATCCGATCTCGTAGTAGTGTCCTCTTCCGATATAGGTGGGCATAAACTATGGTCACTCAAATCTAAATATTGAAAAATAGAAATAGAAAACAAAAATATAAACAACAGAAATGTAGAACAACATTTAAGGAAGGATATTTAAGGCTCCCCCCAAAGGCCACTGGAATACTCAACTCACCTCCAGCACGACCATATTGGGCCAACTCAATTGATATGCTAGTGCCTCTCGGACAGCTCAATGATAATTGTTCCGAATCACAACCAGCCCGCTGATAGGTTCGTAATGTTGCCGCCAACAATGCTGTTGTATACATATTTTGTAAATGGGAATTCCACCAGAACCAGAGTTTATTGTTATTTTTATTTTCAGTTTCAGTGCCAAATTTTTATTTTCACAGGTGTGTGGTACCAGAGGAAAATAGCGGAATGGACGTCCATGGTAGATGATGTGTTGTCATCCAGAAATGTAGATTGATTCGAAAAGGAAAAAAAAAGATAATAAATTTGTAAATGAAAGGAAAATATTATTTTTTATACAGCAAATTGAATTCTAATTTTTTTTTTTGGGGGGTTGCTTTTTTGAAACAATTGTTTATAGTTTTTTTTTCTATAGTAAATTTTTGTCGACTCAAGGATTTGTTTTGTGGTGAAATAAAAAATTAACAGTTTTATTGTTTTCTCAAAACAATCTCATTAAGATATTTATTTAATATTTTATATGACCTTCAAAAATTTTTGTTTATAAAATTGGTTTAATAAATTCAATCAATTTAATAACCTGTGAACACGAGGAACATGAACGAATTTAAATTAAATTTTGTTAAAAAAATTATTTTTTATACACACATACATACATATGTAAAATATTTTGACTGATGACAAATGGAGCAAAACATTCATCTCAACCAGGGTTGTCAGATGTGGCGATTTGTCGCCAAACTGGCGATTTAAAGTTTCAGTTGGCGACACGAAAATCGGTTTGGCGATATACCCCAAAAAAGGCGATATTTTATAGAATTTGGCGACTTTTATTCTTCTAATCGAAATCCTAACATTTTTTTTTTTATTTTTATTTTTACTTGAAAATTTAATCTTTTTCATTGTCATTTGCTGAATGGATTCATCGAAATATTAATTCTGAACGCATCCCAAATCTGGAAATCGTTTTCTTTTCCTTTCCTACAATAATGACATTTCAAACTTCAGACGTCGAACCAAATAACTTTGAAAAATCTAACGGAGTAACGGCAAGGTTTTTAAGTGCAAAATCAAAAGAATCAAAAAGAATAAAATGAATAAATTAAAGAAAAAAGAAAGAATTTTCAAGTACAAAAACGAATGGGAGCAACTCGGAATATTTAAAGGTACATGCAAACCACTTATTATTAGATTTCCAAATTCATGAGATCAATTTTCCACTGTCTTCAAAAATAATAGGCTGGTTAATGAAATCAAAAACAGACGGATTTGCACATTGCAAAATCTGTGATTGCAATTTAAGATCTCATAGAGCCGACTTGGAACGACACGCAGGAAGGTCCAGCCACGTTGCAAAAGCAACCAAAATAAAAACAAAATCAATAGAAAATTTCGGTAAAAATCAAGTTTTTCCCCCATTTTATGACATTCTTACATTTGTTCACTGTGTGCCTTGTCTTTAAATTTCAGTTATAAAAATTGACAAAAACTCAAAAATAATTGAGCTAAAACTGGCTTACTATACAGCAGGTCATAGTTCAATTCGTTCCATAGATCATCTTGGTGAAATTTTCAGTAATTTTTGTGTATCAACTAAGTCCCCTGCTGTCAAAATACATAAAACTAAATGTTCGGCTTTAATCCGAAGAGTAATAGCACCTGCATTTTTGGCAGAGTTATTAAAAGATGTTGGAGAAACAAGATATTCTCTCATCTTAGATGAGTCTACGGATGTATCCACGAGCAAATTTTTATGCATTTGCATAAGATACTATTCAAAACAAACAAGTTCTGTTGTGACAAACTATCTTGGAATAATTGAAGTTACAGAATGTACAGGCAAAATACTTGCCGAAAATATTGTAACTTTCCTTATATCTACCAAACTAAATATAAAAGATCTAATCGGTATTGGAACAGATGGGGCCAGTAACCTTTGTGGTAAAAACAATTCCGTATACACCCACTTAAAAAAAATTGTTCCTGGCCTTATTCTAATGAAATGCATTTGCCATAGCATACATCTTTGTACATCCAAGGCATCTAAAGTCCTCCCATCCGAACTGGATTTCATAGTTCGTGAAACATATAACTGGTTTGCACATAGTTCACTGCGTAAATGTAAATATTACGACATTTACAAACTGATAAATGATGACAAAAAACCACTCAACCTAATAGCACTGTGCAACACTCGTTGGCTTTGTCATTTCGATGCATTAAAGCGTGTATACGATCAGTTTTTGGAACTAAAAACTCATTTCGGCATTTGTGCCATCAAAGAGAAGTGTTATTCGGCAACGATGTTAAATAAACAATTTCAAGATCCAAAAATGTACCTTCTTCTGTCAGGGATTTTGCCAATAATACGGGAAATGAATAAACTCAACACCTATTTTCAATCCACCAATATTAACTTTTTAAAAGCACAAAAAGAAATTGAAATTGTTGTACGATGCTTTTCAAATAAGGTTTTATCAACTATTTCACCATTAAATGCTGACTGTGATGAAATATTGGAACTAGTAACGAAGCCGGAAAACTTGAAAGCTTGGAAAGATATTGATTTAGGTTCGGAATTTGAAAGAAACGCGAGAGAAAATAATATAAACACAGAGCTTGTAATTGAAGTTAAAAAACAAATCACCGATTTCATTCTTGCTTTACTAGGAGAAATTCGAAAAAGATTGTCCGACTGCAATCAACTTTTTATTTCTGTTGGATATTTTTCACCAAGCGTTTGTTTGAGCCAGCTGCGACCTAGTTTTAAAAGTCTGCCTGTTAGCTTGATAGCATCCAATAACTTAGAACTTGCTGAGTCTCAGTGGGAAAAACTTATTTCTGTCAATTGGTCAAATGAATTTTATCCAGAAAATGTCCCAGAAGATGACATTGTGAAGTTTTGGAATAAAGTTTTTAAAATGACAAATGCCTTGGGACATCAGGAATTCCTGGAGCTTGGAGAATTTGCCTTAAGTGCTCTTTCTCTGCCAGCAAGCAACGCTGTGGTCGAACGAGCATTTTCTTACATGAATGCCATCAAAACAAAAAGTAGGTCGAGAATGCAAATGGAGGCATTAGATGCAATAATGCGAGTGCGGATTCATTCCAAAGTCAAGGAAATTTGCTGCAATAATTTTGAGCCCTCTGCTGAAATGCTTTCGGCATTTAATTCTAAAATATTATATGAAAAAAATTCAATCGATGAAATCATTGATACATACATTGATTTTATTGAGGAAGACTAAGTATTTTCAAATATTAAATTCTTGTGTTCCTTATAATTTTATTTATTTTTTCTAGTTCTTAAGTTTTTTTTTGTGGTTGAAGTTCCTTATGTATGTACATATGTAGATATACTCGTATGAACCTGTATAGTTTATTTCTGTTTTGAAATAAAAGTGATGTAAATTTACATGTTTAGTGTTTTATTTAATTTTTGAATTTGTGGATTTATATACAGTGGAAGATTTTAAAATTTGGCGATTTTTTGGCGATTTATTTTTTACTTTTGGCGATTCGACTATTTTAAATCTGACAACCCTGATCTCAACATGTAAAATACACAAGAGAACTGTTATATTGCTGCCTAGCATGTTATGGCGCTCTCTCATCATGGCGCTCTCTCATCGGAATTCATATCCGCCATCTTGGATTTTAGATCTTGCTAAATTTATGTAAATCTGTAAGATTTAAAATCGATTTAAAATCGAATTGAATTTCCTAATTTTCATGTCAAAAGTGTTCCGGATTGAAATAATAATTTTTCAAGCCCGTACTTGAGCTAGGTGCGAGGTTGGATGTACTAGCTTAATTCGCATCTTGTAATCATCGTTTTTGAATATCTGAGGAAGAATAACTTAAAATCCGCGTTTAGTTTATTTTATTGAAAATATAATCCAACAAAGTGGGAAAGGGAGAGCTTTCCTAAAGAAGGCAAAATAGAATGATTGTCAAACTCCCAAAGAAAGTAGGCTAGTGCGGGAAAAATTGAGAGGAATTTGCAAGCTACCTGCTGTAGCCAAAATAATAGCAAGAATAGTCCTGGAGCGAAAAAAAGACCAGCTCGAAGACCGAACAAGCAGGATTGTGCACTGGATCTTCCTGTTGAGGCTCATCATCGAACAGTGCGTTGCAAATTGATAACCAATTCAGGTGTTATTCATCGTCTTCGAAAACGCGTTCGACAAACGTCTATAGATGATAAACTTATTGATTGCTACTATCAAGACCACACATAATGGCTTTAAATGTCACGTTCTAAATAATGGAAGTTTGACAGAGGAATTTGAAATCCAAAGTGGGGTGAGGCAGGTCTGTATACTTTCAACAATATTGTTCCTGTTGGTGATTAGTGATGTTCTGAAAGAAGGGAATAAGTAGACTCAGCATTCATGCCTCAAACACCTTGACTACGCGGACGACCGACCGACCGACCGACGTAGGCTTGCTCTCTCATAGGATCATGGATCTGCATCAAATGACGCTGGGCATACGCCAAAAAGGGTCAGTCGTGGAACTCCCCATCTATTCAAATAGATATTTTTTGGCAACCAATAGAAACGGTAGAAAGTTATTAATATGCTCTCCAAAATGTGGAGAAACAAGTCTATAAGCTCAAAGAACAAGCTACGTTTGTTCCACTACAATGTTGAATCCATACTTCCTAATGGATGCAGCACTATATCAGCTGCCATTACAAAGCTGTAATCATTCGTAAATAGATGTGTGCAAAAACATCTTGAGGATTTTCTGGCCCAGCCGCGAATGACAAACTTCGCATGAGACCAACCAAGGAACCCATTGACTCTATCATTAGAAGACGTAAGTGGCAGAGGATTGTAACGAGCGCCTTGCGAGCCAAAAGCGATGCCAACCCACTTACGCAGAATTGCAACCACTTGTTGAAAAATGGTCCTAGAGGATTCTGCAGAACTGGGGCAAACTTGGAGAGAGTTATCTCCTCTGTAAATGTTTTGCAATGAACAATATAAGAATGCAATCTTTTGGAAAGTCATTCTTTTGACGATCGAAACTATTTGAACTCTGAATTAATGTTCAGAGACTTCAATGCAACGAAGTAGTTCTAGCGAACTCCGCTGGGAGGTTCTCTATAAATAAGTTCATTACTTTCTTTTTAATCATACGTCTAATGAGTTATGATACGAAAGATGTTGCAATTAGCAGGTGCTTTACAAAAAAGATAGGGAGGATTATAAATTATATAGGTACTAAAAAAATATATCACGGAGTTTATTTATACCTACACTAATACTCCGTAGTAAGGGTCTTCAAATCTAAAAAAAAAAATAAGTTGGGAGAGTTCTTTGCTTGCCATAGTATCTTTTTTTTTGCAGGACCTAAATCTACTTACCTACTTTAAATTCTTTCCATTGTATTTTACTATCAACAGGATGTACTTACATATACATTTAAGTATTACTTAAAGTTTAAGTTTTTTTTTATTTTATTTCTTTAGAAAAAGTATCTCAAAGTTATTCAACTGCAAGTGTTTAATTGAAAGAAAACGAAAAGTACACAAAAATGGAATGACAGAAACATTTGGATAATGGAATTAAACATTAAAAAAAAAATTAAACTTCTCCGAAAAGATACAACTGCAGTAATCCAAAATATCTGCACTTCGCAGTTCTTGAAGAAAGAAGATCAGTAAGATGGAAATAATCATGAAAATTACACAACATTCTCTCAGAGTGACATACCTAAGTATAAAGTTTATAGTACCTAGATATATATTTTGGAAGGGAACAGCTATATTCTGCTTAAAAAAACCGGAAATAAAATAAATAAAAGGGATTCCTACTTCTGCCATCTTCCATTTAAATCGTAAGCTCTGAATCTCCAAAGATGAGAGAGATTACATTATATTCTTTTTTAGAGAGAAAACTTGAATTAAATGTTATAATAAGGAAATAATGAGAATTTAGGGAATGGGTTCGAAAAAAGACAAACAAGAGAATGTTGTGCTATGTAATAAGATATCATATGATTTTTTGTCACTTGCAAAGTGGGAGAACTTCTTTGAATGAATTAAATTTCAACATCAAATTTTTGTTACTCCATTTTAAGTAAATTTATTTGAAGGTGAAGAATTGATGACACTAATTGTATTTGTAACATAAACCATCCCGATTAGGGGGTTCATAGATAAACATTTTAAAAGTACATGCAAGGTTTGTGGATTTCACCTTCTGGTTCCCATTTTAGATTTTAGTTATTATTAAATATCACAATATTGCTGCTTATCCTTAAAAAAATCACTTGTTTGTTATTTATCCTCTTGAAAAACAATTTTTTTTCACGATTTAGTTATTTGGCAATTTTTTTTTTTTTTTTTAATTTTTATTGACAATTTTTTTGATAGAATTTTATTTGCTGACTTAATTGGGGTTGGTCGTGGCGCGATGGTCTGCGTGGTCGCCTGTCAACCTCATGGTCACAGGTTCGATCCCTGCCGTAGTCTATTTCATGTTTTTGTTCCATTGGTTTGCTCATTACATGTTGTTCAGGCATAACACTAAAAACATATGATTGAGTAAAGTTTGTCCAACAAATAGGACAACGAACAAAATAATGTGAATTAGAAAGGGACATAGATATAATTAAGACACGGCATTTCTCCGCTTTAGCCCAGCCACCAACCCTGGAGATAAAATCTGAGACAACCACCACCTTCAGTCTCAGTACCTCGGTCCACACACCTTTCCATACACCTTTCCCTTCCCATCCTATCCTATCCTTCACGCCCGCGCTGTGTTGATACATATAAAGGGTAAACCAAAAATCCCCTTGAGCGTGCGCATATTATGAAAAAAAAAAAAATGATGTATCGAAATGATAGGTTTTGTGTAATGGAAGGTTGACAGAGGAATTTGAAATCCAAAGTGGAATTAGGCAGGGCTGTATACTTTCACCAATATTGTTCCGCCACTGTTTGCTCCCTCATATAGGATCATGGATCTTAATCAAATGACATCAAGGGTGGAGAGAGAAGCTGAAATCGTTGGGCTTAGGACCAATTCAGCAAAAATAGGAAGGATCAGTATTGGAACTACCTCATTTACTTAAATAAATATTTCTGGACAGCCAGTAGAGATGGTAGAAAGTATTGTTTATACGATTAACAGCGAAATCGGGAAATTAAAGACAACTGTCAAAAATTTGAATAAACAACTTTTTAAACATAAAAACCAGGCTACAACTGTTTCCAACCATTGTTAAATTTGTGCTTCTTTATGAATGCAGCAAATAGCAGGCAGGTGAACGAGCGGGTCGGCAATCGCGCTAAGAATGGCCGAAGCGGAATCATCACAATTGGGGAAAAGTTGGAGAGAGCTGAATTACATTTCGAGAAACCATGTAAGACTGATACTTGACAATCACAAAAAAAGGGTGATTATTTTACTTTCTATAAGTTGATCTTGATGGATTTCAGTTGATCAGATCCTTAGTTATGTGGGCCAAAATGGAGAACTTAGAACCTTTACGATTTGGATGAAATAAAATGAAAATAAAAAATATCATCTGGGCGCATTCTGTCGATAAATTTTGAAATCCTCGCCTTCCCAGATATTAAGGTATGAATAAAGAAAAATTAAATATTTCACACGCTAATATAAAGAATATTGTAACAGTAATAATAAATTATGTAGTTCTAAAGCTATTTACTTCCTAAGTCGTACATTTCTGAATTCACAAGCTGGAAGTGATGTAAGTGATGTGTTTGTTAAAAAATATTTTTTTATGTTTTTCAAATAAATATTCGTCATTCTTTTATATCCTTCCTTCAGACTTCAGCGAGCCCCAGCCTCGCAGTGCTCTACCGACCAAAATGTAGCAAAATAAAGTTGTTGAAGAAATAATAAAAATCAAGGACACAAGGATTTGTGTGTAGACTCCCTTTCGTTAGCCTATTTTTTTGTTTGTTGTTGTTTTTTATTTTTTTTTTGTTTGTGCTTTAAAGCCTTTTGTCCTTATTTTATAATTTTCTGCTGTTGTTGGTTCTTCTTTGTACAATGAAAACAATTTGTTTTAGGAGAACAATAACAAACAACAAGAAAAAAGGACCAGTAGTGATGTATTTGTATAGGAACCGTATACTCTATAGGTACTGTAACTATATGTGTAGGTATATGATTTGTTATTGTTACTTTGTGACTTTGGTGTTTTAAAAGCGAAAAAGGAGGCACGTAATATAGATGGCGATAAAAGGATAGGAGTGATAAGAAGATCTTATGTATTATTACATTTTCTTTTTTTTTTTTTCTTGGATAGATTTGATGTGAATCTTGTGTAAGGATAATTTTCCACAAGGATAATTCAAGGAAAATGCGCGTACACAAATCGATTGTGAATAACATAAATAAACAATAGCAAAACAAAAATGTATGCTATATATAGAAAATGTGGTAATTTGTATTTTGATGTATTTAGGTTATTTTGGGGGTCAGTGAAGAAGAAACAATAATATGAGAATATTTATTCAAAATTTAATTTATGTAGATATTGAAGGTGCCTACGTTATACAATTCATATCTACATACTCGTGTATGTATAGCTATATTTGTATTCAAAATAACGGGTAAAGAACAGTCATTGAAATTTAATATAAAGGGATAATAGACCGCATCCTACCCAATCATACATATGTGGGGTTGGCCTATTGTTTGTTGTGTGGGTTTTTGTGATTTAAACACAATGTGAGGCTTACGTCAAATCAAACACAGCATTCTTAATCAATTGATTGGAATTGTAACAATAATAGGAATGCCTGCGGTTTATTTAGACTGAATAATTACACTTTATTTTATTTAGAGTTATTAAATTCGTGGAATTCGTTGAATTTAATAGAAATACATTTTAACAAGAAACAGTTCAAAGAAAGTTAATCGGTAGTGGGACGAATCAATAATAATTCATTGTATCCAGCAACAAAGTAAACCTCCATAGCGAAACGAAAGAAGCGTTCCTGCAAGTGTTTGGGTTAGAGTATTGCAGGCGTGGTAAAATAATAAGAAACTACCAAATCAGTAGATTTTACCCCGGAATGCCGGACAGACCTATAAGGATTCCGGGAGTAAGCTAAAGCGTGAAACAAACTAAATCAGTAACATCACCAGCGCCTTCAATAGAAAACAGCACTCTGGACAGGAAATGTTTTTCAAACACATTGCCAACAGCTGGATACACTAGCACCGCTTGGCATTTACTTTCGAAACAACAAGAAAACAACAGCAGAAATCCACCATTTTGGGCTTTGGACTAACGACTCTTCCAACAGAGCCTAATATAGTCTGTCAAAGCTCTTCAAATCCAGAAATTTCACCATAACTTCAAAACTGCTTCTGTAAAGGACCATGGTCTTGCCAGTACTCACTTGGGTGCTTAGCAAATCCGACCTCTTGGCCGCGTTCGAGAGAAAAGTCTTAAGGAGAATTGTTGGCCCTATATGTGAGGAAGGACGATTCCGAAAACGGTACAATCATGATTTGTACGCAATCTACCTTGAAGCAGACATAGTGACAAAAATTGAGTGGGCAGGGCACCTGGCTCGCATGAGCGAAGAGGAACCGGCTCGGTACATTCTATGGTAGACGGCAGCGTGGTAGACCATGCAAGCGATGGAGAGATGGCGTAGACCAGGACGACCGAAGCCTTGGGGTGCGCAATTGGATGATGATGATGACTAGCGACGCTCTTGACGTTGCTGGTCTAATTTGTATCGGCCGCGGCCGATTGAAATGCATTGTTTCTAAAACAATAGCCGCTGCTGTTGCTGGAGTATAAAATGTGGAACTCTCTGGAGGAGCTACCAAACTACAAATTACCAACTTGTTGAAGAAGAAGAAAAACAACAAGAAGAAGATATTTTGTTACACTAATTATTACGTAATTGTAAGAACTAAAATGCACGGCTCACAAAGCTGCAGAAGAATTTCTTGACTTAATAAAAATCAATCCAATAAATTTCTTGAACCAATGTTGATGTATACCTAAATGCTTCTATATAATTATCCATTCTTTTACTGCATTGCACAGTTTTCGTTTTTTTTTTTCATTATCTTTTCTTTGTTACTAATTGCTACGAATTTCCTTCCATCAGGAACAAAAATATTTAAAAAAAAATAGAAGAAATATTCCAACAAAAAAGACCACTTAATCTCATTAAATTATTGGAAGGATGCATCTTCTTGTTCGAAAACCAGTGGAAGAGTGACGATGCACAGATGTGGTGTGGCAAAATGAGCAATCGCATATTCTTTGCACATCTATTGGCCAATTTGGCACATCTGGTTATGTATCCGCTCAACCTATCTAACCGCAGCATCACTTTACTGTGTATCTTCTATCATTCCACTTTTTGATTTAATTTTCGTTCCAAGTTTTATAATACGATGAAAAACTGCCTCTGCATAGATCACCCAAAAAGAAAAAAAATATCTTCATGGGTGAAGCTGATGTTGGGACAAGGACATCAAGAAAACTGGTCTGCCAATTCAAATTCTTCGCCCGTCAAATGGAGCAATCAACCACTTTGAAGAGTTTCACCATTACCCCCATCAACTTCCCTCCTGCCAGCTCCTAATATTGTGGCAACATAATTTCTCCACAATAACTTTTTCATAAAAGAAAGAAACCAAAAAAAAAAAATGAAAATAACGAAGGAATAATAAAATAGAAAATGAAGAAGAAATGAATTGCTATAGCTGCTGTCCTGCCTGGGTGTAATTACGTTTTTGCTCGTCCTCATATAATTTGAATCCAGGACTTGACTTGAACTACTAAAAAAAAAGAATGAAAAAGGATGACAATGAAGAAGGCCCTTTTGCTGTCATTAAGGGAATGGGATATGCATGCAGGAGTATGGTAGGTAGATATACTCTTTTGGAAGTTTTATTGTAGTTGAACAATGACGAGAAAGCGAGCATGCATATATACTCAAGGCAAAGAGTCACTGCATATGGCTGCAGCTTCATTGCAATTTAGTGAGACTGAGAGTAGATGTTGGTAAAGGACCTTAAGCCCCTTCTAAATGATTTTCTTTTACATTTAAGAAATTTTGTCATGACACGGCTTTGTGACTTCGGGCGCTTCAAACACCGCCATCAAACAACTCACTGATGCACTTAGCTTCATTTCTATTAAAAAAAGTAGGTAAGCATCAATGTAGCTCTGGAAATGAAATCCTTTTTCTTTTTGTTTTACTTACATACTTAAAAAATAGCGTTTTCTCAGAAATGTTTTTACAAAATTAAATGGTTTATTTATTTTATTCCAAAAATTATAAAATATGGAATGGGCAGGTTTGTTTATGTAAGTATCTTTAACTGAGTAAAATTCAATTGCAATTTTGAAGATGAAATTTTTTTTAACAATTTTTTTATAATTTAATCAATTTTTTATTCTCAAGGATCAGGGAAATTTCGACTGGGTTGTTTCTTGCCAACTTTTGATTTACAATTTGTTTTTAACCAATAATACGGCATCTTATAGGTGCCTTGTTGTCAACTAGTTTATTTGACATTTAGCATTTTTTTCGAGAACTAAAATTTGTTTCGTCAAAACTTTTTCCACATTTTATTTTTTGACCAGTGAGTGTCGAGAATTAAATAAATTAACTAATCTGAATTAGTGAGATAATTATGTAATTTTTTTATTGAAAATCAATTTACCTAGTGAAAGTGAGTTCTCCATTTTTTGTTGTGAACGTTTTCTTCGATTTCAATTGTTTTCTCTGTCTCACACGTTCTTTGAAATGATCAACCGACGTAGATTCGAACGCATCCATTTCACCAAATAATAAAATCACTCTTGCGATTAAAATGAAATGAGTCGGCGAGTTATACCATTTTACTCGCCAAAACAGCTAAACCTCGACACAAGTTTTATCCTCAAATTATTTATAAATATTAACACTTGGTTTTGCCAATATAACGTTTTTTTGCTTAAAATATTTCTTGCCATTTCTTGACAATTTTTCCTTGGGAAGGCAAACTAAGAAGATATTTATAAAAACATGGATTCCAATATACATAATTCAAAAAACTTAGTTTTTTCTCAAAAGTCTACATAGTTCAGTAAAATTATAAAATTAAATTATTGACAACTAACCCAATCTTTTTCAAGATGGTGGCTCATTTCTATACTTCACATTTTGTCAATCGAAAAATTCGATTAAATACCCTTTTTCGCCTATTTTTATTGAATTAACAGTAAAAAAGGGGGGCAATTGGCCCTTGCCCCACGTTCCGGGTGCCAATGTGATTCTAGAATTGTATCCAATAGTATTTATTCTTTTTAGCTTTTCTTCAAGTGTTTTGGATTATTCAGATATTTAATACAAAATATTGTAACCTATGAAATGTATATGACGTATCAACTAATAAAAGTAAACAAAGTATATTAGTATTAGTATTATATATAAGTATATCATCGAGCATAGTGGAAGACAAGATTAATATTCTTAAAGATGATTCCTCCGCTGGTCCTGATGGTGTCCCCGCAATAATTTTGAAAAAGTGCTGCTTACACTTAGCAAAATCCTTGACAGCTTTAATTAAACTTTCACTCTCTCTTGGAGTTTTTCCTTCTCATTGGAAAAACTCTTTTATAATCCCCATCCATAAAAAGGCCCCAAGAAAGAAATCTCAAACTACTGCCCTATAGCTAAGTTGTCTTGCATTCCTAAGCTCTTTGAAAGTATTGTCTATGATACAATGCTTTTCCACTGCAAGCATTTAATCTCCCCAAACCAACATGGCTTCATCAAAAGCCACCACTAATTTGATTGAATTTGTTTCTGGAACCCTATGCTCTCTTGAAAACGGCTGTGAGGTTGATGTAATTGCAACCGACCTCAGCAAAGCATTTGACAAAATCTCCCATTCTCTGATCCTTTTCAAGTTAAATGCCTTAGGATTTCAACCCAATTTCGTTTCTTGGATACAGTCCTACTTAAAAGATCGTCATTATAGAGTTATCTTTAGATCCTCTGAATCTGATCCCATCCTTGCAACTTCTGGTGTACCGCAGGGAAGCCACCTTGGCCCATTGATTTTCATTTTGACCATTAACGATGTTGACTGTATCATAAAAGAATCTCTTATATCTGTTTATGCAGATGATAAGAAAATATTAAGGTACATCTCATCACCTAGGGACTCGCTTCTACTACAAAATGACCTCAACAAATTTTCGACATGGTGCCTTAAAAACTTTCTGGAACTCAATGTTAACAAGTGTCAAGCTATCACCTACTCACGTAAGCGCTTTCAACTCCCTCCTAGAACGTATTTTATAAACAATATGCCAGTTCCCTCGGTTGACTCTCTGAATGATCTAGGAATCATTTGTGATAGAGAACTGAACTTTCGCTCTCACATTGATACATCCATTAAGAGAGCTAACTCTGCACTCGGCTTTGTAAAACGATGGTCCAAGGAATTCCTCGATCCCTATGCCACTAAATCTCTCTACATCATTTTTGTTAGGCCACTGCTCGAATATGCAAGTCAATTCTGGTCACCCTCTTACATTAGTCACTCCCAGCGAATTGAAGCCGTTCAACGTCGATTTCTTCGTTTTGCCCTCCGAGGCCTACCTTGGTCTGATCCGTATAACCTACCTCCCTATGAACATCGTTTAAAATTAATTCATATGGAATCTCTTGAATACCGCCGTAGGGTGGCTGACGTTGTTTTCACCCATCAACTCCTAACTGGAAATATTGACTGTCCTTCTCTTCTCCAAGAAATCTCCATCCAAACTAATTCCAATAATCTCCGATCCATACCTCTCTTTCAAATCAAATTTCATCGTACCAATTATGGTAGCAATGAACCTATGACACGTATGCTACGCACTTCAGACAGCGTTTCAAACCTATTCGACTTCCATTTAAGCAAATCCAGACTCAAATCTTCCCTTTATAGTAACCATACCTGAAAATTTTCTAGTTTTTAAGAATTTATGTAAGTCTTAAGTTAGTTAGGTTATTTTTAAGTTGATTGCTTGTATTTAGCTTATAAAGTTAAACAAACAGATGGAGGTGAGAGGGGCCTTCTCCCCTCTCTCCCTGTGTGTGTTTGTTGCTATAAAATGTTAAATGTTTGTATACGTTATATGAAAAACATAGTAATTTTGCCCCGACCCGTGTGGTGGATGGCGCTGCAAAATTTTAGGTTTAGAATATGATTTGGGGAGTCTTTAAACATCGGAAATTGGCAGTAGGAACAAGAGAAGACCATTTGTTCAATTGCCATAATTTAAATATCGATTAAAACTTTACAAGCTCTCCGCAAAAAAAATTGAGTAAGTGTTGCCCCCACTTTTTAGATGTCGCCCCATTCGCCTTTCACCATGATAGTACTATGTTTTTCATATACAAAGACTGGGATCTCAGTCCACAGAATGTTAAAAAATAGTAATATATGGGAGAGGTTAGGAATTGAATTTGTGGAGGAGATCATTAGGGTTGGGGGGAAACTTCTCTAACCATCTTGACTTTTCAATGAATTTCAAGATGTTTGTTCACCCAAATCTTCGAAAAAGTATTCACCAACGACGATTGTCTTTCCAGCCTAGCTAGAGGCTTTGGGAAAGGAAATGGAATGAGTACTCTTCCAAATATTTATCCTGACTATGTAGAGGATACATAGATCCAATGTGATGGTTGTCATTCTACTCATGTGAGTTCACAATGCATTGTGATCCATAAGGGTCGGTAGTTGGGGTCTGCTCAACTGTAGTAAATGTTTTTAAGATTTCTGGCTACATGTTCGCTGAGTTGTCAATTCCTGAGCAACTATCATTAGCGGCCTATAGAAAGCTAAAAAGATTCACAACAACAAAAAAACTTATCATGACTTTTTGGAAGAAACAGCGGATTTGAGTTAATCTCATTCAAACAAATTTGAGCTCACCCAAAAGAAGAATTTTTAAATTTTCAATCAGTGGTGGAAATTAAAGGATTGAAGGCTAAAAGACTGTAATATCTATACGAAAGCGATTGAGTAAATTTCCATTACAATAATTTATAATTAACGTAATAAAAGTTTCATGATATATATTCAACGATAACGCCTACTATGATTCCATTACAGTTACAGTTACTCTTGAGAATACATAGTTAATGACCAGTTTATGTTCTGGGAGACATAAAATCGAAGCAATTCCACAGCTGAAATAGGAGAGGACATAATATATCTAATTAAAAATAGAGAAGCTGTACTATGCGGTCTCTAATAATCTATTTACGAAAATTTTAAATTACATTATGTACTTTTAAAATTAGAACGTAGTATCGCTTTATTTTATGTTTTCAATATTAATATAATTTCAGATTTTATTTTCTCTCAATACCTTTTGTCAGCGGATCAGAAAGGAACAACGAAAGTAGAGTATTCTCATAAATTCACTATAAATTAATGAAAGAATCTCTCTCTTTCGTCCCCAAAATTGGAAAGTTTTCAATACCTACACAAACGAATTCACTCAGTAATTCACAAACTTCAACTTTTCTCTGTCTTCAAATTAAACTTCGCACCTTTCTTTCCATATCAACCATCTCCATCTAACTTTTACAAACAATTATAAATATTTAAGCAGTAAGAAATTATTGTCGGTGCTGGGTAATAGCTTTTCATTTTCAAGTAGATATTCAGAAAAAGCTCATTTGCGATTTGCCATGTCCCATGTGGCAGGAAATTTGAAATAAGAAATGATTGCCATCGAGGGTTCGGTTGAGTACGGTCTTTGGTTCCATTATTATTTTTAAAGAAAATTTCGTTTTTTTTTTTGGAGGGGAAGGCTAATATTTAAATTTAATAACCTTTGGCGAATTACGAATGAGCAATTTGCGGAAATGTTTAATTTCAAATGCAATTGGAAATAAGTTTTATTGTATATGAGTGACGGTCGGTCGCTGCTCGCATTTTGTAAGTCTATAAAAAGTTGGGAATAAATATTTTTTTTTATTTACTTTTCAATAATCGTGGGGTTGAAATTTAATTTAAAAAATCAAATAATTTAAAATGGTAATAATTTCAAAAGTTTTTCTTTAAATTTCTTTGGGAGAATTGAAATGAAAAAATAAAAAGTATTTGAAATTATTGTAATCAGCAAATTTATTATAAAGTTAGTTAATGGTTTAAAATTATTGAAAGCTTGATGAATTGAATTTTCTTTGAGGCAGGAAACTGTGTTAATTAATTTTAAAAAATAATGTTGAACTTTTGAAACTTAAAAATTAGATGGAGCTATTGAATGAATAGACCGTAAAATAAGAGTAGGACAGAAGCAATAGAATTTTATGTTGTGCTAAATTGTTCAATGTTGCTTCGATATCTTCAATAATTTGAAATTACCCAAAAGTTTAGTAAGTATACGGATCGAGTGCAAATCATGCTATTCATGTCACTGTGAGATGCCAACATATGTATAAGGGCGCAGCTATTTTCAAAACTACGGCACAGAGAAAGAAGAAAAATTCTAAAGAGATTCGTTTACCAAAATTCTTTGACAATACTCAAGGCCAACTAATTATGGCTGACGACAAAATTCTTCACAGACTTTTAAATGAACAGTTTCCGAGGGTGTACATTACAATAGTTTAACAACGAAGAAGTTGATATAGATTACTTAGGCAACGAGAAGTTTCGGAAGTCTACGTGCGGATGATCATGGACATGCACGAAAAAGTTGAAACAAAGGTACGATACCCAGCAGGAATGGATGGATTTCCTGGAGGAATATGCATATCTCATTAGCGTGAAAGAAATCCGAATACATATACTACATACCCATTTTCTGATCAACACAGGCCTATTACAGATTTCTATTTGAATGCAACAGTGCTTCCGAAGTGCAAAAAGTTTAGACATCTTGGATCTGTGAGCAAAAGCGAAAGTACATTTAAGAGTGGGGTGGATGAAATGGCTGTAAAACTATGCAATATGGTACACAGTATATTGACGGAAGCTGAAATGGAAATGCTTCGTATGACAGCACATGACCAAGTTAGCTGATACTGCCTTGTAAAAAAATGGAGCCCTGAGAACCTACTTCAAAAGGCAATATCACATAACGTTTTAACACTATCACCACAAAAATCTCACAACACCTGCATTTAGTTGGCCTCAGAATCCAAAATTTGGAGGCCTCCTCTCACAAGTGGGCTCTTAAGGTGAAGCAGAAGTGTGGAAGCTTTGTAGTCCTACTCGAGATCATGACAATTGCCATCAAAATACATTTTTTAGTCTGTCTGATCTCAAATTATTTTTTTACATAATTTTATCTCAGCTATTATCGCCCTCAGAATCGTGTTTTCACTATATGGCTATTATTCCTAAAAAATGAAGATATCCACTGCTTTTTCCATCGCTTTTTAGAAAATAATAGCTTATAACGGTCATGGTGTTTGGGGAAAGCTATCCATAGTATGGTAGTATTTTATATAAAATGCAAATAAAAGCATCGGCAGTAAATTCAAATCATACAAGGATAGAAATTTGACGTTTTTGGGGGAATCATTTTTAAATTTTGGTATCAGTTGGGTGCTTTCTTGAGTCTCATTGGCTGTGTTCAAAGAGTAGGGCCATCATTTGGAAGATTTAGACGTCATTGTCGTCTAAAACTTATGGAATTCTTATAATTCAAACAATTTAACTATTAATTAATTATTCACAGATATTTGACCGTTAATAGCTTGACAGATGGGCGAAAAACTATATTTTGACGTAAACAGAATATTTCGTTCCGATTGTGTTATGTCCAAAGGGCATAACGATACTTATTCAATCTTAATTCAATATTTTACTTAATACTTTTTAATAAGTTTACATCTAATTATAATTAAAGCTTAGTTTAATAATTTGCTTTAGTACGACTTGCTTTAAGAGCCCAAGAAAAAGGAATGAATAATAGAATGGAATGCAATTGAT
Source organism: Syrphus vitripennis (assembly GCA_958431115.1). Taxonomy (NCBI): domain Eukaryota; kingdom Metazoa; phylum Arthropoda; class Insecta; order Diptera; family Syrphidae; genus Syrphus; species Syrphus vitripennis. The sequence continues at coordinate 57,996,915 of OY288108.1, read as the reverse complement.
TATAAGATTTCAAGTTGTCAAAATGAATTATGGGCCTGTTCGGCAATTAGATATCTCTGAGTTCTTTGTAGGTCTAGTTAATATACGACACAATGTTATCCCAAAGAACTATTTTTGCCATTTTCTAGAATAAAAAATTAATTTTGGAAAAATTCAAATTTCCGGAGCACAAAACCTTTTTTCATTTATCATCGTTTTTTATCTTTCTAATTTTGGCATTTGAACTACAACAACAAAAGATATAACGGTAGAGTTCCGTAAGGTAAAATTTGATATCGTGCACATAAAGGGTGTCCCAACAAGAAAGCAAGATTTAAATTTGGCACTATTCGAAGTGTCATTGTTTGACATTTGAACAATTATTATTGTTTGTTAGTAGAAGGTATAAGGTTAATAAAAATGGAGCACTACACGAATGAACAATGCATTCTCATTGTGAAATTGTTTTACCAAAATGGTAAAAGTTTTGCGGCTACAGATCGCAAATTGCGATCAATTTGGGGTTACAATAATGCTCCAAAAGAGTCAACTGTAAGGCAATTAATGGAAAAATTTGCTGAAACTGGGTCTGTCACTGATGTAAAGACAACAACGCGCCTTCGACGACTCAAGCCTTAAAAGAGGAAATTGGACGCTGCGTTAATAAAATACTTCAGCATTTATGCAAAACGGTCATTGAAAATTTCATTAAAATATCGCGAATGTGCCAGCAAAGCCGCGGCGGCGGCCATCTGCCCGACGTGTTGTTCCATACATAACCTCATCCTGTCTACTTTACGATATAATAAAGAATTTGCGATTTTTTTTAAATATCTGCGTTTTTTTTTTAAATTTAAATCTTGCGTTCTTGTTGGGACACCCTTTATTTTGAAGTTTGAAGTCTACGAACTCTTTTGTTTTTTGTTTTAAGGCAGAAAATCAATTTTAGATGTTAAATTAAAAGGAATCATATATGTATATGTTATATAAATACATATTGGTTTTTGTTTTAGTTCAATGAAAGCAATTTTTTGTTTATAATTTTAGTTAAATCCAAAATCCAATTTCCCGACAGCTTTTGAGGGGTACCAATAGTTCAAATATAGGTTTTTTTTATACTGTACTGTACATAAAATCCCCAAAAAAACTACCTACAAATCTCTCAAAAAGCAAAATGTGGCTTCTTCCCATAAATGTAGGATACCTAATGGCATAGTGCATTAGTACCAAAAATGTTTTCATAAAATTATTCAATAAAACTATAGACGGGCAGAGAGAGAGGTACATAATCACTTTTTCTATTTAACCAGTTTAAACTGAAATAATATCCCAGAACTTCAACACAGAATTTCTTATTAAATTTATTTCTTTTGCATAATTAAAATTCAAATAGATAAACATGCCCAAGAACCATCCTCTCTGTCATCATTTTCGCTCTGAAAATTCATGAACCCCTCTTTGTAGTATATACGTAATTTGCATTAATGTGAATACTCTCATTTCCTATTGTCCTGGCATCGTGTATATACACCTGTATTCAGGACCAGAACATTTGTCTTTATTCTGGAATATATAGCAGTGAGGCAGTGTCAACAAAAATTCCAAAAAAATAAAAGTATGGCCAGCTTGAGTACGAGAATAAATTAACTCGGGCTATACTTTGCAAAGACAACCAACAACCAAAAGCCTTAAAAAAAAGAACACTATACAGAGGGGTATGAAGGAACCTTAACCTACCTAACAACACGAAACATTTAGGAGGTAGGTATTGGTAGGTACGTGGACAAAAATGCTGAAGTTCTTTTTGTTGTTTTTGTTTTCTTCATTTTTCGTTTAGTTTTCGTGAAAGTTTTTCAAATGAACAAAAAAAAAATTATATATGTACAACCAAGAACTTTTGCTATAATAATTAGAATCACCTGGGCTCTGAACTACAGTTCGAGCTTGAGTCACATGCACCCAAACCCAACACTGTTGTAGAAGTTCCACTAAAGGTCTCCACTCGCACTATTCTAGTGTTCTCACTTAGAGTGTTTTCCCTAGTTGTTGTTGTTGGTTTTTTTTTAACTGAATATTTTATAATACAATGGCACATTTTTTAACTGACCGTAAGGTAATGCAGCTGGGAATCGTGTACAGTTGTTTTTTTCTTCGTGTGTTTTATTTTTTTTTCCAGTTTCATTTCAGCGCGAGTGCATTTTTGTCGAAAAGGTCATGCAGAGAACCAACAGCGTTGGTAGGTACCTACGTACACTAACCTCGATGAAAAAAAAATAAAATAAAATGAATTTTAATATGCAAATCATCTCGAAAATACATTTCCAAATATAAACCCATTACGTTCTGAGCATAACTTTAAACCCTCAGTGAAACAAGGGGCATTCAATTAATAAACAAGAGTTGGGTAAAATAAATTAGATACAAAAAAAAAAAAAAATACTTGAACAACACAATTAAGCACAACTTCATTGTACTCGAATAGGAAAAGTTTTGTTTGCTAATGTTTTTGAAACAAAGGAGTTTTAGAAAATATGCCCAAGGATATCATCACAATTGTTTAACTTTCTACAGTCAGTTGTTAAATTTCTGTTTTGGTCTTAAATTAGGCTTATGTATAATAATTCTTGGAAACACGTTCATACGTGCGTCGTACATAATATGTTTTATGAATTTAAAACTTTTCGGCTATAACAATTAAAAATGTATTTCGTTTGCAATAAAAGCATTAGGTTACTTTGTATATTAATGCAGAAATAGACAATGAAATGGGAATCGCAATGGAAAAAAGATCAGGATGGGTGAGATAATAGATACAGGGTACGAAGGATGTGTGGATGATGAATAATATTCTAAAGTACAGGAACCAGAAAATTCATTAATTTGCAAGGCCGTTTTTGTGACATTTTGGGCATAGAATATCAAAGTTCACTTTTATAATAAATGCCAAAAAATTTCGTGCTGTATTGAGCCATGCTAAAACTTTAACTATAATGTAAAGTCCGAAAATGTTGAAATTCTAAAATTTATCGGTAAGTCTTATAGTTTTTTTTAGAATCTTTGGAAAAAATTAACTCTGTATTGTTTTCATAACTCATGTAAAGACCCATTTCTAAAAGTTTGTTTTAAGAATACATTTGTGCCTTTAAATTCATTGGAATCAGCGAAGCGTCTCAGGGAAAGCCCTTTTAATCAAAGTGGGGCAGTGTTTAAGAAAAGACAACTGTTAATAGGGCAAACCATTTTCGCCAATGTTACTGAAATATTCTAAACCTTACCCGTAAATTGCGGAATTTTAACTTTTTGGGAATTTAAAACGGTTTCCTCATATTTTTATTTTCACTATTCTTACAAAAAAAAAAAAAAATACAAATTATTGTCGTTTGTGTTCAATTTTTGGCTACCAAATTCATCAAATACATTTTACAAAGGTTTAAGTTACAAGGCTTCAAAAAAGCATTCGGCAGAAAACCGCGACATCTGATATTGCAATAGTCTATGTGAGTAGGCGTGCACCAGGGGAGTATGTTGAGTCCTTTGCTCTTTGTTAAAGTCGTTGACCATGTGCTTGAGGGTAAAATGACGGACTCCAAACTAAATCACTTGGAAAAGTGAAGATCCTGCGTACTTACAATAAGCACTTGATGTATGAGTGGATGTTCGCAAATGGATATCGCATTGGCGCAAAAAAAGACCTATACTGCCATTTTTCTGATCCACATAGAACTATTACGGAAATCCATTTAAATGGAACAGTGCTTCTCACGTGCGAAAAATTTAGATATCTTGGATCTGCGATCAATAGCGAAGGATCTTGTGATGACGACATCAAACATCGCATAAGCGTAGGGAAGATGAAGTGGCGGGAAAGCTCCGCAATCTTCTGTGATCGGAAAATGCCCCCAAAGCACAGTTTACAACGTTGGACATGAGAGTAAATTGAAGTCGGCTTAAATGAATATGCTTCGCATGACAACAAGAGTAACAAAGCGTGATCGAATACAAAGCAATAAAATCTAAGGAAAAATTCATGTCAAAAATACCATCTTGCATAAAATACAGCCTCACCAACTTAGCTGGTACTGGTTGAAAACCCAGTTCAAAATTCAATACCAAACGACGCACGTTCCAACACTATCGCGGATGAAAGGCAGGCTCAAGAAATCCTGTATGAAACAAATGCAATGACACCTGCATTTAGTTGGCCTCTGACGTAGAACAATCCAAAACCGGGAGTTTTCTTAGGTCAACCCAGCAAACCCCACAAGTGAAGCCATAGAATGAACCAGTGGAGTGGCAGTGTTGTGGTCCCAACCGGGATCTTGACAATCGGTTGAAGTTTTTGTAAATAACTTTACTGTGAAACGATCGGGACGAAAGCTGTGTTAATGTTGTTAGTAATAGATAGCCGTGACATTTTTGGTTTTAGAGGAGGGTTCTTAGTTAACAACAGGTTTCATATTACCGCCATTTCCTCTACCAATACATTACTTTTTCATACAGCTTCTAAAATATTAAAAATATTACTTTTTTTTTTTTTAGTTTCCTAGGTTTCAAAATTTAATTCAAATAAAAAGTTGCTTGCTTTTTGATAATTGTGGTTAAATTTATTTTGTAGAAATGACCACAACGACCTAGCATTAATTTTGGGAGCTGTAAAATTATATTCCTCCAGGGTAACCCCCAGAAAATCTCGAGCCAAAATTTGAAAAAAATTGTTCCTCTGTTACCGACGTACATAGTGACAGCGAGACAAATTTTACGACAAAGAGAATTTCGGAACAACTTCTTTTCAATTTATAAATTATTTCCTTGTAAAATCATAACTCTTAAGTAATAGCAAGAAAACGACGTACACCTATATTTTTTGAGAAACAATTACGACTATGATATTAATTTTATGTTAATTATTAAAGTCTGATTTATTGACTCTTATTTTTAATTAACTGCGTTAAATTGTTTAATAATGTTTTTTATTCTTCTTTCGGACCTATTAAGATTTAAGAGTCTCTGGCTATGCTATTCTCAGGAGCTGGCAAGCAAACCATAATTCTGAATTTGTTTTCAAAATCAAATGTAAACATGTTATTTCTAATGGCTAAAAAGATAAAAATAAAACTCAAGTCAAAGGCCTATCGCTATTTAAAAAAAAAAAACAGCAACAACACAACCTTTTCAAATAAAATCAAAAATATCATAATAAAAAGGAAATCAACAAAAAATCTTCTCAACAATAAACCTTCTTCATAATCCGTAAGACCAGTCATAAAGTTTAAAAGTATGTTTTTTTTGGTTATTTCGCATTTATTAAATTTTTATATCATCTAAGTTTAACCCAACTTTCTTGAATTTTTTTTTACTTTTCATTTTTTTTTTTAAACTTTCCCAAGAGGATAAGATTATTGTGATAATGATGATTGCAATGTTGTTGTGAAGGTCTTCCGTGGTTGGTTTATGGGACGCAACATTGCTGAATTAACATACGCACACACAAAGTAAGGATACATACTCGTATATAGGGGATGCTCTTTTGGCTCTAACCTATACACGGGCTTATTTTCACCAGAAAGTAGATTGATTTTTTTTTTTAATATTATTCAGTACATTTGCATAAGGTCGCACGTGTTTAGAGGCGTATACTCTATACATACCTACTTTGTTTTTGATCAAAAATTAAATTTTTCCGAAAATTATTATTCTCGGTGGGTTTTCGATTTTAAGTGAGTGATACAAAAGGGAGGATTCGACGATTAGGTTTAAATCAGTATGGCTGCACTAAGAATAATGACATCTACATTGGGGTACGATTTGACCTCGAAAAGTCAATGAAAATGGAGAGCAGTGAATCACAGATCTGCACGAAAAAATAAATGTTTATAGTGGAATATAAATTTAGTCACACAAATATTGATGTAAGCAAAAAATATTCCTTTTGAATTATTATATGCTTTATTTTCAGTGAAATATTTTTTTGTTTGATATAGTTCCTATGTTAAAATCAATTTAGAATAAATGAAATATAAATATAAAATGAACGTATAATTATAAAAAAATACGAAATGCGTACTTTTCATTATTTGGCTAAAATTAACCTAAAAAATAGTATGAGCATCGGAGGAATACAGATGCCATCTTATTTATAACAAGTTAAGTATGATAAAAATATAAACTTTTTTAAAATAATAGTGCCGTTTGTTATCCATACATTACAAATTAAAAAAAAATATTTTTTTTACGTTTTTAGAAAATGTAGTTTTCATAAAAAAAATTGATATTTTTATTCAAAAAATCAACACATTTTTTTTCGAAAATTTTAATATGGAACAATATTAAAATATATGGACCTCTTTCATAAAAAAATCGAATTGCAATCGGTCAAACTATTTATAAGAAAATTGAAAATTTATAACAGTAACTGCTGTATTTTTTGGATTTGTATTTTTAGAGAGTCGGGAATGAATAAATACTCAGGATTGTTTTGAATAAAAAGATCATTCAATCTATAGCAGTCAAAAAGGAATGTTGTTTACTTGAGCTAATTTATACCTGCCATGATTTTTTTTTACTCTTTTTATCCGAAAAGACCTATCCAATATTCAAATTTACAAAAATTGAGTCTTGAAAAAAAAATTAATTTTTTAGAAAATTACATAATTGAGACGGCTCGATATTATAAAGTTTGCGCTAACGTTAAATGATAGGTAAGTCATTAAAGTCATACCTTGTCAGTACCCACGTCATAACCATAAACCCACGATTCCTCAACAGCTATGACCCTCTGGAGCAAATTTGTGTCGTCGCGATGAAAGTCCAAAGGCTCATTAGTAATGTTTTGATCGAAACTAGAAATTTTGATACGAATTTCGCGGCGCGGCGACCCGTCTCATGCTCAAATTCAATGGCACAAGGCAATCGATATGTTTAGGTCCTCCGCAACTTTTTTAATCGTGATTTGACGTTGGCCAGAACCACTTCACTTCATCAATTTTTTCGGCTGTTGTTGAAGTGCTCAGGCGTCCGACATACTCTTCGTCGTTCACATCTTCTCGGTCCTCGTAGAATATTTTGTACTAACGCGAACTAAATTTCGTTTTTCACACAAAATTTAATACAGGATTTTTTTTTGAATAGGTGAAAGTCGAAGACGAGTCAAAACACTTGCAAGCAAAGCAGCTGTCAATAATTAACCGAACATTCAAAATGGCTGAAATTGTGGGCATAAGTGAGAGACATGAGTACCAACATAATGCTACAAAAAAAATCAAAGTTCGAATACACGTAACCCAACCAAAATTAGCGATGCTTTTTGAACACACCCCGGATTTGTATAAATTATTTTATAGGCATAGTTATTACTTCTGTACTTTCCTTCTCATATAATTTCAATAAAAAATAATGTTTTTTTAAATAAAATAATTTCTGTTATTTTAAATGCATCCATTGAAGTCAAAAATGTTAGATGGAGCATATCACCAGAACCCAAGCTGTTCAACCCCTCCACTCTTTTACTTTTAATTTTCCTAGATATCTTTTCAATTCTACTATGTAGATCCTAGTTGATTAATAAACCTATGTTTTTCATATTAATTTTTCAACCACTCAAAGTCTTAAAAGTAAATATGTGTTACGTGCGTTTCCGGTGTTCATTTTATTGCATAGCGTAATCGAGAAGTTTTCTTACTAAGAACCTCGAAGAGTCTTTATTTTGCGCCGCTGAATTATATTTTAGAACGAAGGTACCAAACTATTGACTGATGGAGGCAGATGAGCAAATGGCCGAAGTTCATCCTCTTAATAGATATACTTTCACATAAAAAAAGATACTTTAGCTTTTTTTAATCCGCCCTCTGTGCTCATTCTTCAAACTTTGTTTTTCTATTTAAGTATTTCTTTTTTTTTTTTTTAATTTGTAAAAGAATTTAATTGAAATTCGTTTTTTCTTTTTTGTTTGATTATATCTATTTTCTGTTTAGAAAAAAAAGATAAGATAAACCTAAAAAAATAACAATTCCCAAAAGATAAACAATCGTCCTTATATTTTGGTATGTGCGTATGATTTGTATCCAAAGGACGATAACAAACGACTTATAAAACATATACCTACACTCACTTACAAAACGAAAATAACAAAAATATAAATGAAAAAAAAAAAAAATATAATTGTTGTGACCATTCTCTGGAAAGCACAGGACGGACACATAAGACATAACTAACAACATGAAAGCAATAAAAAGTTAGATTTTCTTGGAGATACCTATAAAAAACAACACTGCCAGTACATAAAAGTTCGAAAAAAGGCTCCGGAAGTGCTCGTGAACTGAATTGCAAAAGTTCTGTTCTGTTCTATTTTTTTTTTTTTTTTTTTTGTTTCTCCACTGAAGCAAGGACGAATGATGAATGAATAATAAAAAAAAAGAGAAGCAAAATGTATCCTATATCTAAACTTATAGATATCTTTGGAACTTTGAAAATATTGTACAGAGGATATGCTTTCGTTGATGTCATCGCTGATAACAAAATGATTTTGTAATTTTTATGTTTGGAAACATCTGTCATTATAGAGAAGATGTGGCAGGACTCTGTAGTCAGTTTTTCCAATCGAAACAAATTGACAATAGGAGTGTCGTGTTGCTCTTTGTTGTCTTCATCATTTTAAGGACCAAAACAAGTGTGAAATATGCTGAAGAAAATGTGAGCACTGCTGCTATAGGTACTCTATTATGTTGACGATTTGTCATCAATAATTTTGTGTAGCGGATACCTGCACTGAAAAAAAAAACTTCTAAAAGATGTTGCAACTTATTTGCCTGGATGGTAGACGCTGAGGCAAATTATGTACTCCTCAGTGCATAGTTCAGTGTGAAGGATCCTTTAAATCTGATATTGCTTAATTTTTTTTTTTAAAGTGTAATTTTTTTTTGTTGTTTACCGTTTTTGGATGATGCTATATTGATTTGTGTATAATAACATATTTATGACTCTATAGAGGCAGTCGTCGTCGTCGTGTGTCTTAAGATGATAATATTTAAGATACTTAACCAAAAGTGATTTACTTATTCCTTGAAAATAAAATAAGATGGCATTAAGTTACAAGTACAAAATATAGCAGGAGGTGTAAATAATCAATTAAATCTGAAACGTGGAGCTCAGCCAATATTGATTTTTGGTATAAGCATCAATTTTTTTTTTTATACTGTGATAGTGATGCTTAGTCAAAAAAAATCCTATATGTTATGTAAACCATCTTTTATTTTTTTTTTTGTTTTTGATTCTGGCTGGCCACAAGACGAGACTGAGACTTTTGAATAGGGCTATATTTGAAAAATGATTTTCTTTGCTGAAAAACAAACGAGACATTTGGTCAGTTTCTTTACAGGAAGCACCACCGAAACTCTTCGCAAAAGTGTGAAATATTGTTACCGATTATGCTTCCCAAATTTAATGCGAATGCTAGACTTCCAGAACTACCTTAAGAACATCCCGAGGGATGAATAAATATGTAGGAAAATCTAACGATCCAAGCAACGATCCAGTACCCAAATTACCTCTTTTAAACCAAGAACATTGTTTCTTGAGAAGGACTGTTAGAACTGCCATGGTAGTTTGGGATACGGAACTGGGGACCCTCCTAGCGTTAAATACTATGTTTATCAAAAAATGTGAGACTCTCTCCAAGAAACTTGCCTGCAGAAAGCGAAATTACTGCTAGGAACTTTCAGAGGGGGCACAAAACGACAAAAAAAAACATGGTGGTAGATTGATGAAGTTAAATCAGGAAAAAAATTGGAATTCAAAACTTGGTCAACTTGCCACTCTCTTAAAACAAATGAAAAAGAACGTTTCAAAGTAGTTTACAGAAGTATATCAAGAAAGAAGCAAATAAAAAGTGTGTCCAACTTCAAGCAAAGAGTACTAAGAGCATGTATCGGTAACTGGAAGAAATATCAACAGCCGCTGTTGATGCAAATCATGCTCTTCAGGAGCTACGACATGCTAATATGAAATTTGCCACAATGAGAACAAAAAATGCTCAGGAGATTCGTTCACTAAAATTCATTTACAACGCTCAAGGCCATCTCCTTGTGGATGACGAAAAAATTCTTCAAAAATGGAAACAATATTGTGATGGATTTTCAAATGAACAGTTTCGAAGGCTATACTTTCCAATAGTGAATCTTAACAACGAAGAAGTCGCAAACATCAAAGTCGAAGAAGTTAGTGTTGCGGTAAAAAACAAACTCCAAAAAGATAAAAGTGAGTGGGCCAGACGAAATATTCTCTTAGTTTTGGGAAAGGAGGGGAAACATCGGGTCTCATGGTTCTCATCACCAAACTTATTTGAGGCCAAATTAGTACAAAAGTTACCTTCCACTAATCTACAAAGGGAAGGATGATTCAAAAAATTGCCAGAGCTACCGTTCAATCAAGCTGATGTCACACTCCGTGAAGACCGTTGAGCGCGTATTAGATGGCCGTCTATGAAAAATATTACGGTTGTCTGACGAACAGTTCTAGTTTTTTTTTTTTCGGCAAAAATTAACCACAGATCACAGATGCAGTCCAGAGTAAAATAATCAGAATGGAAAAATATCGGGATTCCTGAAGAGATTTGCATTTTGTATTGATTGATTTCAAAAAAGCATTCAACAAATTATACCAAGAGACCTGATATGGGATAGGCAACGAGGATCTCCTGAAGTCTACGTGCGATTGATCATGGACATATAAAAAGGAAATTAAAACAAAGGTAAGAAGTAACCGAAGAAAGCCTTATTATAGAAGGTATTCACCAGGGCAGCGTATTGAGACCTTTATTTTTTATTACAGGTCTGGCTTTCATGTTCAAGATAAGGTGACGGACCCCAAAGTGGATAAGTGAAGATCCTGTGTTATTGCAAAAAGGACATGATGTGTGCCTGGATATTCTGGAGGTAAATGGATATCGCATTATCTCGAAAATGATCGAAAACCTAAGCTGCCCTGCCCATCCTATTTGAATGGAACTATTCTAAGAAAATCTAAACTTATGTTTTATCCGATACAAGATCAAGAACAATCTATCATGTTCCTTGAAAATCTCAAGTTCCTAAAATTTCTAATATCAAATAGTTAGAGTCTTTAAAAATACCTAAATTATTAAATAAATTTTAACTCATAAAAACCACTTTCTTATTTCATGGACTCAATTTTAAATTAACTTAATAACCACTTCGTTAAAAGATTTATATTTGAAAACACTGACAATTAATTAGAAAGAATCCATAATAATCAAGAAAACTAAATCCGCTTAAAAGATTTTCAAACCATAGCTTTAATTTACAGCTAATTACGAATACACAAGTAGATAGTTTTTCTTATTTAATGCTAACCTACTTTTCGTATAATCTTTCAGCATTAATCGAGTCATTTGCCAGATAGCCATAGCCTTTGACATTACCAAGAAAATCTCACAAAAACACGATGAAACTCCATAATTAATCCCACCCACTGCCATCAGCCAATTAAGACAAAAAAAAAATGTTAATTATATACATACATAGGTATGAACAGTAGCAAAAAGAAACAAATTCTATTTCAAAAGAGTTACTCAATATTATTAATATTATAATAAAATTTATATCCGCTGGCTATTCCGTTACGAAAAAAAAAACATTAGGTTAAAGATCGGTCGTTTTCTTAAAAATGACCCTTAGGGTATTAACTTTTAAAGTTCTTTAACTGTTATTAAAAATGGAAGAACAAGAAGTCTACAAAAACTTAACATCTGGCAAAAATAATATATACTATATACGGAGGTTATAATCGAGTGCAAATCCTTTTCCTAGGTCATCACAAATTCCTTCCTGGCTATATATTCGTTGCACATTTTAGAGTGAAACCCCATTAAATTTTAACATCCGCCCCCGGCATATTCGTAGAATTCGAATAGTCTATATACAGCTAGTTGTTGTATACCTAACTGTACATCCACAGAGAAATATATAAATGGCGAAAATCAGAAGTACCTCTGGGGTCAAAATGAAGACCATCATGTATATGCTGGAAAAATCAAGTAAAACCGGATGTGAAAAAGCATCAGAAAACTTTTGAGTTGCAGTGCGGTGCAAAAACACCCTCCTTGGGCAAAAGTTCCGCCGGAAATTGCATCAAACTTCTTTCTTCTATATGAATGTCATAGAAACTAATGTACCTGCTCCAGAGTATAACACTTTCTACGTTTTGAATCTATAGGTACACCCCACATGTGGCACATTTAGGGGAGGTGAAGTTGATTACGTCATGGAGGGAGCGGGATGTCATTTCTATATGAGAAACAATTGCCGTCATCAAGACTAACGTAACGATTGAGATGTATTGAGTTCTTTTACTTTTCAAATACGATGAACAACGATAATTATGACAGGGCCATATTTTGAAAGAGTTTATTAAAATAAAATGGACTACTGGGTCGCATGTACTTGCTTCGTTGTGCCCTCACATCGTTTTTAAGTCTAACACCGGCTCTTCTGTCGTAAAGTGACGTTTGTTCTATACTAAATACGTTGTATAAAAATTTAAAAGCCTGTTGATTAATTATTCTAAAATTTGGCATGAGTGTAAAAAAAAATTTGACATAAAATACAAAAATGTGAACCTTTATTTCATGTCATGGAACAACATGTTGAGTTGAGGCTCTATTATTATAGACAGATTTTCTTAACTTTTTTATGGGAGGTACCATTAATAATGTCTTAATTTCAATTTTTTAAATGTTTTTATAATATAATATAACTCAAAAAAAAAAATGTCGTGCCGTTTTCGAGAAATTCGAATTTTTGAAACAGTTTTTTAACATTTGCATGAGATGTACCGTTATTCTCGAAATTATAATTCACTTTTTGTTCAAATTATTAAAGATAGTATTAAAAAACCGATAAGAACCAAGTTTTCAAAAATATCTATTGAGTGGTTTTTAAATTATTTAATTTTCAAAAAATATTTTATTAAAACTATTAAATATTTTACTATCAATCACGACTAAACTTTCCATTAAAAATTAATATGTAATTATTATTATTTAATTTTTGATGGAATGTTTTGTCATGATTGCTGAAGATGAAGCACAACAGCTTCAAAATTCATTGAAGTGAACAATCGTGTACCGGCTCAAGTGGAGAGTTAAAAAGGTTATTTTAAATTAATTTAATTATTACTAGTTAATCGAGTAACTTTTAGGGAAGGGTAGTTTGAAATGTTAATATTTCTTAAATAAAACACACTTTATTACGTCAATGTTACCTTAATACAAAATGCTTGTTTACATAAATATTTAAAGGTGTTTGAATCAGCACTTAGATGAGAATAATACTGACCTGGAAATATAAAAAAGAAGAAATTGATTAATGAAAAAAATAGGCCAAACAATTTAAAATACTATTTTAAGATATGATATTGGCAATATTTAAACTATGGGTAAGGAAAGTGTAGCATCTTTTATAATGATAAAAAAATCACAATTTTGGTGGTGTTATCAAAATTAGTAACGGTCTCGTTAGTATTTTTGTATTTACAAAATTTTTAGTTTCTCTGTTGTAAGATCCTTCAAAATGGGATTAGGCAGGGTTATATTGTAAACTGTCCCGAATATTATTCCTACTGGTGACTAGTCGTGTACAACAGGCAGCCTTGTCGATTGGAAGAATTCAGTAGACTCTGCAATCACACCTGAAATACCTGGAGGACGTGTGCTAGATCACGCATAGGATCATATATTTCCATAAAATGACACCAACGGTGGAGAAAAGCTGAAATCGTAGGGCTAAGGATCAAAATGGTAAAAATAAAAAAGATCAACCGTGGAACTTCCGCAACTGTTCAAGTAGATATTTCGGGGCAACCAGTATAGAGATGGTTGAAAATTTTCAATATTTTGGAAGTATTGTCTCTACTGACGTTGGAACTGAATTATATATTAACAGCCGAATCGGAATAAGCAAAAGCTGTGTTCGGTACGCTATCTCAAAAATTGACAAACAACTTTATAAGTTTGAAGACAAAGCTTCTACTGTTCCACTACAATCCTGAATCGGCGCTTCTTTATGATAGCAGAAGTTGGAAAGTTACAACCGTTGTCACTAGAAAACTGCGCAACATCTTGATGATTTTTTAGCCTTATTTTGTCTCTAATGCGAGAACAGGTCAAGAAACCATGGGCTCTATCATATGAAGACGTGAGTAGCAGTGGACTGACCATACAATCCGAAAAGGTTCTTATTGCATTGTGAGTCAAGATGCAATAGAACCCTTTCACTCAGACTGATAGACGAGCAGGCCGACCTAAAAGCACTATGGCGAAGAACGGTTGAAGGGGAATCAGCACAACTAGGGAAGAAGTGGAGATTGCTGAAAAACATCTCCAGGGATAGTTCACGATGGCCTGTAGGAGTGGTGGACATAATAGGTCCAGATAACCTGAGCAAGTAAGAAAGATCCTTCATCACCGCCAGCCTTATAGAAAGTTTTGATAGTAACGTTTCCTAACACAACCACCTTCCCGTTTAGGCTGTAGCTCAACGGACGGACAGATTATTCTATGACAAGTAAATAACAGATTGTGTTTTTTTTTTGTAACTGCACATTTTTATGTTTGTAAACCAAACTCACGATTACGTGATAGGGGTTCTCAAAATTCAAAAACCGCCAAATACCTGATTATGTTTTTCTAAATTTCTCACCCCACCTACATCAACATAACCTCAATTGGGAATGAAAAGTTTTTACTTTCAAATCCCTACATAATTTTATTTTCTGAGTACATGTTAAACAACAATGCGAGAAATTGGTGCTTGAAATGTCATTTAAAAACTAGCAATATTTCTGCGGAACTGTTTCATGACTGTGGTCCTCATATAAACTAAGACTTCGTAGATATCAAATATAGGTGATATGCGTAGCTAGCTAAATTCAATGAAATACATGCACAGTATCCTACCTAACCTATATTTTGTTCTAAGAAAATAAAACAACTTTAGTATTAAAGAATCCATGCAACAGTATTATTCCTCCCACTAACCTTACTGTATACATACAAATTTCTCTAGTTTCATTCTGATAAAAACCAACAAAATGAAAATATTTTTCGTTATCCTTACTCAGAGGTCTTAGTTACATATAGCTAGCTAGTGGTGATGGCATTATTTGTTTGGTTATTCAAGTCACAACCATTAGGAAACGGAAGAGGTAAGGAGAAAAGCCTTACACTTACATATATAGAGATGTGAGATGTGGATAGGATGAAGACACGTAACGATATGATATGGAGTCAACAGGGCTGGAGTTATCATAAAATAAAGTAAAGGCCGCCGCCGGAGCATATGAACATGTTAAGAACAGAACTTGGTCGATATGTTCGATCACATCTTGCCTCAGAAAAAAAAAAATGAATAACTACATTAGACTTCAAGCAACTAACAATTTTGCTCCAAAGAGGTGAAAGGATATCTTTTTTAACTTCTTATTCAACTTTAAGAATTCAATTCAGTTAGTCTTTAAAACACTTATGGCCAGTTGCACCAAAGTTTACTAAAACCGGTTTCTGCTAAAATGCTTATAAAATTTATCGGCCTGATAAATTTTCTGGGTTGCACCAATGTTCCTCATTGAATTGTTAACTAAAATGCTGCTGCTCCACATCCCTAGATTTTATTAGCTCTTTTTTAACTGAACGAAAAGGTTTCACTTGTTTAAGTAAGATAGATAGAGAGAAGTCAAACTCGGAACGATGTCAAAATTGGACTCGGACGTAAACCCTATTTCCAACTATAAACAAAAGGTTAAGGTCTTTGAATCTAGAATTTGTACCTATGCACACTTCACGGACGCAACTGTAATTTCTACAAAATTCAAGTGCCGCGTTTAAAGTGGTAGAAATAAATAAAATTGTCAAATTCTGTCAAACAATAAAAAAACAAATATATTCGTATTTGTTTTGTATTAAGAAAACACTCAAGTGAATTTTTCAGTGAAAATTTAAATGTTGTGATAAGCAATTGGTTTTTCGCACTAACGGGGTTATTTCTCAAATTTTTCGGCTGCAAATGAGTACCAAATAACCCTACAAATTGACAATGTGTGTCTAGAAACTCTGAATCTAAATTTGAAATCCTCATAATCGAATTCGCTAAATTCCTATGAACTCGAAGAACTCTTGACCGTCTTAATATTTCCTCAAAAAATCATCTATAGATGAAAATGACCGATCTAAAATTCTGAAATAGTTTTTTTTTTATTAAATAAGAATAATTTGCAAGAAAAAAACTGGATTTTACTTGTGCATTTTTAATTTTATTTATTTTCAATCTTCAATTCAAATGTCAAATATATTTTTTTAAATTTGCAAAATTCAATGTCCCTGTCAAAAGTCAAATAGACTCGAATACTTTTTTTGTACGTATTTTCGTTAAAACTCGATTTTAAAATTTATCTGGAGGCATTTTAGTTTATTGGTTTGTTTATTGGGCTGATAAAACAAAAATTGGTAAGTGCAACGAAAATTTCATTTTTAAATTTAACCAAGCAATAAATATTTAAAAGCGTTTGGTGCAACTGGCCTCAATTAAAGACGTATTTTAGGAGGAGGTGAAGAATAAAAAAATATATGTATACATACAAAATACAAAGCTTGTGTGGGAATCGAACTTGGATCCTATCACAACGACCTACTTTTGAGCAAATGCTCCGATTAATATGCGTTATAGCAAAGTTAATTCCAAAAACGATTTTCTTAAATACCCCAATATAATTTTTAACTTCCGTTAAGAAGGACTACAGGAAATACAGAAAGAACTAGGAAAGTACTGTGGGCTTGGTTTCTGAACTGTGAAGCTCATAGTTTACATATTTTCTTTGAAAAACTATTTTTAAAGTATCTACCGTTATTTCTGATCTAAAATTAAAATAATATAAATTTGGCATTTTTCAGAAATCGAAAAAAATGGGTGTATGGAAAATGTGGCATCTGATATTTTTTGAAACAATCATTTCGTCAAAGAAAAGATAACATTGAAAAAAGAAATTCCAATTTTTTTCATACAAATCTGTGGAAACGTTTTCGAGAATAATAAGATTTTAGAAAAGAGCCATAAAAAAATGAATGACAGTTACCGTGAAATGAATAATATAGTCACCGTTATTAAAGGAAAATGAATTCGGGTGGAAGTTCCAATAACCCAATAAATCGGTTTATTGGATCGAAGAGTTAACGGAATTTCAGCCAATCATTTACGCTGTAGCTGAACAGACAGGCAGGCAGCTGAACAGACAGACAGAACTTTAAAACCCCAATCTCGAGCTCGAATTGTTTTTTTGAGAAAACTATCCATAGTAGGTACTTACCTATAGTACCTATAGGGATAAAAGTTAAAAACAAATCATACTAGGATAGAGATTTGATGTTTAGTATCAGTTGGGTGCTTTCTTTGGCTGTGTTCAAAGAGTAAAGACATCGTTTGGTAGATTTTGACGTCATTGTCATCTTGAACTTATGGAACTGCAATACTTTGACAGATGGGCGAAAAACTGTATTTTGACGTTAGTAGAATATTTCGTTAAAAATGACATCCCAAGGCCTCATAATTGCCCTTTTCCAGGGTAAAAAATTAAATTTGAAAAATTTCAAATTTTCATAACAAAAATTTAGATTTTTCTTAGACTTTTCAATTGGGCTTATTTACATTTGAAAACCAAGAAAATCTATTGAAGAAAGTTTTTGTTTAACATAGCTCATAAAGAACAAGATTTATGAAAAGTCCTATTTTGGACAAATCCGGCCCTATTGTATACATTTATTGTGAAACCATTTATTTAGCGTGTGTTATAGCTATGTGTGTGCTATTATTTAGATGAATAAATGTTTCTACATGTTCTTGTTGTTAATGTTATTTCTCTTTATGCGTTTGTCAATTTCTTATATGAAAAGGAAATGGTGTGGTATACCTACCTACTACCAATGAGTACGACCAACAACAACAACAATTCATTTTAGGTTTATATAAAGGTTGAACCGACAAGAGTCTTCTATTACGAAAATAATGTTAAATCATTGGAATTTAGAAGTTTGAATTATATAATACGTACATCGTACAAACATACATACATACATATATATGTACATTTTGTATGTCTCTGGCGTTAAATTAGATAAAATCTAATCAAATGATTTTGTTATTTTTCACAGCAGGCTTTTGCTATATCAAGATATGTTCAATGTTCATGTCAACATTTAATTTATAATAACAATACAAATGTGAACCTGATTAAATTGTTAGGATTATTTTTGTAAAGTCTGAAGGATTGTTTAAATGAATATTTTTAAGCCGATTGAAATTAAGTAGGTATGTATGTATTTAGCTGTACCTTCAATCGTAACCTATCATCTCAAAACTGGGAATATTTTTTAAAAGAGAACCTGTACGCCCCCACACAGTCTTAATTTAATTAATAAAATATGTATTTCTGAATGAAATTTGGCATAGGTAATTTCGTAATCAGAAACCATGCTGAATCTTCGGAGGAATTATATATGCTGAACTTTGATCCTGTAAAGTTGAGAGTTGGAGCTGTTTCACTACGGGGGTGTTTTCTTTACAAATTGTATACAGGGTGTCCTAGTAGTCATGGTCCAAGGTGAAAATGCTCATAAAGGGTGTCCCAACAAGAACGCAAGATTTAAATTTGGCGCCATTCGAAGTGTCATTGTTTGACATTTCAACAACTATTATTGTTTGTTAGTAGAAGGTATAAGGTTAATAAAAATGGAGCGCTACACGAATGAACAACGCATTCTCATTGTGAAATTGTTTTACCAAAATGGTGAAAGTTTTGCGGCTACAGTTCGCAAGTTTCGATCAATATGAGGTTACAATAATGCTCCAAAAGAGTCAACTGTAAAGCGATTGCTGAAACCGGGTCTGTCACTGATGTAAAGACAACAACGCGCCTTCAACCAGGTCGATCGACCGAAAATATCGCAGCATTACGTGATGATGTCACTCAAACTCCATCCACCTCAATTCGACACCGAGCTCAGCAAATTGGTGTTTCCAAATCCACTATGCAGCGAATTTTGACGAAAGATTTGCCAGGAATTGAAGAAATGAATGTGGAGGAGATGTGGTTTCAACAAGACGGCGCGGCGGCGCCACATCTCAAACAGCCAGAGAAACAATTCAATTGCTGCATCAGTCATTTCTCGGTTATTTCGCGTTTTGGAGACCAGAATTGGCCGCCTAGATCGTGCGATTTAACACCATTGGACTTTTTTCTTTGTGGTTTTTTGAAGTCGCTGGTTTATGCGAATAAGCCGACGACGACTCAAGCCTTTAAAGAGGAAATTGGACCCTGCATCAATGAAATACCGCAGCATTTATGCAAAACGGTCATTGAAAATTTCATTAAAAGATCGCTTATGTGCCAGCAAAGCCGCGGCAGGCTGCCATTTGCCCGATGGGTTGTTCCATACATAACCTCATCCTGTCTACTTTACGATATAATAAAGAATTCGCGATTTTTTTTTGAAATATCTGCGTTTTATTTAAAATTTAAATCTTGCGTTCTTGTTGGGACACCCTTTCAAAACGGCTGAAACATATATAATTCTTAAAAAAGAATATCAGCATCAGTCTCTGGGTATATTTTAGGGCGATTGTTGACAACAATAAGAAGTATTTTGATGCCAAAATTTCAAAATGGACGGGGTCTCTATATGCAACAACTCCTAACGTATTAACTCAAGCGGTTTTTCAAAAACTTCAAACTTCACGCTGAAACAAGTTCATTTAAAAAGTGAATCAGGGAATAGAGTCTTGGCTTCTAAAAAGCTGTTAACAGTTTATTTTTTTAAACCACAAAAAAAAAAAGAAACATACGCTTGTTTAGGTGTTGTAAAGTTGTAAGATTTGATATTAATAAGTAAACTTCTTAAAACAATACGAATTTCGTATTATTAATGATCATAAATTCAAGGTGGTATTCCTTTTACAAAGTAAGAAAATCTCCAAAAAAAAGTTTCTTAGCATAAGACCAATCCTTAGAAATTCTAAAGTAAGACTGGGTCGCATGTACTTGTTCCTTTGTGCGATTAAATCGTTCTTCATTCTAAATATAAAACAATAATTTGACATAAAATAGAAATGTGAACGTTTGTTTCAGACACGGAACAAACATGTTTATTTAAGGATTGATGCTAGAACCGTTTTCGAGAAATTTGAAATTTTTGCCGCTACATAAAAACTGCCCAAAAAACAATACACACCTATTTTAAAGAAAATCCACCGACCCTTTCAGTCTACAGCTCAACGGACAAACGGAATTCCGAGACACACAACTTTTATTAAAGTCTCGAAATCGATTTATTTCACGAATCCAAAACATTCCCTATAGTAGCTGGTAAAAAATTGTGTAAAATATTTAAATCAATATGTTAATCTGATTACTTTTGTATGAATTTTTTTTTCTCAGTGTATCTGTATACCTCTTCCAATCATTTTTTAGTTGTAGATATGCGTTCTTCTTAGATATCTAACGTGAAAATGAACAGCTACGAAGGGAGCAATCTTTTCTTCATTGACCTTCTCGTGGGAATATTTACCCACTTAACACATTGTTCTGAAATACAATTTTTTTTTTTTGGTCCAATTATCTTTGGAGCTCCATCGTTAAATTCACACTAATATCATGATACTTTATTGCTACTTAGTGGTATGTTTTTGTTTACTCTATCGCATCTAAGCTCCGCATAGCAAACAATTTCTTCCATTTTTTTTTTGCTCCCATAGAACCTTAACCCTTGAACCATATTATCCAATCGACCCTTCAGAGCCTTCTTAGCCACAGACAGCAATCATGCAAAGGCGTTCGTTCAACTGTTTGTGAATGCAGCTCACACCGTATACTACACAGAAAGGCGAAAGGCTCTTTCCCATAAAAATGAAGCTTTTTAGGGCAACCGAACGCTGGAACCGAAACTTAAGTGCGGAACTATGCGATGTGCCAGTGATAACAACAAATTTTAGGGCCAAAAGGGAGAGTTGAATTGGAAGGGGAATCCGCTATGCCATCCATGGAGGTGGTTCCATCGCCACAACTTAATTATAGGTTTTCACAAAGTGAGTGCAAGTATATCTCTCTATACAGACACCCACTGTTAGTATACTTGTGTGTAGGAGAAAAGTTTTATGCAGGAGTGCATTTGAAGCATCATCGCTCGTGTATGACTACTTTATTATGTGATGCAATGGCTGGACGGAATGGAATGGAACGGAACTATTCCCTTTCATTCCGTCAGCCCCCTTTTCCGACAATAAACGACCGATAAACAAACAAGAGCAGAAGCAAATAGTTGACAATGGGACTTAATGGCGAACACGTAGTTTCGTTTAGAGTGTCCGGGAAGGACCTTCATGTCGCTTGCTTTGGTGATGTAGGTACTTCTACCCTGTATTGGTATATTGGAAGTGTTTTTCAATCCCAACCGCACACATATATGTAGCAGGAAAATATTGTATTTATGCCCAAAGTCATATTTTACATTTGGGAGCAGGAGCAGGAGCAGGAGAGAAGGATGCCCCCGATTGCCTCTTATCATTGAGCGATGGAAGACTGTCGACTGTCGAGCTAGTGTATAGAGCCAAAAACTATTCAGCTCGAATTCAGAGTCAGCTCCAGTTCCATAGCTATGTGTGTCTGTGTATATTGTCATCCCTCCGCATCCTTGTGTTCCAGTTCAAGTGCTAAAACAATGACAATTGTGGTTGCACACTCTCCGCATAAATCATCCTTTATATGCAGTTCCAAGAGTTTTTGGAGTGGTGTGTACCTACTATGCAAGTGCGAACTCATTTTGGCACCAACACAGTGCAGCCAGAGAGCACCACAACCAACGCCACTCGCTGCTCCCTGCTCCAGCTCCCAGAGATAGATAAAGTGGAGTCCCACTTCTGCAGTTTAATTAAATTAGATTTTTAATGATACTTTGGAAGAAGAAGTTTTCCTGGGCTTTTCTCTTTAAGTTTTTCTTTTCATGTTATTGTTGTTTTTGTGTATACCTACATATATATGAACCCCACCCTTTTTTGTGTTGATTGTGTTTGCACGCGGCAAAACTTTTACAATTGGCATCGTAGCTATATATAGTTTGGGTGCCGGGCCTGGTTTGGAAAAAGCGTGTGGTAAGCAAGACGAGGAATAAGTGTGATTGGTAGGTCTATATAGAGTTTTTGAAAATTAATGCAATGTTGGTTTATTCTTTAATTGGGTTCTCTGAGTGCACAGACTTTCGAGAGATGTCAACGCGCGTTGTGGCATTGAAAGTTTTACGAATAACCGATACCCATGTGCTTGTGGTAAAGGAAATAGAGTCAATGGTTATGTTTGGGAGCTATCAGTAAAGAAAATATGTATATTTACCTAGAAGAGAAATTTATTTTATTTTTTTTTTCGGCAAATGCAAATGTGGAAAATTTGGGTCGTTTTCGATGGGATGGGTTTGTTTCGAAAGCAATTTATAAACTTTTCCTGTACCTAATGATATTTGGTAGAAGAATATGTGTTGGGATGGTTTTTAACATACATACATAACAGACTTTGCATTTTTATAAATTCCAAAAAGTAAGACATTCTTTTTATTTAAGTCTTGAGTTGTAGTATTTTGGGAAAGATTGGCTTATTAAATGGCCCGTTGTAATATCAAGGTTGATTCAGTTAGATAGTTGGTGGCTTCGTTTTCATTTGTTACAAATCAATACGGTACTTAGTAAGTATTTGATTTTGAAATACGAAGTTTAAGTCATCCACACCTTCGTTCTTAGCTGCCAAAATCGCTCGTTCAGGATTGTAACCAATTTGGTCAGCCACGATGTGTGGGAATAGGAACTTTGCTAGGTCGTCCGATGAGACGAAATTGCTAAAATTTGAAGGAAATTAAAATCAAGATCGATTGTTCGACAGGAACAGCAGATCGATTGTTCACCAAGGCAACTCTCATGTCTGCTGTAAGCTGAAGTTTTTTCACATAGCTCGAAAAAATCAAGATCTTGCGAAAACTGGCAGCGGAAATGGCCAGAGAGTAAACTCATTGCAATTACAAAACCTCTCGAGTGATTGCGCCAGTTTTTGAGTGTACATTCAAGTACGTGTGACGATTTTAGATGCTACTTAACCTCTGATCATGGCAAAGTGTTTCGAAATATTGCTGCAATTTTGACGCTGAATAGCCGAACGGTAGGTAGTCATTAACAATTTTTCTGCTGTTCTAGACGAAGAAATTTTTTACACAAAGTCGCAGCGCTAATAGTAGCCAAAACTAATGACAGTAGGAATATCTTCCCAGTTCCACCGGGAGAATCTAGGAAAAATAAATCTTATACTTCCTTTTGTTTAAGTTACATCAGGGAGACATTGTTTTGAAAAGATTGGTCTTATTTATGTCGATCATATATTCACGTTCACGTTGCAATTCTAGATTAAACTCGTCATTCACTATACGATCTGGGGCTCGAGGCATCCCCTCATTCATTATCCGCATTTCTTGAACTTATTCAAATTCGATGTAAAATGTCCGCTGACATGTTATTCTTTTATATGTTTTGTAGGTGACGAGGGTCCGATGGGAAGCATGTCGAATTGATGATATCAAATAATGTACGTAGTTAACTTGGAGAGATCTTGTCCCAATCATCGTTTTAAGCAATTCGAGCTTCAAATTCAATTTTTTATTTGAAAGAAGATGTCGGTGAACTTGAATCTTGAATTTCAATACATCACCATTGACATCACAATTAGAGAGAAGGACAGAGCGTGAAAGGGTACTCCAAATTTGCGTAGAACGGATAAAGAACGAATCCCTGTACTTCACAGTACGACCGAAATTGGGTTCAAGAGTAAACTGATGAGCATTCCTGGAAGCGCGAGTATTACGGTTGAAACGTTTGAGGGGACGGATGCATTTGGCTATTTCATTAGAGCACTTACCGTAAAAGTAACGATAAAATAATGAGAGACAGGAAACGTTACGCCGGTGTTCGAGTGACGTAAAAGTATCGATGATGTTCCTCTCTCCGATCATTTTGAAGGCTCGTCTTTGTATACTATAAAAGAGGCTTAAGTAAGTTGCTGGAGCACCAGCCCAGAGATGGGAGTCATACTCAAGCTTTGGACGTATATAACTTTTATAGATAATAGCCAGATCAGAAGGGGAAAAGAATTTCTTGCATCTCCAAAGGAAACCTAAACATCTTGCGGCATTTTTGACGACGACGTTAAGAATTTGATCATTTCACAAAAGATGGTTTGTGATACACATACCTAGAATCGCAAGCTGATCAGTTTCCTCGATGCAAGTACCACTCATAGATAATGGCAGGGGTGGTACTTCTCGCTTTAACGACAGAAAGCAGCATTGAGTTTTCGAAGCATAAAATTCTAATCGATTTTTTAGTCCCCACTGTACAATGTTGTCTAAGTCAAATGATGTTAGCCCATTAATATTTTATCAGCAACAATCAAAATTTGAGGCAGCCATCACCCTTTGGATGTACTGTGCAAATATAACCAAAAGAACATTATTAGAACGCCCATCAGTATCACCGGGAGCCGCATTGAAATTACTTCGATGAAGGGTTGCAAGTCCAATAGCGTGGCATCTTTCATTGTTAAGATTTATTTAAAAAACGATTTGATAGGTGTTGCCATTTGTTCTCTATAAATTTGTTTATATTTTGATTTGCAAAATTTATTTTCCTGCATTCTTCCGATATTTTCATAGCTGTTTTCCTATTCGAGGTAAACACAAATTTAAGAAATAAGAGGTCATTAAAATCTATCTAGCCGTTTTTGAGGTACATATAACAATGGTGTAACTAACCCACAATATATTTAATATAACGATAAGCGTGCACAAGAGTCGAAACTTAAAAATAAAAACCTTAAGTAGATACAATGTGCCCAAGTGCATGCCTATATTTAATAACATTTTATTATATTCTCTTCAATTGATAACAAAAATTTCAATGTTTTGATAGAAGAACAATTTTAAAAAAATCCAAGATTACATTTTACCATCTTTATAATTTTCTTTATTCCAGATTAAGTTCAGTTGCAACAAAATTAAAGGAAACCATTTTATAAACATGAAACTGTATCTGTACATTTATTTTTTTCTTTATAAACATATATGTACATAGAAACGTTTCTCTTTTTTCTATACATGGCTATTCTTATAGAAAACGAGTGACACAAAACCATAAACTCTGCAATTGCCATTTAGGTCAAATTTACTATTTTTATTATATTCTCCCTATTGTTCAAAGTCCAGTTGCGTTGAATATTGTCCTCATATGTTGTTGATAATAATTGTCACACATACTTGCAAAAAACAAAAACCTGACAAGGAGAGTGAGTATCCGGGTCAACAGATTACAAAACTCTGATTTGCTTTTTGTCCTTTTTGTTCTTGAAGTTTTTTTTTTCCTTTTTGACATAGGCTCTTATATGCATTGCTTATGGTATAGCTATACATATGTGTGTTTAATACATATATTGTAGAAATCAAACAATAATTTTATTTTGAAAAGTAAATAAACTCAAAAAAAATTCAGATCTAAATCTTCCTGGATTTATTTGCTTAGGTCTTTTTTTCATATTACAGAAACAGGTATTGGTATTAATTTTCATATTATTGGAATAGCCACACATAGCTTTCAATTGTATTTACCTAATTTGTTTTCGAATTACATGGAAACCGGAAAACTTTTTTGGGAAAGAACGATGCGGGATTAATAATCTAGGAGTTAGGGTTGTGATTTTCAGATGATAAATGAGATAATTTTCAAAAACTTAATTACATTTAAGGGCTATTGTTATGATCCCGAGTGGGACCACAAACAACTCTTCCACTCTAAAGCTTCACCTTAAGGCTTGGAGTTTGGCCGGTCTGACCTCAGAAAACGCCGACAGGCCTCCCGGTTTTGGATTCTTCCATGTCTGAGGCCAACCAAATGCAGGTGTTGTAGCACTTGTTTCATTCAGCAGTTTTTCTAACGCTATAGTGTTGGAACGTCGAATGCTATTACCTTTGGAACTGTATTCTCTGGGCTTCTTTTTTTAAGTACGCAGTACCAGCTAAGTTGGCCATGCCATATTTTGTGCTAGATGGATTTTATTGCGACCTATTCGCTCACGCTTTGCCACTCCGTCTGCCTTTATTCTTTACTTCTTGTCCGTGAACCGTATGTAAGCACTGAACTGGACAAACAACTGCCAATAGCAATAGCGTCAGCAAAGAATAACTGATTTCCATTGGGGTCCGTCACCTCCAGACTCAAGACACTTCCCTTGTGCACACCTATTGCAATTGGGAACTCTTCGATGAATCCTATGGGGGATCTAACCTTTGTTTAAGCTTGCTCTTACATGTCCATGGTAGATGGCACGTAGATTTGGGGAGTACTTCGTTGCCTAAGTGCAGCCCATATCAGATCTTGTGGAATCTATTCGGATTGCATCTTTGGTTGATTTACCCGAAACAGACCCACCTGGTCGTCAGACAGCCGTATTATTTTTCGTAGACGGCCATACCCGATCAACGATCCTCATGGTGTGCGACATTAGAGCTGTCTCAATTTCGTGTATCACCTTTCCCTTTGAAGATTGGTAGAAGGTAGCTTTTACTCCACTAATGGGCACCGCATATAAGTTTGGGGATGGGAACCATGAGCTGTCTAGACCTGATGTCTTCTATCTCTTCTCAGAACTCAAAGGGTATCTCGTCTGTCCGAATCGATTTTCCCTTCATGAAGTTTTTTTTTACTACAACAGTAACTTTTTCAGGAACAGTATTGTGAAGGGCTTACAATACTGTTGCTATTAATTAAGAATTTTGTCGTTATCCATGAGGAGTTAGTCTTGAGCGTTGTTAATAAAATTTAGTGTACGAATCGTTAAGCACTTTTCCTTCTATGTACGCAGATTTTTAAATAGTTGCTCATCATTCATGTTGGCATGTCGCAGTTCCTGAAGAGACAGTGCAAATATTTCCTCCAGCTCCCTATACATGCTCTTCTGCTTGAAGTGGGAACTCTTTTTCCTTCCTTTTTTCTTGCAACTTCCTATTCCGAGGCTTGCTTTTTCATCTTTATTATCATATTATCTGCACATGTCAAGAACTTCTTCACCAGGAGGGTGCCTCTTCCTAGTTGCGCATCCCGAGCCACGATGGCATAGTCTTAGATTTTCCGACATTCCCATTCAAATCTCCAGCCAGAAACAAAAGCTTTGCAGTGCTTTTAAGGTGTATGTGGAAGTCTAGCCAAAACGTTTGTAGACATCAATCGATCAGTGGAGTTCAAAATAGTCAAGTCGTTACTAAGCAAATTCCTCCGCAAGGATGATACCGATTCCGTTTTTGTATGGCTTTCTCTTAGCTCCACTAGAAACGAACCGTGTTTCGCCATTTTTTTTATGTTCAAGAATTCTATTCGCGTTCTTTTCATCATCTTTTCTAGTTGACAACTTAAACTGTTCATAGCTCCAACGTTCCAACTCGCCACTCTTTAATTTTGTGCATAACTTCGCAAACCTTTGGAATCCGTATAGCTCTTGCCAGATCATTTCTGATCGGTCCAGAACCCAGAATTGCGGAATAGTACATCTTGTACTTCTAAGTAGGTACTGTCCGTAAATTTTTCAACACTGGCATTTTCGTTGTTTGATCTTCTTTTTTTACAACATCGGTGATATCCATACGCATTGAGCAAAGTTTTATGATAAGCACAGGTGTATCCAAAAAATTAGTTTTTTTTTCTAAAATAAAAAATTCGGTTCCAATTTCCATTTTCAAATTGTGTCTTCTATGAAACACATCCTAACATTTTTATGCAATTCCTAAATGAATTTTAATATTTCTTAAACATTTATAATTCCAAAATATTGACCCTATATTGATGACTTCATTATTTACAACAAAAACTCAACCTCTTTGACTATGAAAACGTCTGTTGGAAATCTTTTGTTCAAGATTGAAGATAACAGAAGACTCAAAAGGCTGAAATAAATATTCAATTTGAATGTTGTTGTGATTTTTATCTTCAAACAGGCAAAATAGAGGCAACTTTTTAACTTCCCATAACAACATCAAACCAACGCTCGATTCGAAGAACGCTGAGTGAGGAATGATGTTGTGTTGTGGGTAAGGGTGTTTTGGGACTTTCGTTTGTTCAAAAAAACAGCTCTTTTTTGTTTCTGAATTTGTTCAGAGATTAAGTTTAATACTTGATGCAAACAAAGGTAAATGATCCGAGTTTAAGAAAACTGTATCTTTGTTTTGTTCCCTTGGTGATATAGAGGATAGGCTAGGGGAGCCAGGAATGTATATTCGAACGATTTTCTTCGCATGCTAAATTTCTAAGACGTTCAGGGAGGATTTGATGCGTAACATCTGACAACCCGCGTTATTGTTAGTAATATGGTGATGGGTTTTTGCAACGTTTCCGGATCCGTATACGGTATACCTACATTTATGTACATATTTATATAAACCGATACATTTGTGGTTAATAGGATTCAACGTATAACGTTTGGAGCATGTGGGCTCATGTAAGACGCGCGACATGACATGGGTTTGTCATAAAAATATTTCATACGATTGCCGCCATGGTACGAGACGTTTAGCTACATATTTTTCCCAAAGTTGTAAATATTTATTATACGTAAATTTGTTATTATCAACCAGGAATGTGCGAATTTCGTGGGCTCCATATAAGATGACTTTTTAAGAAGGTTATATGTATTATTATATATTTTTGATGAAGTACATTTTATTCTGAAGCTCCAGAGAGAACCACATATATAACTTTTTATATTTTTATCAAGGAAAATAGAAATTAAGAAAGGGCCGGATGTGTGTTTTGAGGGCTCTGGTTGGGAGTGATTATATTCTATCTACGCTGACGCCAAACAAGATATTCAGATTTGAATGAAATTGGTGAAATTTTGATTAATGTCAGACAGATTGGTTGGCATCTTTTTTGAGAGAGGTTTTATTTTTTTTTTTTATATATTTTGTTAATAAAGTGAGCTGTTACATTGTCGTTTTCACGTTGAAAAATGGAAAGATGGATGACATTTAAAGAGGTTTATTAAAACAAATAGGGAATTTAATTTGGATGATGAAAAATGAACTCTCGACAGAAAATAATTCACATTTTGAGATAAGTGTTGGTTGGATGAAATTATATTTTTGATTAAGTATCTTACCTATCTGTAGGTATTTGTTTTTTTGCCATTAAAATATTTCGAAGTTTTATTATTTTAAGGACTTTACAAAAAAATGTTTAATTAATTTCATCATATAAAAAGTATTTCATTGTACGTACGTATATTTTTCATGAATATGTCTGCATAGTACATCAAATTAAAAAAAAATTGAAGACTTAAAATAAAATAAACAATTGGATAGTAAGAACGTACTTGCTTCTAAGTTAATACATTCTTCCAATTGTACAGCTAATTGCAGGTACTTTAGCAAAATTAGTTATTTCAAAGATGTTTTGAATTTATTAATACTTTTTAATTTTTTCGAATATTATTTTTTTAAATGCGTCAGTAGACCGTTAGAGAGAATATCAACAAACTTTATGTTTGCAACACTTTTTTTTAACTGGCTACCATTTTAACAGCTGCTAAGTGATCTCTGTTAAGTTTGGTTTTAGCATTTTATCATGAATAAACTGACGTTTGAACAACGCTTACATATTTATCTCGACCCCGATTAGCGATGAAGCTCACTTTTGGTTGAATGGCTACGTCAATAATTTGGGGTGAAGATAATCCTGACATGGCCAGCACGTTACAGTCAATGGCGACCGCTATAGAGCAATGATTACCAAATTTTTCGTTCTTCCCCTGAACAACCATGATGTGCAAGAGTTCTAATTAAAACGAGACGGCACAACACGTCATATAGCTCGTGCCCAAGGGCGTACGCAGTGGGGGAGGGGCAGTTGCCTTATTTTTTTTTACTTTTATTTATTATTTATTTTTTTAATGGAATATTTATTTGAACAAAAGAAAACTGTGTTTACCT
This sequence comes from Syrphus vitripennis, assembly GCA_958431115.1. Lineage (NCBI taxonomy): Eukaryota > Metazoa > Arthropoda > Insecta > Diptera > Syrphidae > Syrphus > Syrphus vitripennis. The sequence continues at coordinate 57,966,824 of OY288108.1, read as the reverse complement.
TTTAAAAAGGTCGCGAATTTATAAAAATTATCGCTGAATACATAATAATTATATTTCTTCATGATTTTTTTTAATATCTAAAAAATTAATTTTTTTTTCTGAACAGTACTTATGTACATACGAGTGAAATTTTGCATACTAAAAATCAATATTTTAGAACGAATGTCTAGAACAATTTAGAAGAGCCCTAGAACAACCTGGAACAACTTTCAAAATTTCGATTTTCGAAAATGGTCAAAAATGGTTTTTGGTGTCTAAAACCCCCATTTTTCAATATTTTTCAAAAAAAAAAATTGGAGCAATCCGGAACAAACCGGGAACAACCTGGAACAACTTTCAAAAATACAAATTCAAAAAAAGGGGGGGCTAACTTCAAACACTCTTGTAACTTATCGAAATTTTAATGATTTAATAATAAGATTTCTATCTGGAATTAAACTATCAACAAATTTTCAATATTGGCATTGAATTTAACAAAAAAAAAATTAGTCTAAATAAATGAATGTTTAAAAATTTGCTATGCCATAATATTTTTTTAATTCTACTTTGGGAAAACAAATACATAGGTTAGTTACATTCCGGACTCCACATATAACGGTAAGCCCATAATTAAGGTTTCCAATCACTTTGGCTTACATGGCAAATCGCATCCTCAAACGTATACACACCCCCTTCTTACCACCGCCAACAAACGAAAATGAATGAAATATGTTCACTGTGCCGTATACGCACTATGTTATTTTATTGAATTAGGTACCTACTCTATTTTCTACTGTGTAAGTTACGTTAAAAATGATTTAATTCAACAATATTAAATTAAAACATTTTCATCGGAATCTTCTTATGAAAATCCTATTTCCTAGAAAAAAATTGATTTGCGATGTTTACATCTATTTATATTTTTTGTTGGTGAAATGTAAAATTGATTAATGAAGAATAGAAAAAAAAGTGTGATACTGGTTAATATACGTAAAGGAAATTTTATTTTTTCCTTAAATAAATCGTTGTTCCAAAATAGCAATAAAATATAATAAATGGGAACAAATTTAAATTCGTTGCGACAAACTTTTAAAGAAACAAATGATATTTGAAATGTCGAGTATAAAAAATGCAAAAAAAATGGGTTTTTTATTCTTCTGCTTCTTTTTATAAAGTAGTTTATCTACTTTCGGAAAATTTAAAAATTTTTAAAGGATTTCTTAGCATTTGCAGAGCACGGGATATTTAGTGTTAAAAATAATAATACGATACCCAAGTAACAATTTTTAACCTCAGTAGCTTTTAAATACAGCGGTAATAATTTTATCGGTTTGTAATGTAAACCTATCAAACCAAAAGTTGTTTCATGGGTAACGTATAAGACCGTTTGATGCCTGATTTCGAAAATAAAGTCATCGAAAACAAAAGTGTTTTTTTTTCAGAATTTCAAAATTTGCATTTTGAAAATATTTGTATTGAATACTGTTGGTACACGTTTTTCAAGATAAAGGGTTTTTTTTTAAAGGTATAGAACTTTGAAATGGAATAAAAGAAAGATGAATTTCCAAAATTGACATTAAATTGACTATGTTCGAAAGATTTGTGTCCGGGTTTATCGGCATAACTAGCGACGTCACTTATCCCATCCCCACAACCCATAAAGCACACCAAACAGTCAGTTTTTGTGGGTGTAACGGTGCCTATACATAAGCTTAAGGTAATTATTAACTTGACTTCAAATATGGCAGTTGAACTCCATCGCTGAACAAAACTGTTTTAAGAAAATCAGCATCAACGACAATCTTGTTTTTGGTGCATTCACCGAATCTTTGAAGCGTTGTTCAGGCGTCAGTCTATCCATGTTGAAATGCCTAACCAAATTTAATACAAATCACTTAACAGCTGTTAAAATGATGGTAGGTATATGTACGTTAGGTATAGAGCTAGTAATGATGACATTCATCATTTGTTTAATAATTTTTGCACTTGCACAAAACCAACATAAAAACATTAGATACTACAAACCAAGTTACTTCACAAACATTATTTATACCAAATCCAAAAACAAAACAAAAATAACTTTAGGGAAACTTTGTTTTTCTTGCAGAACCTCACTCAAGAACTAAAGTAACTCTTTCCCATAACATTCGCACTCGATTGGGCTGGCAGCACATTTATATACCATACTCGTATAATATTATATAAGAACCTGGTTTACATGGATCATTGAATCTGTGACAGTACCGATAAGATTAATGTTACCATCATATTAAGAAAAAGCAGTAGTTTGACACAAAAATATCTACTACTTGTGCTACATCTATCTACTTCATGCTTATCCTTACTCTTAGTACCTTAGTACAGTGCTTCTGATGCCTACCTCCATCATCCATTCCCCCGCATTTAAGTATGATGTGCAATCACTGGAAGATGAATCATTTCGACACATGTCACTGTTAGTTCATATCCGGAATCACTTTTTATTTCCGGATGTGCGCACTTACTCGTAGTGTTTGTGTGTGTGTGTTTGTAAGCTTATATATTTTATTTCATCCTTGAGAGCCTCGATCATGAAAGACATGCAAATGCTTTTACGATTTGATTAAATCCATCCAAGCTCCTACATAAACTTAAACCAAAAAAAAAAAACAACTCCCCATTTTGCACCATTGTGATGTGAGTGCGATAAATGGGTGGTTCTTGGGATGGGAATCTTGACGATTTATATCCTGCGAGAAGATGCAACACATCGCACGTATGTATAAGCAAAGCATTCTCAAAATGTGAAGTCATTTCACATCCTCCATCCCGCCCACCTTTTTCATTTATGTTCTGCTTCAAACTAAAGGCTTAACGCGTTGTTTTTGAACTGCTTACTCGCTCAAAAGAGGGCCGGGCACGGGCGGTTCGGTTCGGTTGGTATACATATCACCAAGGAAGCTTTGTCCTTGTTCATGAATCCACATCCCTATCCCTATATGCTTACACACTTCCATTCCGAAGATTGATGAGCAAAGTGTGAATGAAGTTTTATTCCCTTTGTATCTTGTGGATGAAACTAAAAATAGGTTATCATTTGTTTTCTTCTTTTCAATAAAACCGTTCCGTTGGTGATGAGAAGAGTTTGGGTCTTGGAGGTTTTATCGACAATGATGAGGTGGTTATCGACTCTGTATGAAAAAAAGGTGACCTAAAGCCTATAGATAATGATGGAAATCAATTTGCATGCGGTTCCCTTTAGGGGGAAAAAAAAACAAAAACCGGAATTAAGTTTTTTTGTAAGAATGTCGGGTTTTATGGCGGGAAGACTTTCATCCATCACATGTTATATGATGCTGTGTCCTTTTTATCACTGAAAGACACAAAAAATAGATTCCTGTATGCGTGTGCGGGCTTGTGTTTGTATGAAAATAAGAAAAATTGAAGGAGTTAGAGAAAGCCGTTTGTTCCTAACAGAATACGATTAATCATCGAGATGAATATCATTGTCAGAGTATCATGGTGATCAAGAGAAGTTATTTCCTTTCTTTCCTTTTTTTTTTTGTTGTAAGTGTTGACAGGCGACTTGAGTGAATGCAGAGAATGAGAGAAATAGTGCACCATTAAGTAATTGAAAAAGTTTTTCAAAGTTCTTAGAGTTTGATGGGGGATCAGCTTTAGGAACGTGTAGGTATAAAGTCTTGAGTTAACGAATAGTTTCTTTGAAGCACCAGGGAGAATAGATTAATTGACAAAGTAAATGACACCAAAGGGAGAATGCATGACAAAGATGACAAGATGTGTAAATATGTATGCATTTGTATAAAGGAGGAAAATTGAACTTTGTTATCCTGGTGGAGTGTGGGATCAACTATATAATGAACTGATTTTCGTTTGAATGCAACTGAATGATTTCCAATTTTACTTTAGTGAAATAGATTAAAATGCACGATTGGGTCGCATGTACCTACTTGCTCCTTAGTGCGATTACATCTTCGTTTTTAAGTTTAAGTGCAAAACAATGAAATGTGAACCTGGGAAATTTTCAATTGTATTGACATTTCTGGGGAAGCCGTTAATAAAGAATGTGAGATTTTTAAAAAATAATTTCTTTTAGCATTTATATGGGAAACACCGTTAATATTGTACTAATGCTCAGAAAAACATTAAAATTTATGTTGCCGTTTTCGAGAAATTTGTAATTTTTGAAAACATTTTCTTAACTCGATAAATATTTTGTACCAAATTTCAATACATACGTACATATAAACATATTATGTATATAGTAGTTTTTGAAATATGTAGTTAATTTTCAAAAAAATTATTTATTTTTTTAACTCAAGAAAATGTTGCGAAAATTTAATAAATTTAAGATGCTTTTCCATAAAAATTTTGTTACAATCAGTGATCAGTAGGTATAACAGTTTATGAGAAAATCCAAAATTTAAAAAAATTATTCAATAAGATATAACGGTACCTCCCACATTTTGAGTTTTTTTCATGAAAAGTGAGTCAACATCTATTAATATTTATAGAATATAAAAAAAACCTTAGAAAATCTGATTTTCCAAAAAGGCCAAAAAAATGTATGGCAAGGACCATTATTATTGGAATTAAAAAAATTTAAAAAATCGTGTTCAGATACGACACAAAAAACACTATATGCATCAAGTTTGGAGAAAATGTTTCCATTCGTTTAAACTGTAGCTCAACAGACAGATAGAATTAGGAGATCCACTTTTTTCTATTTCACTATCATGTCAAGTTTTCAAATCCCAAAACTTGGTAATGGAAAATAATTAATACATGTTTACCAGGTGGATGAAACTTGAGCTAATTATGTTGCATTCACAGACAGTTTGCTGAGTTTACTGCTTCAAGTACGAGTTTAATATTTGTTCGAAAAATGTTTCAGTATTCGATTTCTAATTGTTTTTTAACAATATTTTTTGAACTTTAAAATTTTCAGCTTCAATTTTGGTTGTGAAAAATGTTGATTTTATAGGTTTTTGGTTCAATTTCGAACAAAATAAAGTAGATTAAAAAACTTTTGCAAATTCCATATTTTTTTCTTAAAATTTCCAAATTTAATTTTAATCTAAGAAAATGAAATATTTATTTCGGGTGTTATAAAACACAACAAGAACAGTTAAATTCCATTGAATGACGTGTAGGATTTTTATGGATTAAAAAACCTCTGTAAAATCTGAATTTTTGGTCTGAAAATTTGCAAGTTTTTGGGTGATTTTGGAACTTTCGGGTATTATTTGGAGCGAAATATTCTAAATACCAATTCAATTCCACTGAAGGATTATAAAGATATTAGCCGCGTTTTATTATCATAAATAACCTATACAGGTTTTCTAATCCGGTTCTGTTATTTTTTAACATGTAATACCACAACATATTGGGATCTTGCTTTTTATCTAGGTTATCTTCTGTAACCCAAAAATAGTTTTAACTCCGACGCTAAGGGTGGCCACTTTCATCGTAAATGTTGGTACTGATGTGAAAAAACAAGAAAAAGTGAAATGTCAACAAAGAAGTAAGATGTCAACAACAAAAAGAAATCAAATCAACGAATCCAGTCAGCCACACGAGACAAACACAAAAATTTACACCATGAACGAAAATTCCCATGCCAACAACGCAAAGTAAAAATTTTTCCTAACCTAGATCGTTTTATTATCACCGGGTAACCCATCCAGGTTATCGGTAATAATAAAACGCGGCTATTGGTAGATTAAATTCCATATCTTTGAGAGTTAATTTTTTTTTCTAATTTTTTAATGCGGAATTTATTCATTGTTCAAAAACATGTAATTTCATTTCATAAATCATTTTTCTCTATCTTGCACTTATAGAAAATAAAAACAATTTAGTTGAATGTGTTTTGCTCGTGTCATTTGTCTCAAAAATTCCATAGGATTTATTTCAGCGACCAAACAGAGTCAAAATGAAAAATCACATGTGCGGACCTAATTATGAATAAATACAAATTTAATCGACTCCACCTCTGAGTGAATTTCTTCTTAGTTGAAATACAATTAACTAATTTTAATAACCCGTAAAAAAATGACTGGACCATTGACAAATTTTTAAAAATCCAAAAAAAAAGATTTTTTACTTCCCTTTGCTGGTGGTGTAAAATAAATATTTATATATTTCCATCCGAACAATTCCATGGTTTATTGCAAATTATTTATACCAAGCTTAGCATAAAAACTTAAAACCACTTTCTAACAATGCCTAATAGCTATTCCAGTATTATATGTTTACTTTGCATAAACTCAAATAAAAATACAACTTATCAATAATATTAACTGTCACATATTTCTCTTGTTAATGGAATCTTTGCGGTCAACCATTCATCACTCTTTAAAAGATCCATTCATTTTATTTTAGTGTTTCCAACTAAATCCAAAATAATTGCTATTTCGGATACACATTGTTGATGGCAAACGAAAATTTTTTCAAAAATTTAAATAAATGGTTTGGTTTTGTTTTGTTTCAATTCGAAGCTTAGATATCATTGTTTTTTTTTCGTCAACTGGACTTCATAATAATATCCTTATTTCACATAAAAATTTCTCACAAAATTACCAACCCAATTTAACGCAGCTATGAATCCTAATCCATTTATTATTATTACAAATCTTCAAATATATCTATTTTGTTGAAAATTTAAACAAATTGGTTTTCGTCCAAGTAAAAAATTATAATCTGTAAATCACCGATAGAAGCTGGAGAATTAGTGCCAAAATCATTGTGATATTCAATCCTTCTCTGAACCCAACTTCACACAGACCATTATTGTCAAACCACTTCCACAGGTAGTAAGCTGCGGATGATTTGCGATATATTCGAATAAATGGATAAGCTCTTTTTCAATAATCTATCATGAAGCGGTATTCAGAATAAGTGACAACTTAAGGAAGACAAGAAAAAAAGAAAATTGAAGCAGACGAAGAAGGAGAACAAGAAGTACTTAATAGTTTACATATATGGATTTTGGAGGAAGATTCTGAACGAAGCATTCCTTTAAATACCTTGGGTTAGTAGTAGCAGCCGATAACAATATATAAGAAGAAATAAGCGGGCGGCTTCTCCAAACCGACAGTGCCTACTATAGTTTGTCAAAGGTCAAAGCTCTTCAAATCCAGAAATCTCACCATAACTTCAAAACTGCTGCAGTACAGGGCCATGATCTTGCCAGTTCTCACTCCGACCTCTTATAGCCACATTTGAGAGAAAAGTCTTGAAGAGAATTGTTGGTCCCATATGTGAGGAAAGACGATTCCGGAGACGGACAATTATGAATTGTACGCAATTTACCTTGAAGCAGACATAGTGACAAAAATTAAGCTCGGTAGACTCCCGTGGGCAGGGCACCTAGCTTGCATGTGATCACAACCTCCTGAGGGTGTTGTCAGTTATGAGGTATTAGAACGGTTTGGCAGAATAGGGGGTTAAGAGTAGTTTTAGTTTTATTTAAAATTTATATTAATTAAAAAAGTTTTTTAACATAAAAAAATGTGAAAGAAGTACTGATAAAGGAAAACAAAAATTGAGAGTTAATTACTGTTAGAATGAACATCATTGATGACCCTTTCTGTTATAGCTAACAGCAATTTTTTTTTCAAATATGGTGCCAACAATATATACTGTTAACTTTAAAAAAAAAACATTTTGAAAATTCTTTAAAGAAAACCTGTCTGATAAAAACATTTAAAAAAAAACTGTTTTTTTTCAGAAGACCAAAAACAGCAAAAAAAACATACATTTTTTTGGTCTGTTTGGAAAAAACTGTTTTTGGAAAAAAGTACAAAGAACGACGTTTTCCAAAAAATTACTAGTATTCCATATTAAAAATTTAACATTTCATAAACGAATTTTGTAGTTGTATTTAAATATTTGATTTTTCTTACAAAATGTTGAAAAAAATGCTTTATAATAATTGGATCAATAAATTAATTCTGAAGAAATAGAACGTTTAAACAATTCTCAGATTATCTTTTGTCCTACCAGCAAGAGTCAACTTAATTTTATTTGTTAGCTTAGTCATTTTTTTAAAATAAAATTAATTTTTCCTAAAAACAGAATTAAAAACATCGAACAGCCGTGCAGATAAAAAAATTAACTATACAAATGAATACAGCGCCACCTGTTTGTCATTTTTTATTGAGAAAGAGTTGCTAGTTCCAGTTACAAAAAAAAAAAATATTATTTTGAGCGACACAAATAAACGCAATGTGCCCAGCCCACATTTATTAGAGAATATTATTTTTTTTTATTTAAATTAAATAGGAAAATTGTATTTACACCTAGTGAAGTAAAACTAAAGAATTTATCAAAAATTGAGAGTAAGTAAATGCTCCAATAATAAAATTTTTTTGAAGTAAAAAAAATATATGCTTTTTTCAGATGTTTATTGGAGTTTTTGCCCTGATTCAAAGGAAGTAGGGAGTATTTATTTAATTAGTAGTAATGCAGAAAGCTCCAATAATAAAAATGGTTATTGGAGTCAACGCTAATTATATATGAATTAGAGTATTTACTCCCACATTTAAGAAGTAGGTAGTATTTACTACAGTAAGAAAATTGTTATTTTAGTTTACCTTACAATATAATATATTTATTTGGATATTAAAGTAGCAGGGAGTATTTGCTTTAATGGTGGTTTTTCTTTTCTTAGTTCAGAACAGGGTATGAACTGTCAAACAAAAATTGTGTTTCGTTTTGAGCTCAGAGTGTAAAACAGTTCAAGTTTGTGTTTCTTTTTTTGTTGAGAGCATGTTCAGAGATTGTCTGAGGCACACTCAATGAGCTCGGTACAAAAAAAAAATGAGCAAACAGATTTCAATCCTGAACGCCGTCAATTTTTTCGTCAGACAGAAGAAAAAAAAAATCAAATCATCATCAAATGGTCCTCGAGAAAAGTCAGAGTCGAAGGTAAATTATAAAATTATAAGATAACTAATTTAAAATATTATTATTCTTTTTTAATTTTACTATAGGGTAATTTTTGATCTTCATCATCGCTGTCTTCAAAAAATAGAGAAAATGCTTTCCTGATTATAATTGTTTTGACATTCATTTTAATTTTTGTTTTGAAAAGTGACAGCAGAGTCCATTGACAAATGAAATTTACTGACTGACAGCTAGTGCTCGAGTGTGTTTCATAAAATAATTCAGAGCGCTTAGAACACGCTCGCTCCGAGTAAAGTTCAGAGTATGTTAAACAAGCTCGTGCTCTGTTCTGAATGAAAAAAGAAAAACTCCCAATATTAAAAAAGCAGAGAATATAATAAATTATATGCTCCCATAAAAAATCGTTGTAGAAATTACCGCTAATATAACATTTTTTTCATATTGTTAAATAAAAATGTTTTCTCAGAGAAATCGGCATTAAAATTACAGGAAGTGAAAATAAAACTCATTTTTTACTCTATACAATATAACACAGTACTTTTTTGTGATCAAAAGAAATGGTTGTGTAAAACTTCTTTCGATGGATGTAGTAATACAATTATTCATAGATAATCAATCAAAGAGAAATAATATTCTTAAATCAGTTTTTCTTTATGCAATTTAATTTTTAAAGTTTCCTTCCAGAATTTAAAGAACAAAGTTGGATTAATGGCGCAAACCTCTAATTAGTGGAAACTTGAATACAAAAAGTCGTTCGAGTTACACAATTAACTGCAATCTAAATATAGATAGAAAAATTATTTCATTTCCTTCAAAAATTTCCTCCAAAAAAATGTCCTCCTTAATAACAAAGAAAAATCAGAAGAAAATAAGAAAAAAATAAGAAAAAACAAATAATATCTAAGGAATTTCTTGAAGCTTAATCACGTTGCCGCGGTCGTTTGAATGTTTTTTTTACATTCCTCTGGAGATATTTCAGCCTCTTTTTTGTTCTTCCTATTCATCGCAAAAGTGACATAATATACAACCACAAGCTATAGGTACTTCATCTTAAAGTTAAAGAAAAACTGAGCACAATATTTTTGAACATTCAACTTTACTTCATATTTCCAGAAGAGCATACGAATCGGGAGGAAAGAGTGTTATTGCCCTCCAACTACCATGTTTGCTGAAGTTCAATTACACATAATTATAGAATTTTTCCTCAAATGGCATCCACGTTCCCCATATTTCAATTTTAAGGACAAACAAAAAAAAGACAAAAAATTCCCCACAAATCAATGCGCAAAACAAAAATAAATCCGCGCGTGTAAATTCATTTTTTGGGCAATCGTCCAAAATTAAATTGAAACGAAGTACATAATGTATCTAACCTTCCAACCAAAAAGAAACAGTCGCAATGAACTCAGTTCTCAGTAAAGAAGAGGACATTGTCCTCGAGGAGAGTATAAGAACAACACAACATCATGGCATCATGGGACACCAGCTGTACGAATCTGATTATTATTTAAATTTGTTCCTGTTTCCATAAAGCAGAAGAACAGAAAATTCAGTGTCTCCTTAGGGGGTAAACTTTGGATTGTACCAAAGTAGAGGCAGCGAGTGGAGGCGTTGGCGTTGTCGTTGGCATTGCGTTTAAATCAAGTAAAATGTAAAGATGAAGAAGTGGTACGAGTATTTCATCTGCGGTAAAAATGAGGAAAGTGTTTTTTTTTTTTTAACTTAGGATTACCGACGACAACGCCTCGCCGCGCCGACGACGGACGAAGCTATGTTGTACTTTTTCATTTTCCTGAGAAAATTATAAAGATTATATAATATTGACAAATTGCAAAAGTAAACTTGGATAAGACATTGGTAATGATTTTGAGAAGGACAATATTTTTCAAACTAAAAGAAGAAGAAGAAGAAAAAGTTGATGGAGAAAGCATTGCCTTTAAAGTTGTGCTGCGATAAATTTAAGGAAATTTTTGGATTTATCAAATTGAGTTATTATTTTGTTTTCGATTCGAAAATGTTGACCTTACTGGGATCTATCTGTCCAACGTGATAGATGAGGAAGGACATTTTTTTTTTTTATTATTTTGCAATTATTATCGAATTTTTTTAATGATTCAAGTGTTTTTGAAACACAAATAAATTTTTTCACAAGAAAGAATTTTTGTTTTTTCTTATGGAAAGGAAGGCTGGCCACGACAGCGAGAAAAAATTGGGACGAGACTATTTCATATTCCAGGCATCGGAAACGACACCGAGACGAGCACTTATTTTTTTTTGGACGAAGACGTACTTACTTAAGAATCTCTGGGAATAGAAAATCATCCATAAACTGTAATTTTGAAACTTAGAATTGAATATTTCAATGGAGATAAAGGGTGTTTTTTTAAAGGTGTAGAGCTTTGAAATGCAATAAGAGACAGATGAATTTTTAAAATTGATTTATTGGAAAGAGGTATTATAATTTATTTATAATTTCTGGCTTTTGGTGGTCACGCATGGCTCGGCCGTAATTTAGTCTGGAGTCCGATATTTAATCACTATATTCAACATATGCGGTCATATATCGGCGATAATGCGGCAATTATTGTTTTCTAAGTGGCCGATCTCTTCGGGCTTATCTAGCGACTTCACATCATATCCCCTCCCCAAAAAAAATAGTCTTAGAGGCCAATTCTCGGGTTCAAAACGTGAAACTATGCGGTTACTATACTTTTCCTTTCCTAAACACATAGTCAATCTGGCAGACGACATTGCCACCGCCAAAACACTTTTATTACCAAGTTTATATTCGAATCAAATGTAACCGAAATTATTGTATTTAACAATTTTAAGTAATAAAAAATCATCTATCTATCATCTACTTTTCCTTCAATAAATCAATCAATTATGGCACGAGCTGTGTGACATCTGGCCCTCTCTTGTTGAAGCTCCTCACATCATGGTTGCTCAATTAAGGAACGAAAAAGTTACAAGTCATGGCTCTAAAGCAGTCACCATTGACTGCAACGTTCTGGCCAGCATCCATCAGCCCATAGAGCACAGCAAACAGTCAGATTTTCTGGATGTAGGCGACAATTATTTTCACTCAAAAAATGGCAGCTTTTTTTATTGACCTAGCCATTCAACCAAAAGTGAGTTTAATCACAAAAAAAATTCTCTTATGGAAATAGGGATCGAGATAAATTTTCATGTTGAAATACCAAACCAAACTAAACACAAATTACCTAACAGCTGTTAAATAGCCGCCACTTAAAAAAAATGTTTCCAGCCTAAAGTTCTGTACCTGTAAAAAAAACACCCTTTACTTATTATATTTACATTCCGAGAGGAGATATAATCTTACGAGAGCGACGAGACTGGAATTATAAGAGAATCTTATAAGAGTCTCGCTTCGCTTCGTCTCGTCTCATCTCAAAAACTTTTATTGGACTTTGTCGAATACATTTTGCTTAACGAAACCGTATTTTATCTTGTTTATTGAGCTCATATCGAGCCATCTACTAATGTCTGTAAACAAAACAAATACACCAATAATATGTAACGGCTTTTATTGCTTCTTCTATTTCTATTTAATATTTCAGCCTGGAAACTGGCAAAAGTTTTCTGGTCGTGAGCCTTCAAATTATAGTCAAAGTTTTCTAGTACATTACATATTTTAATTTTTGTTGTTGTTGTTTTTTTTTTTTGGTAATTTGTCTCAAGAGTTATTGACCAAAAATTGTGCCTTTAAAGCATAAGGAAGCATCCAACGGAAGAGAGAACTAAAGTGCTTAGGTGTTATTATTATTATTATTATTTTTTCCCTTTAGGAAATAATGAAGAAAAATATTTTACACGGTTGGATAAAAATATTTAAATTTCAGATTCATTCGAAATACTTTTATATTAAATGAAGGGATTATTCCAAAAATCGATAATACAATTTTTCATTTCGTTTTCTTTTATATGGGAACAATTAGTATATCTTTCCAGTGAAAATTTTAAGTGGATTCTGATGATGGAAATTCATTTTTCTCAAACGATTACGATAAGAGGCGCGGTGCACAGTGGGGTTTTCAACTGAAAAACTGATGGCATCAACCTCCTCAAATTTTATTGAGTTAATGTGAAAAATTTTAATGCTTAATTAAACCTTTGGGTGTTATTAGTTAATAAAAAAAAATACAGTTTTTTCATTTTGAATGTATGTTATTCACTTCGATTACAGAATCCGATGAATTGTCTGTGGATGGCTTGCGACAGTTTTTTTTCTATTAGAAAAACCGCTGCAAGAAATTTCAGAAATGTCGGTAACGTAGTTTGATTTTTTTTTTTTTTTTTGATTATGAAATACTCAGTTCATCCGAACTCCATATGACTTTTGGCATTTCACGTCCGCGCCAAAAGTTGTTGCGGATGCAACTAAATACAAAAAATGGATAGCTTGAAAAAGTAAGTTTTAATTCATAAACATTTGAGTTTTTGAGTATATTTTTCATTTTTTTTGCAGAAAAAGAACAACAAATAAATTTCAATTCGAAAAAATTGCCAGATTTAGTTCAGGAATTCTGGCGGAACCTGACAGAACTCTCAAATTCTTTTAAGATCTATTTCATTTTTTGATGCAAATCTGATGAAAATCGAAAATTGTTTTCGAGTGCCCCTGGCGAATGGCAACTTTAATGTAGACCTTCGGGCGGATTTAATGATTATGTATATTTATCGCGGATGTGAGTTGACTGTGGATCGAGTCAACTCCGCGGGAATAAAATTTTGTGGGTTCTGTAATCGAGGTGATTGTTTTTTTAAATAATTAAATCCGTCTTCCAGGACGATTTTTGCTTTTTTGAGGATATCATGGAGAATTTGTTAATGTACGTTATTCGAGTACCGTTATGATTCGGTATGAACAAGAACTTACTAAATTTTAAGGGGTACTGATTTGGAACACGTCAAAACAGAAATTTGAGACCGAAACTAAAATTGTCATCTTATGTATTATAAAAATACGAATTTTCCAAAACTAAAATCAAAAATCGTAAGAGCCTTCTTTTGAAAAAAAAATTATTGTACCTAACAGTAGTTTTCTAAAATGAATTGGTACGCAACTTTTTAGTATTTAATAATAAAAATTAAGAACAAGTTTTCAAAGAAAAAAATATATATACTTACTCGTTTTCAAAATAATTAGTTTTCCAAAAAATGTTGAGTTTTCAAAAATTAAAAAAAAATATTTCTTTGAAAATTTTGATATGGGATATTATTTTGATATCGAACTAAGATCCTGGTAAATAAATGATAGAAATTGTGTCTGAAATTTTGTTTTGAGTTAAAAATTCGACTTATCTCTGTTGTTGCGTTTATTTTCAAAAACAAACAAACAAAAAATATTACCAATTTATTTTTCGATTTTTAGGCTGGTTTTTCCAACAACTTTTCCTACTAAAATATTTTTTTGAAAAGTTTTGAAATTGATTTTTCTGATAGGAAATCTAATTTTCTACAAAAAGTATCTAAAGCTACACTTTCAAAATTGGTTTAGTTGTCAAGTTATACCAAAAACATTGAAAAGTGACCAGTGTGACCTTTCTCTCAGAAGAGCAAATGTGAATTTAGTAACATTTTTGGTTTTAAAAATCCTACGGTGCATACAAATTTGCCGGAATATTTTCCGTAGGTACTTTGACCAATTTTTCGCTCCATTCCGTTGCCCATTAGTTCAACATCATCAAATGGTGAATATCATTACGTTTTCAAACTTTCACATGAAATTGGAAACCCTTTGTTTTCAAAGTTTTTTTTTTAATAGATACTTGTTTTTATTTCGTGATTTTGGCAGCAGGAAACCTTGAAAAACAGCTGCTGAATTATTTTTCCATTTTCTCCGCATACCTCTACATATTATTTTCACCATTAAAAGTGTAGGTATTGGTTCAAAATTACATCTTTATATAATTTTGGTTATTTAATGTATATTTTATATATTATTTTCCTTACATTATTATACGTTGATTAATGCTTGTTCTTCTTTTTGAAATTAAAAACCACATCTGACTTTCTCAGTATTCCCTCAACGTTCTTCATAATAATTAAAAATTGTATACCTTTTCCCTTTGTGTTCTCGTCCATTTTCCATTTTCACGCAAATAATTAATTTAAATAAAAAAAAAAAAGAACTCCAACTCTATAGCCAAAAAGGCGTTATTTGGTCAAAAGACTAATGGCTGCAGGTAAGGTGCCATTTCTTGAACTCTTTTTCACTTCAATTGGATCTGAAATGTTTAATGGGGAATAATTTAATTTTTTTTTTTTTCCTTTAGCTTACAAAATTATTTCAACGTGTTATAGCGCATTGAAAATGTTCATAGAGACAGCAGAAAGGACTGACACACTTCCTATTGCCCAACACAAATATATTTATATCTACGAACAGAATAACATCCAGACAAAAAGGAATAGGGATAATCCATGGACAAGGAGCAGCAGTTAGATAAAATTCGAACTCCAACACCGACGCGTCGGTCGTCGTTGTTCGGTGGTCGTGTGCCTGCCTGCCTGTTTGCCTGCCTGCCTGTTCAGTTCAGGTCAACTTAATTAAAAATAATTTCCCGAGTCAGCTCCTGTTTCTTTTTCGTAAGTTAGTTCATTTGCCCTGTGGGGCTAGGCTGCCACTCCCTATCACGAACAGGATACTTTTGTCTTAATTTCCTATACTCTTCCTTGGTTTCTTCTTTTGCAACACTTTTATAATTTGTTATTATTTCATTCATCTGCTGCTGTTTCCATTGCATTGATGGAGAGCCGTCATAGGGGGCAGATGGATGAATAAATGGATCAGGATGAAGGAAGCACTATAGAATGACGATGGGTAGAGGTGGGGTATCTCATCATTTTCTTTCAATGCAGTCAAAGAGGACGAAGCGGATCCGGATACATAATGCCATGACTTTTAGTTTTGTTCGGTTTAGGTTTATCCATCTTCCATCAATGGTCCATTTGGGAACGATATCCTGGTAACCTAAATCCGACTTCATTATTCAACTGTTTTTTTTTTTGTTTCATTTTGTTTTTTTCTTTTATTTTTAGTAACCGTATTTTTGTTTTGCAGTGATGGCGTTTCTTTGGCAAACGACGAGCAAGCTAACCACGATGAAAAGAAATGTATCGCAAATGAGAAGAGCTGTTTTTACAGTAACACAAAAAAAAAACTACTACCCTTATAATATCCTTTCGATCAAAAGGATAAGGAGGAGTTAACAACACTTTAATGCAATTCTATGAGTATAACAACATGATGGGAAAACTATATTTTAGCAGCTTCTTGAAAATAATATTCAAAAATCCTAATGACATGCGCTTTTGGAAAAATAGTCATTATATTTTTATCTTATGAATAGAAAGATGTAAACAAGATATATTTACCTAATGGATCTACTCGGTAAATGACCTCCGGTAGGACAGGATTTAGGAGACATGTTAAAAGTAACCAAATTATGGACCATTGTGTGATTGAAATACGACTCCTTCGGGGCGTTGTAGGTGCTTCTTCATAGAATCCTGTCATTTTGCTATATCTGCTTTTTTGTTGGCCTATATATGTAGTGCTATGTATATCCGGGAACCGGATATTTATGTATTTAAATAAGCACTTTGTGTGCGTTGGTCTTTTGATAATGGATCACAGTCGAACATTCTCATCACTCGTGTTTCTAATTTCATATAGATTCATTTATGTCTGCTATGGTGTATTAAAGTTGTTTGTTCTTTACTTTTATCAACATTATTTTGCAGAGTATCTGAAAAATAAAAATAGATATGAATAGATGATTTGTACAGTGATGAATATTATTTTTAAAAACATCACTGTTGGAGAGAAATAAAATAACAAAATTCTGGAATAATAGATAGTCAGATGATAGGCATCTTTTTTTAATCAGAGTGATTTTCATCAAACTTCTAAAAGAAAACTGTTTTAAAGTAGGGGGTTCCTGGAGCTTTTGAAAGATTTCTAATAAAAGGTGTTTTTTAGAGGTAAAGCACTTTGAAATGGAATAAAACAAATTGGATTTTTAAAATTGACTCGAAATTGATTTTATTCGAAAGAAAATCTTTTGGCATTTTTACTTAAGGATGATTACTGGGACAGGACCGCCACGGCTGGTAGTAGTTTAGTCTGGAGGTCCAATTGTCGATCACTTTTTCCAACATTTGTGGCCGTATATCGGCAAAAACGCGGCGAATGTTATCCTCCAAGTGGTAGATCATTCCGGGCTTATTGGCTCAGTCTAGCGACATTACATTACCCCACAGAAAATAATCCAGCGGCGTTAAATCTCACGATCATGGAGACAAATTCACATGTCCGAAACGCACGAGCTGTGTGACATGTGGCACCGTGTTGTTGAAACAACAGCTCCTCACTTCATGGTTTTTCAATTGAGGAAAGTTAGTAATCATGGCTCTATAAAGGTCACCATTGACTTGGCAGCATCGTGACTCCACCAGCCCATAACAAACATTTATTTTTTCTTAAGGCAGTTTTTTCTATTGCGCTAGCTATTTAACTATAAGTGATCGAGCTTCATTGCTGTTGACCGTAAGATAGGTATTTTGAACTGAACCATGATTTTCAAAATAAATTTGCAAAATTTGGAAGCTTTTTTCAGGCGTCAAACCAAACTAAACACAAATAACTTAACAGCTGTTAAAATGGCCGCCAGTCAAAAAAAAGAGTGTTGCCAACTAAAAGTTCTATACCTCTAAAAAAAACACCCTTTACAACTGATTTTGAAATTTTTGCCTTTACATACATTTACTACTAATAAAAAATTTAAAAAAAAACATAGACAATTACAAGAACATTGAATGTTTGAATAAAAACAAATATTAAAATATTCCTGAATTTACTTTCCTTAATTTTAAATACATTTTTTGGTAAAAAAAATGTTACAAGCGCAAATTGTAGTTTCATAATAAATCAAAAATCATATCGAAGTCAAAAAACTACCTACCTAGAAAAGCTTAAAAAATATGGTTGAAAACAGATTGCGTGAGAACCCGCTTCTAATTGTTCAAAAATCAGTTCTAGCTTGGTGGTTGCCTGGTTGCAAATAAAAAATATTTTGAACAATTTTTTGTTGGATTTTTGAAATAAAACCATTTTTTTTTTAAATTCAATATTTTGAAAGCTGGTGGATATTTTTTTGTTTACATTTTTTTTTGTGTATATTATTATATATTTTTATAAAATTTTGTACATACAAAATATTTGTGAAAAAACGACTCCAACAGATGGCATGTTCAATTTTGAATTCAAATTTTTTTTTACGGTTTTTTGGATATCGAAAAAAGTAAAAAGTTGTTGAAAAATTTAAACAAATTATTGCTCAAGTGAATCAGAGACGAATCAAGACGAAATATACAGATCTACAGGGAGCTTTTCCGGTACTCAAAATTTTGTATAAATTGAAACGAAATAAAGAAGTTTGAAAAATCATATGATAAAAAACACTTATCATAGAACCAGAATAGAGGCTCAGGACGAATATCATAGGCTTTTTTGATAGAGGAGCCAGCTCAGGAAATCTCCGTCTAAAAAAGAGTTGTACATCAGAAAAAATTTATAATTAATTATTCTAACGACTTCTTTTAAAATAAAAACAAAAAAAAACACTTTCTATAAAGAAAAGAAAACGTGATGAATAAATGAATATTGCGTCTCCGTTTTCATCGTCCCATAACATAAAAGTATTTTGTCTTTTGTTTTGCGATTTGGTCTATTAGCATAATATCATTTAGATTAGAAGGATAGGATAGGTACAGGTAGAGGTAGAGGTACCTTCAAACCTAACAATATGTAGATATACTCTGAAGGTAAATTCTACGCATAATGTTAAAAATATTCATTAAAATTGGTGATATTGTTGTGCATGTCAATGTTGGGGGGCTAATTACTGTTGGAAGTATTATAAAAGTTTCTCATCAGCCTAAATTTAATTTGCATTAGGTATACTGTTATACATGAGATTATTTTTTTTGTTTGCCTTGCTAGATAGGTATAATGTAACAAAAAGTTTTTTTTTATACATACAGGAACAAACATTTTAATTACGATTTTAATCACACATAACATTATGATGCAAAAAAAATAAAACAGGAGCTGAGGAGCCGTAAGTATTTTAAACAAAAGAGTTTTTATCTTAAAAATCCTGTATCTGAATATTTGCGTATTTTTGGTAGCATAGCACGAACAAGGCATCACAATCGTCAGGAGTTCAACAGAGGAATTTTTAAATCATATCAATAAATTGCGTATAATAGGAAATAAGGATACAATGTGTTTTGTATACAGCTTACGTTTCAAATAATTTAATAAATTCATTTTTAAAATATTGAGTTAACATAACAACTTACAGTTTAAATTTCTAAACCTACCATAAACGTGATTATTTGAAGCATTGAACAAATAATTACAGTTTGAACATAGCCAAAAAAACATAGGGGTTGGTCGTGGCGCGATGGTTTGCGTGGTCGCCTGTCAACCTCATAGTCGCAGGTTCGATCCCTGCCGTAGTGTTTGTATTCCATTATCATTGATCATTGTTGGGCGCTTGGGCCACTGGTTTACTCATTACAATATGTTGTTCAGGCATAACACTAACAACATGTGACTGAGTAAATACTAGTGTGCACAACAAAATATGACAACGAACAAAATAATGTGAATTATAAAGGGACATTGATATATGACACGGCATTTCTCCGCTTTATCCCAGCTGCCAAACCCTGGAGATAAAATCTGAGACGACCACCACCTTCAGTCTCAGTACCTCGCGCCATACACCTTTCCATACACCTTTCCTTCCTTACCATCCTAACCATCACGCCCCCGCTGTGTTGAACAACATATAAAGGGTACACCAAAAATCCCCTTGAGCGCGCGCAACTACTGGTGTAGTTTTTAAACTTCGAAAAACAATGTTTTCCAGCTATTAGTGGAATTTTCTTAGTTCTGTTTAAATTTTTGTTTACAATGTCAGTTAAGTATATGTCAAATATATACCCGCTGTAAAAAATTTTATTATGTATAAAATTAAATACCCAATGGGAAAGTCAATATCATTGCTCGTTCTCAAGATATTCGAGTCGAAAAATCAATTTTACCACTTTTTAGTTTATTTTTTTTTTATATTTTTTTGTCAAAAACTGTCAATTAGATATTTGTCAAAATTTAACCTTTTATAAAAAATTGTACTATGTATACAATAATATATTTTAGAAGGCACAATCGTTGTTCGTCCTCAGGATATTCGAGCACAGTTTTTGATTTTTTGTTAAAAAAACTGCCCATTCAATATTTGTCAAAATTTTATCAGTTGCTAACAATTATGTTATGTAGAAAATAAAACAAACAAGAAGTCAATATTGTTACCCGTTTTTGAGAAATTTGAGTCGAAAGACAATATTAACCAATTTTTGGTAGAATTTTTTGTAGTTTTTAATTTTTTGTAAAAAAATTGTCCATTGAATTTTTTTAAAATTTTCACCAGTAGTCAAAAACAACATTTTTCGTAAAATAAAATTATTTTAAAGTTAATATCGTTTTTCCATCTAAGGATATTCGAGTTATAAAACTTTTCTTTTAGTTTTCTTTGATTTTAAAAAATAACGGTATATTGATTTTTTTCCAAATTCATATCAAATTTGTATGACGTCATAATGTGTCGAATAAAATTTATTTCAAGTCATTAGCATTATTTGTTCGTGAGATATTTGAGCCCAACCAAAATTTTCACTTCTTTTTTCAACTGCTAGTGAAAAAACAACTGTGTCTACTTAAAATGGCATGGTTAAATTATTTTCAATCGCAAAATTTTAAAAAACTCAACCATTTTTTCAAACTGAATTTTTTCAACATTTTACGCTGTTTAGTAAACAATTTTTGAATTTTATGTTTTTCAATTAAATGTTTATATCAAATTAAAGTCAAATACTGAAAAACGGACTATGACTTCTATACACTCAAAGATAAAAAAAAAAATAATATCTTCAGCAACTTCAACTACCTATTCGATTTTAAATCAATAACCCCATCGAATACTGAAAACCAAAAATGGATGGAGTCGTTTGTTTTAAAATCGGGTACAGCATGTCATTACAGTTTTGCCATTACGCCTGAACGGGAAAAACTGACACATTTTAAATCAAATTACATTTTTCCAGAGTTACCTACTGTCGTTTTTAACAAAAAACGGATGAAAAAACCTGTATCAAATATAATGTGAAAATACTTTTTGAATAACTCGCGATACTTGAACAACCGCAAACTAGTTGGAATCCAAAATGCCCATGTTTTTTGTTTATTATTTAAAAAAAAACACATACAAATTTCAACAAAAAACTATTAAAAATAATTGACGAAAATGTTGACAAGTGATAACTTTTAGAGAATTTGCCAAATTTCTCACAAGAGGCACCAATCCGTGAAAAAGAAACATTTCTGTTCTTGATGGACAAGGCTGGGAATCGAACCCCAAACCTCCAAGGGTAACTACATAAAAAATTAAATTTAAAAAAAAAGAAACTGTCAAAAAACTCAGATGCCAACCAAATCGATATTTTTTGAATCGCTTGTACATTAGTCCATTGGCTATCTATCCAAGTCGGAATCATTTATAATTTTGCAAATCTTCTGTATCAGGAATTAGGGAATTAACGCGACCCGATCTGTCACCCCAGGCAGAGTCGCAGGAAAAAAAAAACAAATAGGTAGCTTCACGCGAAAAATGTTTTTAGTTGTATTTAGATCTTGAAGAATAAAGTTTCAATTTACTTTTTTTTTAAATCAGTTTTATCAGTTAAATAATTTTTTTTTTTAATTTTTAGTTAACCTTGGCCTTTTTTCCCCTTGGG
This sequence comes from Syrphus vitripennis, assembly GCA_958431115.1. Taxonomy (NCBI): domain Eukaryota; kingdom Metazoa; phylum Arthropoda; class Insecta; order Diptera; family Syrphidae; genus Syrphus; species Syrphus vitripennis. The sequence goes on along the minus strand of OY288108.1, from coordinate 57,945,044 downwards.
GTAGCTTTCTATTTAACATTATCGACTTCAAATGAACCGTTTTAAAATAATGTATAGCAACTAAGCCTTACGCCTGCGGTTGCCTTTTTACTTCAAAAACCGACCTTGATAATAATTATGACACATGATTATGTTTTTCCATTTTCTGAACCTTGTCGAAACAAGAGCAGCTGCTAGCAGGATTCAAAAAACTCGTAGTCATGTACATATATGTCATATATCAGTATTAAGTGCTCTGTTTTCAGCTCCCTATATCTTTCGTTAACAAGTCTTAAACTTCCTCTTTCTATGCAGCAGAGCAGAGCACTTTGTAAAGTTCAACTTAACAAAACAAGCTGAGGATAACATTTTTTTTTTAAACAAATGGCAATCATTTGCTTTCAATGATGTAGAAGTAATAGATTTATACCTTTACTGTATATACCTACACATAGTCTGGATAAAATTCATTCCTGATGGTAGTTACCGTATTTACACCCGGAAAAATAATTCTATGTCTTTCCTATTCGTATATGTATATGTACTTATATGTGGTACATATTCTAACATTATGCAAATACAATAAAAAAAAAATCTATAGGAATTGCTGAGCTGTTGGAAAAGATAGAACATAATGTACGTAAATAAATGAATATGTAGTTTGTAGGCTCCTCCACAATTTGCTGAGCATTAAGGTATTTGCTTAGGCATAATTTTATTTACACTAATGTAATGCTGCCAGGCATGGTGAGGTGATTTGTTTTAAAATTATGGCAAACATTTGAACTACTCGATTAAATTAAGATATACTTTCTGATGGGTTTTCAGTGTTTTATTTTTTGGCATACCTACCTGATGTATGTAATGTATAGACCTCCATCTTTATGCATACATATAAATGGCGTATATTGGTTCGTTTTTTTACTTCAATAAAATAAGTTGTGTATTTTGCACAAATTTCTGGTCTGATTATATCAGCGTTCACGCCAATCAAGAAAACTGAAGAATGTTTTATATCAGCTTTTACTCCAATAATGATATCTAAAAAATGCTTTATAAAGGGTGTCCCAACAAGAACGCAAGATTTAAATTTTAAATAAAACGCAGATATTTAAAAACAAATCGCGAATTCTATATTATATCGTAAAGTAAACAGGATGAGGTTATGTATGGAACAACACATCGGGCAGATGGCCTTCGCGGCTTTGCTGGAACATACGCGATCTTTTAATGAAATTTTCAATGACCGTTTTGCATAAATGCTGCGGTATTTCATTAATGCAGCGTCCAATTTCCTGTTTTAAGGCTTGAGTCGCCGTCGGCTTATTCGCATAAACCATCGACTTCAAAAAACCCCAAAGAAAAAAGTCCAATGGTGTTAAATCGCACGACTGGCCGCCTAGGCTAATTCTGGTCTCCACAACGCGAAATAACACGACCGGGAAATGACTGATGCAGCAATTGAATTGTTTCTCTGGGGCTGTATGAGATGTGGCGCAGTCTTGTTGAAATTACATCCCCTCCACATTCATTTCTTCAATGCGAACTGTAGCCGCAAAACTTTCACCATTTTGGTAAAACAATATCACAATGAGATTGCGTTGGTCATTCGTGTAGCGCTCCATTTTTATTAACCTTTTATCTTCTACTAACAAACAATAATAATTGTTTAAATTTCAAACAATGACACTTCGAATGGCGACAAATTTAAATCTTGCGTTCTTGTTGGGACACCCTTTATAAGCGTTTACTGTAGCAACAGAATTCTTATTGAAGAAAATTCTACCTGCTTCTTTAATATTGAAGTCAACACCAAAATCAACTGCTAAATAATACGTTTTATCAGCGTTTACTCCATTGAGGATATCTAAGAAATTACATATATCACTATTTACTCCAATAATTATTTACTTTCTTTCAGAATGGCACTATAGCTAAGAATAACTCTTTTATTGTTGTTGTTGAGTTCTTGTAACGCTTTTTTACGTTTTTAGACCTGGTTTATAGTTGGTCGCACCCAAGGTGGATCCTAACATAATGATATATTGGTATATGTTAGGTTAGGTCACGTAATCAAGAGCAATCGTTGATATTATTATTATTGGGTGCGTTGATTGCAAAGGTACCACATTGTGTTATCAAAATAGCGTTTTTTGGCCATCATTTCAACAAACGCTTATTTTGAATTCCTAATTTAATGTTTTAAAAAACAAAAAGTTTTCAATGCTAACATTTTCAAATTTTTGTATTTAAAAAAATGGAATGTGCATTTCCTGACAATTCAATATTTCGAAAAAGGCTTTATCTATATTTTTGAAATGTTGCACGGAATGGTATCTGGGGTTTTTGGTGACAATATGATAACTTTTTGATAAAAAACCCATTTCAATGCTTACTCGAACGATTTAGAGAATTACTCTAGTCGAGGTATTGCTAAAAGCGAGCTTCAACATTCGCCTCTCAAAGTCACATAGAATTGCAGTTCGACTGATTTTGACATATAAAGGCGAACATTCGCTAAAGATGATAGAATGACTTTTCAATTCGCCAAATTTTTTGACATTTGAGGCGAATGTTATTAGGCGAGTCGCAAACGGTATTGCCAAAAAGTCACATTCGACACATTTTTCGCGCGACTCGCGAGTCATAATAAAGTCTTACATTACAACTACATATCTATAGCCAACACGAATGGACCATTGTTTTTGAAACTAATCTTGGAAACGTTTAGATAAAAATTAAAATGCTTATACCTACTAAAAAATGCAAAAATGGTGTAGACATATTTATTTCAATTGCCGAGGATTAAATAAAAATACCTGCCACAAATGTTAAACAAAACTTTTAAGAAAATCTGAGATGTCTCAAAAACGGCAGCAATAATTTGTATGCAATGGTCTATACGTTAAGACCAAATTATTGATTTCGTTGACCAGCACTATTTACTGATCCAATTTCTATATCATTTGTTTTATTCCGAAGATTAAAAAAGTTCGATACTGAATTTTTCAAAAAAATATTGGATTCTAAAAAACTACAGTCATAATTTTTTGAAAATATGGTATTTCATTTTGTTGCTTACAATTTGGCAAGTTTTCTTTCAAATATTTTTTTTTTAATTTGAGCAAAATAAGCATCAGCTTATGTGCCGTCTTTTAATGACTTTTGATTGACAATTTAAACTTCAGCATTTTAAGATTTATGTCGATGCCTTACCAACAGGAAAAACCTTACGGGGTTGCAATCATAATTCTGTATGTGCCAAAAGTCGGACTAGAAAATTTTGTATTTTAAAACTCTGCAAATCCAAATTTCTGGAAGTGCCAAAATTCTGTATTTCAAAATTCTGAATTGCAAAACTTTTTAATTTAATATTCTTTAACTCCAAAATTCTGTCAGTGTCAAAATTCTGTATTCTAAAATTCTGAAAAGAAAAAGAAATTCTGTGTATTCTATGAACCTAAAATTCTGAATTCCAAAACCATGTAAATGATAAATGAAAAAATGTTTTGATAATGAAAAAAAGTGCGCACTGATTTTCTTTTATCACTTACAGAATTTGAAAACACAAAATTTTGAAATACAGACTCAGAAAACCGGACCGCAGAATAATAGAAAACCAAAAGAAAAGAATACAGAACTTTATCCATACGGAATTCTTAATTCATTATGCAGACCAATACAGAATAACGACCCGTTTCCAACCTTACTACACATGGAAACACTTAGATACGTATGGGATGTGTTGATACCCCTATTATTTTTGTATGATTTGTTATAAAAGTTATCGTAGTTAGGGAAAGCTCAAAATTTAATTCAAATCAATATTTAATAATTCCAAAAACACAAAAACTAATTGAAATTTCTAAAAAAAAAAATAATTAAACTTTTCTGTAATAATTGAATTCAACGGTTTATTAATTTGTTGGAAAATATCCTCTAATACGCCAAAATTATTTCCATATTCATAGACTTTTGCTCAATTTATCTTGACTATGAGGTGGAAGAGATTGAACTCCCTAAGTTCTATAGATAGGTACCTACCTACTCCTTAGGTAAATCGACGTAGACTATGATCTAAATGATGAATTTCCGCTCTCATCTAAAGAGCGCCAAATCTACCGTAGGTAATATTTTCAATCCTCAAATTGTGTTTCTTTTAGAAGGATTGAATCACTCACAATCTTGTTAAGTTGGTTCTGTTTCGTAGTTGTACATATAACCACCCACCCTCCCCATCATGAACTCCCCCTATTTGTGTTTTAACAGGCTCAATTAATTTTTACGATGGCTAAATAGCTTTCTCTTATTAGTTTGATTGGAAACACTAAAGATTTTCTTCTTTATCTATGTATACATGTATTTATGTACATTTTTCAGATAAAAGTTCTTTCTAAATTATGTCATTTACATAATTATTCCACCAAATTCTCTCGAGAAATACCTCTTAATTTTCGTTCGTTTGGAAAATGTTTTGTTTCCTTTTTTGTTTGAATAATAATCTCGTCCCCCTCAGAAAAAAATGAAAACATAATCAAAATGACTGCTATCAATCATTGTCATGATGGTTCTGATGTTCTCTTTCTCTGTCTCTCTACCTCTTCTTCTTCTATTATATTTTTGATTTACATAAATTGGGTAATGTTTTCTTCTGCCATGCCCTGCCCTTGATTCATTCACCAGATGGCTTAACATAAATAAAATAAAGGTAGAGAAGTTATTCCAGATTTGCGAAGCTGCATTTTTAATTATGTCTAGAGTACTCAAGTTTTTCATGTTCACTGAAGAAAAGCGACACTTTTTTTCGCCATATCTTAGGATCTATAGGAAGGTATAGAAAATCTAATATCGAATTTAAGTTCAAAAACGTAAATATAAAAAGTATAAATGCACCACACTTAGTAAGTTGCTTTCCACGCCTCCTGGAAGTCAGCACACGAACCCGCAATTGAAGATAGATTTTTTTCGATTTGACGTTCCATAGACAGACGTTCATAAGAAAAAACCAGGAAAGGGCTCTATATTAACTTTACTAATAGAATTTATATGAACGGGTATTTTTTTGCTTATGGGAAACACATTGAACGTCAAATCGAAAAAAAATCAATCTCCAATTGAGGGTTCGAACGTTGACTACCAGGTGCCGTGGTAACAAGTGCAACCCTTACTCTTTTTTTTTTTGCGGAGAGCTTATGGAGGTTTTAAATGATATTTATTGATATTTTTTGGATGCAATAATCCAAAAAATAGTCTCCTCTTGCCCTTACCACCAATTTTCGACGCTTAAAGACTCCCCAAATCGAATTTTACACCTCACATTTTGCAGCGCCACCACCAGGACCTTTGCAACCCTAAAAAATATTCGCCATGATAGTACTATAGTTTTCATATACAAAGATGGAAACATACGAATTTTTGAAAAGAAAAAATGCGGTTATCTATAAAATAATTTATTAATTGGTATGAAAGTTTTTATTATTTAATAATAAATCCAGCTATTCTAAAAAATAAACAGTCAAAAAAAAAAAACGTTTTTTTTTCAAAACTCCAAAAAAAATTTTTTTTTTTAATTTTGATTTGCAGTATTTTTAAAGTACTTCTTTTATAAAAAAAAAATTGATCGTAATCCGTTAAACAACCAAAATAGAAATTCAGTTCTATGAGAGGTACCGTTAATAACGGTTTTTTGAAAAATATTTTGTAAGGAAATATAATAATTATTTACAAAAAATGTTATGAAAACCGTTACAGCCATTAATCTTAAAAAAATAATTTCGCCTCTAGTGAATCATAAAAAAAAAACCTGAAGTTCCAAGACTGCAGGTAGAGGTCTCTACAGATAGTCAGAAATTTTTTCTGAGAATCCAAAATTTGGCCTGTGTAGCTACTACCTACCAATAGCAAAGAGGCAATTAAGATAATTAACGAAAAGTTGTTAGAAAATACTGAAAACCGAATTTTGATCCTGAAAATTAAGTAGGTACGGTAAGACTTGTAATACCTAACAGATCCTATTAGCAAATTGGTCAAGGGGTTGCTATTTCATTAGTTTTTTTGTTGTTGTTGTTTCACAATTAATTTACCAGATAAGAATAAAAAGTTCAGGAGCTTAATTTTTTGGAAAACATTTTGACCTAAAATAACAGATAGTATCTGTACATACTTTTTGGTGTATGCTCCAAAAAAGTTAGAATAATTTAATCATAATATTTTGTATAGAGTGTTTTTGTACTCAAACACATTCGGCCACAGAAACTTTTGCTGAACACAAGTTACAAATTTAACTATCATACAAAAGCAAAATATTTAGTTTTTTTGTTTACCAATTGTTCTGCATTTAAAGCTTATGAGTATGTAAGTCATAAATTGTTTCATAAATAAGTTTATACTTCCATTGAAGTAAGTAGATACTTGTGATCAAGTTTTTTTTTTAATTCTTCTAATTTTATAAATTCATCAAAAACTCTTCATCTGTCTAATTGCCTGCTTATAGAAATTTCAAAAGTACTTATCTCAAAAATGTTTTTCTACCAAATACAACTTCAAAACAAACAAAAAAAAAATCAATTGGTAGGTGTATCCAAAAAAACAAAATAAACAAAATTCATCTCAAAAATAAAATACATAAAAGGATCAGATCCAAAACGTACATACATATATACCAACAGTCAACCAAAATGCCATGGGTTTGAGAAGTATAAATTAATTTCTTTTCAAATAGAAGTCGAAAGCTCGAAGAGATAACAATCCCAAGGGATGTCTCTGGAGGATTTACTCTTGAAAATGGAGAGTGACTTTTTTGTTATGTGCGTTGTGTTCTGAACAGACCATTCCTACACAGAGAAATTTTCTTCCATCACAGATCAACTTTTCATAAATTCAATTAATTCTGACCCATGGCACACATAACAGAAGAAACATCAGAAGTTATAAAACTTCCTCTACTTTTTTGAAAAAAATGAAAAAAAAAGTTTTTTTGGCCATCAACATCATTTTTGCTTCATCGTATATACATTTGGAAATTTTGCTGCCAAGAAATTCATGTACGTAAATACTGGTATAGGGGCAAGACAAGAGAAATGCCGAGGAGTAGGGTGTGGTTACTCCAAATCGTTGGAGTATCGTGTCCTTTTTGGCAAGAAAAAGCTGTTCTGTATTATTATGTATATGTACCACCCACCCACACATTTATATAGTAAGTAACATTTATAAAATTTCTCTTAACTTCTACTCACATCTGAGTCGTGTGCTAGATAAGTTCTAATTGATGATGACTTAAAAGAAGGGCTATTATGATATTTTACATGATGGGTTCCGAGGAGTTGCCAGACGATTAAGATTGAAAGACTGGTGGGATGGAAATGGTTGTCATATGTCATCATCATCATATATGACTCTGTAACAATCGTTGACCCCGTACGAATAACAATAAGACGACTGAGTGATAATTTGGGTTGTCTTCAACGGAGAATTTGTGTTTTTGAAAATTCTTGAAACTTCTAACAACCAAATAAAAGTTTTAATCAGTTTTTAAACAATTTGCATATGTATGAACTATATTATAATTTCCAAAAAGGTTGTTTGTCAAACAGAGAGAAAAGCTGACAGACAAAGAGTACACAGTTAAAAATTGTAGGTATCTCTCCTTGAGGTTCTAGAAATATCTTGTAGAATGTTTATAAGGAGTTAACAGGTCTTTTGGATAAATGAAATTGATTCTATTTCAATGGGTTTCTTCGTCAACATTTTATGTTTAGTTGAAGATAATTATTTTGAAAGTAAACAATTTGTGAGCTTAAGAACAGTTTATAACCGAATTTTAACTTTTTAACCAAATATTCTATTTTATAGAACAAAATTTGACTTTTTCGAAGGTTTATCGCGTAAGGTTTTTGATATTTGGATTCAAAGTTCATATAGTGCCAAATCCGAATTTGATTTTTGTGATATTCTCAATTCTCTTAAACTTTCGAACATGATTAACTCGAATTCAAGTTAAAAAAATGCATCCATCGAAACGGGTTTTCAAGATATATCCATTTTAAAAATTTTAAAATGCATTTTTTCACTGTTTTTGAAGTGATCTTTCGATAAAAGGTAATATTTATATTCTCTTTTACGTTCGAGGAAATCTTCTGTTGAAAAGTATTTATGTTAGAATACAACATGACAAGTATTTTTTAAATTACAAAAACCTAGATCGAATCATCGTACAAAAGACACTGAATAACATCACAGCTCGATAACATAAGCCCAATGACTAAAAACAACTCAAGTGACTTAATTAAATAAAACATTTTTTTTTAGTTTTCTTTATTTTTTAAAATTCGTTTTTATTTATATTTATGATTTATATTTATTTTTGTAAAATTTATTATTAAAGATTTTAATTGAATCTGTTTGAAAGAATAATTTTTAAAATTTTTTCACCTGATGTGATGGACAAATTCTGACCTCAAATTCGAATTCTTCACACTGAAAACCTTCGGAAGTGTTTATTTTGGTTTCTATAACAAAACCTGAAGTGTTCACGCATAATCTTTAGCTGTATGTGGAATTACTCCATTTTGTTGAAACTACGTATGACAAGTGAAATTGATGTCATCACTGTGAATCCGCCATTACTCATCATATTTTCTTGTGTTTTTTGACGGTTCTCAATTTTCTTTTACGCCTTTGATGGAACACGATCTTCAAATTTAAAGCTTTTTAAGCACAAAGTGATCGAACTTATATTTTCGATATTAGGTCAAATATCTTATTAATCAACAAGCAAAAATTGCAATTTTTATTGCTCTCAAGAACACTTTCGGAGTCAAGAAATAGATGAACAAAAACCAATTTGAACAAAAATTTACATATTGGTTGTAATTATGTTTAATAAAATCCAATAAAAGACAATTCAGATGAATTACACTGAGTTACAAAAAACGTGTCGCACCTTGAAATTTCGCAATAATTTCTAATACATCAATGCAGTATTGTTTATTAACATTTAAGATTTAACATAAGTAATTTATATAAAAAACAAAAATAAACGGAAAGAACTTTGAAATAAAACATAAAATAACGAAAATGGACAAATAGGTACTTCATAACTTAACATTTTAATATTTTATTTATTATTTTATTTTCTAAACGAGTTTTCGGTCTCTTAATAGTGGATATTGCTTCTCTCTATCAAAGCCACAATTCACCTTGGCATACCTTAAATAAGGTTTTTTTGAGTTGCATCGTCCAAATTATCCTACTCCTCGATCAAAGCAGATCTCAGCCCGCTGAGTGCTTCGGTAAGCGCAGGCCGCTGTCTTATCATTTTTCCCAACAGGTCCTAAGCGTGTTCGATGGGATTCATCTCCGGGCTCATGACAGCCAAGCCATCACATCGATTTCTACTTCTTCCAAGTAGTCCGAAACGCACCTGGCAACGTGAGGTCTAGCATCGTCGTGCATCAGAAAGAAGTCTTCACCAATAAATGGTGCGAACGGAACCACATATTCCTCCAGAATGTTGCTCCGTGAATAGAAATTTCTGCCCACACCGCGACAGAACCTCCCCAGAAATGTTCTCGTTGTCGAAGAGTATCTCTCATCTGATCTTCTCCACACTCTGCTACGTCCATCTGGTAAGCGTAGACAAAACTTGGTCTCATCAGTAAAGGGAACTCTAGCCCAGTCGGCGTCGGACAAATTCGGAATGTCGGAGCAAATTCCATCCGACGTCGCTTGTGCTGTACCGTGAGTCTTGGTGCACCAGCAATTCTTCTTGGTCTCAGGCCGCCTCACCGTTTGCAGCTGCCCCTCTTACTGTTTGAAGTCTGTGAGACAACATTTACGGGATTTCGGAAGCCAAAATTGTTTCGTCTTGTATGAACAAATGATTTTAATGTGGTTTTCCATATTATAGTTCATCACGTGAAAATTTGAAAGATATTATGCAAACGGGCACACAAATATATTGCTAAACTAAAAAAAATAAAGCTCTGCAAAACAAAGCGGCATATTATCAAAATGATAACAACTAATCAAAAAGTACGACTGCGCCACTTTTTTGTAACTCAGTGTACTTCCAATTAATAGTAGCAAAGAAAAATAATTAACCAATTTCCCCCAAAATGTTCCATTAAAATAGCGAAGGGTTTGGAGAGGTCATATTTTTTTTGACCAGTCTCCTAAACGTATATCTACAACAGTAAAGAAAATTCTTTATAATTTAAACCATTTGAGCCATTAACTACCAAAATTTCACAGTTGGTTTGTTTTTTTTTTCCATTTTTCTGTTGTTTATCTTGTTCATTGAATAAAGTCTTAAGATTCTGATTCTTACGAACATACCCGTACCTACATATATATATCAGCTTAAGGCTTAATCTTATAATAAATCATTTTAATTACCCCTTGCAATTTATTATGGTAGTCGACAATTTTATCAAACATACTTTTTATAAAAACCGAGGGGTTTTCCATTGTTGGATCAGCAAAAAAAAAAAAAATAATAATACCCAAAGGCACATTATACCCGATTGTCAATGACTCTTAATGCGACGACCATACCCATTCCCATACCCAACATCCATCCCTAAATATGAATTTCTTGTGCGTTTCTTATGGGTACCGGTACACTGAACGTTTTCTTACATTATTTGACCTCAACATTTATTCCAATGGCTTCCCCTATGGGATTTTAAGAAGACGAAAAAAAAATACAGAATAAAACATGATTGCTTTGCGATCCCACTTGGGATACCCTTTCCTATCTATATACAAACATATATTCTGTATAAAACAAATAAAATCCATTTTCTTCTCCAATATACAGAAATGTAATAGGACGACTTAAGCTAATCGCCATTCACAACCCTCGTAATTTTAATGTTTCCCTCCAGTAAAATAAAGCAAATTTCTTGAAATATTTACGTTTAACCCCAAAGTGCTATCTGAGATGTATAAAGTATCTATAGATTTATATATACCCATCATCCGTATAAATATCTACATGGCGCCTGCGGTATAACACAAATTATTATTATACTTTTTTTGTTGCTGTATTTAATAGCTATTAAATTTAAATTTATATGTGCTCTCAATGTTGAAGGATTTCCTTCCCTCTCTTTGTGATCTACAAGAGACACCAAGTGAAGTGCTAATGATTGATGATGTTGAATTTAGTTCGCTTTTGTTTCAAATCACACTGAACTGAACATGAACAGCCATTGTATATTAATTGGATTAACAAAAAAAAAAAGATAAATTCCCCAGATAACTTGAAATTTTATTTAAGTACTTAAGTGCCACTTGTTTTCCTTTTTTTTTTAATTCATATTGAGGTTTGTGCACCTATCCAATTTGCTGTTGTGATGCATTAGGGAGCATTTATAAAAAAAATAAATAAAGCAGTTGGCATGAGGTTATAATAAAAAAAAATTATTTCAAAATAGCATTTTAAAGTAGATATATGTAATTTGAAAATATAAATTAAGTAGGTATACAGTAAGTATAATGCAATAGGGGACCCTTCAATATTTTTCGTTTGATTTAGCTCTTTATAGTGAATACTTCCAAGAACATGAAACAATATTTTAATCATATTTTTAAATTGACATTTAGAGGTCACTAGCATAGGTTTTACTCAAAAATCATTTTTTTAAATTTTGAACTGCTTAAAAATTCTATAAATCGCTTGTACTACAATCAAATTAGGGTTTGACTCAGGGAACACTTTGATTTATTTGTTCTTCGAAGCATATAAAACAAAATTGGCGTTTTCAGCACTAAAACTAACGGTAACTGTTGTTAAGAAAAAAAAATATATAATATCGAAAATGGGTCTAACAATTTTGATGAACTTTGCAAGTATTGTTTTGTAGGTATAGGTAGGTAGAAATGGTAGCCGCTAGTCCTGGCCTTGAGACTCAATTAGCGCTGGAGAGCGCCATTTTAGTACCATTTACTCGTGTCAACCTAATAGGGATTTAAAACGGACAAACAAACCACTTTAACCATTGTTAAAGATAATTCGTCGCATTCAGAAAGATAATCAAAGAAATCTCAGAAAGCCCACTTGGGCCATCGAGGAATGCTTTTCTAAAGGAAGTCATTCTAAAATAGGCTAAGGCGGGGCAACTGCACAGAAAACGGACCACAATTTCTTTTTCTTGTGGGTCTCCACAATTCAACTTCTGAAGACTACTGATCAGCTCCTGTCCACTAGGTTTGATGCCCATGAGAGGCAACCTTTGGCTGTCTAGGGATGTCCTTAGCTAGGATGAGCTTGAGCTTCAAGCCCTCCTAGTCATTCCTGACCCTAGCGCTTTCTCTAAGGAAATCCCTTGAAAACGCGTTCTCGCATTTGATCACTTTGTATCCCCTGAGCATTTCACCTGAGTCGAAACTAGGATAGGGTCCCTCATTTGCCTTATCTTTTTTTGCCAGAAGACTATTGTATTCTTCAACAATTTTCTGGTCCTTGATTTTATGTTCCTCGTCCCTCTCGTGACTGGTTCCCACAGCCTCATTCTTAGAAATCTTGCCAAAAATAAACGAGGCCCTTAGGTACTGGTTCTTTCGAAGAACGCCCCAAGATTTCCTCTTGCCACGGATTGTAATGCTATGGCCGGCATTGCTACCCCATGGCTTGGCAGTATCGGTCGGTTTAGGAAGCACAGGAGTACTACATACAGCTGATACTAGTTATGTTCTCTGAAGGTTTGGAAGACATTACGACAGCACAGGCATCTGCGCTTAGTAAGCTTCCCGTCAGTGTCTCCTGGTCAGTAGTTCATCTTCATTAACCGTTGTGTTGTAAGTGCTTGTAGTCATTTTGTCCATTCTAGATATAAGTTTTAAATTTGATTCCCACGAGTAGGTCGGAAAAGAGAGGTCATCCTCGGCAGAGCCGATATATTGCGCTATATTTAAGACGGGCCCGGGCCGGGGCATCCGAATTTGTTTGTAAGTACAATTATTTAGTTAAAAATTATTCTTCAAAAACTCCTCATTAAAGTGCATGCCACTGAACCAAATTTTCGACTTTTGAGTTCCTCATGAATTGTGATCAAAGCTTTCAACCAGAAGGTGTTCTAAAATCTTTATAATTTATTGCAAATCGCAATTTTCAAAAAATATCTTTTGGATTTCTGAAATAAAAAAAATATTTTTGTTTTGAAAGCTCAAATATTGAAAACGAAAGGTTAATTTATTTGGTTTTAAGTGTAAAGTAAAGGTTTTGCATACGCTTTTTGTAAATATGTACTTAAAATATTTATGTTTACAAAATTATGTTTACAAGAAATGACAGTTATCACATCAGGCATCGACCCAGCCAACAATAAAGTGCAGACGATGCACACGAGTATCCGGTGCATACCTTTGGATTGTTTCCCACCGGGAAATCTGATGCGAGGGCAATGCCTATTGAAATGGGTCCGCATGGGAAATGCTTATTAAGCATTTAAATTATTAAATTCGAATTAAATTATATTTTAGATCAGAGACTTAGCTTCACTTGTCTTTGAATCGTTATTAAGTGCAGTCGCACCACTAATAAAGGAACTTTTATAACGTACTAATTCTTGTGTTTTAATTGGGACCAGTGGTGAGGTCCCTCGAAATCATATTTTTTTATATCACACGATCAACGGATCGTTTACTGGCGCCCGAGCAGGGACCCAGTAAACGATTCGTTGATCGTGTGATATAAAAAAATATGATTTCGAGGGACCTCACCACTGGTCCCAATTAAAACACAAGAATTAGTACGTTATAAAAGTTCCTTTATTAGTGGTGCGACTGCACTTAATAACGATTCAAAGACAAGTGAAGCTAAGTCTCTGATCTAAAATATAATTTAATTCGAATTTAATAATTTAAATGCTTAATAAGCATTTCCCATGCGGACCCATTTCAATAGGCATTGCCCTCGCATCAGATTTCCCGGTGGGAGACAATCCAAAGGTATGCACCGGATACTCGTGTGCATCGTCTGCACTTTATTGTTGGCTGGGTCGATGCCTGATGTGATAACTTGGCTCTAACGATTTTTGAATTTTATTTCCAAAAATGCGTACTTTTAGGATACATTAGATAATATCTTCAGTCATCAACAAAAAAGGAGGTATGGCATAATGTTCAAACTTGTAAGTTAAATATTTTTATATTTGAAAACTATGTTGGCCAAAGTTTTTTGGTTTGTCAGACAATTTATACCGAATTTGTTCTAAAAGCCAAATTATTGTTCTAGTTGTATTTCAATTTTTTGGAAGTAAATTTTTAGTTATCCTTTGACGTTCTGCGTCGAGGATGCAATTCAGGAGACCATTATTATTTTTAAATTGACATTGCTCATTCTGGAAAACTTTGTATGTAACAGGTTTTTCATCGGAAAACCATTTTCGCTTTGGCCCCACTTCAGACTTGATGAGAATCGTTCGAGATTATATCTCAATCAAACTAATTACAAAAAAACTACGATTCAAAATAGGATAGTTCCAATGATTTTATTTTCGCTTTCAAACTTTAAAAAAATGCTACTTTTTCAAACCATTTATTTTTTAGAGAATATTTAGTGCACTTGGGCGTATACGCACTTTTCTCGAATTAAAACATTTCTCATCACTTTCAGTTGAAAGCAGATCACCATCTGACGTTGGTAAAATAGTAGCCTGAAGAACAATAGTACAAAACAGCTTTGATGCCTCGGGTTCAAGGTTCGCAATATCTATTCGTGCTTATGGTATATCTATTCATAGACAATATTCAGCTGTGATAAAATAACGTATATTTCTATTAACTCTTTTCTTCTTTCTGAAAGATATTTAGATGAGTATCTCAGATTTAAGATCTCAGTTCCGAATTATTGGTTTTCGTTTTTGTTATCCAAAGCAAAATATGAACTCGAGAAAATGTATGCACAACAAAATTCTGAACTTAAAATTAAAGTGGAAGGCTAATAAACTTATATCTAGCTATAACTTAATTATAATTTACTTGATCTCTTTAACCACTCTTCATTTAATTACGTTTACTCCTATATAATTTTCACTAATTACACCGAGATTAAATTAAATACCCCACAATTTCGTTCCCAGCCCAATAAACCATAAATACTAAACCAATCTCGGTTTAACTCTATAATTGTGTATAAGATACTTTACCTATACTACCTACATTATAAGCTTTACAATCTCGATAATTTCATCTTCTTTGAAAATAGTCTCTTTGAAGGTCTGACGATGAAAAGCCTTATAGAACCACAAAATGTTCAACGTATCCAAGTAAGGTACATATATCTGAAAGTTCTTTGTATCTATGTAACCTATAAATGAAATTTCTACAAACCATAAAGTACAAAAACGCTTATCTTACTTACTCCACATACATAACATATATATTAAAGAATTTCGAAGCCATCCATCTTGAGTTCTCCTACGCCTACTTGCAGCACAATTGACAAGTAATTTCATCAAATACCTATTGAAGTTTCTGCTCGAGTGCTGATTTCGTCTAAATATACACACCACTCTCTCTCTCTCTTTCTACTCGTACATCTCTCTGTCGAGGCTTTTTGAGATGTTATCCTGCTGCTGTGCTGATGGTGTGCCTTTAAGATGATTCTATGCTTTAATGGTGTATCACCTTACTTAGGAGCTCTTGATGATGAATATCATCGAATTCTTGATACAGGAGTATAATTACAAATTTCTCTGGAGTTTTTCCAAACAACATATTCTCAACACGTATCTATTAGAAATTAGAGTAGGAATATGTGTACGTTATTTGAATGTTTGTCTTTGAATTTGAGAGAACGTATTTACTGTAGGAAGAGTTTGATTCTGCTGTAGTATTTTGTTAAAACGTAATATTACAAATTATAATGTTACCATATACCTATATTTTTTAAATAAAAAAAAACATTCAATAAATTTTAAATTTCATGAAAAAAAATTTCAGTACGGGAGAGTCGGCTTAAAAGTAACACTTTTTACTAAATTAAATTAAATTAAATTCAAAATTAAATTTTTCTAATGATAGAGCTAAATTCGAGTTACAAGATCCATCACAAAACTTTCATAAATAGGCATCAGAAATTTCGACTAAAAATCCGTGTTGTTTCAACTTACCCAGTCTACGGGCTTAGTTGTTATGTATGGTGGATTATAATATACATTTTATAATTTGTTCTTAAGAAAAATATCAATTTATTCAGCAACAAAGAAGAAAAGAACATAACGCATCACATATATAACTGATAAGTAATGATCATAAAAAAATAGACTAAAAAAAAACGATTCGTTGATTTAATGAAATCAAAATCACTCCTCAGCTTAAAGACAAAAAACTTAAAAATAGTTAAATTTTTCACAAAAATATATAATAATGTTCAAAATAATATAACTATTTAATAAAACAAGAAAACACGTGAACGACCATTTTTCACGCTAAAAACAGGGATGAGTTGTCCCCATACACAAATAATGTAAGAATTATAGAAAAACCGAAAATGGTACGTAGCACACAGACTTAGTCAAAACTTATTTGCCGTTCTACCAAAACAGCATCCACTGCATGTCCTTGGTGAAAAGAGCAATACCAAAAATACAGAGACAAAAACAAATACCTATCAGTTTTTGGGACGACCCCCTTAACTTTTCTATTTGACATCCATCCAATCAGGTATGGATCCGAAGAAGATGTGACAAAAGATTTTAAAAAAGCAAACATTTTTAAACACTTTCATTTTTAGCTTTTGCTTTATACTTTACCATTGTTTCTTTAATCCCACTCTCTCTTAGATACTTATATCCTACAGTACAGACATAAACATATGTAGTGTAAGAAAAAAAACGCAATTGTTTTAGAACATTTTTCAAAATTATTTTGAAATATTATACAAAAACATATGTGTTCTTTTTAATTCACTCTCAGGCTAAAAAAAATCTAAGCAATAAATTTTGCTTTTTAAAACAACAATGTTGAAATACATACAAATACAAACATATATATATATATAAATACAAACTGAATATTTTTTTCAGATATATGTATTTGCTTCATTCCAAGATATTAACAAACTCAATACAGAATTCATTTCAAAAACAGAGAGTTCTCGCACCAGCAACCGTACATAAGCATAATATTAACTTCAAGTAAAATTTGTTAAGAAAAAGTATGCTCTGCATTTTCTTATGTTCTGCTGAAATTTAAAAATAAAAATAAAATTAAAAATACATGTGAAACTGCTAAAGTTTAATTAGATTTTTCTCAAAAACTTCATAATTTTTTGACTCAAATAATTTGATTAGAGGATTAGCTAGCTCGAACTTAATGTTTCATTTAAAGAACAAATTTCCAAGAATTCAACGAAAAAATAATCCCATATTTCACAGTTTGCAAGTTCTGCTTAATGAAATTGAAAAATTTTTACGCAATCAAAAAAAAGTAGAGACAAATTTTGTAATTTTTGAAGAAAATCGAATCAAAGATCGTAATCTATGAAAAACTAAAATAAAAAAATATTTCATGAAACTGAAAAATCTTGTCACCAAATCCTACAAAAAAACTATTTAGTGCTAAATAAAAAATGAAAAACTGGTTAAAAGCTCGGTTTTTAAATTCGCATATGAAAACTTTTTGAAATGAAATCGATTTCACGAGGAGAGTTTCTTTTTTAACCACACAAAAAACTTGAGTTTCTTAACCTAAAAATTAAATTAATAAAATTAATTAATTAAAATTAAACAAAAACAAATAAAACAGTTGAGTACCGTAATTTTAATAGTTTGGTATGCCATGTTTGGGACTATTTTTTTCTTCACATTAAAACAATTTATTCACGAATTTATTTCAGTAATTTAAATCAAATTCTTTCCATACCATTATCTTGAGTATATTGCTTCCCTTAACAAATCAAAATTCTTAATGACCAAAGCTGTCTATTTGAATCAAAAATTTATTCTGTGTTGTAAAATTCTGTAAATCTTTTTAGAATTAAATTTTCAAACATTTTGTAAATCCATTCAGAAAATTTGAAAAAAAAAATTTGCAAGAAATTATATTATTATTGTTCAGAAAATAAAATTACAACAAACTTAAAAATAATATTAAAAACAGGCGAACTTCACTGAGTATATTGTGTGTAAAACTCTTCTTTTTTTACCAAAGAATTGACTTGCATGAACATACCATTAGGTTGTGTTTTTCGACTTCTGCTTCTGATGAAATAAGGGCAGGCATGGGTCATTAAGTGCAATTTTGTATGCACTTTTTATTTCTTCAATTTGTGTTCTAATTTTTTTTCTTATAATTTATTTTATTTACTAACCATTTTGTTTTATTATTTTATTTTTCGCCTTGTTATTTCCGCAATCCGCATATCGTTTAATTTTTTAATTATTTCACTTATGTTTATGTTATTTTAATGACTTTTTTTTTATTTTGCGATTTATAATAAAATATTGATAACGTGAAACTTATAAAAAAAGTATTAAATGGTAAAAGACAAAAAAAACTTTAATTCTTATCACATTAAACGATTATAAAAAATTTAACTGAACTCACTTGTTTCATACATAATACATTCATCACAATACGCAAAATAGTTAAAAAGCGTAAAATGGTTGGCATGATAAAAAGTCAAATAAAAATTCGCGAGATAAACAAAATTAATTGTGAATTATGTCAAAGTACGGACTTGCAAAATAATTTTTGACAAAATGATTTAAAGAATTTTTTTTGAAATCATTATAAAATTTAATTTAATTTTTTAATTATTTTATTTATTTCGTTCAAAACACCTAGTATGTTATCGCACAATTTACAGACATCAGAGTACAGAGATATGATTTTACATAGGTTTATCTTTCTACTGTAACAAATATATAATAATTTCTTAAGTTAAATGGTTTTTTTTTTTTAATAAATTCATTTAGAGGAAATAACGATATAAAAAACCTCAATTTAAGCAAGATGAAAAAAAAAAATACATAATAATAATAAAAAACAAAATATTTATATCTGTAATCAAGATATATAGGAATAATTTTTCAAATAAAAAAAAAAGTTATAAATAACAGGAAAAAAAAATAAATAAATAAATTAATTAACAAATAAATAAATGATTAAACAAATAAATAAATAATTAAACAAATAAATAAATAAACAAATGAATAAGTATATAAATAAATAAATTAATTAACAAATAAATAAATGATTAAACAAATAAATAAATGAACAAACAAATAAATAAATTATTTAATTAATTAATTCATAGGTAAGGAATAAATAAGTAGTTGTTCTTATTACATAATTGAATAATTGACTAGAGTATGACATGTAAAATAATAAACATACATCAATTTTTGAACATTAGTACATAAAATTAAAAATTGACTTGCACAGGTAGTCAAACTTCATATATTTAAATGATTGATAAGAGGATTCTCTGGAATGTCACATCGCATTTTAAATGAATCATTAAGTTTTTGTATTCTATTTGAGATCAATTCCACATTGGCTCTTAAATGTAGGTCTAACGTAGAATGGTGCCAAGGCAAATTCAACATCATTTTAAGTATTTTGTTCTGAGATATCTGTAGTTTTTTAACGTGACATTGGGCACAACAACCCCAAATCTGGCATCCGTATAAAAGAATAGCTTGGAAAATAGTTTTGTGTATAATGACTTTATTTTCATTAGAAAGCAATGATTTTCTATTTATGAAAGGATACAACATTTTGATGGCAATATTTATTTTTTTTATTGTTTGCATATTATGTTCTATAAATGTAAGTTTACTGTCAAGGAATATACCCAAGTATTTAACAGAAGATTCCCACGTTACGGGGTGTCCATCGATAATAAGCTGATTAGCCGGAAGGAAGCAAGGTTTTCTTTTTCTAGTAAAAAAGATGGCTTGAATCTTTTCGGCGTTAAGCTTTATTTTCCACTTTGTGTAGTAATCTTGCAATATTTTAGCCGCATTTTTTAAATTTGTCTCAATGTTGAGACCAATTTCATGCGACGAAAAAATTGCTGTGTCATCAGCATATATTGCTAAAAAATTAGATGTGTATAAATTGTATAACACTGGTGAACACCAGCAGAAAAATTTATTAAGTCAGACACTCCGTTATTAATATGTACTTTAAACTTCTACTTGACATAAAACTTTGCACTATTTTACAAAGAAATGGAGGAAAGCTAAAGTTAATCATTTTATAAGTGAGACCCTTATGCCACACAGAATCAAATGCTTTTTCTATGTCCAGCAGAATCATCCCTGTTGATTTACCAATCGCCCGATTTTTTTTAACGGTATTGCATATTCTCAGAACTTGATGCGAAGTTCCATGGAAACGTCTGAAGCCAAACTGTTCATCGGGATATATTTTCCGATCATCAATTATTTTCATAATTTTTTCCTTCAAAATTCTTTCATAAATTTTACTTACCGAACTTAATAAACTAATTGGTCTATAACTTTGCACACTATCTAAAGGCTTGCCTGCTTTTGGTATTGGAATGACCTTTGCTAGTTTCCAAGCATCCGGAAAGTATTGTATATTAAGACTTGCATTGATTAATTCTGTGTGTTTTTAAATTTTATTTATTTATTATAAAATTTAAAAACACACAGAATAAAAAATTGCAGAATTATGGATGAATGAATGTATTGGGTTAACATTTGCACTGCGACCTTATGATCTATTGTGCCCCTTCTATTATATCCACTAGACGAAAAAAATTAAGGGAACAATTTTGTTTTTGATTTTTTTTTAGAGAGTTGTATCTTTGTGAAAAAAATGATTGCATTAAGATGAAACAAAACTTCAGATTCATATGTTTTTAATTTTCAATTAGTTTTTTTAATTTTTTTTTTTTCAATATACCGCCGAAAATTTTCAAAAAAAAATTTAACATCAACATTCTCTTAAAATGTTTGTACAGCTGCAATTAAAATTTTTTTTTTGTTATTCTACGATTTTTTTCAAATTCAGATTTTTGATGTTATAAAAGACACCTTTTTGTTTGATTACCAAAACTCGATAAATAATAATGACGCACAAAATCGAAGGCCAGTTTTAAAAGCTAGACACATGAACACATTTTTTTTTACCTTACCCTTGAATTTTTGAAAAAAAAGAACAAAAAATCAAGTTTTTGTAAAACATTTTTAGATTTGCCAATATTGGTCTTAATTCTTAGTAGGTATAATTCGAAGTACACTGTTTTACAGACAAATTATCCAAACAAATTCCTGTGCATTTATAAATTGATCCGTCAAACCGTTTATAAGTTATGAATGGTCAAAAAACTAAGTAAAGCAACATATGCGTGATTTTTTTTTACCAACTGCCAACAGTTCTTCATTAAACGATTTTGACACAAAAAAATGTTTGACCTTCAAAATTTTACTTATCACGACTATTTTTTCCCACAATACAATGTCACTGTCATTATTTTGAGAGAAAAAAAAATACAGTCCTTTTTTTGACGAAAAAAAAAATTTCTCACCACAAACATTTTTTTGTTTTCAAAAAAAAAAACTGTAGCCTTGGCTTTAGCTAATCATTCATAGAAATTTTAATTGAAAAAAGTGAACTTAAAAAAAATTCAAATAAATTCTTTTTGAATTAGCGTAGAGGCAGAATGGTCGGGTCGGGTGGTAATCCCGAGCTTTCTCCGGTTCAATACTGAGAGAGAAAAAAAAATATTTGTCAGAAAAATCCATTCCCAACTTATATACACACAAGAGATTTTGAAGTAAATTATATTTGGTATATTCTTTGATCAAAATTCATTTCACAAAATGCCATTAGTCTAGAATGGTAACCGTAATCTAATTGTTGTAGTGTGTTTGTTCGCTTGAAAAAGGCCATAAGTCTTAAAGCGTGCTACATACCTAATTATATAATAATAACCCAATTGAAAGAAATATATCTCCTATTTCTCTCACGGCGCAAACGTGGTTTTTTATTTTTTAATTTTTAATGACATTTTGTGGTGTTGAATGAAATTATGTTGTATACCTATGCATATGCATATGCATGCTATTCAAGTCTGTTTCTGAGATAATATGTTGAGCATTATTAAAATAGTCTACACACAGTGCCGGATTATCTAATCCATAGAGGAAATTTATAAATGCAGCTGCTCTAACATAAAAAGTCTAGATTTGTATTTATAAACAAATAAAATAAATTCTTTTGATTTTGGAAATTTAAGAAACATTGATGTTATGCATATCAGATATTAATTTATTTAATTTTTGTTTATTTTTTAAAAATAAGTTTTTGTATCACAAAGGCTAGGCCTTTGGGTTGGTATTTATTAAAGTCCGGCCATTTAGTTCCAACACCACCTAACTTTCTCCTAATCCAGCAAAAACAAAAAAAAAATCATCATTTCACTCTCGGCAACATAGTATGCATTATGTGTTGTAGGGGGACTATGCTGATGACATAAAAAAGCGATTAAACACCGGTGAACATAAAAAACTGAAATTCATTCAATCTTTTTTTTTTTGTTAACCAACAAGGATTTTTATGGACCGCGGAGGAATAATGTGTAGAGTGAGGAATTTTTTTTAGTGTGTCTTTATGGACGCGTGCTGGCGTTGTAGGAATTAACAACTTTTAAATTGATCATAAAAAAAAAAAACTATATGGATATGGGTATAGGGTATTTCATTAAATTTCTCATTGTGTTATTCTTAAATTCTGGACTGAAAGCTTTAAGTTTAGGTAATACATACATGCCTTGCCTATACATAGATACAAGTATATTTTAGTATGGTTTTAATCTGATATGATTTTAAATATTAATTAATGCAAAATTAAAATTCAATGGTATGATGATGCAGTTTAATTTAATTGAAAATATTAAGGCTTAGTGTATAATACGGTTGATTGGAAAAATGAATGTTAAACTACTTTTGAATAAAAATTGAGGTATTTTTTACAGTTCAATTTTTAATGCAACACTTTTCAAAAAAAAAAAAAAGATAAGAAAGCAAAAAATTTGGTTGAAGGCTGAAAATATTTTTATTATTTTGTAAATTAAATTTCAAATTGTTGTTATACTTCAAGAACCCACGAAAGCTTGAATCAAATTAATTGAAAACGAATAATAATTATAATTTATGTTTTTTTTTTAATTTTTATATTGTGATAGAACACATGAGTTGATGTTGTTAATTTTTTTAAATATTTGTTCATTATTTCAAAAGAGTTGAGATAAAATGTTTTTTTTTATTGTTAAAAGTACCTACCCATCTAAAAAAAAGCTTATTTACGCTATCCTTCAAGCAATTGTTATAAATACTACCAAAAATATTAAAATATGTTTGATGCCATTTAATTCTATATTTTCGTTCAAGTAAAAACGACGTTAATTTTAAGCTCAAATTTTAACGATTTTTTTCTAAGCCACCGACTAACGAGATCTTAAAAGCAACTAGCAGTTTTTGGGCACTTCTATTCCCGATTTTGCAGTTCATCAAAAATTGACGTTAAATCGCCTGTACTGCTAACATCAGTGTGAATTTAGCACTACATGTCATTTTCTTAGTAACCGCTTTGGGCAGGAACTTGAAATAAATTTCAAAAATTTGCGGGTTTTTATAATGGAGAAATTTTGAAGTCGTCTCAAAAAAAAAAAATCATATTTTACCCATACGACTTCACCGTGAATAAGTTAGCAGTATATACCTTTTTCTCAGCAACCGATGGAACTATGAACTTTATGAACTTTTAAGAAAAAATTTCAATAAAATTTTTGATGTTGTTATTAAAAAAAAAATGTTCCATCGCTAACTTCACCATGAATTGAGCATTTAATGACCAAAAACTACAACTTTTCAGCAATTCCTTGCGCTATGAACTGGAAACATGGTTTAAAACATACCGCCTAAGCTACTAGAAGTGTTTCATTGATAGGGTTTAAATTATTTTTTCCAAAAATAACATAGGTAACCTGTCATTTAACCTCAAAGACAAAATATATCTATTTTAAAAACGGCTCTAACGATTTTCATAAATTTTTTTCAGTGGAGTTTCGTGAGTAATTATAATTATTTGGTTAAAAATATTTAAAAAAAAAAAAGTTAGTTCAGGTACCTGCCATATGGAAATGGATTTTTGATTTTGGATTTTCCCATAACGGATGTAATTTTAATAATATATCTCATATCAGAAAAATATTTTTTAGATAAAAAAAAAAAATCAAATTTTAAATTATTTTGAAATCGGATGAATACTTTTTTACATAGTTTCTCAAACTGTGTATTATTCAACACTAAAACCTTGTATATCAATTTTTAATATTAAAATACTTAAAAATTTTTACTGTGGTAGATTTTTGATATTTTTCAAAAACTCGCATTTTTAAAGTAGGCACATAAGATGGTATCTAAAGTTCTGAGTTCAAACCTCTCTTTTGGTTTATATTAGTACTTCAAATAACTAATTCATACTTTTTCATACTTGTCTTATTTTTTGTTTATTCTGATATACTTAACCATAGCAAGTACCTTCCTTCGATCAAGTCGTAATTTTAGAAAAATTTAAAACAATGATTTGCTTTGAAGTTAAAAAACAACAAGACTGCCTTATATTTGTTTACCTACTTTTTATGGGAAACATTTAAGACATCAAAATCATTTTCATTTTTTTCGATTATGATGAGCCGTTTTAAATACTTCTTTTTCCTGCATGGACTATACCGACCTTTTTACAATTGAATAATAAAACTTTTTCTCAATTTTAATCAAAAGCAATATCAATTTTCCATTCCCTTTCTTGAAACTATTATCGTCGTCGTCTTCAGATAAGAAACATTTGGATGATAATATTAATAAAGTTTCTTCCCCAAGGTAAACACATCTTCTTATCTTGTCAAAAAATACTTTTGTTTTTGTTTGCAAATCTTAAATAATTAAATTACAGATAAACGCAGAGATATTTCAAGGTTGCAACTATAACCAAGTAAAACTCTGATACAACTTATATCTCTAAAAGATCCTTGTTTGTTTCAGACAGAAAAAAAAAATATGTGGTTGCTGCTTGCTGTTCTCGCAAAGCTGCCTTACTATAGTTTAAGTAATTTAAATTGCCTTGGGGTTTCAATTATTCCGTATTGTTTTAATTCTCTTGGCTTATCTGTTACAAGGTTATATTTATGTCAAAGTAAGGAACATAATATTTTGACGATAAATTTATTTAAAAAGATGAATAAAACGATTGAAATTATAATTTTAAATTTTCAAAAGCTTTGGCATTTAATATTTCCATGGAATTATAAATTTCCTCATTCAATTTAAAAAGATTTCCTTCTATCAGGCCAGCACTACATATTTTTCTACATCCAAACAACCGCCTTAGGTACACCTAATATTGAAATCCATAATAGTAATGTATTTATTTATAGATGTACATACCTACACCTTTTTTTTAGAAGAAATACAAAATTGAAAATATATGTTAATGTTTTGTTTTGTTTTGCATCTTGTATTTTATTTGCTTATGCAAGGGACAACAGTTGAAGTTTTTTTTTTGTCCATTAATCACTGAGCAACATCGTTCATCATGTCAGTGAACAACAATGAAAAACAGCATAGGATTTTCTAGAAAAAAAAAAGTTTAAATTTAAATGGCTGAAATAAACAATGGCGGCTGGATACAGTATTATGTCATGAGATTTTTGTTTTCAAATGTCACATAAATTTTCTTAGTATCATCTAAGAATAAAAAAGAAACTGTAACAAAACAAAAGTTTTTATTTATTAGGTTTATGCATTCAAAAAGATGATAAATAATAAAAAGATAAAAAAGTGCTTCATTTTGAGTTTAAATCAAAAAAAAAAAAAAATACGTTGAATAAAAACGTATCCCATCAATTCTGTCGATAAATTTTTGAAGATTTAAAAAAATGATAAAATTTATTGTGTCTTGTTGTTCTTCACAATTTCTGAGTTGATTGACGAGTGGAATTTTTTTGTGGAAGCAAATCATCTAACGTGACTGGCTGAGAATGAAATGAATTAACAAATTTTGCAATATTATTTTTGTTGGACACCTGAGTGATTGGTATAAAAAAATAGAAACTAAAATTGCAATTGAATTTTAAAATAATAATTCATAACAATAAATAACAGTAATTAAGACTGCAAAATGTACCACAGTCGCTACTGCGAGATATCTACAGGCATTAGTTCTTGCGATTTTTCACTTGATATTGAATTTATATTTAATTCGTTAATATATTTCATTAATTATTTAATTATTTTATCAACTTATATTAAAATTTTAAATTTAAATTTTATTTTATTTTATTTTATTTTATTCTATTTTATTTTATTTTATTTTATTTTATTTTATTTTATTTTATTTTATTTTATTTTATTTTATTTTATTTTATTTTATTTTATTTTATTTTATTTTATTTTATTTTATTTTATTTTATTTTATTTTATTTTATTTTATTTTATTTTATTTTATTTTATTTTATTTTATTTTATTTTATTTTATTTTATTTTATTTTATTTTATTTTATTTTATTTTATTTTATTTTATTTTATTTTATTTTATTTTATTTTATTTTATTTTATTTTATTTTATTTTATTTTATTTTATTTTATTTTATTTTATTTTATTTTATTTTATTTTATTTTATTTTATTTTATTTTATTTTATTTTATTTTATTTTATTTTATTTTATTTTATTTTATTTTATTTTATTTTATTTTATTTTATTTTATTTTATTTTATTTTGGCCAACCCTAGTTAAGTTGTTTTTCTTGTTGGTAAATCCTGTGGTAAAACCACCAAATTTAATTTATAATTAAGGACGTTTCATTTGCAAGAAACCAAAAAGCAAAGCATTCTATAAAAAAAATGTGTACTGCGGAAACTGGAAAGGTGTTTTTACTTGCGTCTGACTGTAAGTACTATAGAGCAAGTTTTGGATTCATAAAGGTTTTGGAATTAAAGTTTTAAAAAAATTGAAATTATGCGTTTAGCTCCGAAAACAACGTTACCTGTCGTATAACCCATAAAACAAAACACATTTCTTTCTAAAACGGTTTTAAAGATCTTCATGAAATTTTTTCAGAAAGTTTTTGTAAGTTAATAATTAAAATTATTTCGTCAAAAAAAATAAAATATAAAAATATATAAACTTCTCGTGTTACAATGTTCATTCCCATATTCGTCCGAAACGGACCGATTGTTATGAAATTTTGTATGCATATTCAGTACATCTGAGAATCGGCTACTATTTATTTTTCAAACTCCTAAGTGATAAGGGTTGTCCAGTTGTCCACCCCAACATTTTTTTTTATTTTTTGGAGTTTTTTTTTATTTTTTATTATGTGGCAATAAAAAATATATATACAACCCTAAATCTTCACTGAATTATTATCACTTGGTAAGTTATCCTTTTCATGTCTCTACTGCTTTCACTTCTCAATGAGTAAACGGCAAGGAGTAGGAGTGACATCCATGGTCTTCTATTTCTCTTAAACAATAAGTCTTCTCTCACTCCTTGTACAGTTTTCGGCCATTATAAGTGTTTACGTGTCAAGGGTAGTAGTTAAACATTTTTACTATCTCAGTATAACTCTAATATCAAATAATTTTCCAGTAACTTTTTATTTATTTATTAATAACTAATATTTTTAATTTTGAGTGTCAGTAATTAAGTGATTTAAATAACCTCTAAAATACTCAACACGTGTCACGAGTTCCCACAAACAACGGCTATTGAGTTGTAAGTGTAAAGTATTTTTATACGTTTATTATAAAATCTAAAATTATTCTTTCTTATTTATAACGAAAATATTATTGGGAGTGGTGAAAAACGAATTCGGTTAAAGTTAGTTTTTTATTACAATTTTGAATTTTTGTTTTTGTTTTTATTTATAAGAGCTCTAACTTCTACAAATTTGTTTTTCACTATTTCTAACAATATACTTGTTACCGCTTTCGTGAAACTATCCATTTTTACATTTATATTTAATATTTATAATCAAAGATAAAATAAATTATTAAAATAATACTTTTCAGTTCTTTTATGTAGATTGTACAATGAACAGTGCCAACAAAACGCCTAGGGGTCAATTGGAGCCGTGCTACAAATAAATCTAGAAGCATTCGAAATAGAAAAGCCCAAAGAACCAAAGAACAAGTTCAGGAAGAAAATACTGGAGCGCGTGTGAGAATAGCACAACTGCGTCAAGAACAATTAGACGATACACGAGCTGAACGCAATGAAGTTTTCTTACAATAGACGGAGAGCAAATGACCAACAACGCCAACAAAGACATCGAGCATTTGTAGCTATATATCATTCATGCGTCTAGCATTCCAGTATGAGCCCGATATTGAATATTATGCTCATTCATATTATGCTCATGGTAATTGAATGGCCGAACTGCCATGCTTTTAAATTCAAAAATGAAGCAGCCGGGATGTGTTGCGCGTCAGAGAAATTGAAACACCACCCTAACCATTTGCTTATCGGCACAGAACCAGTCCATTTAATTCATGCTTTCAAATGACATCGTTCGGCGTAACAGAAATAGTTCAAAATACTAATGCAGATGGTCAACAATACAATTCTAGGTAAGGTGAGGTTAGGTTAGCGGGCTAACAGTTGATCTTGCTACCGTCACGCTTGGTTGTTAGGTCAATGTAATTCCTTTAATAAAATGTTTCTGTCACTTTTTAATACGAAAAAGCTTGTAATCGTGCTAATCTGATATTGGGATTTTTCAAAATCAATATCAAATTTTTCTGTTAAAAAGATGACCGGGAGATTTGAGAGACTTTTTGGAGGGAAAGTTGAGCAGTGATGTAATTTACAAAAATTTTAATTTGTCTTGTATTTTAAAATACCGTTTGTATATTAATAAGAAGGAACTTGCTTAGTTGAAACTGTGCTGAATAAGTTTAAAGTAGGAATTTCTATTAGATGAGCCTTTCAAAAACAATGTTAAAAAGTATTAGGCATTTATCAGAAATTTATAAGCAACTAATTTTAGTGGATTTTGGTGCCATTGGCCTAAAGCTTTTATGGCAATGAATACTACATTACAATTTATATTACATTCGGCTGATACTTGTATATGGAGAAGTTAACAAAAAGTCACTCTTGTCTCTCTTGTCTCCTCTACCCTACAGTGTCAAGTAAAAAAGTTAAACATACATTTATTTAAATAATAATTGATAATAAACAAATGAATTTTTAATTTATATTTGAGCATTTAAAAAATTTACCAAAGTATTTTTGAAAATTGTTGACGTTACTTTGAGTTTCATTTTGAAGAACCAAAATGTCTAGTATATTTATTATATACCTTATACATTATACATTCTTCAATGTAACAAGCAAATTCAATTAAATTTATGTTCAATAGAATAGCTACATACTCGTACATATTACAATATCCCCTTAAATTCAATATTTATTTTAGAATTTAATTTGAAAAGCCTGCCTCAAACCACAGGAATTCCTTTTATTCTCAAGTACTTGAAATAGTGTTTTGTATCTATTTCATCTAAAAAAAAAAAACAGTTCAGTTAGGTATATGACACCATCATCACCATGTTCTATTTCATGTTAAATGAATATTAAAATTCATGATTTTTTTTTATTTGCATTTTATTTTTTTATTTTTTTTTTTTCATGTAAAATAATAAAATTTCATCAAAAATTCTTTATTTACATTTTTTCAGAGAGAAAAGGTTTAGAGAATTTAAAACCAATATTTGAAATTTTTGTATGTGGGTTTAGTGCTGTGAATAGAAATTTAATAAAGAGGTATTGTTGTGTTGGGTCAACATTGTGGGTAATGTTTTTTTTTGCTCAATTAGATTTCAAATTAATTATATTTCAGAACTCTGTAAATATTGATATTTATTAGTTCCTACTGTTTGAAAAAAAAAAACAAAATCCATGACTGGGTCGCATGTACTTGCTACTATGTGCGATAAGACCTTGGTTTTAAAGTTTAAAGAGTTGTTGGTAAACTGTATATTCGGATTTCATACCCGACTACCTACTATCGATTATAGTCACAAGTAAAAATATGAAAAAACCCTGAAATTCATTATTTGAATTGATAAAATAAGCCAAAAAAAATTTAATCTTAAAACTGAAGATGCCATCTTATGTAAAAATACAAGTTTTTGAAAAAAAAATTCAAAAATCGTTAGAGCAGTTTTTTCAAAAAATAATTTTTTATATAGATATGTATGTATGTACTTATATAATTTTTTGAATATTTTTATAAAAAACAAGTTAGTATGCACATTTTTAGTATTTGATAACATACACTTAAAACTAAGTTAAAAAAAAAATATTTAAATATTGAGTTTTCAAAAAAAAATTTTTTTTTTTAAATACTTATTTACAAAAAATATTTTTTTGAAAATTTTGATATACAATATTATTAAGATTATAGGACCTCCTTTACGAAATCTGTCCAATAGCTTACGAGAAAACCGAAAACAAAAATCCGGTCCTATGGCAACTACCGTAAATAAGTTAAATACACACCTTTTAAATAACTGTTCCTAGAGTTTTTAATGTCATAAAGATTTTCGTTTATAGCTTGAGCATTTTTGTTATAAGAAAATACAAAATGCACGACTGTATCGAACGAGCTGGCTCCTATGTTCAAGTATTAATTAAGACTAGAGATACGGAAGCAAAAAATACGAATTTTTGAAAAAACATTCAAAAATCGTTCGAGTGGTTTTTTTAAATATTTTTTTCAAAAAAAAAAATGATATGCAAGTTTTTAGCAATAATTAATATACACCATACATTTTTTTTAATATTTATCAGTTTTGAATAGATTGAGTTTGCAAAACAGAATTTTCATTATTTTTTTTTAAACTCCAAAAATTGAGTTTTTGAAAATTTTGATACGGGATGTTTTTAAAATTATAAAAAACTTATCAGAATCCATAGCACCACTTATATGAGAAAATCAAAAACCAAGTAATATTTTTTGGAAAATATTATTTTTGATCAAATAATTTTAATTAGGTACTTGTAGAACTCCAATGAAAAAATTTCATGAAAATCATTAGAAACTATTTAACTGTTATTGAATGTAAAACAGAATTGGGAATCATGTTGAAATCTTAAGAGTAAACTTTGAAGAAAATCCGTCCAGTAGTTTAGGCTGTAGGTCGATGCACAAACAGGCAGACAGACAGAATTGCGGGACCCACTTTTTTGGCGTTTTTTATTTAGTTGAATATTTTATAACCTTCCTAAACTTATATTCGTTTACAATAATATCATCACGGTTGCAAACAGGACAACGTCTGCCGATATTTTCAAAAAAGCCTACAAAAAAATACTCCTCATCAATTATTGTATTTTAGTGAACAAGCTATGAAAATATTTGATAATCATTTTTAATAATTTTTATTTAATTGGTGCAACGTCTATTGCTAAGATAAGAATACTATTTTACGAGGCTAAGATCCTTATCCAATTTGTTTATAATTGCGACTCCAAAGTATACTAGGTACATGTCTGGACTAGTCATAAATAAAATCGAAAGACAGATTTTGAACAAACTTGCTCGAAAATGTGGAGACTCGTAATTATGTTTACCTTCTTTTTGACTTCTGGGGGATTTTCCTCAAATTTGGTATTAGGTATTTTTGGAGTTATTTTCTGAAATACAATATTTTTTTGGATTTTTGGAAATTCAAATTTTTACTTTCAAAAATTTGAAATTATGAAAACAACCTGCTAAAAACTATCAAAACATCAAAAAAAAATTAGATAGTTAATTTTAAAATTCGTAGGAAAAGAATTTTAAATAATACCTATCTTAAATATTTTGGACAAAAATCATGTTTAAAGTGTAGAGTTTTTTCCAAAAAATTCAATACATTTTTTGTTTTTTTTATTCATTTGTCAATGCTCTAATTTTTTATTACCCATTACACTTTCTTCAAAACGTAAGGTACTATAACTGGGCGCATCTTTTTGAAGTACTGAATATAAATTTTATTGTCGAAATAATTATGTAGATGTGACAAGTTCAAAAATCTCAAAATTTCAAATTACATAGTTACCTACCTAATAAATTTATATTTGTTTTTTTTTTTTAAATACATTATTTCCGCCCATTTTGTAATAAATACAAGATTTTCGCATTAATTTTTTGTATGATGTTATTTGCTCCGGTTTGGTTTCATTCGTTAACCTATTCTTAATTTTTTTTTCATTTATTTAAAACAAAATATCCCACTGTTTATGTTTTTGTTTTGAGTCAAATTAATAGTGGTAACAAAATATTTATAATTGATGCAAAAATGGGTTTTAACTAAAACATAGCAAGCCTACTTAATAGGAGCTGACTATAGTTTTGAGTCATTGTTTTGTACTTAAACATTAAAACAACAATATGATCTTATATAGGAGCAAGAAGGTACGTACGATTTAGTCCTGTATTTTCTTGTATATTTTAAGAGTCTCTTGAATATTAAGTAAAATTTGGTAAAGTGTTGTCGATTGCCTTGTTATAAATATTTATGAGGAAAGAACACAGTCTGAACTAACGCATGGTAAACAAAAATAATAATTAATGAATAAATCTTTATATTTTTTACATAAATATATTATGTTATTTAGCATAACATAAAAATTTAAACATAAAATTGTGCCACTGTTGGGTACCTACTCTTCCCTCTGCCTACTCCTATAAAAACTTTGCTTAGAAAAATATTAAAAATTAGAATAAATTTACAAGTACCTAAATTTTTTTTTTTTGAGTTCCTTATCATTAAAAACAAAAACACATTTTAAACAGTAACTTCTCAAAAATTACTATAAATTGACTCAGAATTAGGTTAATACACAATAAAACTAGGTATGTGCCAAAAGTTTCTCTACTCAAAAAAAAAAAAAAAAAATACATCTAAAAATATGCATGAAAACATCTTGCAAAAATCAAAAACACAAAAAATAATCCCAATGTTGACGATGATTATATTCCTATAGTGTGTGACACACCAAGAAGGCGCATTTTAAAAATAAAACACGTTCCATCTGCACATGATAGCTAGCGAGTGTATAGATACACTATTCACTAAAGACATAAGACAAAGGTCGCCGCTAAAAGGGGGGCCTTTTACTTGCTTGCTGCTTGCGCACGCACCTTTTAATTATTAAAATATATACAAAAAAAAAATTCAGAATTCCCACATAAATAAAACATAGTGTGTGCCCTTGAGAAAAGCCGAAAATACTGCAGAACAAGTATAGCAGATATTTCCCCAAAAATTGTTCAAGAAGTAAAATGTCATAAATAATTCAGGAGCACACTTCAGAAGAACGAAAAAATCCCAAAAAGACTTCTGAACTGAATAAAAAAAAAGAAAAACAGACAACAAAACACTGGGACTTTCATACATATATCATATCCCTGGAAAATAAAGAAGAATAAAAGAAAACTTAAGTCCACAAGGACAAGAACCAAAATAAAAATGGAAAAATAAAGAGAAAACAAAAAAAAAACTAAATAAATTAATCTAATAATCCCTTCTAAATAACAAGGAGGATTCCTTTTCCCTGCTTCCTTTTCCACGAAACCAAATATCCTTTTTATTTGTTTATACGCATAAGTATATACCAGCATAAATATGTATACAATTTATATAAAAGATGCCAGTATATTTTTTTTCGCAGTTTCCTAACAGTGATGCGGTGTATAAGCCAACAAAAAAAAAACCATACCCACCATCTAAACATATTTCATGCGCGACGATGAACAGCAAAATATATATCCTTCCTTTTGAGATCTACTGTATATACAGGAGCAGTTTTTTTTTTTTTTGGCTGTAGTAAGTATTAGGTATATCCTTTTTTATATCTTGTTTGATTTTCACTTTTCTCTCTTTTTTTTTTCTTTTATTTTTCTGAATCCTTAATTTTCTTTAATTTTCCAAACACAAATAACCACACAACGCGTTCATCATCACAAGGGAAGACCACCAAGCCCCGACCATCCAGTTAAAGGAAAAGGAGCAACGACGACAACGGGCACTGTGGTGTAAAATATCGACAAAAAATATCTTCACCCGAGAAAGGAAACACTTAAGCCTTGGGAAACTTGGACTTATCCTTTTTTTTATATTTATAATTGGTTATTAGGATAATTGACCGATGGTCCTTTTTTACACTCAACTCCGAAAAATAATTAATTAACACGAATCTCAAAGGGTATGGATTTAAAGGAGAATTTATCGATCTATCTTCAGCACTAGACAATCTTCACAAAAGAAAAATAACTATCGTTTCATTTCTTCAGCATCACACTCAACAAATCACTCATAGATTTTAAAGATCACTGTAATGGGTTAAAATTATGGTTTGCATCTTCACTAACCGTAGATCACTCAAGCGCGCGTTTCACGTTCACTGTTGATGATGAAGTACGTGGGTGCTGATTGCACCCTTAGATAACACTCTGATTATGCAGGTGCAATATGCAATTGCATCTCTACTATATACGACACAAAAAAAAAATTAAATCGAATTGCACGATAAACGGTAATAATCCAATTGGAATTTAGGTCGGGGTACGAGAATCGAACGACACTAAAAAAAAACACTCCCTACCCTACACAACAAAACCGACGAATTGCTGACGAACGATTGAGTAGTGAACGCAGGACAGTGTATCTACGAACTGAGATTCTCAGACACACGACAAACCATGAAATTCTTTTACGATGTCGTTATCAAGGAAAATGTGAATACACTGCTCCTCCGCTCCGTGCAGTGCGGATATTCTAATGTGGATTCTATTTCAGTTCCCCTTTTAGTGCGATGTTTTGTTTCTCTTGGATGTATAGATGGAAATGTTGAGAAACATTTTTATTGTGTGGATACATTTTTGAAAATGTTGTTTTTTAATGCATTGTCAAATGTATAGAATGGGTATTTGTTGTCGTGTTGCTTTAGGAAAGTAATTTTAAAAACAAAACAGCGTTGTTATCACGTTTAATTACGAAGGCGGGAAGGTTTTATGCCTTAAAATTAAACTTATAATGTTCTTTTTGGGACATTACTGGTTAGCATTCAACTTTATTAAAATAATTGCCATAAAAATGGACAAACTCGTATTATATAGGCAAGTCGGCAGTCGCAGTGGAACTACGCGACAGTATGTGGCTAAATAGTATTCGTATGAAGTCTTATGAGCTACATATTATATTGTACTAATAAAAATGAACTTCACAAATTTTCATAAGAATACTTTGTAAAGTGTAGTTCCGTTGCAGCTCCGTCGAGAACGGTTTTACTTTTGATAATATATTTTCTGTCAATTGACTAGTTTATTCAATAATAATTTGACAATTCTTTGTTGGCCCTTAAAAAATAACAATTACATTTTATTTCAAACATTTACTTTAGTTACATTTTCCAAAAGAATTAAAACAAAATGGTGAATTTTCAGCAGAAAAACAGAGAAAATATTTTTTAATAATTTTTTTTTAAATATTTTTTTTATATTCAGTTATTTCCTTCTAACTCTTGTAAATATTAAACTTATTCAAAGGAATTGGTCAGACGTATTTGGTCAATAAGCAATGAAGTTTTAGATATTGGCCACAATGTGTTTACTTTTTTTTTGTTCAAACTTTTATTTTTTGACTTTTAATTTTTTGACAGAATTTTTGTTTTCCGTTTTTTTTTGACAATTTTAAATTTTAAACTTTTTCATCTTTTCCTTCAAAAAAAAATCAAAATTTTTAAAAAGTTTCGATATTAATGGCGGATCCATCGGTAGGTCATTGGGACCATGAGTTATGACTCCTCCTGGGCCATAAGCAACCAGTAGATCTTACGAATATCCTTCATTGATTTTTGAAAAACTAAAAAAAACCGTGTCTGTTAATTGGAATATTGCTTACAACATTTTTTAAGGGGTGTCATTTTGACGAGACAGAAGATGAGCAAGTAAAAGATGAATATGGTAAAGAAAACAAATTTTTTAATGGCATTAATACATGCTTACATAATAAATGATTTTAGGTGCTCCAAACAAAAAAGCAATGCTCCAATAGTTTTAGTACAAATTAATTATTGAACTCAATGCAAAGAAAATAATTATTTACCTAGCATTAACGAGCTTTTCAATTGCACTATGAATCAAAAAATCTTTAAAAATGTAATTTTCAAAAAAAAAATTGTTTTGAAAATAAAAATTAAACTAAAATAATGCATTTATTTAATTCCAGCTAGATGATTTATTAATTAATCCAAAATTTATAAAAAATTGTTTTTTTCATTAAATTATTTCTTTTTGCATAAATGATAAAATGATTTCATTCAAACTGGAATACCTTTTTATTTATTATAAACATTTGACTCACGAAAAGCTTAAAAAATAATTAAACTTTATTTTTCAAAATTATATATATTTCATAAGAAGGAAGTTGATAAACATTTTCATTTTCAGAAAATCAAAGTTTCATATATCGAAAATCGTTTTAAACTTGATCGCCACTTAAAAAAATAATTTTCGTGTTTGAAAGCCTTATTTTTATTGCACAATATACGACAGTATCGGGACACAATGATTCTCAACACATTAAGTTTATAAAAGAACGCGCCGAATCTAAAAATCTAAGAGAACTGAATAATAAAGAGAAATTAAAAAACTTTTTTAATATTTACGGACAACACAGTAGGACGTAGGTACACAACACAATACAGTTCAAAAAGTTTTTCGTGTGACAGACCGTTGATAGGTGGATGGTTCTTCAGCTATCAACTCGTGCTGATTAATCGCACAGAAAACCAAATAGATAACCTAAGCTAACCTAACGATTGATAAAAATTGATGACCAAATTTAAAAAAGAAAACACGTAAATCTCTTGGGATTTGAAAAATATTATAAAATATTTGTGTAGGGCGATAATAAAATAAATAGGTTTTGAGATTTTCAAAAAAAAATGTCTACTAGCTCTTCATTCTATTTTTGAATCTTTGTCAATCTTCAAAACAAACACACAAAAGTGATGGAGATGGCAAGTAGCTATTTTATAAAATTAATTCCGAAGAGGGGAACAAAAATAGAAACATCGCATTGTACTCGAAGGGTGAATTGTCGGTAAAGTAAAAAACAATTACAAACTACGAGTAGATTAGAAAATCAAATAAAAATCAAAGCGAATTGTTTTGCGATGATTTTAGGAAAGGAAATCGCTTTGTATTTGCCGTTGCCGTTGGATGGGTGGTGGTCGACGGCGCGGCGCGGCGCGGGTGACTGCAGACATTTTCAACTGGAACTGTTTGTGGCAAATTGCGTGATAGAGTGTTCTTAAAAGGGATAACGACCGACATTATTTGGCGGGGTATGGATGGATAAATTAAGGTTGCTATTAAATTTTACAGGATTAATTGATGTAATGTTTGGGTGCGAATCGGATTGTTTTGAACAGAGCGGCAACAGAGCACGGAAGTATTTATGCAATGATTTTCGTTTCGGTATTTATTATTCTTTTGGGAGATAATGATGTTGCGAATTATTTTAGTAAGTTCAGCTGGATGGAAAGTGTGGGTGTGTGCGGAGGTTTATGTGTGGGCGATGGGCGGTGGGGGTAAGGGGATATTATTTAGAATAATGTAATGAAAATGAGGTTAAGGATTTATTAAATTTATTCCGAGGGAGTGTTGACATTGAGAAATTACAAACTCTGTTGCTATTTTATGGTTTTTCTTTTGATGAAATTTCGAATAGGTAGGTATTATTAATCTTAAACACTTAACTCAGCAGGTAAAGAAAATGTTTAAGTGGATTCAAATGTTTAAGGGGTATTTTGGTTTTAAAGGAATGTGTAGGTAGGTAGGAACACTATTATCTCCCTTGGTAAACTGATTTAATGACGTCTTGGTCTCATTAAAATAAATATTTCTGTAACCGATGGTGTAATCGAGTTGGCAAAAGCTTTAGTTATAAAAATAATTTAACTTAAAGAGGCGTTGGAACAGTTTCGAAAATTTAACCTTCATAGTTATCAGCATTACTTAAACAAACTGCTTAAAAAAAAATAGGAAAAATATGTAAATCAATGTTGAGTTTTTTTCCAAACCCCTTGGGAATAGAGTGGAAAAATCTCTTTGGTTTTCGGATGCCCTAACAGAAGGAAAAGGTGTTTCCATACAAACTATCCATGATGCAAACAAAAATGTCGCTGTTAGTCTATTTTTCTCTCCATGCATAAACTAAATGACAAGTTTTCGGACCGAAGCTTAACATTTGCGGGTGGGTTTACTTAAAATACGAATTGCTTAACCACGTGGTAGTTCGTTTAACTTCCCCAGGCGGGGTTTAGAAAAACAAAAATCACAACTATACTTTCTACTTCTGACTCAATTTGTCTACTACTCTATTGGACAGAGATTTGTAAAGTTTTTATCATTATTATTTTTCCAATCTGTTCTCTGAGAAATAGGCACGAGTTTGATAACTTGGGAGCCGAAAATTGATGACGGTTTTTTGTAGAAAGGTCCAAAACAAGCATTTTTTACTATAGGTTGGGGGGGTCTATCTTGCCCCGTTTGGGCGGGAGGGGCAATATTATGAAAAGAGTACTAAAAGTGGAAAAAAAAATCATTAAAAAATAATGGTAATACTTACAGTTAAGTTTATTACTGTTTTTTACAGCCAGTATTTTGTACTATAAGCCACTTTTTGAATCAATCAAAAATTATGCACAGTTTTTGAGAAAATGAGTTTCAAACAGAAAATTTGGGAAAAAAACACAAAAAAAAGTTTAAAGTATAATTTCTCAAAACTGTAAGATTTAATCTAATTTTTTTTATAGAATTCGGTGCTCTTATTGATTCCTAATCAAAAACTGAAAACTAGATCATTTTATGACTTCTAGTTTTTGAGAAAATTGAAAATGCTTCCTTTTAATTAAAAATTAAACAATAACAATGTAAAACCTACTGTAACCTTTCTTAAGTCAAACATTTATTCTACAACGATCCCATTAAATCAAGTTTTTTAAGTAGTAACCCGTGGCCTAATGCTTAGCTTAGTGCATAGGACTGTCATGCCAGAAATCTGGGTTCGATTCCCAGCCTCATCCATCTAAAAACAGAAATGTTTTTGTCAAGGGCTACGGCCTTTTGCGAGTCATTAAAATATTCTTCAAGAGTATTACTTGTCAAGCTTCACCATAAAATACCTGGAATAACGCACACAGGAATGATTGAAAGTTCTAAGTGCCTTAGGCCCTGGTTTTTCATGGACTGTCACGTGACTAAATTAAGCTTGTATCCTTGAATTAAAAAAGCAATCTTGTACGTTTCAAAACTATATTTTAATAAACAAATAAATCAAATTTTTTTTTGGAACCTATACTTTTTCTTTTTTTAACATCTAAGTTTAAAAAAAACAAGTTTTCTTTCAAGTCATATTATAGGTATTTTCAAAATACAAAAATAAGTTAGTTCCAGATATTTTCTCGTGCATTTAATGTTTTGTTGCGCACTTGATTGATATTTTGGGAGTTTTTCAATTTCAATGGATGATAAATAAAAATCCGCATAGTTTAAATTTTAAACTTCCACCCCACATAGTCGGATTGTATAAGTATTATTAAATAATCCACAACTGCTTCGGTCACAGTAAATCCACACGCCCACGTCAAACTGAACAATCCAAAAATAGATAAATGCATTTTCTCTCTCAAAAACTGGAACGATAGTATTTGAATCTGAAAAAAAAATTAAATAAAAAAACTATTAATTTCCAACTACATAATATGAGTTACAATATTCTAACTCACCCTTGTTTCCAATTGTTTATTGAGTAAATTATAAGACAGTGATCCTAAGATATCCCTCGACTCATTACAGGACTCAATAATTCCACCACAAATATGCACCAACAGCCACAGATTAAAAAACGAAGTTAAACCCGAAACAAATACACAAGTTCTTTGAAAATTCCCATCTTTATAGTTTTCATTAAAGAGCACAAGCAACATAAACAAATAATAATATAATGCAAGCATAATTGATGCCAAAATACAAAATATCTGCACTCTGAGAGAATTTTTAAATTCAATTATTAGTTTCAGAACGCTCGTATGAATTTTTCCAATTTTTTTCAATTCATAGCAAAAAAGACCAGTCTTTCGTTTAACAATGTCCATGGCATTATTTTCACACAAATCATTTATTTCTTCAATTATCAACCCAAGTTCAAGATTTATAGTTTTGAAAATATATGTTCCATACATCATTCCAAAATTGAATTGATTTTCCAGTGCAACAAACAAAATCATAACAAATATAGATGACACCGCCCAATATATGTCAGGAAAGTGGCCATCTTTACATTGGTAGATGGTGATTACAGACACGCCCACTAATATCAAAACCGAATAAAATATCTTCAATAGGATTATCTTCTTTGTTTCATTTCGTAGTTTATAATAACTACTTTTATCGAGAAAAACAAACTCAGTTAACCTGATTTTATTTAATTCATCAAAAAATCGCTTTATTCGTTTTCGATTGATCCAAATTTCAACACGACTAAAAATAATAGCAGAAGTCTGAGCCAAGAACAAAAAACAATTCAAGTTCATTGCACTGGGCCGTGTTTGAAAAACTTCACTGTAAAAGTAAATTGAAATGTAATTTAAATAAAATGGGCTCATTGTCAGAATCAAGCCGTCAAAAGTTGCACAATAATCAGCTGCCCAATTCTTGTAGATGAGTTGCTTTGATTTGCAGTCATATTGATGTGTAGAAATTCCCATGAAAATCAGATATTGAAAAACCCAAAAAAGTGTCCTGTCTTCGGCGTTTTTATCGTCATCACTATACATTGTTAAAGAACTTCACAGAAGTACCTAATGTTCACAACTAATATGGCATGTGAAAATAAAATATCCCGAAACCTCAATAGCTATGTTGAATAATTAGTAGTTACCTAATTTTAATTGCTGGTCTAGTGTTTCGAGGGAATTTGGTAAAATATTAATTATGACAGGCACCTATTTCATTTTTCATTTAATAAAATATGAATATGCGGGTAACATGCTAAAAAATTTAAAGTTTACTTCCACTTCTGAGAAAAGTTGATTATGAGTTTTATTCCAATCGGATAAATTTTCAATATCATAGGTGACCTTGAGATGCGACGACAGAAAAAGAGGATGGCAAATAGTTTGTAAGAAACTGGATTCTCGGTGACTAAAAAATAGTTGTTTTTAATTTCATTTTTATTTAACGACATCTAAGAAATGGTGGCAACCCTTACTCAATTTTTTTTTTTACGGAGAGCTTGTGGAGGCTTTAATCGATATTTTTTGATATTTTTTGGTTGCAATAATCCTAAAATTTTGCAGCGCCACCACAAGGGTCGTGGTATATAATTTCAAAAACATTAGAACCGTTTTCGGGATAGATAAGTTTTGACTAACTTTTAATTTCAATCTCTGGGAGATCACCTTATACAACATTCAGTTTAAAGAAAATTGCTTCAGTAGTTTAGGCTGCAGGTCAAGGTACAGAGTGTCAGAATGAATTGCGGGACCCACTCGTTTTGAATTATCTATTATCGTTAGTGGAGCTCTCCGCTCAACAACTAAAGCTGCACTTAATAAACTCCTTACACCCATCAATATACATTTCAAACAAATCAGTATATCTTAAAGCTATCTTTCGATGGACCATAAATTCTATTGGTAATATTCTACAATTATTCTAGAACTCTATAAATTAATTCCAATGTACCCCTACCGACGCCCAAACAGATTTCTAGGTCAGGTCACTCAAGATCATCTTTTGGTGTTAGTGAACCTCTTAATGATGATTCAGTTCTTTTGTACACTGATGATGAGACCAAAAAACACGATGGAGTTGGTGACAATGTGTACTACGACAGACTTAACGCTGGTCTAACTTTATGACTCCCTAATCACTGTAGCGTATATTTCATGCGCAAGTTCTGGCTATTAAAGAAGCTCTATCTTGGCTGATAGAAAACGTGCACTTCTCAGATAATCAAGCATCCCTTTAATATCTTGACCCTGCTTCTACCAACTCCGTCAATGTACCCCTACCGACGCCCAAACTGATTTCTAGGTCAGGTCACTCAAGATCATCTTTTGGTGTTAGTGAACCTCTTAATGATGATTCAGTTCTTTTGTACACTGATGATGAGACCAAAAAACACGATGGAGTTGGTGACAATGTGTACTACGACAGACTTAACGCTGGTTTAACTTTATGACTCCCTAATCACTGTAGTATTCAATGCGCAAGTTCTGGCTATTAAAGAAGCTCTATCTTGGCTGATAGAAAAAGTGCACTTCTCAGATTATCAAGCATCACTTTAATATCTTGACCCTGTCTCTGCCAACTGTCACTGACAAAATGTGTCGTTCACCTCTTAACTAGAAGGCAGAATTTTAAAATTACCTTTTCTAGCAGACAAAACATAGGTACACTGATCGCTAGGTGTAAACTTATGCTTAAACCCGACTCTCTTAAGACAACAAACTCAAAAAGTAAAAATTTCATAACATGTCTTTGTCCAGCTACAAAAGAAATTTGGAGATTTTTGTCCAGAAAAGGAGGGATTTAAGTTGTTTCTCGTTTTTGGAATTGCTTCTGCTATTTAGGTGCGTAAGGTGCATTTCCTTTAAACCTGGAAGCATTACCATAGCTTTAAAATGTTTA
Source organism: Syrphus vitripennis (assembly GCA_958431115.1). Lineage (NCBI taxonomy): Eukaryota > Metazoa > Arthropoda > Insecta > Diptera > Syrphidae > Syrphus > Syrphus vitripennis. The sequence continues at coordinate 57,902,322 of OY288108.1, read as the reverse complement.
TAATCATCAGCATTCAGCACGTAGACTAGCTACAGTCCTCGTTGTCTAAGGGCAACCCATATCAGTTCTCGTTGTTGTCTATTGAATGTTTTTCAAAAATCTGCTAGGCTCTGTCCTGTCCTCTTGTGTAATAGTTGAAGGTAACTTTCGAGCATAGGGATGATGAGTTTGGTGATGAGAATCGCTAGCCATCGCGACCCTATGATTCCTTACAACCTTCTTCCATTTCTCACAAATTTTTTCGTCTGGACCAATCGGGATTAATCTATTGCTGAGTATATGTATGTATATGTTATGTATGTAAGTAGCTTAAGAAACTGTTCATTTGAAAGCACCTGTAAGGACTTTTGTCGTTATTAAGCACTGTTTTTTTTTTAAATTCATCATTCCATCAAAATGTGTCTTTGTCGTGTTGTAATTTCTTGCAGTTATTTTGCATCTTTAAAGCATTTTTGTCCATCAAGCTCTGTACTCTACAGTCTGCACTCTCCGATACTTACTACATACTTACCTACATATACACATGTAAATGTTTCACCTTTAAATTTATCCAGCTTGAGCCCCCAGATTTCCACAGAAGCTTTTTGTTTCCTTTTTTCTTAGTCTCTAACTTTAACTGGTTAATAAGATAAAAAGTTATTAATATAACATTTATGAGTATTTGCATGCATTTACCAGAATTGATTCCATTAATAATTAGTTTTTATTTTAAATCACAAAATATGACTTCGGTTATGAACAGGTGAACTGGCACTTATCCTTGGGTGGCTATTTTGAGCTTATAATTGCTAGAAACACAGTTAGTGTGTATGTACTTTCTTAATGTAGCACATCTGCAACGTTAACGCCTTTACCATTCTCATTTTCACTATTTCAAGAGTTTAACTGTTAATAACACATTTCTTGCACTATAAAATTTATCACACCCTATTAAACAATTAAAAATTATTATAATGTAGACACTCTTTCGAATTTCAACAATTTAATGAAAAATGCTTGTTAAATGAAGCTATAAATTTTTTAATTGAAAACATAGCTCTTAAAAGTATATTTTATTTATGAGTACTTAAATACAAATATATAAAAAAATAATAAACAAGTTTATTTTTAAAATCAAGGCCAACAACAACAAAACTCATGCACTTGCCAGACCCCATTATCAACTTCTGCCTAATTGCGATCATATTTCTTCATGTTAATGTTTTAAAAATATAAGAATTTTAAAAGATATACCTACCTACCCATAAAAACATTCTGAGAAAATAGATACTTTACTTTGTATCTTTTCCAACACTAAACTAAATCTCATAAAAGACAAATAAATACACACCCTTTTTGTCACTTGAGTGGAATCTTAAAAATGCTGCTATCAATTAGTGATGGGTCGGATGCTCTGCAACGAAACACATGCGTAACCCGGTCAGGCGTAATAAATCAGTTCCGGCAACACTTACGACTTACGAGAACGTAATACGCTTCATTGACGGCACTTCAAATTCAGAAATAAATCTACTAGCTGGGCGACGACACTGACAACGACAACGCATTCAAGTAAAATGCGCTTCTCCATCAGCTGAGGAGCCACAACCATCAGCAACCAGCATCCAGTAAGGTGCAGAAATTCAAAACACATGTTGTGTGCGGCAGAAAATCTCAATCCATCCGAATTTCATTTAGATTGAGAAGATGCCTTTGAATTCTACCTACAACACTGTACTGTACCCTACGCACTTGAGAACTTGAGATAAGGAACAATAGATACAAAATTTTGCCTTGCATCTGTCACACTTGGTTAGTTTTGCCCTAGTTACACATGAGGTCGACCGGAGGACACAAACATCTCTCCCTGTACGTAACAGCTTCAAAACAAAAAAAAAAAAAAAAAAAACACGATGAAATCTTACTCCAGGCAATCTAGATTCAAACACTTATGCCATCAGCCTCAGCCTCACGTAGGTATGTATATTGTATACCTACCTACCCTCGAGATTTATGGCACTTTGGTTTTGTTTGAAAGTGAATGAGATTTTTATCACCACCAGAGTTCCATTTGTCCGGCATTGATTTTATCATGGCAATGGGTTGTATAGAGGAATATAATATAGGGAATGATCTGCCAGAGCCCAGAGCCAAACAGACAGCACAGAAGACTTAAGTGAGTTCAAGTACGAGATGCTTGAGGTTAAATTGATATTTCAACTCTCACTCTCACTCTCCCACTATAAACTGTGCACCGGCTGCAATTAACTGCTTTTAATGGGTGTTAGCAGAACACTTTCGAAAAACCGCGAAATAGCTTAAAATGGATCTTTTGTATATATCAAAGCCATAAAACACCACTTTGTTGTTTGGCAGTAAAACTCCAGAGGAGAGTGTTCTTTACTTGAAAGCAAGAACTGTTAGGTAACCTTATAACCTCTTTATCTCCATCCCTTTTAGAGGCAACCCTTTCATATACATCTTGCTATTGTCGGTCGGTCGTCAATGACCGTGTTGTGGTCGCTCAGATCGTCCTATCCCTGATAAATCCATCCATCCGTCCATCCATTTATATTATTTTACTCATGTCGGTCCTACTCCTACCCGCAGGAAGATGATACCACCGAAAAACATTTCGTTGCGGTTAATATCAGACGGTATGTTTTTTTTTCAAAAAAACACTGAAACTGTGTCGGCTTGTTGTTGGGGGTAAGTTTTGTGACTAATGCTTTGACAAAGAGTAAAATGTTTGTCACGTACCTACATACCTTCCGACAAACAGTATTTTCTTTGATTGTGACCCGATGTTTTTGTTTAGTTGTCTTTTGCCACATGTGGTTTTTCGGTGGCGTCTACATATTCTCGTGTTCATTTTTTTTGTATTGTTTAATTTGTGAAGGAGTCTGCATAAGTTCTTACAAAGAAATCTGACTGATTGTTAGGTTGTGTCTATGAAATAAGAATTCAAATCATTGGAGAGGTCAATATGACGAATCATCACGAATGTTATTTTTTGAATAAATTAGTTAGGTAGATTTTATAATATTAGCTAGGTATGTGAGCTAGAGAGGTAGCTAGTTGACCGGCACGTGTCGCACCACGCAGCCGCCGCGCCGTTGCGGTATTTCAAAGAGTCCCGGCATAAATACGAAATCCCAACTTGGTATTTGTTAAACCGTAGGGGAATTGTAGCTACAAATGTACGACTAGGTCGTACTACGTATTTGCTCCTTTGAAGTACCGTTATGTTCGAAAATAAAATTAATTTTTGCTCAAACTATTTAAGTGGCGCTCCAGACATTTTTCTAAATAGATATGGGGGTAAGCAAAGTAAAAGTCAAATGTACTTTAAAAAATACAATGTGATCGTGCATACATTATTTTTTTTTTGTACCCCGAATGGATTTTAAAACTATTCCTACTAAACATTTTTATGGAAAACGCTTCCAAAATCTCGATTCCGCTCCTCTAAGAAATGCACAATAGTACGGAGATAGTCAACGCTGATATCGTGATGATTCCGCCACCGGAGGACAATATTACGGGCAATGACGAAGAGGATATAAAAGAAGACGGGTCCGAGTTGAAAAACTAAATTGCTTGACCGGTATGGAATTCATTTCAACAACAGAGTTTGAAAGAACAGAAAGCTATTTAGGTAGAGTTCAGAGCTGCAGAGTTGTGTGGTTGAAAAGTTGTTTGATGCCGAAGTTAGAGAACCATTTTATATGCTGGGCAAAAAAACCAACATAATTTTTCTTTTAAAGATGAAGATTTGGAACAGTAGAACTGTTCGAATCTGAGGCAAGGGAATATATGAACTGGAAGAAAGAAGCAGATACACATGTTCCTATTGTTGCAAATAATGGGGCATATACCATAGTCGTTTGACAAGTTCTTTTTTTTTGTCTCTACCAAGATAGCCCGGGGTTTATGTTATTCATAGACAATTTAGACCCTGGTCCAAAAGATGAACTGGAGCTCAATCCTTAAAAACGGACTCTTTGACTAAGTTTTTTTTTTCTATCTTACAGGCAACACAAGTAACATTTTTCATCTCATAAGATACTCCAAGAGTTTAACTAGACTATTTTAAGGGATCTACAAGTATTCTTGAAGAATACTTCTAGATGGTAATAAAACTGTTAAAAGCGTTAAATGGCCTAGTTATGGGAGGCTCTTACGTATTCATAGCAATAATACAAGTATCTTTACAATACTGGTGCTTTCCCACCGCATAATTTCTCGAATACATCGAGATTCTATATAATTGTATTCGAGAAATTATGCGTCAAGACAAGGTGTAATGGTCATCTTCTGATGAGCCCAGCCATTACACCGGGGCGAAACGCATAATATGAACACAAAAAGCTGGTTTATATATATATATATAAATATATTATTTATATATATATATAATTATATATTTAATATTTATGATTTTAAATCATAATAATTATAAAGAGATTGTAATGTTTTAAGTTATGGTAACCCTGAAAACTTATCGTTTGTACATTAAAAATGTCTGCTGCTGATGGGACTCCAAGAATTGAATTATCTTTACACCCTGAATAAGAATACTAAAAGAGTTGAAAACTATTTATGAAATCAAAACATTTCTTATGAGATCTCAAATGCTTTCTCAGGACTTAGATTTAATAAAAGTGTAAGCGGGACATAAACGGCAAAAATAAAATCAACTAGCAACTAACCCTTAAGTGCGAGTGAGAGGACAATATTGACAACTAGTGAAATGAGCAGAGATCACAAGCGGAAAAAACAGCTAGTCGTGGTTAAAATTGCACTAGTGTGCGGTAAAACACACACTAGTGTATTTCGGTTATTTCACCACAGTCGCTTGTTTGAAAATCTGATGGGTATGTTGAAAAAGTAAAAAAGAGCCAAGACGAATTATCAAGTGCTTGCCACACCTTAAAGCATTCGGTTTTAAAATAAAAAGGAAGATTTTGGGTACCTAATTGTAGGATAAAAAAGGGTAAAAAAAAATTCATTCAATAATTTACTTCGTTCGAACGATTCAGTGAATGGAACAAATTATTATCAGATCGGAAAATAAATGAAAAAAAGGGAAAGTAAATTTGACACCATTTTATTTTAATAAAAGATTTTGTAAGTTATTAAGATATAATTTTCCGCTTGTCGTTTGCATGAGCACCCCATAAAAAATCTTGCATAAATGTAAGAAATAATCAGCTGTCACACCTAAACGTCACAAATTAGGTACTTCTCGAAACTTTATGAATTTTATTTCTTAGCTTTCTACATTAGATCTGTGAGATAAATTTATCTGGTTTGCAGAATATTTTTCCCATACAAATTTTGACAGCTCGTTTCTGCGGAGATAAAATTATCTGGTTTCCCAGGTTTATCCGAGTTTTCCACCGTTGCATGAATACCCTTATTATATGAACAAAGCCTCGTCGCGCGCTTTTTTCTCGTGAAAATTTAAATTTGTATGGGTTGACATGTAGGCACTAATTTAAGCTTTGACAGTTAAATAATACCTATTCCCAAATATCACTCATAACCCTGCGCCTCCACAAGCAATTTTTATTTTTAGATTTCGATCAGTGGGAATCAGAGTGCCAAGCAAAGAAACTCCTATTAAATTTACAGCTGGAATTTTAAAACGAAGAACAAAACACAAAATTCCGGTCTGGAATTCCAACTCAACCCTTCAATCTACATGTAAAGGTGAAAAAAGGACAAATTTGTGGTCAAAAGATCAAAAGTAATCTTTTCCTGGAGCGGGAAACAAAGTCTGAAAAATGTGTACAATTCATACACACAGTGCACATAATAAAGGTTGGTAATATCTTGCAGTTATTTTCTAATTTGACCGTCAGATTTGTAAAAAAAATTACAATCCAGTGAACACATGTAGTGCGTAAGTAGAGCACAGCAAATATACACAAGAATATAGCTGCCACTTTTTTCCATAATTATTTTCATATTATAATCACTGCATGCGCAGTGTCATGGAGGTATTTTATGTGTTTACTGTTTTCAAAAAACGCGTCGGCATTTTTGGATGAAAATTATTTCGAACAACGAAGTGTATATGCAACCTAAAAATTTTTTTTTCAAACACATCCTCTACGTCAGTTTTGCCCGAGGTGAATAATGGTGAATTTACATGTATCTGCATCTGCATAACGCAGAAAAGTAGAGAATACACAGGTGGTAATTCTTTTTCACTTCCTATAACCTGCTAACTTCTTGGCAGCTTTCAGATTTCAAAAAATATTATAATAATAAATACTTTTCAACAAAAAAATAAAATTAAAAGTTAAAACTTTGGACCAACAGTCAGCTGTAATTAAATCAATTACCGATCTAAGATCAATTATTGAGACGAGTGACAGCAGAGATTTTGAATCCGATATGGATACAGATTGATAAATAAAGAACAACGTAGTTTATGTAAGAACCAGGTATAGTTTAATTTTTATAAACTTAGTAAAAATAAAAAGACATTTTAAAATTACATGTTTTTTTTTCAAATGCAATCAAGGGGAATGCAGTTAAAGTTTTTAGCTAAGCCATAGTTAGTTTTACAGGTCGAGCAATTCTTCTGGTTTCAACTTCATGTTCAATTGTGCGTGGATCGACAAAAATCTCATAGTCGTTGCCACCTGGCTCGGTTTTATCACAGAAAAAGTGAATCTCTTTGAAATTGTGAAATTTTTCGATGTAGGTATCGAAGATAGTAAGTCTTACCTATCTCAGCCATGTGTGAACAGATCAAAACTTATCTGTCCACCAATGCATTCCCTTGTACATTAACGACCCAAATGCTCTTGAATGGATATTGTTTGCCAACTTCTTTGCCGGCTTAGATTTGAACTAGTCCATTTTCAATCACCATAAAACATAATTTTGTTTTATATTCCAGAGCATGTAGAAAAAGAAACCCTACACAAAATTTTCATTCTTAACCACAAAAAACTGCTAAAAGAACGTCTTTCTAAACAGCAAATATGAAAATGCAGCCAAAACTAAAATGAAGTTTTCACCACAGCATTTCTATACGAAAAAAGTCGAACTGTAAAAAAAAATAATCTCACCACATTTTTTTGTGGCTGAATTTCACATATGTATATTCATGGACACAAAAGAAAGAGACATATTGGTTTTGGTTATGAGTATAGTTTTGCTTGTTGCACAAAATATAACTGTTCATTCAATTTTGTTGACTGTTAGTTGTGGTTCGTTTTCTGATAATTTCTTTTGTTTGAATTGTAAAAGCTGGAATTTACTGTGTTAAAGATATTTGAGTCTGGAATTCAGACCATTTTCGAAAACTTAAAAAAAAACAAACTCAGTTTTATCGACAAATAGCAAAACAAAAGTTGCTTAAAACAAAAAACTTTGAATGTAAGTAGGTAGGTATATTCTTATTTTTTTTTTGTTATCGAAAAAAGTACTTTGTATTTGTTTGTTAGTTGTGGTTCGTTCTTCGAAATTATAATTCTTGCTCGCGTTTAATTTCAGTAACACTATGTTTAAAATTGTGCAAACCATTGAGAGGGGCAGTATTTTCCTCACAACTGTCCCTTTAGCTTGGGAGAAAGAAGGCTACCTTTTTTGGCCAACATCACGAAAGCCAAAAAGCATGTATAAATTACTAAGAGATCCAGATTCACAACCAGAACCTGGATGGACATCACAATCATGCTGGAAGAAGCGTGAGTTTGACTCCTTCGAGGAGACAGAAGCCGAAATACTTAAAATGGAAACTAACAGTGATACGGATGGCTCAATAGGTAAAGTTCCATCTCCTATTATCAATCATATAATCAATTTATATAAAAAACATTTCCAAAAACATAAAAGAAGTAAATGAAAAATTAGATAAAATTTTTAAGGAACTTGCAAAACAACAAGTGTTTAATGAAATATATATCGACATCATCACAAAATTAAACGGAAGACTCTCAGGCAACACACATATTACAGAAATTACTTCTGAACTCGGGATTGCGTCGGATCTCAGGTTTCCAATAAAAACGGAAGTTGAATTGGATGAAATCGAGCTGCAACTTAATGATCCAAAAAATATGAACGATGTGGTAAGTCTTTCTTTTGCTGGGATGTGATTGAATATTTTTTTTTGTTTTTATTATTATCATTGAACAAAAATATTAGATCTCTTTATGTAGTAAATATTGAATTAATATTATACCTAATACATTTTACAGATTGATGAAAAATGTTTGCGGAGAAAGTGGATTAAGAAATGGCGTTACATCTGGCCTATAAACTCGTTGACCGTTTCTTTGAAAGGCAATTTTTAATACATGTGACATGGAGCTGTGGCAGTCGATGTGAAGAAAAAAAAATTGGCCTTAAGAACTACAAGAAAGTTTTGAGTACTTTTACCTCAATTGTAAAACTGGCATCCGGATCTTTTGACGAACAAAAATGTAAAGATTTTTTGGAGTGGTTCTTAGAAATTCGAAGGAAAGAACCGAATGTAACCCAAATGTTATACCACGAGCTTCTTCTACTCAAAAACAAGTTAAAAAACGAGTGAGTAATGAAATTAATATTAGCAGAGAAACAAATACTCCCGAAGTAACCAACGACATCAATGTTTCTGATTTGTAGATAACATTATTGAAAAGTCATATGAATTGATTTATGTACACATTCGTCTCCTTAGGGGTGGAAATGAATGAAATTTTTGAACATGACTTTTTGAAGTCACCTTAATCAATTTGAGAGTTGGGGACGAAAGTGCACATAAATTTACATATATTTATTTATATTATTATTTATTTATATTTAAAGAACTGAAACCGATATGCAAACAGTGCATTATTTATATAAAAAAACATAACGTTTAATTATTTTTATTTGTTAAACAAGTGCTACAAAAGTCTGATTTGTATTACATGTATGTATAAATAGGTCAATAGGTCAGTTGGTCAAACAATCAAGGTAGGGGAGCACGAATTTGAAGTGGTGCAATCCTTCAAATATCTTAGGTCAACAGTAGCAGCTCAATTCCAACAGAATCTACTATAGTCTGTCAAAGCTCTTCAAATCCAGAAATCTCACCATAACTTCAAAACTGCTGCTGTACAGGACCATGGTCCTTCCAGTACTCACGTATGGATCCGAGACACTCCGACCTCTTAGCCGCGTTCGAGAGAAAAGTCTTAAGGAGAATTGTTGGCCCCATATGTGAGGAAGGACGATTCTGGAGACGGTACAATCATGAATTGTACGCAATCTACCTTGAAGCAGACATAGTGACAAAAATTAAGCTCGGTAGACTCCGGTGGGCAGGGCACCTAGCTCGCATGAGTGAAGAGGAACCTGCTCGGAAAGTCTTTTGTGGTACATTCTATGGTAGACGGCAGCGTGGTAGACCATGCTTGCGCTGGAGAGATGTCGTAGACCAGGACGCCCGAAGCCTTGGGGTGCGCAACTGGATGGCGTCGGCTCAAGACCGGGATAGGTGGAGAGACTTGTTGAAGGAAGCCAGGACCGGACCCCGGTCGTCGAGCCGATGATGATGATGATAGTTTTGCTTGTTACACAAAATATAACTGTTCATTCAATTTTGTTGACTGTTAGTTGTGGTTCGTTTTCTGATAATTTCTTTTGTTCGAATTGTAAAAGCTGGAATTTATTGTGTTAAAGATATTTGAGTCTGGAATTCAGACCATTTTCGAAAACTTAAAAAAAACAAACTCAGTTTTATCGACAAATAGCAAAAACAAGAGTGGCTTAAAACAAAAAACTTCGAATGTAAGTAGGTATATTCTTATTATTTTTTGTTATCGTAAAAGTAAAAAAGTAGTATTTGTTTGGTCAACTTAGTCTGCAATAATTTAATGAATGCATACAAAATACTTTTGTTTTTAACTAACATACAAATGTACTTACACACTTACGGCCTTATTCTGCTAGTCATATCGGGGTGAATATTTCTTTGAAGTGAATCTGATTCATTTGTCGAAACAATATCGTCCTCGTGAAACAATATTTAGACATATGTAAGTATTAACACATGTTTTGATAAACTTGAATTAATTGTTTACGATTTAGCAAAGTTTATATTTTTATTTTAGAACAATTATGGATGTAAGAACATTTGTCAAATGAGTTTTTGATGCCAATAGGGTTTTTGAAATTCTCACCGGTAATTTTGATCTAACAAGTTAAAATTTCAGGCAACTAACAAAACTTAAACAATTGATCCATAAAAAAAAAAAAAACAAAGTACACTTTGTAGCTTGATATTTATTAATTGAAATGTATTAAGTGAGTCCAAATAAACAAAACATGGTATTTTAATTTGTGGTGAAGCAAGGGTATAAAAACATGTTGGTTATCCTTATATTTTAAGGAAACCATCTTACATTTTATATCATTTTAAAGCTTTTTAAGACATTTATAGAAAAACTTCCCGTCACATTACTGTCGCAATAAGAGTAACAAATTATACCTTCCCCAAGAATTTTGCAACGTCTCAACCCATTATAAAATATATTCTCGAGAATTAAAAAAAAATAATTTAAATTCCTCAATCTTATCGTTAAGAGTTTTTCGAGAAAAGTTCAAAAGCGATTACCATATAGGCTTCCATCTACCTAAAAAAGACAAATGCACATTATGTGCAAAATTTAAGAACGCCGAGAAAGAAGAACAACGAGTTTTGGAACAGACACATGAATACGCAAACCATATTAGGGACAAAGAAACGTCAAAGAAAATATTTATCACTGATCAAGAAAAAAGTAAGTTAGATCCATCATTTCTCTGTGCAAGCTTTGATTTACAAAAAGTTTTGAATACTCCTCATGACAAAAGTGTTAACCTCTACTATTCAAGAAAGTACTCTTACTACAACGAAAGTGTCTACGAAAATGGTACCAGAAATGGGTACTGTTTTTTGTGGGGGGAGAGTGATGGAAAACGAGGGTGCAACGAAATTTCTTCCATCATATTTAAATACTTGAGTTTGGTGGATCAGCGAAAAGTTCAAAATACTATACACCTATTGTGATAGCTGCGCAGGACAAAACCGCAATAAAACTATGCTATCAATGTTAATGAACTTTTTGAAGAGCTCTTCTTATATATTTATCAAAAATTAAAATTACATTTTTGCTACCCGGACACACGATGATGCCCGTTGATTCCATTCATAGTACCATTGAGTCATTTGTTCGTAATAAGACAGTGTGGGCCCCTTCGGAATGGCCCACTTTGATTTCTAATGCCAGAACCAATCCATCATCGTATGATTGTATTTTAATGAATTATACTGATTTTAATAATTGGAAAAAACTTTCAGCTAAACTTTTTCCAACCAAATGTAGTATCAATTTTAGATTACTTAGATCTGCGTTCTTTGAACAAAACAGTTCAATAATTCGTTTTAAAATTGGATTCTCGGATGACTGTGAGGTGAAGGAGTTTGACACCACTCCTACAAGATCAAACCGCATTTCTGCGGCAACAAGTTATCAGCATCCCGAATTATGTTATGAAAGCAAGTTAAAAATATCCAGAGCAAAATATCTTGATTTGAAAGGACTTTGTGAAAAAAAACTATTCCTGAACGGTATCATGACGAGTACTTATCTTTGAAGTTTGCAACAACGATCCAAGATAATTTGAATGAAACCGACGAGGAAGATAATATAGAGAGTTAATGTGATTTTAACATGTACATACTTTTGTTTATTTCGTACCTATCTATTAAATGAATTTTTTATTTTTATTTGTTATTTTTTTAAATCTTTAACTGTTATTTCTACTAAAAATAAATAAAAAATGAGATTTTTTCATTCTAATTCGATGTTCTGTAAGTTTTTTTTAATTTTATCGTAAACGCCAAAATTGGATCATGAGTTGGTAAGAAGTGAACACCAAAAATATCGTAAACGCCAAAAACGTCAAAAACAAAGTTAATATGATAACAGCAGTGTCTTTTTTTATATGAATTAATAGTATGTACAAAGATATAACTAAATACAAAAAATAAGCTCGTTTCATTTTTCAGCTCAGGAAAAAACAAAAAAATTTGTTTCCTGTAAAATTTACTTTTTGTCGCTTACGATAAAATAGCGGTTAGGGCTCGATATGTTTAAAAACGAAGAACGAATTGGCGTCTCAAAAAAATTTTCTTGGGTTTTTAAACTGCAACCAATAACACAAATTTCTTCATTTTTTCCCAATACGGCTTTTTTGAAACTAACTATTTTGCTGTCGTTTTTTGTAAGAAACCATTTATTATTATTTGCAGTATTAAGTATACAACCGATCGAAAGATGTACCGAGCTATTTATTAAATAGTTACTTTTGGGTTCCTGATTCAAGGTACAATTTGTTTGTACATAGCTGGATTCGGTCAATCGTCTAGCAACCCTTTGGCTTTGGCCCAGCATTATTTCCATTTCTTAAAAAATATCTGACGTCTCACGCGGGAGACCGTTGTTCAATTCCCCGTCGGGGAGTCCGTTAGGGTTGACCCAGGTTTTCTTGACAACCCCAAGAGTTGTCAAAAAAACTTGGGGGTTTCATTTCTCAAAAAAAAAAACACTTAAGGGCTGTCAATTGCCTCTTTGACATTCAAACCAGAAAAACGCAATTTTTTTCTCTGTGCTGTAAGACATTTGTTTTAAATTACACAGTTTAAAGTATGAATAAAAACAATTTAGCGGTGTTCCTCAATACTTTGTGTGATGAATATGTTGAATATAATGAAGACTTTGACGAAAGCAGTGAAAGTAGTGAAAGTGAGGATGTTGTGTACAAAAGACTGAAAAGAAACAGCATCCCTTCTTACTTTGAAAAAGTTGTGTCTACCTACACGGACAAGGAATTCATCACTCATTAGCGCTGAAAAAAACATGGCTATTTTCATTTGGTTTGCTGGTCATTAGGCATGTGCATTTAGGGACATATCAGACCGATTTGATGTTTCCTTTTCAACAGTTCATGTTATCGTTAAGCGAGTGAGTTATTTTGTCAGCTCATTAATCGACCGGGTGATAAAATGGCCTACAAATGAAGAAAAATACTCAAGTGCACAAAATTTCAAGGCTAAGCATAGTTTTTCAGGTACCATTGGTAAGTGGTTTTGGAAACAAACAGCAACAGAAACCTCAATAACCTTTTTAATTTCCAGGATGTATTAATGGAACCCATGTTGTCATTGATCCACTAACCCGAAGTAAGGATGACTACATGAATAGAAAGCATAGTTTTAGCATCTGTGTGCAAGGAATTTGCAACGAAGAGAGGAAATTTATTGATGGGTTTCCAGGATCTGCTCATGATAGCAGAGTTTTAAAAAATTCAAGTATATATCCCAATTTAAGCACATTATGTGGAGATTGTGATGTGGTATTTGTGCACAATTTTTTTATAATTCATATTAAAAAAGTAAGAATTTCATTTATTATTAGAATTTCATTTGTTGGGCGATTCTGCGTATCCCTGTACGCAATACCTGCTAACACCATACCGGGACAACGGACACTTGTCGATGAGGGAAATTAGTTTTAATAAATGCTTAAGTTTCTCTCGGATCAAAATTGAACACACTTTTGGCATTTTAAAAGAGCGCTTTAGACAGCTTTACTATTGTAAGCTTGTTGGTATAGAGAATCTATCTCACTTCGTAAGAGCGTGTTGTATTTTACACAACTTTGCAAAGAAAGTGAGCTGGTTCTTATAAACATCAATACGGATCGGCTGGAAGAAAATCAAGAGACTTTGGTCTATAGTATGCAAACCAACGCCAACGGTGAGGTACGAGATTTCCCAAATGCCTTTAAGGAGAACTGAGCAATAGTCACCGTTTTTGTTTAGTAATAATAAACTTACTACTTTTGTTTAAAAAAAAATAAATATTTATAACTTTAAAAGTTTTGGCTTCACTCTACATTTTAGGTACTTAAAACTAATAAAACAAAGACAGAATATATAACACTATGTAACGATTAAAAAACAAAACAAAACAAAATAAATACCTACATTTCAATAAAAATATCTTAATATAGTAGTAATCAGTCTTAAAAATTATTTGGATGAAGAAGATTGTTTCAGGCTTTCAGCAATATCCTGCAAAATATTATTTTTTCACGTTAGTTCCCTTTATCCAGAATTCGATTGCGGTCGCGCATAATGACTAATTTTTCCAGCCAACGACGCTCTTCAATTTCTTCTTTCGTTGGCTTTCTCCTGGTGGTTCAAATTGGCTGGAACTCACTTGCCACAGTTTCGGAATAATTATCTAACATGAAACAAAAATGCATAATTTGTTAGTAATTACGAAGAAAATAGTCAAATAAATTTCAAAATCTGTTTTGTTAATACTGAATTTAGGTTTTAATAACAACCACTTCCTATCATCGTTTCCATTTTCTTCATCTTCAATATTTTCATCAAAAGATGTTGATGATGTGGAAGCAAGTGCAGCTCTGGATGTTGATGCCTGGACGGAATTTTCTTTACAATGGGAGCCTTTCCCTGATGCACCTAACACAAAATCGGGGAACATACTTGCCCTGTCCTTAAAGACTTCATAAAGTTCACTTAAAATGAAAAAAATGTCAGTTTTGTTTTATTTTAATTAACAAAAATACATACTTATAAAATGGGTAAGTCAACCTATTGTTCCCTGTTTTATTTTTATAGTTAACAATATTGCGGAAGCTCTTTTCCAATCCCTTGTATTTATTGTCAACTTGGATCGCAGAGAAAGAGTATTTTTTCTTTCTCATCTCTTCCGCAATGAATTCGGAAACTTTCTTTTTTGTTTTAAATTTAAAGATATTCCCCACTTTACCTTTTGTCTGCTTTATAAAGGATATTAACAATAATGTTGCAGATTCATTCCATTTTTTTCCTAAAATATGAATATTTAGTTCGATCTTACAACTAAAGGCAAAAAGAAAAACAAAATGTTTTACCTTGTGCATTATGGCTCCTCATCGTTAAACAAGTCAAACTCAGGCTGATTTTCTTGCAGGTCATTTCCAGTTGTGGCTCTTGCTTCTTTAAGGAGATCCATTAAAAAGTTGTTATCTGGAATGAATGTCGAGAAATTAGCTCTAGCTTTTGCAGATTAATGATTAATGATTATATGTATATATACATACCTATTTGCGACCGTGCAGCCGCTTCTGAACTGCATGTGATTTGGACGGTTTCACCCGTTGCACAGTTGACAACATCAAATGTTTCCATTTCTAATTGTTGAAATAAATTAAATTTTTTCGATTTATTTATACTTGAATAATAAACAATTACCTGCAACACACAAAATTCACAACAAAACAAATGCTTCACAAATTCACAACAAAAAAAAATGCTTTGCACTCGTGACAGTTTATACTTTAGGTGTGTTTTGGTGACAAACTGCAACCCAGTCAGTAAAAATTTAACAAGAGATACAACAACAATAAACTACTGGCATTTACTTTAACTTTTTTTCCCAGTCAAATTTTACTGAACATAAATAGTATGTCCTACTCACAGGCAGGGGCGCTGATGTTGCTATTTTCATTTTATATGTTGGTAGACTTTCAATATTTTTTGTATTTCTTTTCTTCCCCTACTTTTTTGTCAACAAAAAAATACCGTTTTGTTTCGTCGGCGAACAGAAATTAAATTATTTTTGGCTTTGGTCGGGTTATATTTAAACTGTGCTGTGTGAAACAAAATGACTGAAATGAAAAGGTAATTATAAAATAGAAAATAATATAAATTATTTTAACTAAGCTAATTATGAAATCGTATTTTCTAGAATACAAAAGAAAAAAACCTGGAGCCGGCACGAAACGTTGGCTTTGCTGGAATACTATAAGGCCAGGCAAGATGAATTCTTGCATCCAAGGAGGAAAAAATATGCCTAAGATTTAGATTTATCTTTAAAAGGAATTAAATTGATTAATATTAAACATTTTTTAATTTATCTATTACGGGAGCCAAATACAACAGCAATCCATTTAGAGGTGAAAATAACGGCTCTTCTAAGAGCTTATAAAGCGGCTGGAGACAACAACAAGAGAACAGGTGCCGCTCCTTGTGTTGCTCCTTATTAAGAACTAATGGATGAAATTTTTGGGAGGAAACCCATAATTTCAAACAGAAATACAATTTCAAGTGGAATTGAAAAAAAAAAAAAAATTATTTTATATAAAAACATACATATCATTGAAAATGTTAATCAAATTGACGATATGGAACGTGCTGTTGAGCAGCAACCAGCTCCAACAACCTCAAGGAATGCAGCAACACCTCATACTCCAAGTTCTACTTTCCAACAGCAACAACAAACTGCATCTCCAACTTCTTCAAATAACTCATCACCATTGCCCGTTGCAGCACGCCTGGTAAAAACCAAACTTACTCGTTCGGGGTACTTTGAAAAACGATTAAAACTGAAAGAAAGTGCTCAAAAACAAAAAACTGAGCAGTGGGAGCAGTACATAAAATTGCAGGAAGAAAAAAATAAAAGGCACCAAGAAAAAATGGCGAAGTACGATAAGTTTATTCAACTTTTAGAATAAAAATCAAAACTAAATGTAAATAATGTACATATATGTAAATAAAACTTTTCGAAAACAAAAGCTTTTTGTTTTAATTTGATGCTATTTCAAATAATACGTTTTTCAGCTAAAAGCCTGAACAAATCTTCACGTCGATTTGTCGAAAAATCAATGACTGGCTCTCATTAACATTGGTGATATGCTGAAATCTTTTCTCTTCGCCTTCTTCTTCGTTTCCACTAAATTCATCATTTACAGAAAGGCATAAGTTGTGAAGAGTACATGCACTCAATACAATTTTTTTTACTGACTCAAGATTCCGTTGTTCTGTAAATTTGAGAAGCCTCCTGAATCGTCCTTTCAGTAAACCGAAAGCATTTTCCACAACGATGCGTGTGCGTGAATGTAAATAGTTGAAAGACTTTTGCTGGTCGCTTAGTCTTCCATTGTCTCTAAAAGGAGGCACTAGCCAATTTAGAGATGGATATGCTGAATCTCCCAATATGTATGTTCTGTTTATAAACAACTGCGAAGAATAAGCCTGTGCTTTATGAAACAACGGGGACCTACGAAGAACTCTGCTGTCATGCAAAGATCCAGGTTCCCCACAGCAAACATCTAAAAACTTTTTGTCAGCATCAACAACTGCTTGAAGAACAATCGTGAATTCCTGCTTTCGATTGTAGTAGCACTCCTTATCAAACTGTGGAGCATTGATGCCTATATGGGTGCAATCTATTGCACCAATTACTCCAGGTATTCTACTTCTATTTTCAAATTTTCTGCTGTTTCTGTGAACATCATCTCCTAGTGGCCATTTTATATGGTTCCGACTTATTGCGACGAGCCAGTCAGAAACACGACCTGCTGAGTCCTCGGAGCTGGAGGAGCTTTCTTCAAACAAAATTTTAAAAACTGCTTCTCCATCGTCACTGCTGGACGATTCATTTAAGATGTCTCTTATAATCTGAAAGTTTATTGGTTATACATACATATTTCACGAATTAAAATATCAATTTGTTTAATAACTTACTTCTCTTTTTATATTTTGCATTTTAATTTGACTTCAATATTAGTTTGTTCTTTGTTATTTATATTTTTGATTTGACATTTGTATATTATTTATTTGAAATTCAATGGATATGTTCGATTTTGTCATCTTAAGGCTGGCTACTCACCTGTATTTATAAAGAGTTTATAAAAAATCTTGTTGACCGATGACGTTTTAAATGCAAAAAGATTATAATTTTTGAGAGATGAACTAAATTAACACACTCATGAAAAGTTCAGCGCCAATAAAACATCAAAATAGTGACAGCCAGCTGTCAAATAAAATTAAAATGTCGAAAAAAAACACGAAAATGTGCAGTGTGAACGCCTTTTTCGTTTGGTGTGGACAGTATTAAACCAGAATCAAGGCTTCGCGACGAATAATTCCTTTTCTCAAATTTGTCGTATTTTATCCTTAGAGTATATTTAACATGGAGTGCTTGTTCAATTTCAGACGTGAAGCTTTTATAGGGGAAGAAAAGCGCGGACCTCGAATAAGTGTTCGTTATTCCCACTGATCAGTGGTTATCTCCAGAATTTAATTAAATTCAATTTAATAATTTAATTTTTTTAATTTCCATCCCTCTTCAAAAAAATACAAAAAAAAACTATAATTGAAGTTTGACAGATCCGCGGTGGTGCCTCCCGAAACTGTAAGAAAGTACTCCATGTTATACATATTATATACTCCAAGATTTTATCTGTTTATTTTTCACAACAAATATTTATTTGTACTTTTTATAGAAAATATTCAATTACATTAATTAAACATTAAACATTAAAAAACAAATAAACAAAAATAAAAATTATTTTTACTGTACTATTTTGTACATAGAATGTCAGTTTATTAGACTTAACCATTCTTCCGTCAATTGCATTGATTTTTTTTTGTGAACAACAAAAATAAATAAACGACGCGTTTCGGAATCAAGTTCCATCATCAGGTTTTAATTGTCAACTACTGTTTAATACTATTGTTGTTATTTTTTGCTCTTTGTTGTTTCTCATTTATTTAATTAGTTTAACTCTTTGTCCTTGTTTGTTGTTCTGTTAATTTGAGTGGTTAGATTATATGTCTATTTCTTTCTTTTATTAAATATGTGGTTTATTGCGGTGTCAAATAATGGATTGGTTTTAATAGTTAATTTGTCATTAAGAATGTTGTCCTGTTCTGTGTAAGTGTAAGATGCGGAGTGCTCAAACTAGAGAAATCGAACAAACCTTAAAGTAAAGTCAAGTCAAGCAAGCATTGGTACCAATCTTTAAAAACCAAAATAAGGGGAAACACATTTGCTGTGGATCGTTTTCTTGATTTTTTTTACTCTGCTGTGCTACGTTCTCAACAATACACACCTTTTACCTCAACTCGCCACAGCAAAAAACCTAGTTCTACTTCAGGGCGACTCCAGGTCTCAAAAAACCTAAATCAATTAAGTGTAAGAAATTTGCAACTGGAAAGTTAATAATTATATTAAGGCCGGGAAGTTTTTCAACGGGAGTATAAATTTTGTGGTGCGAGTCACAGGATCTCTGTCGAAAGCCTCATCTGTTCTTTTATTGCATTCGGTCCTGGGAAATATATTGCAATGATATATGAATATTCTCCAATTGTTGTGCATTTTTGGCAACCATTTAAAATATTTAAATTAATTTAATTTAAAATTAAATTAATTAAAAATTTGCTAGTTCTTTTATGTTATTGATGTTTACCTTTGATAAATGCACGAGCACAAATAAAAGCGAATTTTAACTTTTATTTTGACGTGGTCGTTCACAGCAACACCATTGGTCAGAATTTCTTTTGCTTCGTTTACCAAGGGTCTTATATAGGATTCTAGACTCGAAGGTTTTCCTTTACCACTGTAAATAGCTATGACCATTGGTCTCAAATGAGGTTTTTCAAAAATATTGAATAAAATGGGCCAAAATTCTTGTTTCCAGCTATTGAATATTGGCAAACCATCAATGTTTATGTTGATTGAAATGCATGTTGCTTCATTTAAATCGCTAAAGCATTGTCTCAAGCAAAATTTAAGATCTTGGTGCAAATATTGCCCTTCCAAACCAACTGATTGAATGGTTGTTACGATTGGCGTTTAAAGTAATGTTTTCGGGTCTTTTGGCAATGCATAACAGTAACAAAGTTTTCAATGCTTGATGGCTGATATTAATTGCCCATTCCCTTAAGTTAGTTCTATAAGTATCGTTTTTTACGAATTCATCCATTAAACTGTTGTTCTCCTCATAATTTTCACTGCATGAGGAATCGTAGTCATGAGGCTGGAATAGAAAGTAAGTTTTATAGTTGCAATAATAAGACTATGAAAATGCAATTGAATGGTCCAACAATTAATATTTATCGAAATACTTGCTTTGCATTTGCGAAAGGGAAAATAATAAGAACAATTTCTGGCGGACTTCGATTTGGGTTGGAAGAACAGTCTCATTTAAAGTTTCCAATCCATCAGCTTGATTCACTGGGATATTTGCAACAAAGTTGATACTTTGGACTGCTGGTCACTATCCAATGCAAGTGCGTGAATGATTTTTATTTCTTTTTGGTTTTTTTTTTCATTAAATATCTTTATATATGCTTTTTGAACTTTTCTCTTAAAAGATGTTGAACTTTTCACTTTTTTCCAGTTAATATTTTCCATTATTATGCACTTCACTAGAAAACAGCCGATTAATGTGTTTGACGTGTGTATGAAATAATTACTTACAAATTAGAAAATGCAAGTCCTAACTCCTATAATATGATTCTTATTATTAAGTATCTCTTTAGGATCCTATTGCAAGACTTTTATTATACGAAACCCAAATAGTTTCTTGTTATAGGAGGTATTAAGAGCTCAGATCTTGTAAGAGTTTTTATAGAAGTACAAAGTAATTAAAA
This sequence comes from Syrphus vitripennis, assembly GCA_958431115.1. Lineage (NCBI taxonomy): Eukaryota > Metazoa > Arthropoda > Insecta > Diptera > Syrphidae > Syrphus > Syrphus vitripennis. The sequence goes on along the minus strand of OY288108.1, from coordinate 57,881,856 downwards.
CTCTTAAAAATATGTTGCTATGAGGCTAAACGGATCACGAAACTACTTTTAGAGCAAAATTTTCATAAAAAGATTCTTTTAAGACTTTAAGTTTGTATAATCCTATTCTAAGACACACACTACAGAAGTGTCCAAGTCTTAAAATAAAACAGTTATAGGAACCATTTATGTTTCATAACAAGGAATTAATTCTTCAGTATTGCAATGGGACATAAAAGAGTCTTATGAGATCTTTTTTCAGATTTCGAGAGCTTAGCTCTGGAGAGTTTGTTAGTTGGAAATAGTACTAGAATTGTAGTAGAATATACCTTCAACCCGTTTTTTTACTAAAAAGAGTTGGCAAATTTTTTATGAATAGCAGCTGTTTCTAACCTGGTTGTTAAATTAAGACTCCAGGTCAGTTGGACTCGGGTCTAAAGTTTGACTGAATATGCCGCAATATATCAATATATTTGAAGAATTAGAGAAATACCTACACTTCGCAGATAACACCAATTTCAATTTGAACGACAAAATGGCAAAACTTCGCCCACAGAGCCAACTTGTATGCTTTTGTATCAATAATAGATTGCTTTAAAAAAATGTATATCAATTAAAATTTATTTAACATGTATGATCCCATTGTACTAAATAAAGTACACCTTCATAACTTTTCTAACCTCAGTTTTTTTTTTTAACTTTTTTTTTTGTTACCAATTTTTGGTACCCTTGGAGTTTAATGGGTAAACATAAGTAATTCATCAAAAAAAATAAAAATAAATGATAGAACTTAATAAAAAATAAAAAAACGAAAATGGGAAAAAACTTCATAACTTAACATTTTAATCTTTTATTATTATTTTTTTTTTTCTAAACGAGTTTTCGTTCCCTTAGTAGTGGGCATTGCTTCCCCTAACATCTATCAAAGCTACAATTCACCTTGGCATACCTTAAATAAAGTTTTTTAGAGCAGATCTCAGCCCGTTGAGTGCCTCGGCAGCAGGTCCTAAGCGTGTTGGATGGGATTCATGTCCGGGTTCATGGCAGCCCAAGCCATCACATCGATTTCCACCTCTTCCAAGTAGTCCGTAACGCACCTGGCAACGTGAGGTCTAGCATTGTCGTGCATCAGCAAGAACAAGAGGTCTTCAACAGTAAATGGTGCGAACGGAACCACATATTCCTCCAGAAGGTTGCTCAATTTTTCCGTGAATATAAATTCCTGTCCACACCGCGACGGAACCTCCCCAAAAATGTTCCCGCTGGGCAAGTGTTGCCGAAGAGTATCTCTCACCTGATCGTCTCCACACTCTGCTACGTACATCTAGTGGGCGTTGACAAAACCTGGTCTCATCAGTGAAGAGAACTCTAGCTCAGTCGGCGTCGTCGGTCCAACCTTGATGAAAGCGAGCAAATTCCATCCGACGTCGCTTGTGCTGTACCGTGAGTCTTGGTGCACCAGCAGTTCTCCTTGCTCTCAGGCCACTCTCCTCTAAACGCCGCGCCGCGCCGCCTCACTGTTTGAGCATTTAGAGCTGCCCCTCTCACTGTTTGAAGTCTGTGAGACAACATTTACGGGATTTCGGAAGCCAAAATTGCTCTATTTCATTTTGTATGAAGAAATGATTATAATGTGGTTTTTTTTTTTATTATGATGCACGTATTACATGGAAAATGGATTGCTAGACTAAAAAAAATAAAAGTACGACTGCGCCACTTTTTTGTAACTCAGTGTAGGTATATAAATAGAGCCCTTTTTGAAATATTAAATTTTCAAAAAATAATCTTATTTTCAATTTTTTTTTGGAAATTCGAGCATTCAATGCTTTTTATAAACCTTAGATGCTTCTGTATAAAAATTTTGATGATAATCAGAAGAACGGATTCTCGTTTAAAGTGATCCAATATTAATTTAACCGAAAATAGCTATTTTCGAGAAAAATCTAATTTTCCAAAAACGGCCAAAAAATGTATTTTTGGACTTTAAAATAATTTATAAAAATACGACAGAAAACACTGTGCACCAAGTTTCAGAAAAATCCACCAACCAGTTTAAGCTGTAGCTCAGCGGACAGATAGACAAACAGAATTTGGAGACCCACTTTTTTCAATTTCCCTATCACAGTAACTTCAAATTCGACCAAAATTTCGAGTTAGAATTTCTTTACGAAGCCATAACTTGCTCCTTATTACCTACAAGTAAATTATACTATTTTAGAATTTGTTCGAAACATCAAACTGTGGTTGGTACCTAGTTGGTATACTTTATGCATTTAATGTTCCGAATTTTTTTCGGAACACCCTGTAAACACTTAAATTTCTTTTTATACAAAATCGCACTTCAAACAATGATTTCGAAACACCTTGTGGTGCAATTATTTTCAGAGCTTTGGAAATATTTATTCAGAAGAAGAAAAAGAGCGATATTTTAATGAATTAAAAAGTTATGATTTTGCAACAAGAAAAGTCAATTTGGACAACTCCCGCGCCACACCGCTAAGTAAATTGAATCTTCAGTTGTGCTTCAAAAGAGAGCTAAATAGTTAGGTTTCTCGACCGATTTCCCGATGTGAGAAGATGCAGAACGTAGACACGTAGTTGACCAATATCCTCTTAACATTTATCTCAACAATTAAATGTTTCAGTAGAATTTTGGAAGCTTTTAAAATCTTCACTTGAAAATAAAAAAAAGTTTAATTGAAAGCACAACATTTGAGCTTAGAATAACGGGATATTTTTTGGGATAGGAAACTTACAGTTGGGAATTTTGTAGATGAGCTTAATGTGGTTGCGAGATCGACTAGTTATGGTAAATAGTTCATGGAAGTAATCACAAGGTGACGCTGCGTGTTCTGTTTATATTGGTATTTTAATAATATACTGGTATTTTATTAATTTTAATAATTAAATAAGCTCCTAAAAGCTCTAAATATTAAAAATATTTTAATAACTTCATGAAAATAACTTCATAAAAATTTAATTAAAAGGCAAAACACAAAATCGTTGATGTAAAGTGAAAGTTGCGCCATCAATACAAAATAAGTAAATCACCTGAAAAATTTTTTAAGAGCATTTTTAATTGCGACTCGAGATATTAAGATTAAGATTCACTATTAGAGAAACTGATATATTTTTAAGCTCCAAGAATAACAGTACCTGTCATATGACCTTTAAGACAAAACAAAATTATCTCGAAAACGTATTTAAAGATTTTAATGCCTTGTAAGTATTTAAAATTATTTGGCCAACAAATATTTTTATTAAAAAAGAGCTTCTGTTTATTCTTAATAGTACCCCAAATCAAAATTTCAAAAGTTTTTGAAAAAAAAACTCAAACAATTTCGTTTTAAGTACTAAAAACTTGCACAAGAATTTTTTTATAAATCTTTAAAAAAAATTGTTTTTTTTTTTAAACGGCTCTAAGGCCCTGGTTATTTACTTTAAGACGGCGCGCGGCGTATATTCAGTTTTGAGGTCAAATTTTTGGTTTGGCATGTTTCAGCAGTTCAATGAATTATTTAGCTGTTTCATACTTTTCTCTAATAACGTTTCATTCTAAAGTACATTATCATAGAAGCGAGTTTGTGCGATTAAGTTGAGTATTTCTTTTTCTCACAATTTTTTCAGCTTTTTGTCCGACAAAATTTTTGGAAAAAATTGTATAGGCTAACATTGGACTTCTTTTAAAGTTCCAAAATTTCTTGGAACCCCAAAAATAGTTTCAATGATTTTTTTTATAATAGCGCTTGCCTGGCGAGTGCCCTCAAAAAGTGATTGATATTGGTTAAAAAAAGTCACGCAAATATTTCGCGCTTTAATTAGAAAACAAACTATGTATATTCAAACTAAAAAAATTGGAACTAACTATATACTGTTTTTTGGAATATTTTTTGCAATACTTTGAAATACCTTAATTCATAGGAAGCATTTCCAGTGCTGAATAAAAATATTTTTTTATTTAGGAAATATCGTAAAATTTCTTTGCTCCAAAAACCTTCTTATTGACTAGCTTCTCAACATTTCGTGTTAATATTTGGACATGGAAGCTCACGGAACTAAAAATTCTCTTGCATATAATTTCAGTGCAAATTCTATTTTTAGAATTGAGTTAAAATCGTCTAAAAAAAGACGATTTTTTAAAAAATTATTTTAAGTTAAATCCTTTTGTGCTAATTAGAAATTGTGACTTATTTAATTAGGCTTACATAATTTTATATTATACTAGCAAACCCGGCGAACTCCGCTTCGCCACTAGATGGCTTCGTTTTTTGTAACATTTCGTTTGGGATTAAAAAATGAAGAAATTTTTTTTTTCCATTTCACATTAGTAATGAATTCATTTCAATTACAAAAATTTAGTGTAATTTAGTTGAACTTCTCTAAGTAAAAAATGAAAGTGAATCCAAAGTAAATACTGAATCGAAGCGTTTCATTGAAGTGCTTCTTGGTAAACCACATTTTTTGTTTTCTGGTCTGACGTTAACACAAACAAAGCGGACGGTTTCCCAACTTGTGAACACGCAACGTATAGGTAGCTGCCCATGTGAAATACAATGATTTTCTAAATTTATACCGCAACCAGTAAGTGATTGGCCTTACGGCTTGTTAATTGTCATTGCGAACCGGGAATTGCAATCGTTTGAAGTCAAACGGAAGATCAGTCGGAATCATTGGTATTCGAAGAATACATACATTTTCACCTGCGTACTTTCCGTTAATAATGGTTGCCTCAGTCAAATTCGGCATAAGTCTTTTCACCGCAAGTCGAGTACGGTTGCAAAGTTGCGGTGGATTCAAATTAGGCAATGTCATAATAACTCAACCAACTTTGAGTTGCAAGTTATGTGGTGGAAATCCTGGTAACTCCAGAGAGTTCAAAAACTCCGTTGGATACTTTACTACATCAACGGGAAATGAAATCAATGGATTTGTATGTCACCAAATCGCCATCGATTTTTGATTGAATAGTGAAATTCAATGCGTGTATATCATTATTCTTTGCGGCGGGAATTGCTCGTTGACTTTAACAAGCATAATTCTGATAATTCTCAGAAATGTTTGGGAAAACATTTTCAATAAGAGCTAATTGAAAGTCTACAAATCGGCAAAAGTCGTTGGTAAGAGTAATCAATCCAGTTGGCGTATCAACTGGGACTTTTCCATTTCCAACAGCTAACAATTGTTTGGACAATTGTGGAGCGCTTTATCTATCTTTTACCTTGCAAGTCGGCATGAAGCCGCCTTCTCGAATGATATTAGCTCCAAAGGAAGTCATGCGAAAGCAGTTATTGTATTCAAGGATGTGTTGAAGAAAATGGTTGAAATCGGGATCAGTTCCATCGAACAATGGTTTCAGTGGCTGTGGTGGTGTAAGTAATGGATCCAGTTTGACTTTTCCACTTGAACTTTAACGCATTGCAATATCGGCATAGAGTCGTCATTGGTCCAATATCTAAACTGTCATCATCACTGTAGTTCGCAGTGGGATCATATTGGAATGTCAAGCGATTGTATGATGCCAATGATCTTCGTGTGCTCACGCGTTGTCTCAATCAGGCATTTTCTCTTATTATATTTTGTCTTTCTTCGCTTAAGTTCTGTGAATACACTTGTTGCTGGCTTGCATGTCTTGTGCGGCAAATAAAAATCGCGATGGTAAAATAGGGGTTGATTGTAATGGGTTGATATTTCAGGGGTATATGTATTTACTAATGCTGTATCATAAAAAAATTAAAAAAATTTAGGGGTGGATCACCCTTAACATTTAGGGGAATGAGAAATAGATGTTTTCCGACTCTCAGGCCTACCCAATATGCACACAAAATTTCATGAGAATCGGTAAAGACGTATATATTCAAAATAATTTTGTGCAGTCCTGAGATTAAACTTTATTTTTGCTGCTAACACTAGCCGCGTTTTACTATCCTAACCTATACAGGTTTTCTTTTCCGGTTCTAGGTTATGTTTTAACAACAACAATTTGGGATCTTACTATTTATCTAGGTTACCTTCTGTAACCAAAAAAATAGTTTCAACTCCGACGGCTAGGTGGCCACTTTCATCGTAAATGTTGGTACTAGTGTGAAAAAAACAAGAAAAAGTGAAAAAAATTAAATCAACGATTCGAGTCAGCCACAGCAGACAGACACAAAAAAATAAACCATAAACGAAAATTCCAATATCGTTTTATTGGGTCTATGAAATAACTCCCACGAAATAAGTCCCACTTTTAAAAACGAAATAAGTCCCACCAAAAATTGCTATTTTGAAAGTGGGAGTTATTTCGTTTTTAAAAGAGGGACTTATTTCGTCAATTGGTGGGACTTATTTCGTTACGCGTTTTTATTTTAAGTGGGACTTATTTCGTTTTGAGTGGGAATAAATTCGTTTTGTAAAGTGGGTGTTATTTCGTGGGAGTTATTTCATAGACTCTTATTCGACGTGCGTTTTTTTTTCGAAGAGTCAAATACTTCTTATTTGAAATCGTATTAAACAATGAAAAAGTGGAACTTAATTCATTTAAGAAATATATTATTTAAGGGGGAGTTATTTCATTTTGAGTGGGAGTTATTTCATTTCAAGTAAATTTTTAAATCATTTCATTTTGGTGGGACTTATTTCGTTTTCAAAAGTGAGACTTATTTCGTGGGAGTTATTTCATTTTTTTAAGCAATTTTTGGTGGGACTTATTTCGTTTTTAAAATTGGGACTTATTTCGTGGAAGTTATTTCATAGACCCCGTTTTATTATCACCCATCCAGGTTATTGGTGATAATAAAACCTGGCTGCTGTTTCTTTATTCGCAATCAACAGCCTTAAAACAAAGAAAACTATGTTCTTGTTCATTCAACTCTTTGGTTTGCTAATTCTCTTTGGTACTAATACCAAGATATCATCAATATATTGAAGAGTATATAGTAATGCACAAAATAATTTCGAATGCCAATACCTACTGACCTCGATTACAATAGAGGTTAGTATCCATTGTTTCACTGAACATAGTCCTTATTGCATGTCATCACTTATAGCAACAATTCATTTCTAACCCATTAAAGATTCTCCCCAAGTCAGAAAATTCATTCATATCTGTCAGTCTGATGTTAACAGATAGAGTCTTTTTTGGCCAAAAAGAGGAGTTCAATCCTTTCATCTCAATAAAGCCATTTCACTGTCAATTGCGTTTTGTCTTAACTTTTGTCTGCTCTATATATGCGGCTTATGGCTAGCAAATAGCTGACTGCTCCCATATCCTTCTGTCCAAGTTTCTAATAAATATAAAATGCACCAAGGACCCAGGGAACAGGGAACAGGCAACAGAAAAGATGAGCTCACGAATTTCTCCATCAAATATATCAATCGAACACAGAAGGAAGCTTAGTTCTTAAGTTGCTTAGTGAAAATTCTAAATGGGCGGTGTCACACATGTCCTGGAAAGGATTTATAGGTAATTCCAATCGACAAACAATACGAAACTCTTGCGGTCCCTTTTTCCTTTCCCAAAGCCCAGGCGACTTCCACAAATTCAAAAGGCACTACTGCACTCACTACTGTATCTTTTTTATTCTGGGTTCTGGAGAAGTGGGGGGGTTCCTATATATAGGTAAACTATTATTATCGGCAAGCAGTGTGTACTGGAAATATTGGTCTGGTTACGGGGGAAGAACATTATTCTGTGTTCGATTTCGATTTATGGCCCTTGATACCTTCTCTCCCATCGAACTGAACCCCCCAAGTATATTTATGTGCAATCTGAACAATATTCAAAGAATATAAACCGGGTACCCATAACCTATGTATTTCAAATGAGGCCAAGAGTCAAGGATGAAAATTGAGTATCGAACAAGTATACTTTATATTGATTTGGCTTTCTTCAAGCAAAAAGAATCGTTTGGTTCCTTGGCCGAAGAAGGGGAGAGAAGGTAGCAAAAAATTGATTGTATGGCATACCAGGAAGAATGATATTAAGAAGCATTTAACAATAAAAAATAAGGCAAAAAAATGTAAGATTCCATGCAGGAGGGAGTAATATTAATAGAACATGGCTTGGCACAGGATGGGGCAATAAAATAATATTTGTCAATGTATCCGTTTAGCTTCCTCCCGACCCGACTAAAACATCCTATTCATTTTGCTAACCAGAACAGTCTCGGTGGCGGGTGGTGGGTATTGAAAAAAATGTACCTCTGTTATTCCTCGACTCCTGTGAAGAACTCAACAAAGATACAAATGCGGGTCTTCTTGTTTTATGTAAATAATAATGAACAATGAAAACAGTTGTCATTCAACCGGAAATAAGCTGAGTCAATAATATTTTTTTTTTTTTTATTAAATTTTATAAAACAAATGAAGATAGAGAGTTCCCCGAGAGGCTTGAATAAGTTAAATTTTTGAAATAAATATTTTAATTTGTGCAAACAAATTCATTGTTTTATGCCCAAAGAAACGAAAAAAAATTTATTTTAGGAGTAGGAGATATCTTTCAAGGAAATTACTGAAGAGTAGAAAAAAAGGAATATTTGTCAAGCTGTAACCAAAGAAATACAAAGAATCGTTCTCGATTCTCTAGAATTCTGCATTGGATCTTCTGGTGCGAACCACATTAACACTTTGTTATCGAACAGAGCGTTCAATATTGATCACCAGTTCACCTGATGTTTATTTACTTTGAAAAGGCGTTCGACAGTGTTAATAGAGAATTTAACTGGTGTGGGAGGAGCATCCTCGAACAATTGATTGCTATAATCAAGAATACATATCGTGGATCAAAATATCATGCTCTGGAAGATTGACAGAAGAATTCGAATTTCAAAGTGAGGTTAGGCAGGTGTGATGTTCTACATGAATGAATTGTCGAATGGAAATGGAGGAATTCAGTGGACTCTGTAATAATACCTCAAACACCTTGACTACGCAGACGTCTGATAAAATTATCTCCATTAAATGACATCAAGTGTGGAGAAAGAAGTCGAGCTAAACATCAATTCAGCAAAAACAAAAAGTATCAGCCTTAGAACTGCCTCATCTTACTTTACTTTAGTTGTCGCTACAGCGCGGGTTGCGCCTGGGCCTCAAATAGTAGACTCCACCAGCAATCTCGATCTCTAGCTTGCTGCTTCCAGTTTCGAGTTGCCTTAAATCACTCTCAACTTGATCACGCCGTCGGAGATGAGGTCTGCCTCTGTTTGTCGTACCATCTGGTAAAGCGTTGAATACCTTTGCTCTACATGCCCTAGCCATCTTAACCGATGAATACGTATTTTCTTGACTAGGGACACGCCGCTGTATATCTCGTACAATTCATGATTGTATCATCTTCGCCAGATGTTACTTTGCCTATCAACACAAACCGGACCATAAATTTTAGGTAGAACTTTTCTCTCGAAGACACCAAAGGAGCTTTCATCCGCCTGGTAAAGGGTCCATGCTTCTACACCATATAGCAAGACCGGGATAATCAGGTATTTTGTACGCAGCGTCTCCTTGGTATTTCTCGATAGGGCTTTATTCCCCAATTGCTTACTTAGCGTAAAGACACAGTGATTAGCAAGAGTTAATCTAAGTTTGATTTCAGCACTGATGTCATTTGCAGAGTTCACAGCGGTACCCAGGTTGACAAATTCTCTGATCACCTCGAAGCTGTATCTATCAATAGTCACGTTCTGACCAAGCCACCGGTGGGAATTGGCTTTATTGGCTTCTGACTCCATACTAGAAAAGGTACCCGTAACTGCTCGCTTGTATCTTCCCATTATGTCGAAGTCATCCGCGTGTCTTGGACTTGTGGACTTTTGAAAGATAGTGCCATTGGTGTTAGCACGAGCATTGCTCACTACTCTCTCAAGGAAAATATTGAAACAGCTAGAAGCGCGTCACCTTTAATGTATAGCAACAAACACACACACAGGGAGAGAGGGGAGAAGGCCGCTCTCACCTCCATCAGTTTGTTTAACTTTATTAGCTTAATACAAGCAATCAACTTAAAAATAACTTAACTAACTTAAGACTAACATAAATTCTTAAAAACTAGGAAATTTTCGGTTATGGTTGGAAAGGGAACGAGGTACTATATACCTTGTCAAAGTCCTCTGGTGGTTTCGAAGGTTTCGGTTGAATTTCTCCCAATTTTGACGGAGCAACGGGCATTTTCCAACGTCATTCTAATAAGGCGTATCAGTTTGGCAGGGATACCAAAACTACAAGCTATCTTACTCAACAAGGAGTTGGGTAAGCTCAGCTCATCGTTACTTTCAATGACATTCTCAATAGAAAATTATTAACTTTTATTTTATACCTATTTTTTTTTGTAATATTTTATGTAGGACATCAATCCCGGTTGAGCCCCCAATTTTGTGGTATTAAAAGTCACCTTTTTGTAATATTTTAATTTTATTGAATTGTTAAATAAACCGAATTATCTAAAAGGTGACTTTTAATTCCGCACATATTCAAAACTATGATATCTCCTCATTTTATAAAAGAAAAAAATATAAAACCTTTTTTTAAATACAAAACATCTTCCGTATGCAGCACAAATTATAGATTTTCAAAATTCCACCAAATTTAGCACATATCTTAATTTTCCAAATGTATGCCAACTGTTTGAATTGTATAAACTTGTGTGAGTCTCTCTAAAATACAAATGAAAGCACCGGCAAAAGTAAATTCTCAGACTTCTTTATTCACCATGTACCTATAGATAGGTATGTAAATTTTGATTAAATCCTCGACGTTACGTTTGCATTGAGCCATAAACATAAGTTAAACATCGATTATGTTGTATGATTAAATTCCAGTCAAGTGAGAGCGTAGAAGCTTGCTTAACCTATATACCAAATACAAGCCATTGCAATTAATTATAAGGTTTTGAATTATAAATAATCAGTAACAGAATGATGTGAGGGTAATTATTATGATGCGGATACCTACCAAAAAGCTCTCGTTCTAAGCTACTTTAATTGTAGAATTTCTCAAATACCATATTATATTTGGTATAGTCTTCCTCACATGGAAGAGAATTAATTCCGATTACAGTCTCTCGAGGGCGTGGATGGTAGATGTAAGTTACTGAAGTGATTAAAGGAAAATTGAAAACAAAGAAGCATAAGGAAGGTGACCTTTTATCCTGCGAAGCAAGGAATTTTTGATATTGGATCTTCATTCAACCGGAAATACCTGTGTATATTTGTAGGTTATTTTGTTTGAAAAGGTTGTTTTTTTTTTTTTTTTTGGTTTTTTGCTCTCTGCGTGGTTACAGGATTTCGTCGTCCTTTTCTATAAATTCCCATCAATATTGGGCTATTGATTGAAAATAGCTTTCAAGAAGTGATTATCGTAGTCATAAATCTTTGTTTTACTTTTATACTCGGTTGAATAAAGGAGAATCGACTTTTAAATGAAATTTTATGTTTGTTCTCGTCTTAAGCCTGTTAGCATAATGATTTTTTTATGGACCCAATGTGAATGAACATTTTTTTTTGGTTATGGCTAACCAAATATGTAGGATTACCTGCTAAGTATTAGAAACTTAAAACTAAGCTGAGCACAATTAATATATAATATATACATATGTACCTATTGCAAATGGAAAACCTAAGAAAATAATTTTACTGCATTATAAAAAAATTAAGATTTATTTAATAAGCACCGACCAATTGCACTTACGTCCCTTCTTTCCAAGGTCATGGAAACGCTGATCAATTATATCAGCTTAAGAAATATCACGAAGATCGAAAGCTTCTTGATGACCGGCAATACGGCTTTCGCAGCAATAGATCCACTGGTGACTTGATGGTTTATCTCACCGAACAGTGGAACAAATCTTTACATCGTTTTGAAGAATGTAAGATTATTGCACTTGAAAGCGTTTGATTCGAAAATGCGTGCTTTTGGTATCGATGAAACCCTTCTTCGTTGGATTAGTAACTATCTTTCGAATCAATCTATACAAGTAGCATTAGACGGATTAAAGTCTGAAACCCACAACATAAATGCTGGTGTGCCACAGGGTTCCATTTTGTCTCCGACCCTCTTTCTCATTTTTATTAATGATCTCCTGTCTGCAACTACTAATCCATTAAATTGTTTCGCTGATGATAGCTTCCTAAGCTTTTCATATTCGTTTCCAGATTCACATCCCTGCTCTTCGGACGTGGAACTGAAACTGTTAAATATGATGAGTACATTAATTTCTGACTTAGACAGCATTGTACAATGGGGATTAAGAAATAGCGTAGAATTTAATGCTTCGAAAACTCAATGCTGCTTTCTGTCGTTAAAGCGAGACGCACCCCCCCCACCCCTCCCATTATCTATGAGTGGCACTTGCATCGAAGAAACTAATCAGCTTGCGATTTTAGGTAAGTGTATCACAAACCATCTTTTGTTGAATGAACACATACTCAACGTCGCTAATAATGTCACAAGATGTTTAGGTTTCCTTTGGAGGTGTAAGAAATTCTTTTCCCCTTCTGAACTGGCTATTTTATATAAAAGTTATATACGTCCAAAGCTTGAGTATAACTCCCATCTCTGGGCTGGTGCTCCAGGAACTTACTTAAGTCTCTTGGACAGTATACAAAGACGAGCCTTCAAAATGATCGGAGATAGGAACATCATCGATACTTTTACGTCATTTGAACATCGGCGTAACGTTTCCTGTCTCTCACACTTTTATCGCTACTTTTACGGTAAGTGCTCTAATGAAATAGCCAAATGCATCCCTCCCCTCAAACGTTTCAACCGTAATACTCGCGCTTCCAGGAATGCTCATCAGTTTACTCTTGAACCCAATTTCGGTCGTAATGTCAAGTACAGGGATTTTTTTTTAGCCGTACCACGCGAATGTGGAATGCCATGCTCTGTCAAGAAAATCCACCACACGACAGACAGTCACAATTGCGAGACTCTCTTTTTTCGAATTTTCAATCAAAATATTGAGTTCAATTATTTTAATTAAGCTGTATTTGCCTACTGACCGTATTTTTTCTATCTATTATCTCACTGTTAAATCGGTAATGTTCATATGTCATTTAAATGTCGTCAGTTTAATCGAAAATAAAAACAAGAAGACTTCTTATTTTAATGCAATTCAAACATTTTCTTAATCATATTTTGGAACAAGTAATTCAATATGTAGACAGAGAGATGAACATTTTCTATAATCGTGTCATATGATTGCGTAGCGTAGCTTAAATCCCGTTTCTTGAACTGTCCTCTATACACTTCTGTGCTCATGAGTTTTGTTTTTGCTAAAAATACAAAGATGTTTTTACCCTGTCACAGCCTAGTCTATTAAATCCTTCAGACAAGAAAAAAAAAAAAAACAATTTATATACATATATTAATTAAATAAGAGTCCTTTCTCATTCGAAATAGTAAACTTGCTTGTAAAATCCTCATTATTATTTTTGTTCTTTATAATTCAAGATTGGTGCACCTTTTGCAAGGAACGATGTCATTTATATATCCGATGGTAATCTGCTTAATGTCAATCTTATTTCTGTCAAATAACATCCTCCTGACAAATCCTATTATAAGAAGCTTTAATTAGACTTTATAATAATTAGAAACAAAAAAAGCCTTTATCCACTTTACAACAAAAAAAAAGAATTCTTATTTCTGTTGTTATTTTGGTGGGATTATACCTACACATACGCATTGTGTAACCCTTAAGACAATAACCATGATAGGCTTTGTCGAAAAAAAAAATGAATAATCCAGATGTCCTTGAAAAAAAGGACGACTTAAAAAATATCAAAACAATATTTTTTTTCATTTTTTATTATTTTTTTTTTGTAGAATTAATAAAAATATATATTTTTTCAGTTCATAAGTCCACATACTCACACCTCCCCCGATGTGCTGCTATTTTTCAGCCACATAATTTTGCAAAAAAAAAATAACACGTACCACGTATACCTATAAAGGGAAAAATCGCGGCAGCATATCAAGTAACAATGCCATTCAGCAGAATGATTCAGCAGAAGCCCAAAAAGGAGGTAGGTAATCACTGCCATCCTATTTGAGACACATACGCAAATTTTTCTAATAGGATCTGATACGAAAATAATGCCTTTACGAAAATGTGCGCGACGAAAGGCGTAAAGCAAATCACAGCAGTGCGGGAAAGCAGGGAAGAATTTTGTCATCATGTAACAAAAGACTGCTGCCATTACCCCATCCTGCTGTATTACCATATTTTGTTGCCAGTTACTTCGTCGTCATCGTTCAATCAGCGTGAACCGACAACCTTTTGCATTGCAGTGGTGAAAAAAAGCGGTGGATCACGGTGAAACTCATGCCTCAGTCGCGCCGCCAAGACCCACCACCACCGCTGCGCCGCTTCGGTTCTACCTATAGTCTACCTTGTCTTCATTTCTGCTTGTCATCATTTAAGGCCAACTCAACGACTCGACTCGTTTAAGGGTGAGCTAGGGATCTACAAAAAAAAAAATATACTAACCTACAAGGAAAAGTCATACAAGGGCAGGGGTGATGGGGGAAACAGAAAATCTGTCACATTTTCTTGAATGTGTTTACCCACTGTAGGTTCAGTGTTTACCTAATAAATCTTTAAGCCTATTGGGCAACATATTCTTAGCTGTTTTTAGACTGGAGTCTGTCTTTGCCTGAAGATTAACCAATGTAAATTAGATCGGATGTACTCAAGTTCTTATCTTGGCAACAGCTTAAACAGCAACGATAAAAATAATAAATTATTATTTGAAATGACACATTTGTTGCCATATGGGAGGCCGAGATTTGTTTGGGATATTTTTTTTTACTGAAATGACCCAAAATGTCACTAGTTTTTGAAAAAAATATAACATTTTATAAGACTTTTTTTTAAATAGCTAAGTTCACGATTAGTTAACATATTTTCCACCAGATGGCTATTTTTCAAAAATACATTTGGTTAGCTACCTCAAGCATAAACAAAATATCCAACATCAACCAAATTGTAGGAGTTGAAGAGCCCAGCCAGTGGTCCTCAGATGACCCTACTGACTGTGTAAGCTTGCGGCTTGTTAAGTAAACAATTTGTAAAAATATGTACTAAATTTCATCCAAGTCGTAGCTATTCGTGGTGACCCCTGGCAACGGCCCTGCACTTAACGTGGGGGTAACCTCATAATACGACTCGGAAAATTTTACCACTCGGAAAATTTTCTATGAGTCTAGACCAGGTGTCACCGTTGAACGGAGACAAGAGGTGCCAAGAGGGGTGCTTATTTCCGATTTGGAGGCATTTTATCAGTAAGACTAAATTTTTGTAGAAATATTGGGAAAAGTTTTATTTACCTTCCTTGGCCCGCTTAGGTAGGTAGGCCACAAGACGAGACCGAGATGGCGCTCTTCTCGGTCTCCTCCAAATTGAAAAATTACGCTGGAGAGGCGTAATGCACAGAGAATAGTGAAGATTATCGGTAATATACGTAAGCCGATCTTGATTCCAGGCAGTCCGACAATCTTCAGTGGGCCAGGAGCATACTTGCTCTGAGCCATACCAGCGGCGACTCTTCCTCAATGTGACAAAGGTCCGTCGGGAGAACCATACTGGACCCAAAACGGCCCAAAGTTCAAAATAACAACCCTTAGCCTAAGGGCCTGTCCTTTAGTGACACACTGAAATAAAATTGTTGTTGCAGTCGTCGCGTCGACAGGAAAAATGCAGATGGCAGGATCTCTCCTGATCAATGGTCGAAGGTCATAGTGATGCTTGTTTCATGAGCTTAATACGAGAGCATTCAGGACATTCACCAATCACAGGCGATACACACTGGCACAAAGGCCGTATCAAACTCAACTCTGTGAGGATCAGAGATCACGCGATCTATTTACGCTTGCTGTTAGCAGACTAGGAGTGATCTAGCCAGGTGCTAGTCTCGAAGCTAGGGAGGATATCTCTTGCAGGCCTGGATCCCGATTGAACCTGCAATATAC
The DNA here is from genome assembly GCA_958431115.1 of Syrphus vitripennis. Taxonomy (NCBI): domain Eukaryota; kingdom Metazoa; phylum Arthropoda; class Insecta; order Diptera; family Syrphidae; genus Syrphus; species Syrphus vitripennis. The sequence goes on along the minus strand of OY288108.1, from coordinate 57,865,935 downwards.
AGCAATCTGAGCCTACCTACTCACGACCGGGTAGTCACGAAGCTGGGGGAGACAAGAGGTTCCTTTAGATCTGCTATTTTAGTGATCAAGAAGGAATCTCTTGCTCCTCTAGCATTGACAGAAGGCCTGATTAGGCACGGGGTACGGCTTTCACAAAGCTACACTAAAGGTGTATAAAAAAGACGAGGAAGATGCCGAAGAATCCCCATATGGTCGCAGTCGAGGATATTGCTGTCGAAATCAATACTCTAGAAATGGAGGTTGATGTGGTTTTGAACTATTGAAAGTTTAAGCTAGCAAAACATTTTTTTTCGAAATATGAGAAAAACGGATATTAATCGAGAACCGAAGGCTTACAAATGGAAGCTGCACACCCACAATTCCTGCATCAGCCGTATTCAAATATGTTCAACATTAATTGCATCTATTAACTTATCAAGCTAAAGGCATGGTCAGCATTAATTTGATAAGAGCTGATACATACGACTCTGTTAAGTACAATTTTTGAACCTTACTGCTGCTTTCAGCGGGTGAGTTAGCGTGAAACTATACGAGTTCCTATATTCCGTATTGTTTTTCTTTTTTATTTTTTTTTTTCAATTTTTTGTGATATTTTTCTTCGCGCCAGAATGCACCCTCAGGTAGGATAAATAATCACTAAGGAGGAGGAATGAGGTTATAGGGGGACTGGGGAGACATTACGTCAACGAGAAAATCCTAAAATCTGCTCTCTATCAGTCGATGGCAATTTTTCTTCGGCTTGTGTTTGCCAGTGCCAGGAATGAATTTTCTGCAGCCTCGAGGCGCATTTCCCGTCACTAGCTATATATTTATACACCTAGATGATGCTACGTATATAGGAACTCACAGCTCCGTGATAAAATCCATTTCATCGGCTACAAAAGAGAAAATTTAGTGAAGTAAATTCAACCCCACAGGGCTCGTAGAGACGAGTTAAAGTGTAAAAGCACTTTCAAGAGAGGATAACAACTTTGAGATTTGAGTAGAGTATACCTAACTATAGGAAGGAGTTGGCAAAAGGATTTGTGTGCCAAGTCGGTTTGGTTGGAGTAATTAGGAACTAAACAGAATCATCGCCACAGTTTGATGTTATTAAAAGCGCTAGGTACTTTATAATGCACCTAGGTAGTAGGTATTTTATTTTATTTCCTCAAGATTTATATTGGATCCTTATAAGAGTATAATCGCTAGGAATAGGAACTTCAAGTTTATACGAAAAAAACAAATTCTTTTATTGCTCTCTACATTTTTAATAATTTCATTTTATTGAGTATATGAGTTTTAGCGTGAAATCTGTTTATGAAGTGTCTTTATTTTAAGGTTGCACAAAAAAAAATCCAAAACAATTGTCTTTTTTTCAAGTTATAACACCTAACTAGCAGAACCTGCCTTCGAATTTCGAGCAAGCACTGACGGAAATTTCGAGATAATAGGGCGCATACACTACGCAAACCGTTTGAGCAAACAAATGCATTTTGTTGTTGTAAAAATGTTTGTGCAAACTGTTTGAGTTGTGTATGGCGATGCTGCGTCCTGCGTGTGTGCAAAAACGGTTTGAAGAAATTCAAAAAAATTTGAAGCTCCGTGTCCACACAAACGTTGAATTTTGCTCAAACAGATGTCTTGAAGTCAAGATGAATCAACAAGACAAACAAAAGTTTTGGACGGAATTTATAGCATTGTATAAAAGTTTTACGGTGTTGTGGTGCGTTAAAAGCAATGATTATTGCAATCGGGTGCTTAAAGCACCTTCTGTTTTTTTTTTTTAAATAGCCAAGGCAATAATTAAAGCTGCACACGCTGAATCGCTCATTGCTCCGTAGGTAGGTCTGATTGAGATGAAAAACGTCATGCAATTAATATCTTTCAAACATGTTTGTGTAGTGTGTGGCGAAACTATGTTTGCTCAAACACACGTTTGTTGTTTCTAATAGAATTTAAAAGCCAATTCCTCAACTTGTCTTTTTGCATTTTCAAAATTTGCATACCAACAGCAATGATGTATTAAAGGAGACCTATCGAAAACAAAGAACAAATTAAAAAATCGTTTTTTTTTCGGGGCGGTTTATTTGGACTCCAAATTGCGAAAATCGATTTTTTCGAAAAGTGTTGGTGGTCAATAAAGTTAAAGAGTGGTCAAAAGTGGTCCTTAAAATGGTCATCTTATAGCAGAAAATTAGAAAAATTGGACACTTGTGGGGATCAAGTTGACACAGCTGTCTCCAAGCCATCGCACTGTGGACGGACACCTACATAGTTCTACGTCGTGGCGTGCTACAGTTATAATATTAAGAATCCATCAGTAACACCTTCGAATGTCTTTGGGTTTGGCAAGATTAAGCTCCGTCTATCTTAGCTTCAGACCCTCTGTCACTTTTTTTTAAATTAATTAAAATTTCCATATTTTCAAGAAACTGGATTGAAATGTTTTCTGGCTATTTCGGCAAAACAAGAAAAAGAAATTAACACCTGATTTTTATTGTCTGGCCTTTTAACCTCCACCTATTGAAGAAATAGAATAGCTTCCAGAAAGCTCTGAAAAGTTTCCAGAAAAGCTTCCTAGGAAAAAAGACTATGTAGTATGATGCGCGATGGGAGGGAACACAGTTTCAAAGCAGTCGGCTTTTCTTTTGGTTTTTATTTCGAGGAAAAATTCGGTTCTACAACAATATTTTCTGATGATTTGACATAATGTTCAAATTCTATCAGTCAATTAGTTGAAGTTACTTATTAAGATCCCACTGGAGTGTTGGCAAGTCCATCCAGATACCAGCTTACGCAGACGACATTAACATCATCGTCAGGACCGAACAAGCTGTACACGATTCCTTCATCCAGATCGAGCAGGCGGCACAAAATCTGCGAGAAGAACAGTCGGTCAAACAATCAAGCAAGTGGAGCACGAATTTGAAGTGGTGCAATCCTTTAAATAGCTTGGGTCAATAGTAGCAGCCGACAATAATATAGAAGAAGAAATAAGCGGGCGGCTGCCTAGTTCCAACAGAGCCTACTATAGTATGTCAAAGCTCTTCAAGTCCAGAAATCTCATCATAACTTCAAAACTGCGGTGCCAGTACTCACTAATGGATCCGAGACTTGGGTGCTTAGCAAAAGACACTCCGACCCAGCCGCGTTCGAGAGAAAAGTCTTAAGAAGAATTGTTGGCCCTTTTTGTAACGAAGGACGATTCCGGAGACGGTACAATCATTAATTGTACGCTTTTTGTCATTATATCTGCTTCAAGGTAGATGAAGCAGATATAATGACAAAAATTAAGCACGGTAAACTCCGGTGGGCAGGGCACCTAGCTCCCATGAGCGAAGAGGAACCGGCTCGGAAAGTCTTTTGTGGTACATTCTATGGTAGACGGCAGCGTGGTAGACCATGCTTGCGCTGGAGAGATGGCGTAGACCAGGACGCCCGAAGACTTGGGGTGCGCATGCGCAACTGGATGGCGTCGTCGGCTCGAGACCGGGATAGGTGGATAGAATTGTTGAAGGAGGCTAGGACCGGACCCCGGTTGTCGAGCCGATGTTGATGATGGAATGTTTTTGTTATATTTTTGGATATTTCAAATCCATCATCGGTTTCATAAGCTACCACGCAAAGTCAAGCAAACAGCTGCTCCTTATAGTCCTTGAGCTATGATTTTATGCCCAACTTCCGAATAAGCATTCTCAAGTCCAATCATTAAGCCCCGGGTTGCCATATCCATGAAAAGGAAGGACAATTGAATACTTATATCTCAAATTCGAGGAACAATTTTCGAACAAATTTTTTAAAACTAGGGCCCTTTCATCTTGATAGCTCAGCTAAACTTGTATTATATTGGAGATTTAAATTTAGCTTCGTGCCATTGTTTCTGATGTCCAGAAGACTAACCAAACATTAAGCTACTAATGAGAATGAAGATCCTTCATCAAAAACAATAAAACATGTTATTTCTTTTTCGCATGCAAAAACAGGAAGTATTTTGAAATCCATCCATTTACATACAGTCATACATATACCAAAATTTCACATGTTGTTGGGTGTAACTGTCACATGACAAACAGTTAAAGCATATGTACTGGATTCGAACAACTTGCCATCGTTTTGGTGCAAGCCACATTCATGAAACGCCTGCAACTAGAGATGTCATGTTTCTGTTGATCATTTCACATGGAAGAGACTGTGAATAGACTGTGCCTTTAGAAGATAGTTCATCTTTTTTTTTTAATTTTGGAAGTCAATCTCTGAAGTTACGAATGGCTACTACTCCGGGATTTTATTGAATTGCATATGCTGTGCCGAATTCATTTTCAGTTCAGTTGCAAAATCATCCTCATCAATGTGGTGGGACATCCTTTAGACTGATGTTTGACCAGTTTTTCTAGCCTTCCAAACTTCCCTCAAGAGTTTGTTTCAAGCACTAGTTCTATATTACAAGAATTTACAAGCACTCTATTGATTCTTTAAATCTTCCCCTTAGCCTTTTGAAATCGAGTGAGTGCTATTCTTTGGATAATGTCATGAGTTTTATAAGAGATTACTGAACCTAAATTTAAATTCAAAACTTTAATGTCAGCAGCAACTAGTCGTTCGTTTGCCATAACAAAATAGATGGCATTTAAAATTTCAAGTATCCTCTGCTCCCAGAGAAGCAGTCCATAATCGATTGCAAATTTGTTCCAGAGTCCGAATAGACAGACACAAGAAATCAAGTTAACGAAAAAGCCTCCCATCCAAAGGACGAACTAAGGTATTTCACAAAATACTACTTCTCTATCCGACAAATAAATAATAAATGTCAACTAAATCGAATCACTGTTTCAGAATTGAAATAGAAATATCACAATCCAAAGAAAAAAAAAAGATTCTAGTTTTTATTCTCAAAAAAGTCTAGCAAAATATTAATTGCATCAATTGTTAAAACTAAACGAATAAAAGAAGAAGTATCAAACTGATGCTGCAATAGAAAAGTTAGTAAAATTCTAGTTCCTGTTGATTGGAGGAGAACATCAACCGAACTCTCATGATTTAGAAATGTTGGTGTATCATGAAGCAAGGCGTAATTAAAATGGACGCAATGTAATAGGAAACTGATATTGAATGAAAAGTTTCTTCTTCTAACCACATTTCCACATTTCAGGGTGATGCTGCAGATGCCAAATGACTTCGAACAAGAATAAGGATGAGAGTAAACTAATGCCTCTACATATTATATGCTATTGGTAGGTAAAACCAAGACCGGCAGTAGGTGTCAAAACTTTTGGAGTTTATTACCCGGAGAAAGTTTTTTGTTTTCGATAGTAATTCATAATTTATTCGAGAGGTTTTATATCTTTTTCCCCACATTTTTATGGTTAAAGCGTAATGGCTGGAGGTCCTGGGCACTGCGGTTGATGCACAAGTCCGTGTGTGTGAGTGTGAGATTATTATAGTAGTAGGTAATTAATTTAAGGTGTTGATTTAAGATAGGTATCACAAGTTTTCAAAAGTTTTATGTTATTAAGGACTCGGTGGGGACAATTTTTGTTGGTGATGTTTTGTTTGATAACATGTGATGCACATTTATGTTGCATACTTTTTCAAAACAAAAATTTTGAATTTGACCAATTTGAGATATCTATTATTAAAGGAATGATTAAAGACATACTTATAGAGCTGTTTTTATAGAATAAATAAAGCTAGTGTATGAAAGAATAAAACGCAAGTACTTTAAAACCAATTTTGTATGCATTTGTATGGCCAGTGCCGTCAAATTTGACTTAATTTCAATTTGTGTATTGTTTTAAAATGAATAATTTCAACACCGATACACTTAAAAAATTCTATCAAAATTGTCCTTGCGTTTTCGAAAAATTTGAAACTTTTGAAAACGTCTTTTTAACTTTTGTTTCAATTACATATACATATATGTAATCGTCATTTTCAAAAGTAAAATTAATTTTTTTTTGAAAAATTAAGGACAACCATTTTCTACCATATTTCAAAAATATTTATTGAAGCGATTTTGAAGTATTAAATTTTCAAAGAATAGTATTTTTAAGAACTCAAGTATTTTTTTCAATTGAATTAAATTTTATACAGGACCATGTTTATTTTATATCCATCTTCAACATTATTCAATGATGATGAAACTTCTGCTATATGAAAAGTTATGAGCTGTACTCTATTTCATTGTATGACAGTTAAGTTGAAATCAAGCGCGAAATTGGTGTTCTTTGTATTTCATGAAAAAATTCTTAGAATAAAAGAAACTATTTCAAAATATCGGACATTGTAAAACCAAAATACTTACATTTACTTTTTTTTAAACCCAGAATTGCAGCTAACCGAAAACCAAATGCTTTTACCTTTATTAGTTCCTTAGAAAATTAATTGTATTTTATGAGAGGTAACGGTACTTTCCAAATTTTGATTTTTTTTACAATTTAAAGTGAGCCAATATACGAGTATGTATGTCTAAATTTATTGAATTTTTTTCAAAAAAAAATTGTTGGACCTGTCGGAAAGTACCATTTTTCAAAAAGGCAAACAAATTTTTTGCGATTTCCTTCTTTATGACATAAAAGCCAGAGTTCCAATTTCGAAATTTTCACGAATCTAATACTTGTCTATAGTAGCTACAGTCAAAAATAAAAAAAAAAACAAGTTCAAAATTTGTTAAGGTCAAAAACTTTATTCATAAAATTATAGGAAAATTCGATTGAGGATGTTGAAGTGCAATGTTTCGAATTTTCTAAATAATTTAAATAATTTTACATATAATTTAGTCTCGCAAACAGTTTTTTGTCACTTTCCCTTCCTACGTCACGGAAATCGCTATGACCTTCAAAAAACTTTAAAAATTCGTTAAAAAAATCTATGGAATATTTTTAACGAATATCCCAAAAATGTTGTACTTATTTCTCGGATCGATGAAATCGGTATAAATGTGAAATGGGCTCATCTGGACTTACAAAGTTTTCTATGAATATCTATGTGTTAAAATATACATTATTTAAATTAATCTAAGAATGATTTGCCAAGCAAGTATGTCAAAAAAGCTTAAAAATCCGGTGGCTCAAAGAGAGCTCAAAGGGTATTCCATTAAAATTTGTAGTGCTATCATAATTCAACACTGGATTTTAAAATATAATGGATTTGGTATTTCCACACAAAATATACATACCTACATAATTAGCAGAAAATCAGGTTTTGTATGTTGACCTTTAACCCCAAATGTGCAGTTAATGCATGTTTTCATTTCGTAGTACATACATATTTTTTCTGCCTAAGTAGGTTTTATTTTTGTTTCCGAAAAAAAAACCAGTTCAGTTTTTTTTCCGGCGAAAATTCCCTCATATTTAATAATCCACAAAATGCAATATGCGAAGACATCAGGTGTACGCAAGAAATTTGATAAAGGCACGACTCCATGTTCCATTAAAATTTCAATGAATTCCAATTTTTCGATGATGATTATGACTACGCGTAGAAGAAAATTAACACCAATATCTACAAATGCAACATGATTCCACGAATATCGAGATAAATGTTTAATAAGATTTTTATTCAGCTCGTTGATCACGATTTTATTTTTTATTTTCATTTCCATTTCAAATATCTTCATACTCGTATATCGAATAGAAACTGAAACTTGAAATAAAAAAAATTGTTTTCAAAAGCAAATGTATAGACGAATTTAAGCTATTCGTTTGCGTGACCACACTGTCAAAGATAACAAAATACCATTCGGGGCTTAAAAAATCCCAGTTATCCTGGTTGAACGGTATAATTTTTTTTGTTCGTTCAATCCTCCTTGTTAATAAAAACTACCAATAGTTTGTCACTTTTTTAAATCGAATTTTTGTCGCAGCTGCACACTCAAACTCAACACACTGTACAGCAGTTTCATCATGATGCTCTCCGACGTCCATGGGTGTCCTCTGAAACTCTCTTGAAGCAATTTCGTTCAGAATCGATAGTGTCAACACAAACATTTATCACATTCACTGAAGTCGCATCATCTTCATCAGTCTATTTTGGTAGCGTATTGCAGGATGCATTGATGTTTAACTAGCTATCAACAAGTATACACGATACGAATACCATGCTGTGAGGCTTTGCTTTTCGCACATGAATCGGGAATGTAACGAACACTCTCCACTTGACGCATTGACGACACTTTGTTAAACTTTGCGAGGCAAGGCAACGGATAATTTAATGACCTTTTACCTTTTTTTCGCTGACATAAATTGACTTACGCAAAAGTTTCAACAAAGAGACCGCCATAGTTGCGTTGGCAATGACATCACATAGAATAGGAAACTACGTCAATTAATTTATATCCCAGAGTATGGTATTGGGAAATATTGACTCACCGCGCAGTTCAGTTTAAAGAGTTTCATCTTTCATCCGACGAATTCGAAAACAGCATTGCCAGAATGGAGAATAGTTTCATTTCATGGCGAGGACCTATGTACATCGATACCATTTATGTGACTCATTTTTTTAGAACATATAAATCGATCTTTGTTACAGTCCTTGATTTTCTGCTTGAGGGTAGGGGGACACCCTTTATAAGTGTACAAAATATTTATGAAAAAAGAGGCTGGGTGCGACCCACACTGATAACTTCCCATTTGTGATCTTGAAAACTTTATATTTAGTTATTTTTTTCAAATAACCAAATTTTCTGCGAAACAAACTTTAGCTGTTAAATTCAAACAATCATTATTTTAACATTGAAAAGCATTTTAATTATTTAAAGAGCTTTACGAAATGCACATTTAAGTACCTATATGTCAAATATATACCCGCTGTAAAAAATTTTATTATGTATAAAATTAAATACCTAATGGAAAAGTCAATATCATTGCTCGTTCTCAAGATATTCGAGTCGAAAAACCAATTTTACCACTTTTTAGTTTATTTTTTTATTATATTTTCTGTCAAAAACTATCAATTAGATATTTGTCAAAATTTATCCTTTCATAAAACATTGTACTATGTATAAAATAAAATATTTTAGAAGGCACAGTCGTTGTTCGTTCTCAGGATATTCGAGCTGAAATACAATTGTAACTACTTTTCTTTAGAATTTTTAACAGTTTTTGATTTTTTGTTAAGAAACTGCCCATTCAATATTTGTCAAAATTTTATCAGTTACTAAGAATTATGTTATGTAGAAAATAAAACAGACAAAAAGTCAATATCGTTACCCGTTTTTGAGAAATTTGAGTCGAAAGACAATTTATACCAATTTTTGGTAGAATTTTTTGTAGTTTTTAATTTTTTGTAAAAAAAACTTTCCATTGAATTTTTTTTAAATTTTCACCAGTAGTCAAAAACAACATTTTTCGTAAAATAAAATTATTTTAAAGTTAATATCGTTTTTCCATCTAAGGATATTCGAGTTATAAAATTTTTTTTTTAGTTTTTTTGATTTTAAAAAATAACGGTATATTTATTTTTTTCCAAATTCATATCAAATTTGTATGACGTCATAATATGTCGAATAAAATTTATTTCAAGTCAATAGCACTATTTGTTCGTGAGATATTTGAGCCCAACCAAAATTTTCACTTCTATTTTAAACTGCTTTATTAAAAAAACAACTGATTGAATATTAATAAACGCCCTTTCAGCTTCTTTGGAAGTTATTATCTGTAAAACAAAATTTATTTCAAGTCGATATCTCTACTCGTTCTTGAGATATCGACGACGAAAAATGGTACCAGAACGTACGGACGTACAGACGTACGGACGTACGAACGTACGAACGTACGAACGTACGTACACACGCACACACAGACATCTCTCTAAAAATGATTGATATAGGCTCTAGGGACCTTGAAACGTCGAGAAATGTCAAAAATTTCAATTTGACAAATCGGACCGATTACAATAACTCCCTATGGGAAGTTAATAATATTGCTGAATTCTTAAATTCTTGGGTTTTTTTTACAAAAAACAACACGCTCCCAAAGCCAAAGCTAACAAAGTTCCAAGAAACCGTTAGCTCTGGTTGTTTGGAACCCCAAAAGTCCGTTTTTTGGTAAAGTTCTCAATTCATTCAAGTGCTCTTAGGCTCTGAATGGAGAAATGCTGAAATATTCAATTTTTTGTTTTAAAAGACACACACTTTTGGAATGATATTTTTTTTAGGAAAAGTCATCGAGAATTTTGGTAGGTCTTGGTTCAAAAAATACATTACTGTCTCCTCTCGGCTTCGTCTTGGTCTCGTGTTGGTATCACATCTGTCTTGTTTCGGTTTCATCCCATCTCTCGTTCTATCGTGGCCTGTCCTACCATTAACGGCTTTAAAAATAAAATACATCACTGGGTCGCACGAACTTGTTCCAATGTGTAATCCCAACTCCGTTGAGAAAGATTTTCTTATGAGAAGTCCTATTAATAATGTGACCTAACATATATGTATTTAAATTTGAATCCATTTTCCTAAAAAAACCAAAAAAAAAATATGCGACAGGCACTGCTAAAACGTGTGGAGATACACACTGATCACGAAAATCAAACCACTCATTTTGGTTCTACCTCAACGGACAAGCAGACAGACAGAATTGCAAGACCCACTTTTTTCCGTCAATTTCATAGTAAAATCAAGTTTGATCAAAATCCCGAGTTCGAATTTTTGCTCGATTCCAAAATTTCCCCTATAGTAAGAAGTAACAATTGTTAAAAATTGTTAATACATAGATGGCTTTGGTGTCCTATGACCCAGAAGTCTTAAGATTTTTTAGCTCTTAGTCTTGTTATCATTACTCACCCACATCAGACGTCATTGCTTCACCTCAAAATGTCGAATGTGGTGATCGTTGGGATCACAAGAGAAGACGTTAACAGGCGTTTTGGATTATGTAAATTTACACTAAAAACCAATAAGAACACAAATATTTCATCTACCTAATAAAACTTGATCTGGCAACAACGACCATCATTGAGTACGTATTCAACTTCCTTTTCATCAAACCCTGACGTTCGCTGCCAGCAAAGGAGGGCTAAAAAAAATTAAAATGTTGGCCAATTTGCCTGGAAAAGCACAAACAACATATTTTCGTTTTTCGTTATCAATCTCCGGTGCTAAATTAATCCACCATTTAGCTGCACGATGTGTTGCGTGGCTGCCGATCTGGAATCCTTAACATGGAGGATTATCACCACACGTATTATCTTCAGGGATATACATACGTACCGAAGCAGAAACAACAAAGTCTTCCGATTTGATCCAATAGCGTGGGTTATGAGTATTGGGAACAAAGGCAATTATGGCGGGAATATACAACACATTCACCTTCATTTTGTGTGCCAGAGCTAAAGCTTCATAAATATCGAAGATAGAATAGGAGCGCAAGTTTCAGTCGCGAAAACAGCAGGAGTTAAATTCAAAATTTACTCTCGGGATTGGTTTAGTTTTTCCTTTTTTTTTTCAATCTCAAAATCGTATACAAACTGCTATGCGAACTGTGTAGGAAAAGGAAAAAAACGCAGCTTTGTGCATGCTATATGAAAAAGGATTAAGACAAGGCCAGGTTAGGACAGAGTCCAACGATAACCAAACAAAGGATAAGTTGGAGGTACTGTTGTGTGGCTAACGGTTATGGTTATTGCAGAGTGCAGGTTCCTTATTTTTGTTTGTTTTGGCTTAGGCCAGTGGGGGATTTGGCATTTAAAGGGGGTTCGCTGTCGAACACAGTTGAAATGAGCAAAACTTTTATAACAAGCTTGGAAGCATTGTCATTTACAAACTGAATCTTAAATCTACATAACTATCTACCTTAATAAAACACGCTTTATAAGTTGAGTGTGCAGATGTAAAATTCATGAGGGTTGGTAAAAAATCTTTAAATGATCAACGAGTTCACATTTACGGAACGGTGCATCAGAGTGCTGCGTTTTTGACTTACCCCTAGAAACGGCACGAAACATACGATGTGGTTAATAACTTCTTGATGAAGAGCTATGCATAATGCATATTTGAAATAGTTCGTAGTAGCTTTCAACGCATTTTATAGCAGTTTTTTGTAATTACAGTATATGTTTTCCAGTGCTGATTCCTCTTTGGGCGTTCTTCGCCAAGTACTTCTACATCAGTCTGCATGCTATTTTTACCCTTTCGAAGAATAAGAATAAGCCAATTAAGTCTTCCAATAATAGACACAACGGGTTATTGACCTTATCGTTGAAGATACGATTAGTCCATTCAAAAGTAAAGATGTTTCGCAGACATCACTATTTACGAACATTTGCGGGTTTCTAAGTCCTGCACCCATAAAGAAGCTCTGATTCAACATTGGTTTTTAAGTTAATAGAGTAGTTGTTCGACATCATTCTGAATGTAGCCTTTACTTACCCGATTTGGCTTTTAATATCTAGTTCAGTTCCGCCATGAGTAGAGATTTTCAAAATTGTTTACCATATCTACTGTTTGTCTAGAAAAATCTACTGCTAAAGATGCGACGTCATCCTAATCCTCTTCGAAAAGCAGTTCCGTTTCCGTGGCAAAGAGTTGCGGTAAAATCGAAAATTAAAAATACAGTGTGTGCTATCGTTTAGATAGAGAAGAGAGAAGGGGTGGTGGTGTTGCCGTGGTAGTCAAAAAAACTATCCAACATAAATTAATTCCCATTGTTGATACTAAAGTAATACAAAATATTGGCATCGAAATTCCATTTTCTAATAGTTCTTTTTTAAAAGTTTTTGCTGCATACTTTCCGGGTGGCTCTACATCACCTCAAAAGAGGTTTGATTTAAACAATGATTTAAGGAAATTAGTTAGTTTCCAAGATAACTACTTAATTGGAGGAGATTTTAATTGCAAGCATAGAAATTGGGGATGTATAAGAGCTAATGCTTGGGGGAATATACTGTATAATTTAAATACAAATCACTCTTTTGACATTTTATTTCCACCCCATCCAACTTACTACCCTACAAACAGCAGGGCAAATCCATCAACCATAGACATTTTTCTGACTAATATACCGGGTTTATTTAGCGAACCTCTTGTGCTAAACGAATTGAGCTCTGATCACCTGCCTGTTGTCATTGACACTTTTATATCCCCTCTTAGTCAAAGAAATGAAACTTTTGATTTTAGAAACGCTAAATGGGGTGTTTATAAAAGAGAATTGAAAACGAAATTGAGAAATTTTCCAGATAATTTCACAACCGACACAGACCAACTTAAAATCGATCAAACCGTTGCTTCCTTTACATCTGCAATAATGGAAAGCGTTGATCAGGCTGTACCTAAAAAAGCAATCAATCTTAAAAGCACAAACGTCCTTCCACCAAATTTAGTAGAATTAATAAAAGTGCGAAACAAATATCGAACAAAGTGGATAAGAACTAGAAATAGTTTTTATTTTACTGAAATGAACATTCTTAATTCCATTATAAAAGAAGGTATAGCGAATTTTAGAAATAGAACTTGGAATCAGAAGTTGCTAGGGTTGGATAAAGCAAGCAAACCATTCTGGAATATAGTCAAAGTTATAAAAAAACGAAACTGTCATATTCCTGCCTTGAAGGTAGGAAGTAGTCTAATGATGACGGGATATGAAAAGGCAGATGCAATGGCAACGACTTTTTATGATGCACAATTGTTAGCTAGCAATGCCATTACAAATAGTAACATTGAATCTGTTGTTTCTCAATCAATAAGATTAATTAATAGTAGTTCTTGGAGTGGTGAACATTACTTTATCACCATTGAAGACATCAAAGATGTTCTAAAAAATTTAAAAACTAGAAAATCTGTGGGATTTGATAAACTTAAAAATTTGTATTTAAAAAACATGCCAAAGCTAGGAGTTAAATTCTTGCAAGAACTCTTTAATTCTTGTCTTAAATTGGGATATTTCCCAAATGAATGGAAAATAGCAAAAGTTATTCCAATTTTAAAACCTGGTAAGATGGCTAACTTGTCTGCTAACTACAGACCGATTAGTCTGCTGAGTTCGCTTGGTAAATGTTTCGAAAAAGTGATCAAGAAAAAGCTTATTGAACACATGAACTCAAATAATGTTTTGCCTTTAGAGCAATTTGGATTTCGTGCATTTCACAGTACTGTGCAACAAGTTCATCGTATAACAAAACACATAAAAAGTAATTTTAATGCAGGAAAAAGTACGGGTTTGGTGTTGCTTGACATTGAAAAAGCTTTTGATTCCGTTTGGCATGAAGGACTTTTGCATAAGCTATTAATTCTTAATTTTCCAATATACCTCATTAAAATTATAAAATCATTTTTGTGTTCTAGAAAGTGTGTTGTGTCCGTTAACAATTGTCTTTCTCAAAGCTTTATTTGTATCGCAGGAGTCCCCCAGGGATCTGTCCTTGGTCCAATTCTCTACAATGTGTTTACGTCTGACTTTCCAAGACTTCACAATTGTGAGACAGCTATTTTTGCTGACGACACATGTATATATTCTACAGATTCAATTGGTTCCATCATTGAAACTAACCTGCAATCTGCATTATATATAATACAAGATTACTTTAGTGACTGGAAAATAAAGATAAATGCTTCTAAGACTCAGGCGGTCTTTTTTACTCGAAAAAGAAAACCCTGCCTCTTACCAAGTAACAATCTCATTATTAACGGTTGTGCAACAGATTGGAAGTCAAGCGCTAAATATCTTGGGGTGTATCTGGATAAGAGATTAACGTTTAGTACACACGTACAAGAAATTATTAAAAAAATCAACTTAACAATCAAAATACTGTACCCTTTTATAAATAGAAAATCAAAGTTAAGTAGTGACAACAAACTACTGATTTATAAAGCCATTTTTCAAGCGATTATGTTTTATGGATCATCTGCTTGGGGTAACTGTGCAAAAAGTCACATACGGAGGCTTCAAATTTCTCAGAACAAGCTTCTGAAAATGATGTTAAATCTTCCATGGTGCTTTTCAACAACTGAATTGCACGCCTTAGCCAATATAGAAATGGTTTCGATTAGAATCTTAAAATTGAGTGAACGATATAAAATTTCTTGTTTATCTTCCGACAATTCCCTTATCTCAAATCTAGCTTCTTAAGCTTTGTTATTGTTATTATATATTATAATATGTTAATTGTATTATATACAAATTTAATAATTGAAGACTGATAAATGTTTGACTGTTACTTAGTATTGTTCAATTATTTATTTATTTATTTTTTTTTCAAATTTATATATTTATTAATTTATCTGTTTATTCATTTATTTATTTACTTATTTATTTATTTATTTATTTTTTTATTTATTTATTTATTTAATTATTTATTTATTTATTTATTTACTATTGTTTTTCGTTAATTTTTGATGTTATTTATACAATTATTTATTTATCTGTTTATTTATTTGTTCATATATATTTATTAATTTAATTTTGTACTTATTTATTTAATTATTTTTTTACTTTTTTATTTATTTATTTATTTATTTATTTATTTACTTATTTATTTATTTCAATAATATTATTTATTTATTTGTAAAATTATAATATCCTTTATTTGTACTAAATACATGTTATAAAATAATGTATCTAAATATACCTACTTCTTTTGTAAAAGCTGATTTTGAACTGGGTATTGTACGCTTTTGTGTTTAAACCACCCCTTCTCTCAGCACATATACATATTTTCGTATTTTTTCTTTTGTTTTTTTATATTTAATGAAGGTTTTTAACAGTAGCTTTTCCTTCAAATCTCCAATTAAAACATTATATATTGATTAAAAAATTGTTTATACTTGCAGTAGTAAGGTAGCATATATACCAATCTCTGTAAATTGTGCAATATAGGTTTAAGTATGAGAAATGTTAAAATTTTGGCTACAATAAAAATATATATATATATAAAAATACAGTTCTATGACAGGTCCCATTTATTACGGGTTTTTGAAAAATATATTTTGACCAAATAATTTGAATTTAAATTTTTTGCTGTGAGCATTTTTAAGTAGTTCAAATTATTTGTTCAAGAAATATATGGACATATATCAAAATGATATATGTAATGGTAGGAACCGTATTTTTAATTTTTGATTTTATCATAAACTGCATGCAGTGGATTGCAAAATTCTAATGATCATCATCGCAAATGGCTATAAATAGACAGACCCACCGATAGACAGAAATAATTTATAAACCCATTTTATTCGTGCTCTTTCATCGTAATTACAAATTCTATTGACACCTAGAGTTCAATATTCTGACTAATCCAAAACTTTTCTTATTACTTACTTAACGTGGTGCTACATTCCGGATGCGACAAAGGCCTCAGCCAACTTGATTATCCAGCCAGCTCGGTCCCCAGCTAGCTATCTCCAGTTTTGTACGCCAATCTGGTTAAGGTCCTCTCCCACCATCGTACTCCACCTGAGTGCGGGCCCTAAGAAATTAGACTTTCCGGGTAGGAACGTTGGGCTCCATTCGCTTTTTGGACCCAGTTGAGTCGCTGTACCTTGATCGTTCGCTGTACAGCTCGTACAGTTCGTGGTTATATCTCCAACACATAACATACGTGCCTCTAATTTTCTTTTTGATTTATCATATTAAGGCGTTTAACCATTACATTTTATGTCTTGCTGATTAAGGAGCATTTATTTATATCATGTGTCCTCGCAATGAGTGCTGGATATACTCGTATGGTTGGATGTTCTGGACCTGGAAGGAAATGGATAAATGGATACCATATTAGCGTAATCCACACAGGGAATAGGATCAACATGCCTAAAAGTAAGGACATTTTAAATATCTGTGATCATAGTCGAGGACCTTGTGATGGCGACTTCATACATCGGTTAAGTGTAGGGTGGATAAAGTGGCGGGAATATTCTGCCATCTTCGTGATCGAAAAATGTCTCCGAAGCTGAAAAGAAAGCTCTACAAGGGTGTCACAGTGTTTGAAAGTTTACGTATGAGAGTAAACTGACGGCAGCAGTAGTGACAGTACGTGATCGATTTTTATACTCAGGGACACTTCATACTGACTTCAGATCTACCCAAAACGCAAAAACATCCAACCTCGCACACGCCCCAAATCATATAGTGAGGCCAGGCAGGGGGTTGCAGGGGTAGCAACCAGTATGGCCATTCTCTCTGAATTTAGTTGCATTAATCATTAAAACTCTTGAAAGAATTTGTTTCTTTCTAGAAGTGTTTTTCAATGGCGTGTTAATTGAATATACAAACTCTTACAAATCCTTAATATCGATAAAACATTCTTATATAAATTATTCATGCTTGTTTTTCTTACTCTCATCTGTCATCAATAAAGCAAAAAATAGTTCATTCTGGAATGCTAAGGTAAAATACCAAAACTATTAAATATGCATAACAATGCACACAATTCTGCAAGAACGCGTCCAAAAACTCAAACATTATAATCAAAAGTATAATATATTCGTACGTATAGTTTCTAGTTTTGAAAACTGTGTGCACTTGTCACACATACACTTCTTAATTGCCGTTAATTAACATAATATACGAAAAAGAAACACTTTCACGCAGAGAATGAGAAGTACATCTCTGAAGGAAAGAGTTCTCAGCTCGACATTGTCAACTCTTGATGTTAGTTAAACATTTACACGCAGTTCCAAGTTTTCAATCCTCGACCCAAGTGTGACAATGGTTAAGTCGTGCAGTACGAAATAATAATTAATTATGTAGGTAGCTACTGTTAGTTCGTTTTCCTTACAAAAGTTAAACAAAGACAGCATTGCCATTGTGTTTGCTTTGCATGCCTATTGCCTACTACAACTGAAAGTAAGAAGGTAAACAATGGGAATACGGAACCCGGGGAAACCCACGGAGACAATGCGACAGTCAAAGCAAATATTTTAGTAACGAGGGGGCTTAAGACTAAATGGGGTTGAGCCCTACAAATTGCTCAGCAACCTGTTTGCTTCAAACAACGTTAACGTAGTCATAGCTCTTAGATATACCCCTAACGCCCCAAAAAAAAAATGGTGTGGGAGATTATATTTTCGAAATGTTAAATATTTTCAAAGCTATACATAATGGATAATAGGAAAAGGACTTTGCAGAGCAACAATATCAAACGTTTTGAGAATTCTAAGGATGATATAGCTTTGGTACGACATCGACAGAGCAAGTATAACTAATTAAAATAACCTTCGGCACTATTTGCGACAAAGATTGCGATTGGTATTTAAGATGGTAAATTGGTTTAAACCCAAAGTGTTCGAAGGATGAGAGATCAAATGTTGCTATATTATAACAAACGACAACTCAGGTAATTTGCTTTTTGAAAACACATTTTTTTCTTTGATTTTCTATTGGTTAATAAACATTGATTATAAACTGTAGTTTGAGAGATGTTTATTTATTTAATTTTTCGGGAGTAGATTCCAATACTACAACAATAATGAATTATGAAACTTATTTACAAAATGATGATAATAAATAGTCCAGCAGATAAAAACTTGAATACCTAAAAACAATATATAAGCCACTTAATGATTGCCGATGGAGAGGTTTCTATTTATCTTCTGTTTGTTAAATAAATACCAAAGTTAAATAGATATATAAATGTACGATTGGGGAATTTGCTTACAGTTTGTCCTTGAAGTCGATACGTTTGAAAACTTCTTCATAAAGATTTCATTGCCTGATTTTACAAACAAATGAAAAAAAAAAAACAAATGTCGCTCTCTAAGTGAAATTAAAAATTTTTGTTTAGCTCCTTTACTTATAACGGTACCTGCTGGTTTTTGAAAGAAACTCGAATTGTTTTTTTTTCAGAATACCGTTATATATGTATAAATAGCTTGATTTTAATAAAAGAGGTCCTGTATACATCCATTTTAAGGATACTGCATTATCCACAACTTTTTTTTTAATTATTAAGGCCATTTATTTTTTTGTCACCATTTTGAAAAGTTAGATATTTCTCAAAAACGGTTCCCACGATTTTTTGAAAAAAAAAACAATAATTTAAATAGATATTGACTCTGTTTTAGTAAAAAAAAAAAAACATTTGCAAGATGTGGGACGTATCGTACCATCCCATATAATAATGTTTTAGATTTTCGATTTCCCCAAAAGCAGTTCATCTTATTGCAATGAAAATGTATATTCAAGAGAATATTTAACTTATAAAAAGTATTCAATACTTTAATTAAAAAAAAAATTGAAAATTAAATATTTCAAAATCGGTCAGATATGTAAATATTTTTGACTATCATACAAATGTTAAAAAAAATCATTTTATAATTTTTTTTTTAATCTCAAATTTTTCGTAAACGGGGCACTGACAAATTTTTAGTATAGTAGGTACGGCCTATTATGAAAAAATATACATTTTGCAATCATGCAATTATTGGGGTAAAATCGGGGGATTTGGCACCCATTTTTCTTTTCCTTTATAACTCAAATAATAAAAAAGACTTTTATTTCAAACAAAAATTAATTTATTTTAAATTGAGTTTATAACTAAAAACCAGGAACTTGAAAAGGATTCACAGTCAATTTAATTCATTTTTTGCAAAAATAAAAAAAAAACATTAAAAAAATAACGAATGAAAAAATGGAGGGTGGCGTGGCACCTGCTTGAGGTTGATATAGCACCTTATTGTTTTTTTAAGTTTCTTGTGCCACATTTGTTGCAAGTGTTGGTAAAAGCCGTACACGAGTCCTGGCGCCAAAATTGGCATATTATGCATTTAATCCTTTCCGGCTTCTTTCTTCAAATAGTTGAATTTATGTTTATTCCGCATTGTTTGGCCAACCCAAAAGCCATTTAACAAACTTCCTTCCTGGATGGAGTTAAACCGTGCTCGTAGTTTTTTGATATGGAGAACGATTTTTTCTTCTCTTTCTGCGCCCAAACCGGACGCGGATTCTAAAAGGGTTTTCTTGGGGCTGATGCTTTCAACAGTATTTTGAATGTAGTGATGTAAAGTGTTTTGCAATTTTCTTTGACGTTTTGTTATCCCGAACTGCTTCAATGGCTACTTTAAGTTGAGCTTGAATCCATTTGGCACAATTTGCTAATTTTTTTTGATACTCTCGGCATTTCTAAAGTAAAATAAGAACAAATTTATGTTCAAAATAAGAACCGGGGGAAATGGCATCGGTGCCGTATATACTCATGATTTGAGGTGCCATATTCTCCTTTTGACGTTTCTTCCATTCTTTCAAATAACATGAATAAACATGTTTGCTCAGTTTATGCAAAAAGGCAAATACTAAAGCACAAAACTTACTGTTTCCTTTTTTTTAAATGAACACCTGACGTCAGATACTTTGGTAGTTACACACACTTCGCTACTACTAATTTAGAAATTTCAAGGGCTACTGCGATTTTGACTGCATCCACCGAAAACTTTTTTTAAACTGAATAACATTTTTATCTTTTTATTTAAAAAAAAAAGGTCATTAAGTGGATTATATTGAAAGGGTGCCATATCACCCATGCTGCCAAATCACCCGACTTTACCCTAACGGCAGTTACAAACTGAAAGATCGACAAACATTTTGCTGGTCTTAAAGAGTTATACCATCAGGCCTTAACTAAGCATGTTTTTTTCCGTAACAATAAAGAAAAGGTCACAAAGGGGCAAGTACATAATATATTTAAACTTCTTATGTTGGTTCACGCAAAAATTAAAAATCTACCTTGAATGAGGGTCAACGAGATCCAGAAAATGCATCCAACCCCAGTCAACTGAACTGTACCTGCAGCATTGTCCGCCTTAATAACAGAAAACAAAAAACTAAACACTGTAAGTTATTTTAAGGTTAGAGTTGGGACTATTTTTGTCATTCCACACTGATTAAAAAAAATTAATGAGCAATCAAACCATTTAAAAAAATAAATCTCCCCAATAAAAAAGTTCCATTGCATTTCAACCTTCTAAAAGAATCCACTTTCTGACTAAAGTTTCTAATTATCCCCCTTCCATTGCTTTCACAAAAAAGACTTCTCATTCTTTCAACATAATCCCAGACGCCTCTATATTTTCACCTTCTTCAGAAAATCTTTCCATCCCAAAGCTATAAAATCCCATCAAAACAGTTCCTCCATTTAAACTTGAGTTTCATTTGATTGCACAACTCTCTTCAACGAAATACAGAACAAAAAAAATCTTCGAACAAAAATCCTACACCAACTCTTTGGGTAAGTTTCTCGGCGTTCGGCGTCGCGTCCTTTGGTCGGTCGGCATTCAAAAGTTAATTAACATTCAGCACGCACATTCTTCCACTGGTCAACTTCTCCGATGTGATATCAAACCCACTCCAAGTTACCAAACACAATGCCAGGGTCCTGCACATTGTTGTCTACAAAGTCTATAGCTGGTCCTTGAATCATACCACCCAACGAACCAACATAGACACTGACCCCGCCTGGATTTGCTGACAACTTGACACTATGCATCAGAAGCAACTATGAACGGAAAAAGCAGATTTAGTACCTACCAACCGAGACTGTTCAAGGATCCGATCTGGATCTGGACTCTAGAGAAAAGGAGGACAGTTATCACGCCATTCACTTCATCCGGCTGGCCGAGCGCGACCGACGCACGTCCATTGATTTTGATTAAAGTTTTCTCTTATAAAAGGCATAGGAAATAGGTATACGGAACCTGGAATCATGAAACGTTTCATCAAATGAACACAAACAAAAAATTATAAGGACGACTATAAAGGAGATGATTTACTTTGATATCAGTGGAAACAATTTTTATTGCCTGACATATGAGTTTGTTCGGGAACTAAGAATTATGGTTCGCAGACGAGAAAACGTATAAAGAACGTAAACTGTTTCAAATTGAGATTTGGTATCTTTTTCCCCTTAATATCATCGCTCATAGAAGAAAGGATAATGGCCTTGGCAGCGGGTTGTTTATAGCCTTGATGTGTTCTTCTATCCATATCACCTTTTACCTTTTAAGCTGTTTCTATGGTCTCGAGAATAATGTAATTGCAGTGTGGTTATTTACGACGCCTGTGTCCTGATTTCTATTCTTTGCCATTCATTCGGGATGAGATTTATAACAATTGGAGGTCAGACGAAGGAGTATGTTTGAATCAAAGGTCATTTTCTGGATTGAATTTGTGGTCATAACACTGGGGTCGAGACGAGACCCATTTTGTGTAGATATGATTTTTTATACTTATTGTTAGATTTCCTTCAAACAACATTTAGAGGCCTGTCGCAGACTACCATCTTCAAATAACGGTGTTAGTGGCAACTGCGAAATAATTAGTTTTAACGATGATTTTTTGAAAATATAAAATGTAAAGGAACTATATCCAAAAGTTATCATGGTGAATCGTCTTTAAAGGTGCCTGCACACTGACTTCAAATATTTCATTATTTACGAACCAAAATTAGACGATCCGACGGTATTGTATAAGTATTTCCATTCTATAATTTTTTATCGGTTTTAAGTCAATGTTTTAGAAAATAATTGATCCGGTATAAAGGGGAACGTAAAATCACTTCGTTAAGTAATTGTCAATTAAATTGGAAAATTTAAATTAAATTATATTTCTTAATCCTCAACTTTTTTTTAATCCTCTTGCAGCCATTAAAATTCAGAATGATAATGATGAGTTAAAATACAGACGTTGCAAAAAAAAAGTATGGGAAGAGTGTGTCCAACTTCAAGCTACGAAGAGCATGTATCAGGAGCTGGAGGAAATATATTCCCCGGTTGCTTATGCAAATCCTGCTTTTCAGGAAGTGCATCATGCGAACATGAACAAGGACGCATTAACAACACTCAAGGCCAACTTCTCGTGGACTAAATTCTTGACATATGGCTACCGTATTATGAAAGACTTTTAAATAATCAGTTCCCGATACCTTTTAATAGTTACGCCTCACAACGAAAAAGTCGCCGACATCACAGTCGAAGAACTTTGACTGAAACAGATAGGAGACATCGGATCTAAATGACTTATCTCAAAACATATGTACTTGCGGTGACCAAATGCCCGATTAGTGTAGGGAAAGTTATCTCATAAAAATCTACAAGGGGAAGGGTGATTGCGACAGCTACTATTCAATCAAGCTGATGTCAAACATCATGAAGATTGTTGATCGGATATTGGATGGCCGCCTACGAAAAATAATACGGCTATCTGAGGCAGTGTGGGTTTGTGTCGGGTATATCGGCCATAGTTGCATTCCAGAGTATAAGAACCAGAATGGAAAAACATTGGGACTCCTCAAGAGATTTGCATATTGTATAGCTTGATTTCGAAAAAGCAATATGGCAATGAAGAGTTCCTGAAGTTCATGAGCGGATGATCATGGAATGTAACAAGTTAAGACAAAAGTAAGATGCCTCGCAGAAATCACCGAAAAGTTCCCAATTAGAGAAGGTGTACACCAGGAAAGTGATTTGAGTCCTTTACTCTTTATTGCAGTCAGTGTTATTCTGCTTGAGGATAGGTGACAGACTCCAAAGTGAATCAGTTATTCATAACTGATGATAGAGCTATCATAGAGAAGATTTTACATGATGTAGAGGCCTTCTTCTTGATCAAAAATGCCCAGTGTTGAACAATGTACAATAAATATGAGAGTAAGTTGATGGCAGCTGAAATGAAGATGCTTCGAATATGAGCAGGAGTCACAAAGCGTTATCAAATAAGGAGCAAGAAATTCCGAGGAAAGCCTCCACGTCAAAAATACCATTTTGCACAAAATACAGCATACCAATTTAACTGAAAAATTAAAAAGCCCTGAGAGCCCAGTTCAAAATGCAAAAAATGCAAAACACAAGACGTTCCGGAAGAAAGGAAAGCGCCAAATCCTCTCGATGAAACAAATTCTACGATATCTGCATTTATTTGGCCTCATATATGAAAAAAAAACCGGAGGCCTGACAATGTTCTCTGCGATTAACCCAGCGATCACAAGTGGAGCCTTATTGTGGAGCAGTGTAGAGTGGGAGAGTTGTGGTCCCACTCAAGATCATTACAATCGCCGGCAAATAAGGAAGACGATATTTTTTATTACTTACTTATTAATTACTGTACATTAATCTTAAAGACTCATTAGAGTCTATGCTGAGGCACTTATTCTCTGTGATCAGAGTGAGGTTTTTAGATAGAGTCGCAACATAGCAAATTGTGAATAAAAACTTCACTTTGTTAAAATATAATCTTATGGCCAAGGCCTTTTTTGGATTCCAGTTCTGACCAGGTGATGACGCAGATATAACAATTTTGTGACGGAAGCATGACAATTTGATTTTCGATCAGCAAAAACCCCTAGAACGATACATAAAATTTTTTATTACACGTTCATTTGTTAAGTTAATTAAGTCAAACAACATCGTACATCCTGTGAAATAATTTAATTAAACATAAAATAACTCTCTTGGAATTTATTACTACACATTAATAAATTACATTTCTTTCAGAACGTGCAGATATGTTTTTATTTTGTCATTAATGAAACTTTCTTTAATTCGCATCTTGTCTTACATCCGCCCAGCCCAGTGTTATTTTGCATACACATACCCTTCAGCCCTTCTTCATTAATAAAATAACATTGCAATTGTCTTAATCATAATTTTCCCCAAATATCACAGTTATTTAAGAAGGTTATTCTTGGTTGGTATAAATAAACACGGTTAATTCATTATATTCTTAACATTTTTATTTTTATGCAAGATAGAGAGGCAAAAACTCTTCTAAGGACCGAGTTAATAGGTTATAAAGAAAGTAATGGAGCAGATAATAAACATTAACAAAGTAGGGGTGCGAATTATATGGCTTCCTTATTGCGCGTCTAATGTTTAATGTATGTACATTGTACATGGTGTTAATAAGGGAGAAACAACTGTTGGAAGAAGTAGGTACATACGTAGACTGGAGCTGGAAGATTATTATTGTTAGATATTTTTATTAAAAGTTTTTTTTTTTGGCCAGACATTTACTGTTAAAGCTCTAATAATCGGACACTCACGGTCCCCAAATTTTTGTCCGGTTATGAGAGTTGTCCGGTTAAGGGAAAGAAATAGAAATAGGGAAATCTCCTAAATACCTTTCAATATAACACCGCACTGTCAGATTATTTGAGCTTCAAGTCCGGTTGTCGGAGATTTTGAATGTACATATTTACTTACGTATTAACCATAAAACAGAAACTGCATTGAGAAAAGATCTTCTGTTCCCTTCCCTTTCATTTCTTGATACAAAAATAATCCCTAAATAAAATGATGTGTCCGCGTATGGGAAGTTTTCTATCTAAAATGAGCAAGAAAACGTGTCCGCGTCCGTTTATTAGAGTGTCCGTTTATAGGAAGGTAATTTTTTATGAGATTTTCGTAAAAGAAGTTCGTTCCCGGAAATGTGTCCGTTTAAGGGGATTGTGCGCTTATTGGAGCTGTCCGCAAGTAGAGATTTGACTGTAATTATAATGGAAATGCGGAAATCTTATTGCTCAATGCAATCACTCCTTAGTGTGAACCAATGAAAATATTGGTTAAGGTGAATAAGTAATTTCCATTAAAATGCATCTGGGAAGATGGGGAATGTCATATACTAAGCATGAAAAGTTCGATTTCAAATAAAGTTCAGGGGTATAGGAATAGGTCTGCGTGGATCGGAATTGGAGAGCTAATGATGTATTCATTATCTATCCAGGGTTCCCAGGTTCTTTAAACTTTTTTCCCCCATTTTTTGCTTTTCAACTTTTATAAAGCTTGTTCCTTTTTTCCCTGCGGGTCATAAAATGCAAACAATTTCGCTCCACAATATCTATCCATACATCAATTGCTCCATCTTGAGAAAACAATAATTGATGGATCCCTGGCTCAAACCTTATCTTAATTTGCTTTATAGGGTTAACCATATCTAAGCTCGTGATTGTGCGCCGACTGCTTTTTCACACCCAAACGACGGAAAAAGTAGAAATCTCCTGGATAGTCCGGATATATTTCCATTCAGAATATCATTTTCTCGATTGCTGATCATCAGATAGCAACGATGTGACATCAAATTGATCGAACAGTAAGCTGTCAAATTTTTAGTGTATCACCCTTGACTCTTCCCCTTGTAGATCGGGTGAAGGTTACTTTCCCTCCAATAAGAAGACATTTGTAGACCGTAGACTAGAATCGTCGGCCATCAAGATCTTTTTCCAGAACTCAGAAGCTACCTCAATGTGACCCAATTTCTGTACTTATTCCTTTTAGAATTTTTCACTCCAGCATTAACTTCTTCAGTTACGATGTTTGGCACTTTTTCTTATGCGCATTGGAAAGTATAGCCTGTTCTCCTCCTCTCTCAATCTTTTTTTTTTGTTTTTGTTGTTGCTCCTTCAAAATACAAAATTTTCAAGAATGTGGGGTAGCATTTTTGAAATCAAGTATAATTTTTTAATTTGTCGAAAAATTGAGTTTTTATAATTTGTTTATGAACAATTTTTATACAACTTTAGATTTGTATCGCTAAGGCGATTGATGAATGAAATTTCATAATAATACAAGAAATTGTTAATTTCTAAAAAAAAACACAACCTAGCTATTTACTAATACTTGAAACAAATTGGTCACATATAATTTTTGATAGTTTTAAGAAGTCTTTCTCGGCAAAATTAAATTGATTTTTATAAAAGAATTCAAATAAATATTAGTAAAACGATTTTTGAGGCTATTGAATAGAACAGGAAATTGGAACAAATTTAAATGGAACAAATCAGTGCAAAAGTTTTATGATAGATTATGTTTGTGTGGGACCTAAGGATGCTTAAAATCAAATATGCTACCAGTTTCACTTGTGCCCTTTTGAGAGAGAGAATGGTCACACTGATCACTTTTCAATATTTTTGGTATTACTGGAAAACTAAGCCAAAGTTGAGAATTTAACAGGCTTTTTTGTAGAAAACTATATTTTCGATCAGAAAAAAAAAATATTTTGAGAAATTTGACAAAAATACTTTGGCAGGAAAAATTTCCAAGGACTTCAAAAAAAATGCTTCTGTTTGATTTGGAACATTTCTGCCAATTTGTATCAAACATGTTTTTGATCTCTCGGTCTTAGCTTCTCCTTATTTTATAAGAAGATATCTTATAAAAATATCATAATAATATCATTATAATATTTTCAAAATGTATAGTTTTTATTTTTTTTTTTGAAATTTTTGTCAAATTTTTAAAATTATTTTTCTGATGGAAAATCTAGTTTTCTACAAAAAGTCTTTGAAGATAAATTCTCAAATGTGGCTTGGTTTTCGAGTAATACCAAAAATACTGAAAAATGACCAGTGTGACCTTTCTCCCAGGAACGCATAGGTGAAATTAGTATCATTTTAGGCACACGGAATAGGGACCCTGAGTTTTACTCATGGCGTATAAATGTTTATGTTTAGGTACTGTAGAAAAAAAATTGAAAATTACTTTGTGTAATTTTTGTTTAAAAAATCGATTTCTTTTTTATATTGAAGTCGTCAAACACTGTACACCAAACAGTCCTGAGACGGAAGAACTTGTACTTTCAAGGACATAACTAAATATGTAAAACATCTTTTGTTATAAAAAGAAGAAAAAAAAAACTAAACTATCATTTATCATTTAAATCAAAAAGGACTTAAATCTAAATCCTTAATCTCCTAAAAAAAAAAAAAAAAATATTTAAATTTTAAATCCAAAGGTATTCAATTTTTTCAACGATACTTTATCGTAAATTTTTCCATAAAAAAAAAACTGCATTCAATTCAACTTAACATCAATTCCCAACTAGATATTGACTAAAAAAAAAAAATGTCAAATAAAAATTGAACTAGACCCATTAGAATTTTTTTAATATTTTTCTAGTGTTTGACCAGAATTTAAATGAATTTTCCTTTCCCTCTCATACTCTTCCAACATTCCTCAAAGGGCAATTTCATTGCGACTTAATGCTAGGTGGTTCTCCTTCAATTTCCATTTATTTTTTTACTTTCTATTTTTTATTGTTGAATTTTTAATAACGAATTCACAAGGACATAAATCTATGCAAATCGTGATGCCGTCACACTCAATCGATAATAATAAATTGGACTGACAAAACAAAAATGCAAATAAGGTATCGTTTTCAGTAAAAATAAAAAAAAAAATACATAGGTACCTAATAAAATATGATTGGATTTCTCGTAAGGCAAACCACAGTTTTAGAGTGGAAGCCTTTATAGCAGAAATCGGTTGTCGTTGTCTGTGTTTCTAAGCATATTTATAAATTATAAAATTTATTTAAAATTCAAAAGTCACACAAAATAAATGAATTCCTAACAGGTCCACATAAACTTGATTTTCAATGTACTTTTACTGAATTTGAGATTTAAGAATTGAATAAGTAAAAATAAAAAGGGATTTAAGTGTAGTCGTCAATTATGACGAAATGAACATTTAAAAATATTGTTATCTCAAAGTATGAAGAAGAAAATTTAAATCGCTAAGAGATAAGAGCATTGAATATTAACAAACAAATTAATCCAAACATGTTGGAGGATATCAATTCGAAGTAGCGTGGGTGGCCTTGGCGCATTCACGTGGTCGATGCGACGTCGACGGGTATTAAGCGTTCAAAGTTCACGTGCTCAGCGTTCTTTTTGGGTGATGTACAATTGTACATAGATAGTGCATAGATAGTTATTGGTGCTAGCTGATGTGACTGTGGTGCCCCTATTCTTTGCAGCACAAGGCGGGTTGCGCAGGCGGCACTGACTATACTGATAGTGATTCATTATTTTTGTAGCCATTCCATCTGATGTATGCATCGAAAAAATACAAATTCCATATTTTTTATTCAAAAATCATTAGCGTGTTTTTTTCTTTCAAAAATAATTTCTTGTTTACAAAGTTTCAAGTAGTTTTTGGAAAAAGAAAAAAAAAGATAGCTCGTATATAAACACACATAAAAAGAAAATTCCAAAAAAAAGTTATCCAAACTCTAATATCTAGTTACAACTTTCTTGTATTAAAATTGTTTTTGAATTATTACCTAAACAGTTTTGTATTCAAATAAAAAATATGTAACATCCCTATTGCATAGAAATCGCAATTTTTATGATTATTTTTCCAGATTTGCAATTTAAAAATGTGGGATTTTGAACAATCTGATAAGATAATTTTTAAAAAATCACCTGATTTTTGTACGATTATTATCAGATTTTTCAAATGTTTTTATAAATGAATTTAATATTGACAAAATAAAATATTGAATAATCTGGGTCTAATATTGAAAGTATATATGAATATAAAAATTTTGAAAACTTGACTCGTTGTGATTTTCCTAAGATTTTTGAAAATATTGTCAATGCTAGTATTAAAAATTTTTAAAACTTGCACGAATGAGTTTAATATTGATAACATGGAACTTTAAAAAATCCCAGGTGAAAATTTTGAAAATTTTCCGATTTTGATAAGACCGTGATGAGGCTCACAAGAATCTCCCCTTGTCTCGTAAGAGATCAGTCCTAGTCAATATGTTGTGGGAAGTAATGTTGTGAATGTGGGTTAAACAAAAAAGGCACTTCTCTTATTTAAGCTAACATACTTTTAGTTTAAGCTGGTAGTGGACACGTTGGTGGTCTAAACAAAAAGGATAATGTTCAATTTTCTATACATAATAAATTAATAACTATCGATAACAACAAGCAAGTGCTGCCAAATAGTATAGCTATTTAAATTAACTGCTGTTGTTGAATGGGCTTCAGGTCAAATGAAACAAATATTTTATTTTTGTCACAACGTTTCGTCCATGTATATGGACAATGGACATCATCAGGTGAACAATGGTTTAAGAATTGTTACATTAAAATTAAATAGTTAATTTCTTCTACACAGTAAAAAAGTTAAACTGACACGTAAGTGTCCAACAATAAAGTACAAGAAATGAAAAATAAATAAATAAAATTAATATTAAATAAAAGTTAACAATTTTATTTTTTAACGTAAATGATATAAAGTTAAAATAATAAAGGTTTTAAGAGGTATCTAAGATTCATATTTTTATAATATACTAGCGGGCCCACCTGGCTTCGCTCGGGCAATCAACTTTAGGCTTCCTAAAAAATTGAGAAAAAATCATCTTAAATACCCAGGGCCGGCCCAGGCCAAACGAGCGCCCTCTGCAAAATTTAGTTTAGGATTTTTTAGATTTTTTAGGATTTAAATTTGTAAAGTCTGCGTGCGTCAGTCGCACTGCTTATTGTAGGATACATTCATTTCAAACAAAAATCAACGTTTGAGTTCATTTTTCTATCAAAAGTTTTGGTTGAGCGAATTCCCATATGTGCAAATCTGAAATTTGCAAATTTCTACTCAAACGATTGTATGGGAAATAAAAATGAGTATGTTTATTTGTATGGGGATTTTCGAGTGAAACGGGCAAATAAAAATCTTGCACGTATGGAAGAAGTTCGAATCTTTTTTGTTTGAATTAATTTATTCTTGGCGTCGATTTTGGTACTTATAAGAAGTTTTTTTTACAAAATGATAAAATGGTTTAATTCGCATGTTTAGAAATTATTTGATAGTGACATAGTAAAATATAATTTAAAAAAAATAAATAAAGCAGGTTAATATAAAAAGAATGAAAACATATGAATGTAGTTTTCTTGTGAGTTTGCGCCCCTGCAGCTCTGCGCCCTGTGCATTTACACATCTTGCACATATGGTAGGGCCGGCCCTGTAAATACCCTAAACTAAGGCACTCCGTTTGTGCACAGTTACAGTAAGACCTAAAAATTTTAAAAGAATTTGCCTGTTAAACTTTAAACTATAATTAATTGATGAATTTTCTTATAGAAAATTCGATCGGGTAGCCAAATTTTAGTTTCTTGAAAAAAAATTTGATATATTAAAAATTTATTTATACCTCAAAATTGAAAAGCGATAGCCCAGAATAGACTACCCTGGCATCCTCTTAAAACCCCGGCGGATATTCCAGTACGCTCATATAAAAGAAAAAAGCAAGTTCTAAATTTTGACTGTCTACCGCCTCTCTCAGTTTACTTGCTGACCTGGCCCGGGTGTAAATGCACAAAACGCTGTTCTTGGCTATGTTAATTTTTAATATTGTTTGGAGGTTTCGGACACATTCTGAAATCGTACTCGGTTTCATCGCAATTAAAGCACGATTTCTTTTGCTGTAATCG
Source organism: Syrphus vitripennis (assembly GCA_958431115.1). Classification (NCBI taxonomy): domain Eukaryota; kingdom Metazoa; phylum Arthropoda; class Insecta; order Diptera; family Syrphidae; genus Syrphus; species Syrphus vitripennis. The sequence continues at coordinate 57,834,810 of OY288108.1, read as the reverse complement.
TTCGCAATCATCTTCTTTTTAACTTCCCATAGGGAGTTATTGTAATCGGTCCGATTTGTCAAATTAAAATTTTTGACATTTCTCGACGTTTCAAGGTCCCTAGAGCCTATATCAATCATTTTTAGAGAGATGTCTGTGTGTGCAAGTGTACGTACGTTCGTACGTTCGTACGTCCATACGTCGTCGATATCTCAAGAACGAGTAGAGATATCGAATAAATTTTGTTGTACAGATAATAACTTCGAAAGAAGCTGAACGGGCGTTTATTAATATTCAATCAGTTGTTTTTTTACTATAGCAGTTTAAGAAAGAAGTGAAAATTTTGGTTGGGCTCAAATATCTCACGAACAAATAATGTTATTGAATTGAAATAAATTTTATTCGACACATTATAACGTTATACAGATTTGGTATGAATTTGGAAAAAAATCAATGAACCGTTATTTTTTAAAATCAAAAAAACTAAAAAAAAAATTTATAACTGGAATATCTTTAGATGGAAAAACGATATTAACGATATTAAATTGTTTTTCTACTCAACTTTCTCAAAAACGGGTAACGATATTGACTTCTTGTTTGTTTTTTTTCAACATAACATAATTGTTAGTAACTGATAAAATTTTGACAAATATTGAATGTGCAGTTTTTTAACAAAAAATCAAAAACTGTTAAAAATTGTAAAGAAAAGTAGTTACAATTATTGTATTTCAGCTCGAATATCCTGAGAACAAACAACGATTGTGCCTTCTAAAATATTTTATTTTATACATAATACAATTTTTTATGAAATGTTAAATTTTGACAAATATCTAATTGAAAGTTTTTGATAAAAAATATTTAAAAAAAAAAATAAACTAAAAAGTGGTAAAATTGGTTTTTCGACTCAAATATCTGAGAACGAGCAATGATAATATTGACTTTGCTATTAGGTATTTAATTTTATACATAATAAAATTTCTTACAGCGGGTATATATTTGACATATACTTAACTGACATTTTAAACAAAAATTTAAATAGAACTAAGAAAATTCCACTAATAACTGGGTCCTCCTGAGTCACGTGGAAACAACTTATACATCAACAATCTCTATAATATATGTATGTGCATTTCGTAAATCTCTTTAAATAATTAAAATGCTTTTCAACCTTAAAATAATGATTGTTTGAATTTAACAGCTAAAGTTTATTTCGCAGAAAATTTGGTTATTTGAAAAAAACTAAATATAAAGTTTTCAAGATCACAAATGGGAAGTTATCAGTGTGGGTCGCAGCCAGCCTCATTTTTTTCTTCTTCTGGGACCAGTTTCGTCGAAGATTTCTATCAATTTTTTTTTTCATTTCAGTATAGTGCTAATTTTTTAAATTTTGGTAAGCGATGGACGGCACTGTCACCTTTCACCTTATATGTGTCATCTGTCAACTGTCACCTGTCATGTTTCATCTGTAACTTGTCCTCTGTTACCTGTCATCTATCACCTGTCATTTGTCTCTTGTCACCTGTCATATGTAGTATCAAGTGTTACCTTTCATATGTCATTGTACGTAACGAAATTGGTTCTTCCAAATCTTAGAAAAAAACAAAATTGTATAAGCCTAGGAAATAAGAAATAATAAAACGTTTAAACGATTATGTTCCTCTTCCGCCCAAAAAATTGCTTATTGATTATTATGGTCTTCAAATTTCCAAAATTGATTATTTCGCTCTTCAAATTTTCAGAGTCTTGAAAAACCCAAAATTTACATGAATTAATGTAATGTAACGACGTAAGCAGTAATAAACCGTACCTACCTTTCAACAATGTGGTACACCATTTTTTTCCTTTTTTTTTTGTTGTATCTTGTGTATCTTTCCTTAAAGAATTGAATTTGATTAAATTTTTGAATTTAATTTTTTGTGACAACTGAACTTATTTTTTTTTATTTGTATATATATATGTATGTAGATTTTTTGATAAATATAGTTCTTAGTGAGTGTTGGTTTTTTATGCCAACGTACACCGTTTTTGTTTTGAGTATCTATAAACACGACTCTATTTGAATTCAATGTTGTGTCAAAATTTCAAAGCAATTGGTGAAGAACTTTCGGAGATTAGCGGTTAGGAACAAACGAACATTTACATTTTCATTTATATAGAAGATTTTTAAATCGCAAAGTTAATTTGAAATCCCAAAATGATTCATTCCTAAAACCTCAGAACACAAATTCGCTTGATTCAAATGTGCATTTTATTCTTATTTCTACGAATTTCGGTAGATCTGTACATAAGTAAGTAAAAATATAACTAATTGAAGCTTAAACAGATTTTATGTACTGTCAAACAAATGATGGATTTACCATAATAAAGCTCTATGTATTCCGTAATGAGGTTCTAAAGAGGAATTCCGATTAGAAAACTTAGCTAATCTGCCTACAGTCCTTCTCATGAAATGTAAACGTCAACTTTGCCAATTTAAATATGCAAAAATGAACAAAACAAATTTACCATACTCAAAACGAAATCTTGTTGTAGAAATTATTATTTTCCATGGTTGGACATTGAGTCCAGACGGAGCTTGTTATTGCCATTGGCAAGATTACCATTATGTTTTGCAAAAAAAAAAATATATATATAATATAGAAATGTACTTACGTAAGTAAGTAGGTATTGGCTTCATGAAAGGTCTTATTGGATTAGGTATTACTCTAAAGAACATGACGGCCACGGCCAGGTCCTTCTTGAACTGCTATGCTGCTACTTGAAGAGTTTCTTCCTCTTTGGCACTCTATACAAAACACATTTAGATTATTTATGAATGCAAATTCGTGTTCTCGAAACACCATTGTTGATTAAATTGATTTTATGATGAAAGAAATATTGCGAGACACAGACACACTCAAGACTTGTGTAAGGTGAAGGAATTTTTTTAAGTATATTTTTTTTTGTATAGGGTGTTTTTTTTTAAAGTTTAGTATTTATATTTCTTACTCAGAGTCAGAAATGTTGTTTGTAGGTGGCTAATGAAAAGAACTTGAACTGATTTGTGTCACCTTAAACATGGTTGAGGTAATACAAAATGGTGGAACGGTAACTGTATTTTAGCTCATAATGGTAAAAGTGCAGTTGATAACAACAACATAATCAGCCGTATCGCCATTTACTGGTGATTTTTGTGATTTAGATATTTTGGCGATTGAAATGAGATGACTCACCTTACTCGTCGACTCATCTCACCTTACTCGCAAAATCGATTTGGCTATTTAGTGAAATGGGTAAGTTCGAATCGATTTTCAATAAAAAGTGATTCGTCTCATTTAATTCAAATAACTAAATTTCGGTACAGGTTTTGAATACTCCTATCTTGAACCTCTCAGGAATACAATTTTACCCGGAAATCAAAATGAATCAATTTCGAAATATTTTTTTTTGAAAAATAATTAGTTTAAAAAATTAAACTGTCAGAGTTTGTGAACTTATTTGAAATAAATTAATTTTTTAAATATTTCGGTATAACTATAAGACGAAGAAACAATATTGATGCTGCAAGTGTTGCTGACGATCTGATCCGAATTTATCGACAACCCTATAACCGATAACCGAATTATTTGTCGCGGCGTCATTTCACGTTTTGATGAGTGCAATTGACCATCATCAAGATGTGATTTGAAACTGTAAGATTTTTTGAGTGAGGTTATGCAAAGAAAAAAATCTTTTTAAAAACTAAAAAAAAAATTGGTATGCCAATTTACAGCAACAAAAAAAATTAAAATAAAAAAACTAAACACCTTGTTTTGAAGCATTTTTAAAACGCTGTTCCACGATTGGATAAATTTATAAAAAGCCTCTGTATAAAAATTTAGAGTTAAAACCAAAACTGGCTTAACCGTATCAGATAAATAAAAAAATCAAATAACCTGTTCTATGAGAAATGAGAGGTACTGTCAAATGTTAAAATCGATAAAATCGTTTTCAAAATATTGAGTTTTTCAAAAAAAAAAAAAATTGTTCAAAATCAACATTATCATTTTTTATCCAAAAGAAATACGTTTCATTAAATTAAAGGGAACGTACTTACCTAAAACGGGTTCTTTACTATTGCATACGATTTCTTCCTTTTTTTTTGAACCAACCTATCCATTTTATGTTTCAGATTAAAAACACCCTGTGCATAGTTACATTTACATTATAATGTTTAGTGCGAGTGAGATTCAGTTGAAACATATTGTTTGCCTTGTTGTAATTGTCGATTGAAATTGTAGTAGTGAGTAGATTTTTTTCTGGTGAAATAACCTTTTCAGTGGGATAAAGATTTTTTTTATTGTACTTACAAATATGTTTAACACTGGATAAAAACGTTATTTCATTTCACCAAACGAAACGATGAATGCCATTGCAAATGAAACAGTTTTTTTTTCTTTTTTTCCAATACCATCTGAGAGGACATCAAATTTATATTTTGAATGAGTTTGTAAACATCTTTTCATTTCCGATTGCATATATTTTTGTATCAAATCGAACAAGTTGTGCGAGTTACTCTCAAATTGAATGAAATCAAATTTGCTAAACGATATCAATGGAATAAAAATAGGTTATGAAGTAAATTTGGATATTTCGTTGAAATATCTTTTCATAGAATTTTATTTATTATTTATTTGAAAATAGCTATTATAAAGAAGAAATTTTTAATTCTGAATTCGAGTTATTGAAAAACTTTAGTCGTTGGATGGATGTGAGTTTAACAAAACTCATACGCATACGCAGGTATTAATTTTTTTTTTTTAGCTTTGAAATATTCATATTCTATACTCGTAAATCTATATCTATAGCCATGGGTTACAAAATAATCCAAGTGTCACAATTATTTATATTTCCCAGATAAAGTTAACTAAAACTAAGAAGTTTATAAAAGTATTTAAATGTGTTTCCAAATTTTTATCCAAAAAATAATATTTATGTATTTAGTTTTATATTTATTATATCAAAAATAAGGCTGTACGTGTACACAAAGAATAAGGTTCTTGTTACAAGTACCTACTTCAAACTATATAATATTTACAAGAGGTCAGAGTGCAATTTCGTTTCAATACAATGCAAAATAAAATGTATATTGAATTTAAATCTGCTATAAGTTAATAAGTAAAAATTAAGTGCAGTGATATTTAAAAATATCTCTGGGTCGCACGTACCTGCTCCTACGTGCGAAAACATATTGGTTTTAAAGTCTGAGTATAAAAACAAATTTATCATACTATCAATTATTATAGTCACAAGTAAAAATATGAAAAAGCTTAGAAATTCATTATTTGAATTGATAAAATAAGCCAAAAAAAGTTTAATCTTAAAACTGAGGACGCCTTCTTATGCACCATAAAAATACAAATTTTTTCTTCAAAAAATAATTTTTTATAAGTATGCCTATATATAATTTTTTAAGTATTTTTATAAAAAAAAATTTGGTATGCACATTTTTAGTACCTATTTGATAACATATACTTAAACCAATTTAAAACAAAAATATTTATTAGTTTTCAAAATACATACTGAATTTTCAAAAAAAAAAAATGATTTTTTTTAAATAGGTACAAAAAATATTTTTTTTGAAAATTTGATATGCAATATTACATATTAAGATTATATAGGACCTCCTTTGGAAAAATTTTCATCGAAAATTTACGAGAAAACCGAAAACCAAAAATCCGGTTCCATGGCAAGTATCGTTAATAACGGTTTTTTTCAAAAATATTTTTTCACTAAATTATTTAGGTTACTTAGCAACCCGATTAAAAAATTTCATCAAATTCGTTAGGGCCGTTTTCGAGATAAAAATGTTTTGTCTAAACGGTACTATGACAAGTGCCGTTATTTTTGGAGCTGAAAAAATAATTTCGATTTCCCCTCTAGGCAATCTCTCGAAAGCCTAATTCCAAAGTCTGAAGAAAATCGCTTCAGTAGACAGACAGAGAGACAGACAGACAGAATTCCGGGACCCACTTTTTTCGCGTTCTCTATCATCCTAATGTTAGGTCTGATTAATATACCGAGTTGGGTTTTTTGCACGAATCCAAAACTTGCCCTATATAGTACCTATAGTCCCAAGTAAAAATGAATAACTCAAAAAATTATTCGAAAAATATTTAGGCAAGAAAAATTTCCAAGAACCAGCGCATAAAAAAAAATTGAAAAATCATACATTTACCAAAAACTTTTTAACAATGTTTTTTTTTTTTAATATAATAATTAAATATTATTTTAGAGTACAGTATTATTAAGAATATTTGAAAACTTTTATGTACAAAATTTAATTAATCTAAGCAATACCAAAAAACACTGGGTTACCATCCGCGTGCTATGTGCCTTTTACCACCACGTGTTAATTAAGTGCGTGTGAAAACTGTTGCTTGTCACGTTCCACCTGCCGTATGCCGAAAGATGCTTACCACGTGCCGTCTGGCCCTGGTGGTTGCTACCTTCAACTGAGGAAAGTTTTTTTTTAGAAACTCAAGAAACGCCAAAAATTGAAAAACGGGACCTAATTTTTGAACTGAAATTTTAATTAGATCGTTTTGAGATAAGACAATAAGATAAAAATACGATGATTGGGATTTGTGCTTTTCGATTTTCCCTTTAACGGTTTCATATTTTTTGAAAACTAAATATCTATTTGGAAAACGAGGGAATCAATTGTTTGAAATTTTGTTTTTTAACTGTAGGTACCTTTATTATTAAATACCAAAAACTTGCATACATTTTTTTTTCTTAAAATTCCTGCATTATTAATTTTATATACGAGTATACAAAATTTGATAAACCAGGGTAATGATTTTTGAAATAAAAAATCAAAAATTCGTATTTTTTCGATGCTTCACATGATGAGATCTTCAGTTCTTTGTTCAAACTTTTTTGTTAGCTTACTTTAGCAAAGCAAATAATGAATTGTATGGTTTTTATATAGTTTGAGCATGAAATTTCGGTTTTTGTATTTTTTTTTTCTCATTTCATTACGGGACATTTGATGTACTATTTCTAAATAACGCAATACTATACTTTCAGGCAATATTACTTTCAAATATTATATCTAATATATTTACGTTCCTCTCACCCCAAACATAAAGTCCAAGTTCTTAATTGACTTTAAAGATTGACATTTAATTTCTTTCAGATAGCCATCATCCCAGTATTTTTTTTTTATTTCAAAAAAAATTGCTGGCAATTACGAACACAAAAGTATATTCTGAAATCGGCTTGGGTTCTCTTTTGAGCAAAGAAATTGTAAAGCGAAATCCTTTTTATTGCATTTACTCGCAGATTGACAGCACACTCTGACTCCTGGTATATTGCAGCGCGCAATTTCCCTTGGAATTCCAACATGACAAACGAGCACTGTTCCGGTTCGTTTATAGCTCCATTTTGAGTGACATTCCATTCAATTTCCAGACTAGCCCCCTTTCAAAGAATATTTTGCACATGCTTGACAATTTTACACCTGAAAACCTGGGTAGGTATCCGAAAAGAAAATCAACAGAACAAGACATCTGCCCGATCGTCTTTAAATCCCTTAATAGAACCATTTACACCTGTTGGCACGTACGTCATGGGTTAAACGTGGTGTACTTATGATACTCAAAAAGCAAAAAAAAAAAAAATAAAGGAATAAAATACGGCCCTCTAGTCGAATATCAAATGAGGATGTTTACCGCCACACAGATGTTGGTACGCTGCCTGCATATTTGGCACGTTAAATGATTTCCTCCTCTCTGTTTTGGCTTAACTATACCTACCAGGTCGTTTTTGCTCAGGATGATTATTATCCGCCAGCTTATGAATCATTCCAACTTGTAATAGTAAATCGTACGCAACCTTTGCTGCATATTAAACGACTTCTTCCGGTCTAATCCTCAGTGACATCAGTGTCTATTATTTTATGAGGAATGGAGGACAATTTTTATAATTTTAGCTCTTTAACAGGTGAATTTTGTCGAAATGGTTCATTGTTTTTTTTTTGTTATAGATTAATTGAGTGGTAAAAGAACAAAAGATACGATGTCAGTGGCGTGGTGTCCGTACAGCAAGATTCCTATCGTGTTCCCTTTTGAAGAATCGGTCAAAAGTACTAGGGATCTAGTTAGCTTAATTTCTTAATCAAATCTGTACAGTGTACACTCACATGGAAGAAAATCATCGTAAGACAAGTGTTAAGGTTAGTCCGCTATTTTTGCACTCCGACCTTTCAGCCGCGTTCGAGAGAAAAGTCTTAAGGAGAATTGTTGGACCCCATATGCGAGGAAGGACGATTCCGGAGACGGTACAATCATGAATTGTACTCAATCTACCTTGAAGCAGGGATAGTGAAGGGGCACCTAGCTCGCATGAGTGAAGAGGAACCGGCTCGGAAAGTCCTTTGTGGTATACATTCTATGGTAGACGACAGCGTGGTAGACCATGCTTGCGCTGGAGAGATGGCGTAGACCAGGACGCCCGAAGCCTTAGCCCCTGGAGGTGCGCAACTGGACGGCGTCGGCTTGAGACCGGGTTAGGTGAAGAGACTTGTTAATGGAGGCCAGGACCGGACCCCGGTTGTCGAGCCGATAATGATGATATTATGAAAAATTGGGGTTTTAATTTTCGATATTCGAAATTTTGAAAGTTATTCAAAGTTTGATCTAGTGTTTCTGAACATTGTTCCAAATCTTTGCACCTCTCTATCACCTGGTCGTGGTCATCCCAATACAGATTAAAGAAAAATTATTTATCGTTTTTGACAACAATCAGCCAAAAAAGTCTCTCTATCCTTACGCATATAATTCCCCAAAAACTTCACCTGAAATTCAACTTGTCTTCCCTGGATATTGGTGGCGTGCTAAATGAAGGCAAAACTCAAAGGTGTTAAATAGCAATAACAGCCATTACTTAGGAAAAAGTTCTTACGGCTTTATATCGCTTAACTGTCGCCAACATGCGGTGACCAAAAGGAGAAACTTTTTCGGTATAAAGTACTTTGTATACTTTTTCTTAATGAGACGTGTCTGTATAAATGAAGCCATCCAAGTTGTGCAGCAGGCAGCAGCTATTTGCAAGGGTTTATAAAATTTCCTCTCCTCTTCCGTGGAATATTGTTTTATGGGATGTATTTATTCCACTAAAGTAACCACGAAACCCTAGAAGTGGCCAGGTCCTTTTAAAACAAAGGTGCGGTTAAGTATGTTTGCATTTTGCGTGGCTTGCATGTTGTATCTGGAACTACTTTGAAATTCCAAATTTCCCCGTTTCAATGTAAGGCAATTAGGTACGAGTTATGTATAGTTATGGTATAGGTCATGCTGCATACTTAATTGAGGTGTGTTCACTTTGTGGTGGTTTGGGTTGGTTATCTGATAGTTATACCTAAACGCAGTGTTGTGAATTATAGAGTTTTGCACTTCGCGAATATAGGGATCCGCAGGATTTTTCATGGGAGTGGAACCCATAGAGATCCGGAGGTGGATAGAAAATAGGTATGTAATTGAATTGACATAAGCCAACATATATGAAGGAGTAGAAATATAAGAAAAAAAAGGGATATTAAAACAAGTGCTAGTTCTTTTCAAAATTCCAAGTATGTATATTAATAATTCATACATATGTATTTTGGTTTGCAGTTCTCTACTTAATTTGTTTTGCCACACTCTTATGTGCTTTAAATTGATTCAAAAAACTAAAACTTTATAAGCCTTAAGAATTAAGCCTTTATTCAAAATACGATGTAATGAAGTTTGTGGAATGCCCAATTCCAAAGAACGACGAGAAATGGACAAATCTAGGTTTTCTTCAATATTTTGGGCTTCAGCAGCAATATTGTCAGTTGTTCTTGAGCGACGTGCACGCGTTTTATTCTTCACATTTCTTACTTGTCCCGACAGCTCAAATTTTTCCACCAATTTCTGAATAGCGAATTTTAATAATTTCAATGCGTTGTTGATGTGATTGTCGTTCCATTTTTATTAATGGCGTAATTTTTACTAGTCAAATGTGAAAAAAATTACAAATTCAAAAGAGACAACTACCGAAATAGCGGGCTATTCAAAATAATACCTCTTATTGGAAAACCCTTTAGTTTCGCAACTACCCACATAATTTGTTTGTAAAAAAAAAAAATTGAACACGCCACAAAAATGGTTGTGATATTTTTTACGTTTATGATTATTTTTTTAATCAAACAATACGGTACCTGCCATACAATTTTTTTCTCGAAAACGGCTCAGACAAGTAAGCTCACTTTTATAGAAAAAAAATTACCAAAATTTACAAAAATATTTTATTTTGTTTGAATTTGTCAAAAATGGTTAAAATTTTTGTGTAAAAACATCTAAAACTTTTTAAAAAATTTCAATATGTACATTTTCAAAAAAAAATTTTTTTTAGTTTACAAAAATAAAATATAAATTTTTGGAAATTGGATATGTCAAGAAAAGATGGACATATATTTTTAAAATTTGTTGCAAACAGGCTTTTTAATACTATGTTTGAAGAAATATTAATTTTATTATACTCGTAGAAAATAACAGATTTCTCGAAAACATCACGGACAATTTTCACAAAATTTTTAACAGCTTCAATGTTTGTTCCGTGTCATGCTGCAAAGGCTTACATTTTTTTTCATGTCAAATTTTTGTTTTAACTTGTCTTTGACTCAAAAATGATGTAAACGCACAAAGGAGCAAGTATACAGTGGGTCACAGCTTATTTGACCAATCCTATATTAAAAAGTTTAAAAGAGAATAGTTCCTTAGCGAAGAAAGTTATCAAAAAAATAAAAACGCAGAAAGGTCCATTAGGTTTTTAACTAAAACAAAGTAAATTCATTTCTTTAGTTAAGATTAAAATTACACAACAAAATAACAAAAACAAAATTAAATCAACAATTCAATGTCACAGCTTTTTTGACCCATTTAAAATAAACTGTTATTAAAAAAAGATAACACAAATTAATATAAAAGTTAATATTTAGTATGCCCCCCCTTTTGGTCTATTACTGTTTTAAGCCGATTTTGATATGAATCCACCAATTTTTTTGTTGTTTCTGGAGGTATTCTTGCCCATTCTTCAATTAAAGCAGTCTTCAGATCATTTTTGCTAGAGATGTGGCGTTTTCGAATATTCATGTCCAAAATGGACCACAGGTTTTCAATGACGTTTAAATCGGGAGACTGTGCCGGGGGTTTCATGACATGGGGGCAGTTATAGATGAGCCAAGTTTGAACAATTCCGGATGTATGTTTCGGGTCATTGTCCTGATAGAACCGAAACGTGTCTCTTATGCCCAATTGTTCTGCACTTTGGAGCAAATTGTCTTTTAAAATATTGAGATAAACAATTTTGTCCATGGTACTCTCAATAAACTGCAGCTTTCCAACTCCCGCTGCTGACATACAGGCCCAAACCATGACATGACCACCCCCATGCTTCACTGTTGCCCTTAAGTTTTTATCCTGCAGCTCTGTATTTGGTTTGCGCCAGACATAAGATCGCCCGTCGGATCCGAATATGTTGAATTTTGATTCATCTGCAAATATTACCTGCTCCCAGAAACTAGAATCCTTTCTAATGTGCTCTTTTGCTATAACAAGTGCTCATTAAACACAGTGGGTCAAATAAGCTGTGGTACTTAAAAATCTAATTACTTCGTTTTTCTTAAGTAAAATTTTAAGTTTTAAAATAAAATTAATTGATTCAAATGTTATTTTAAAGTTTAAATTTTAATTAAAATTCCTGCGTTTGTACTATATTAATAACTTTTTTTGTTTAGGAGCCATACTCAGTTGAATGTATAAATAAGGGGTGGGTCAAATAAGCTGTGATCCACTGTACGTGCTACTCTGTATGTCATTTTATTTTTCATAAAATAGATAGCTATGTAAGAATTATTTTTAAAAAACTTTCCCATTTTTATTTGTTTGCTTAAATTTTTTGGGAATTTTTTCTCAATTGTTTTTAAAATAAAACAAAATTTCGTTGCGTCGATTGTTATATGTAAACTTTTTTCTAACCTCAGTTATTTTAAAAAAATCATCAAAATTGAGTTCCCTTGACTCTTGAATAATATTTATATTATATTTTGAAACTATATTTTTCTATTGTGTCAAAAACAAAAATGTCAAAAACTCCCCAAACGTCACCAACTTTGCAGTAATAAAATCATTTCATTTTAAGAACGGTCGCGGTGGTGTGTTTTCCTTTTTTATTTCCAAATTATTTCCGAAATCTTTTAAAGCTAATTTAACAAAAATAGTTAGCAGAGACTTGAACAAGGAAAACATAAACTTCATACATTGTATGTGATGTATGTTCTGTGAAATTGGCCCTGAACAAGCTGACGTATAAAACTTGAAAATAAAAAAAACTGTGAATTTGAAATTCAATTCTTTAATTTTTTTATAAACTTTTTTTGTTTAAAAATTACCACTGAAAAATAATTTCGATTAGAATACCAAAATACAGCAACAAAGTCAAACATTTTTGAACAAAATATCAAAACAAGTGGCAATACAATCACTATATTTTCATATTTTCTTATTATGTAGCATTTTAAGCAGCATTCGTTTTAAGCATTTGCTCTCAATTGCTCATATTTCAACTTTGTTAATATCTGCTGAAAAACTTTTTTCCAATTAATGTAAAAACAAAATGCCTCCTGTTTGACATTCCACAACAACAAAAAAATAAATATGAAACAAAAATGTCTAATAATTCCCAGATAATCAGCTTTAACTGAATCTCAAATTAACAGCTTAACTAACTTGACATAAAACGGGACATCTTCAACATGTTTCTCGCCACCACCACCACGCACCGTCACTATATATACTAATGACCCAATTCAAACCTTAGTTTTGCGGTGTCTAATGTTCATGAGAGCATTTCATGTCTATCCCTGTGCGGCTATTTGTGGCTGCCAAATTGCTTTGTGCAATAACATTCCTCTATACGCTGCAGCATTTCTTCCCCATCGATTAGCATGAGAAGCACGCACTTGTTTAATGCCAGTATATGTATATGCACACATACCTACCATATGGCATGCCAATTAATTGTCATCCATTGTCCAGGTTTGCCATTCAATATTGGCACACAAAATAGGTTTGGCTCTCTCCTTGTCCTTCGCCTCTAGCAAACTTGTCATAGTTGTCGTATATATAAAACCGATTAACGGAACTTCGTTTATAACAATTCTATGGATGAATTTATCTCACTAAATGAGTGCTTGTACGTAGTTCGAAATGAGCACTCATATGTGTTTATGATTGAAAATACAATGGTTGCGAACGAACAGCAAATCTAAAGAGCACATTTCAAAAATTACGAGAAAGTTCGTCACAAAATTCAACCATTTGAAAGAAGTGACAAGCTCCAATTAGAGAAACACAGGATCCTTCCGCATTGGGGTAACCGCAGCTTAAATGGATTTTTTTCCTATTTTCCTGAAATCATCCTGATCCTTTAGGCAATCAACAACACTCAAACACTGGAAAGCTGGAAAGCTCACTAAGTTAACCTTGAAATACGATTCAAAAAAAAAGTTGACATTCAATTTGCTACTACACAGTACACACCCTTTGACAGTTTACATTTTTAGAAAATGTTTTTGGTAAAAACAACAAAAACAAGGGAATGTGGTATCCGCTTAGCACTCATGGTTCACAGGCTATGATCCAGATGAAAATATGGGGATGTGGAAAATTGACAGCCACGAATTCCTCCAATAAATTTTCCATCTCGATGCCTTGACAATGAAATCCAAATCTAGGGATCTAGGATGAATGTTGTGTATACCGCCGCCGCCCGCCGCGCCGCCCGCCGCGCCGGCCGCTTTACACACTATAACACCAACACCGCACAATCATAGAATGGAGCAATCTTGTTTGCAAGATGATGTGGAATTTACTATACGGTGCGTGAAGCAATTCAAATCCCAACGCGTTTTTGGAAAGGATGACTTCGAAGTTAGAAGTTCTTATTGGGGGGAGGGGGGTTCATGTGACGAGGGTTAATCCTTGTTTCTTACGATGATTTCTTTTGATTGGTGTATAGGAATAGGAATTATATTAATTTTCATGTCACGAATTTCATTCATTGGAAACTAATAGATTAAGTATATTTGTGTGTAAAGGGTCTAAAGCTAAATGTAACGTGAACACAATGAACTCAATAAAGAAACTCGACTCAACAAATAAACTCAACTCATTGAATACGAAAATGTTGGGTGTGATAAATTGATTGATTTGATGCTGGGTTTTATTGCATACGGCACTATGTCTGTTTGCGACTTGTATTTAATTCGTATTATTTATAAAAAAAAACATGATTACTTTGAAAAGAAACAACTTATTTAATTGGGTATCTCAGAAAGTTTTAGGTTTTCTTTTGAAGCACCATTAATCGAATGGAAACATTTAAGCCAGCATTGCTTCTATTAAGGTTTTTGGAGAGTACTCATACCTAATCCGTGTCGACGATTGGGTACATAAATTGCAAAAAAAAGTATTCCTATAAACGTTGATAGAAAGGTTTAAATATATACAGGGTGTGATAAAAAGCTAGGGCAAAAATCGTATAGTAACGGGACCCTAGGTCGATGGGGTAATTTAAAACATAAATCTTTTAAAAAAATTATCAAACACATAGACAACACCAATAATGTTGTGATTAAGCTTCTATAATGTTTGTTTTTCAAACTTATCATTTATAAACAAAAATTTGTAAATTTGCTACTTTAAAGGAAATGGTACGCATGCTGAGTTGACATCAAGTTAGTGTTATGATTTCAAAAATTCATAGAACTGAGTACACAAGTATGTACTTGTAAATCTTGGAGCTAAAAATTCTTAAAATTTTTTTTGCAATTGCAAAATTTATAAACTTGCCGCTAATATCAAATTTGCACTATATACAGGGTGAGTCATGCAAGGCCGTGTTCAGGGTGGGGGGGGGGTGTTATAGGGATTTGAACCCCCCCGAAATCCTTTATCAATTTTGTTTTTCAAATATCGAAAAATATTAAATCATTCACAATCCACACCATAATTGAATTTGAATTTTTCAACACTTTAATCTAGGTGAAATATGAAATTTCTAGGAATTCATGTTGAATTTTCTGACACCTCGACCCTTCAAATAAAGTACCTATTATTTGTTGAACACTGACTTGTGTATAATTATAATAGTGATTGTTTTTATCAAAAGACAATAACTATAATGTTCACATCAAAAGACAACCAAATACATATTTTTTTTAAATTGAAAAGAATGAAAAGCAAACTTCAGATTCTGCTCTAATTACAAAACGAAAAGCCTCTATCAGGGAAGCAGCTTGGAAAGTGGGCGGCAGAAAAACGTTGACGTTCTTCAAGAAGAAAGTGACTTACAATCCGATAATTTATTCTTTTGGTTTTAACAAAAACTTTGATTGGGACTGCAAGCCTTTCCGACAGGAGTAGAGACCAATTCTAAAGAAAATAATAGAAGCAAACATATTCGAGAAAATGTTGTTGCTGAATTCAAAGATATCTTTGACGCTGCGCAAGGCCTTCTAAAAATTGTGGATGAAAATGAAACTTTAAAAACTCCACGAACAGCATTGAGGCAGCAACACCGAGCCAATGTAAACACCTCAGATCCTGAAAATTATTTTAGGATAGTTGTTATGATTCCTCTGCTAGATGATTTCATAACTCAGCTTAAAATGCGGTTTGAGAACCATTAGTCTGTCCTATCATCACTGTATATTTTGATACCTTCAGTTTCAGTAGGGAAAAGTGAAGAAAAATTTAACGCAGAAAACTTCCAATTTTATAAAAGATTTTTGGATTGGGACACGTTTAAGGCTGAGTTAATGATGTGGAAGATAAAATGTCATGAACAGGAAGAAAGCCAACGTTCAAAGACAGCTATAACAGCTCTTGGAGACTGCAGTAAGGATATTTTCCCCAATATACATAAACTTTTAAAAATTTTGGCAACTTTACCAGTATCAACATGCTCTCCTGAAAGAACGTTTTCGACGCTGAAACGACTGAAAACATTTTTAAGAAATTCCACGGGTGAAGAACGGTTAACTGGATTAGCGTTAATGTCAATTCATCGACATATCGAAATCAATACCGACGAAGTGATTGATGTTTTTGGAGTAAAAAAGGCCAGGCGATTAGATATACTTATGTAAAATAATTTTAATTTTTGCTTACTCTTTGTTGTTCCTTCTTTAACCTATTTTACCTTTCTCCGTTATATGTACATACATATAAATACTATACTCATTAAATATAACTGATATTTAAGATTTTTTATTACCCTCAATGTTTTACAACATAAAAGGTGAAAAGATATTTTTCAAAAACATAACCCCCCCCCCCCGAAATATTTGTCTGGCTACGGCCTTGGAGTCATGAGCAGTGCGCCAAAATGCTAAGGCGTGTAGGTTGGGTTGAGACAAAAAAAAACGTATGGGAGAGGGGTCTATTTCCCCCTGTTTAACCGGGAAGTGCAATTTTTGAATTGGCTTAAAATGGAAAAAAAATATTAAAAATCAATGGCTTCAACCACAATGCTATGCGATACTTTTTTTTTTAATTGGACTTTTATGAGAACGAAATAGAAATGAAACAGTAGTGTATTAAATATTGATTAATATTTTTTTCATTAATAACGTTTGAAAACTGGAATGTCAATATTTTTGCCTTGGCCCGCCCGCAGCCCTTGGGTTCTACCTGGTAGGGAAATACCGCAATAAAATCGCAATTTTTCTTCAAAGAAAAATAAATAACAGCAATAAGAAAATCATCATTTTCAAAATCATTTTCTTGTTTTTAAAGGTTTAACTATAATTTGCTTTAGAATTCCTTAAATCTTTGGTATTATTTCATTGTCAATATCTAATTTCGATTTCGAAATTACAGCTTTCGATGGATTTTTCCCGATACCCTACACATTTTCTCAAAAATGAAGAACCGAAATTGAAGTGGAAAATGGCGAATTGTATTTAAAAGGTTCATGAATAAGTTCTGACTTTTTCCTTCCGTAATCCGTTCTTATATAAACATCTTTTATATTTAAAAGAAATTGCTGAGGTTCTGGAAAGTTATAAAGATTTGATAAAACTGTTTTTGAATAAATAAAATAAATTACATATAAATTAAATTAATAATTAAATACCTCCCTACTTTCTAAATAATGTATATTTCAGCCCAAAACTCTTGACTCGGTAAGAACGGGTTGTTTACAGTAAATTAAAAAAAAAATAAACGGATTTACTGATCAACTTGTTTTCATTTTTCTTTATTTTTTATATTCGTCTGTAAACATTCAACAATTCCACTTCACTTCCTTTTGACGATTGTTTCTTTCGATTAAATCATATTGTGACTTTCCAAGCGATTATTGCGACCACGAGCTACGTCCCGTTTAAATTTAATCAGGCATGTTTAACGAAATCTACCTCAGTGTAAATTCAAGTGCGGTCCCATGTTTACAAATCCAGCAAGTAGTCTTGTAATCAAAAAGAATCGGTTTTGGTCCACAAAAACATCTTCAAAAAGAATCTGCAGAAAAAAAATAAATAAAACAGAAATTATAATGCCCAATAAAAACAAAATAACTTTTTCCCAAGCTGAGTGCAAATAATGTCCTTTCTCCCCTCAATCCTATATCAGTCTACTGTTGCATTGTTAAAACGACACAGGTCCACAAGGTGACAATTAAAATGCTCCATCGATCGTTTCGCGCCCAATGAACATGAACAAGCCGCACAAACCCATATCCTATATAGATGCCAGCAAGTTGTTACCTTGTTTTCGAGTTGAACTAATAAACAGGAAGGGATTTACCTAACACATTTTCACATAATGTGGCAACAAAGAAAGTTGGATTATGCAGAAATATTGTTTTCGATATCATCGGACACGTAATATTAAAACTTTGTTTTGTATTTTATATTACCGTTTACCGTTTTTTGCAATCTGAATTATACTGAGGGAAAAAATAACCTAAGCCAATTTCTTGTAAGTTTACAAACGGATTTCATGACAATAAACCATAAACTTACTTACATACTTGCTTAAGTCATCCAACTTATTAAGTTCACACCTACGATGCACACCGGCTCTACTAAGCCTACGCGTTATCGTGTACGGTTCCTGGAGATACATTTTAGCTTTCTGCTTTCTCCAACTTTTCCCCAGTTGTGCTGATTGCTCTTCGGCCGTTCTTCGCCAAGTGCTTCCGGATCGGCCTGGTAGTCTGCTATCTGAGTTACAGGGTTCCATTGCATCGCTTCACTCGCAAGGCACTCGTTACTCTTTCGAAGCGTCTGTCAACTCCACTGCCACTTACGTCTTCGTATGATAGAATCAATGGACCCCACCCTATTCCTGCATGGAGATACGATTTGGCCACAAGATGTTGCTCAAAAATGTATTTTCGAACGTTTACAACTTTGTAGGGACAGTAGTTGTGACTTTAGAAGTGCTGCACCCGTAAAGAAGCAATGATCCAACATTAGAGTGAAACAGTCTTTCTTTAAGCTTATAGAGTTGTTTCTCCACATTTGGAGGCTTGCAGAAAAATGAAGCCTTTGCTTTACTTTATTCCATTGAATGCTCTCCCAAAGCGATGCAAAACAGACGGTGACGTCGAAGAAACAACAACAACGTATTTTTGTATTGATTTTTTGTCGTCTTCACTGAATATTTGGCATTCTGAATTTCCAACGACATTTTACGCCCTTCAAATGCAGCACCCTTTACTTGAACCTATTTGATTACACACAAAATTCGCTCATGACAAAATGTCGGTCGTTGATAGGCTTCAATGCAAACCTAAATTTGTGTAAATAAATATTCAATTTTTGTCCCGTATAAATGTGAGAAGAGAAGGGTCCTTAAATATTGCAAACAGCAATATTTCAAAACTCCAAATGTCCTTGTTTCGTGAAATATATAACATCCCTTAACACCGATTGGCGTCGTTGTTATGATTTTTGTGCGATTTTCTTTGTGTTTGCTGTGGCGTATCTAATTCAAGTGCGAAACGTAATTGGAGAATAGAGATAGTGTCGTTGTTTTTTTTTTTGTATTAATAAACTGCGGCAACCGCACGAACAAGAAAAAGAAGAAGTATCTTGTATATAGCGTTTAAATGGTGCCACGACACGATACGTAGTCGACTAACGAAGAAATTTCACTTGGTGCGGTGAATAAACTGTTTGCGCTTGAATAAATCTCTCCGCTGTCGATTCGGGAAAGATATGCAAGATGTTGACAACAAAAGATATTTATCCCTATGCGGTACTTGGGGTAGATTGTTGAAGTTGCTGTTCGAGCCCTGCAACCATACTACCGACCGACACGCCACATAACCATCATCGGTACACTGCAACGCGCCACAGCTGCCATGATGGGGTACATAGTGAAAAAAAAACATAGAAAATCGCTTCTCCAAATTGCATGTTTCATCCCCCATGGATTTTCATATCCACTTCAGATCTTCAGGCGGTGAAAACTGGATACTATAACATAAGAAAACATTCGGAAGCTTTAGTATATAGGTAAGATATATCTACAAAAACAATCTTAAAAAAAAAAAAACTTTTTTTCCAATGTTTAAAGGACTGATAAATTTTCTATACTGAAACAACCAACTGCTAAGGGGTGTAGTCATTATTAATCAGGATCCAGGAGATTCGGTGGTCGTTTTAAATTTTATTGATAATATGACTACATATCAATACATTTGACCAACAAAATTAAAATTTCTTGTTTTCAACCAAACGGAAAAAAATATGTCAAGCAATATATAAATATGATCCGTAAATAATTTCCAACTTTTGTTCGAAAAGTAGTTATTTTAAATAAAATGCACAATTGGATCGCACAAAGTTGCTCCGATATTAAAAAGGACAGCAGAGCCTTATGGTTAAAAAAAAAAACAGAATCAACAAGAACGTCACCAAAAGGACAACTTCGAAATCCATGGATATAATAGATATGAGCCCAAGAGTGCATAAATTTTGTATTTACTTTACAGGGTGATCTGCATAAGGTGTGAAAAAAATCTTGAGCATATATAGTTTTAACGAAGACTAAACAAGAAATCGTAAAAGACGTGAAGTGTCTAACTCCCTCCGTTTAGTTGGAAGGAGAAATTTTCTAAAAATAATTCAAATTTACTTTAGTTTTTTTTGTAAATCAAAACATTACCTTTAATGTGTTTTTTTTCTACAAATTGTTTTTAATTTGAACATAGAAAAAATTACTTATTTTTTCAAAACTTCGAGTTTGGAAATTAATTTTTCAAAAAATAAAAACAATATCAATTTGTTCCGTTTTAAGTATTTTTTTAGAAATCTTTTGGAAGTGTTTTCTTGTTTCGGTACAAAGTAAACGCTTTAGCACTTTTTGGCTTATATCTCCCATGGATTTCGATGTTGCCTTTTTGGTGACGACCATTGATTATTATTGGTACATTAACTCATTGGTAGATAATTCGTTCTTGTAGAATCTGGGTTTTTTGTCCAGACGTTTGTTGAGAAGATATGTATTTATGAAAAAATTTAAAAATCGTTAATACCAGTTTTTTATATAAGATTTCTTGCATTTAGGAAAAAAAATTGAATAAAAACTAACTAACTCATTTTCAAAATATGGAATTACCAGAACAAAATTTTTGGTTTTAAAAAATATTTTGCTTAACCTCTTTTATAGCAATTCATCTCATATATTTATATAAATTTACAAAGGCTGGAAGACTAGAAAGACTAGAAGTTTCTGTTATTAGTAACAACAGCTCATTACCGTTAGCATGGGTCAAGGTATACTATAGAACAATTTTTTCTTAGAATATACCCAAAAATTATGCCCTAAGGTCTTGGAAATGAATTAGAACACATCATCATCATCAGGTCCTGTAACCCCGGACGGGCCATAGGACGTCAACAAATCTTCTGCATCCTTCACGATCTGCAGCAAGAAATTCAACTGCGGCCACGTCTTTCTCTGAGTATCTGCTTCAGCTAGTACCGTTGATTTCCACGTTGTTCTTGGTCTTCCAACTCGCCGTGCACCCTGGGGATTCATCGTTTGGTTTCCTCAGTGTGTGACCAATCCATCACCATTTACGCTTTTTAATGTTAACGTCTGTCGAACTCTTGATATGTCCTGCTCCACAATTCCTGATTGGATATAGTTTGTGGCCAGGGAATCTTTAGAATGTGGCGTAGACAACAACAACAAAAGCATGTAACTTTCTCGAGATGGTAGCCGAGACCTTCCAGGTTTCACAAGCGTACAATAGAACCGATTTGACGTTGGAGTAGAAGAATCTCAACTTAGTACTCATTAGATTTGACTGGAGATTCAAATTTGGGATAGGTTACCGAAGGCAGCGCGAGCTCTACTTATTCTACTCTTAACGTCCAGATCCGTCCCACCATTTGCTGATATGACACTTCCAAGGTAGTTAAATTGTTCGACCTCTTCAACTGGAGTTGCCTGCTGTATTAGACAGTGATGTGCGGAGCGGCTTTTGTGCATTCTTTTTGTCTTTTTGCTATTTATTCTTAAACCGCTCGACACCTAATTCATCTGAAGTGCTTGGCACATCCCATTCAGCCCACTGATGTTGTTTGCCAGGAGACATATATCATCAGCATAGTCTAAATGACTAAGCCTTTTAAACGGCCTTCACTGGATGACCTGTCTCTCCGCTGTACCAACGCTTGCCGTTGATACATCGTCATTCGCCAACAGAAAATGGATTGACGATAAAACATGCTTACCTATAAAAAAAATAAATATGCAAAAATTATCTACCCGTATCCAAAAGAGGTTTTGAAAAATCAGATACTCGTAAATATTTTTCTTGAAAATGCGAAAAATCATATCTTTTGCAATTCGTAAAACCGTTTATGAGAAAATATAAAAGTCAAAAACCTTGATCTATGGCGAGTACCGTTATTAACACATTTTTGAAAAAATTTTTTTGGTCAAATAATTTCAATTTCTTACAAAATAACACACACAGAAATTTCCTTAAGATTAATTTCGAAATAAACTAGTTTGCAGGTATCTAGGAAATCATTTGAAGATCTTAAGTAGTATGTAATAGACAGACCCACTCACCTCCTTTCGTGCTGTTAGACGTTTTTTTTTTCTAATATCAAACGAAATGAACCATTTAACAAAAACAGAAAGCAATAACTCTAAATTAAACCCTTAACTTTTTAAAAAATCATCGGTTGTTTCATTTGAAATTAAAAACCCAAATCAATAAGATAGATGATTTTTGTTATAGGTATGGAGTTGAAGAAAAATTTGCAAGATAAACCAAGATTCTCTTTTCGATAAATATTTTTTTTTTTTTAAGTTTAAGTTTCTGACAGAGAAACAAACATAAGCCAAGGACATGTGAGGGACATATACCTACCTATAGCACTACATTCAAACAGAAAAAGTGTTCATGCACAAAATTAAGAGATTCCCTTCACGATTTAAGGATAAAAGTTCATGAAGAAATGGATGTATAGTATATCCTATACAAAACCTATTATAACTGTATATGGTAAGAACATGTCCTTTTTCTTCAAGAAAGTACTATACACAATTTCAGCAGTATAATATGTCTTGAGTCATGTGACTTGAGCTCTGGAAAAGATTCATAGCCGTGCACCCCACATAAATATCATTTTACTGTAGTGAACGTGATGTTGGCTACCTTGAAATTCACTTCCAAGTAAAAGGGTTCTCTCTTAGGTTAATTATATCCTCGCAATGGAAAATGCAAATCATTTCAGTCATTTTAATATCATAAATCTACGATGATATAATTTCACATGTACCTACCAAAAAGATTGCCATCTGGAAGGGTATTATAAATGTATACAAATATATGATTCAAAGAAACCCGCAAACGCCCCATCCCGATAATGTGCATCTGTATATTATCTCAGCCCTCCAGAATACAAATTACAATGCGTATACGAATAATTACATTAATAATATTCATTGTCTCTCATATGGCAGATTGCGAAAATGTGCAATCATAACCATTATTGCAATGACACTGACTCTGGTTGGGAATTATTATTTGAAAAGGATAATTGGTATTCTGGTGAAGTTAAGTGATTGTAAGCCCAAATGGTTTTTGGGTGAAGCTGAAGCGACACAAAATTTTATAATAAATTTTATCTTAAATTTGAGAGAAATGCTGATGGGATAGAATTTTGAATGCAATTATCAGTTGTTGTTATCGAAATGAGCTGGACATTTTATACCTATGGAAATTGGAAATGCTATAGAGGTACGGAAAATGTACAGGGTGTCCCAGTAATCATAGTCTAAACTGATCAGAGCACTAGGTTAGGTTAGGTTTATTGGGCTGACAGTTGGTTTTCTTTGCCATCACACTTAGATCAATTTAGATCCGTTCCTGGCCTCTTCCAACAAGTCTCTCCACCTATCCCGGTCTTGAGCGGACGCCATCCAGTTGCGCACCCCAAGACTTCGGGCATCCTGGTCTACGCCATCTCTTCAGGCCAAGCATGGTCTACCACGCTGCCGTCTACCATAGAATGTACCACAAAGGACTTTCCGAGCCGGTTCCTCTTCACTCATGCGAGCTAGGTTACCTGCCCACCGGAGTCTACCGAGCTTAATTTTTGTCACTATGTCTGCTTCAAGGTAGATCGCGTACAATTTATGATTGGACCGTCTCCGGAATCGTAGCATTGTAACTCGTTGAAATATTAACCTATAATCCTATGGTTCGTCTAACCATTTGAAGGTTTTGACGAAGTTCAGTAAACTTTAGCTTGAGAGTTCTGATAGTTCTTCTAATTCGTTGAAGAAGTAGTTGCCTAGGGTTTTCTTCCTATAGTGTGACAGTGTGATGGACAATGACAGAGAAAGTAAGCAGTATTTGCATGCTCTTCTTCGTCACCACAGCCTCTGCAAATATCATCGGTACTGAGCCCCAATTTCTTAGGTTATGTCCCGTCGATCTTAAGGAAGATTTATGGAGAATTAAAATCCAGGCCATAATTTCCTGGTATTAAGATAGGTTTCTAGGAGATTCCATCTTTCGTTGGATTTTCGAAATCAGAGCACTTGTGCATATAGCAAACGATTACTGTTTTCAATAATGGCTCTTTTTTTCAGTTTGGACAAGTCCGTAATTGATTTTTGATTTTGAATTTTTTTCAATTAAACATCAGTCAATAGTTCTTTTTTTTACTGTTTTTACAGACAATCTTGAAGTTTTAAAATTCAAGTACAAAAAAAAAAGAATTTAAACTTTAAGATTGTCTGTTAAATTTTAGCTAAATGCTGAAAACAGAAAAAATTCAAAATCAAATCAAGGAAAAAACTGGTTCAAAGAAGGGAGGCTTGATTGTTGAACTCCTATAGGGCAGGCATTTTATGCCTATCTCTGAGTTTATTTCAGAGTGATTCAACACATGTGTAAATGTAATGTATATACCGTATATGTACCGTATATAATGTCTTAATTTCAATTTATTCTGTTTTTATAAAAGACCGTACTACTAAATTCAAATATTTTGTCAAAAATTTCCATGCCGTTTTCGTGAAATTTGAAATTTTTGAAAACTATTTTTTAACATATGTATGGAAAGTACCGTGATTCTGAAAGAAAAATACATTTTTGTTCAGATTTGTCAAATTTGAAAAATATGTAGGTATGTACCTACGTATCAATTTGTTTCACAAATATTTAATTTTCAAAAAATAATTTAATTTTTTTTTCAAAACTGTTTAGTTTTTTTTTTTAAATTTAATTATCTATTTATTCGTTTCTTATAAATATTAGATGATTTTGTATAAAAATTTTGATTATAATCTGATGATCTATTTTTGAAAAAATTGAAAATCAAATTTTTTTTCCAAAATTTGCCGCAAAGTACCCTTAGTCGCAAGTAAAAAGCATTGGAAGACACAAATCGGAAATCTTTTCGAAGTGGAATATTTGCGAAAGACAGACGCCATGTCTCATGTTAAAAAGTACATGTTAATAAAAAATTATGGAGTCAACCTGGATATTGATTAAATGCGAACACATTGCCACATAAACGAAGGTGCGCAATGAGGTCTGAGTGTATCAATAGTGCCAACAAATATCTTAATTAATTAGTAAATTTTTTAACTTTTAAACTTAGCATAAGCATTCTACTTATTTCACACAGGCGTTGCCCAGAATCCCTTAAGAAATCATAAAACTGTGAAACGGGTCAACTACAAGAATGAACAGGACAAAGTCTGCCGGGTCAGCTTGTGGGAAATAATTTCGAGATTGACCCTACTGCAATATACGCAGAGCACTAATTCAGCAGTATTGATGTTTCAACGTTCCGAGGATGTTCTTACACCAAAAGTATACGTACCTACTATAGGCCGCATTTATAGGTAGTTCAAAGCACATCCACTTGACCCTAGAGAAATCTCCCTACACAAATGCTTAGTATATGAAAAGCATGTAGTAGTATCTACTATCATGGCAAGTACTTTTTAATGTTAACCCGACCCTTGTTGTGGCGCTGCAAAATTTTAGGTGTAGAATTTGATTTGGGGAATTGTTAAGCATCGAAAATTGGGATTAGGACTATTATTTCGATTCGATTGCCATAACCAAAAAATATCCTCTCCAAATTCTCCGCAAAAAAAAAAATTGAGTAAGGGTTGCCACCACTTCTTAGATGTCGCCCCATTCGACTTCCACCATGATAGTAGGTACTATGTTTTTCATATACAAAGTATAATGGCCTCAAAGATCAAAAAGGATGAACAAACACACCATATTGTTTTGTCATTTTTGTTTTTTGATTCGATTTTGATTTTTTTTACCAATATACGAGTAAGTACAAAGATAAAAACAATAAAATTTAAGATAAAAGAAAATTGATCTGTTTATTGCCACCTGACCAATTTGTCGTCCTTGCTTTAACGACTTTTCTGGTTTTAGCCGCAATGGAATGGGGCAGTTGTGTTGGCATTACAAACAATTCCATCGTTGTCATTATCCTTTCCAACACCCTATATCAGCATCCAATGTGACAATAAGAAGTTTCTTTTGTTGTTGTCTTTTTTAAAAGGAAATTGTTGAGAGCAATGGTGAGTGTCCTTTAATATGTTTTCTTTCAAAGGCATTTCATTTCCTACAATAAGACATTTGGTCGAGAGCTGAGACAAAGGATAAGAGTCTCAGTCTATATATATATTTATATCTAAGTGATGGGTAAACAAAGCTGTGCTGTATAATGGTAGTATAAGGTGCTATCACATCGTCTTATGTTTGCTGTAAATGATTATGTTTCCGCTTGATTTAGGCCAAGGCTTTTCAAATAACAACATCTATAAAACGACAGACTTTACTTTCGGTTGAGTGCGAAAAACATTGTCCATGAAAATGTCAATAAAACGCAAAAATATAATGGCACTTTTTAATTGGGAATGCATTAAAGGTCTGAGTGTTGCACTCATTTAATATTTACAGTAAAATATAAATATGTACGTATAGTATTTTATAAACAATAAAGACTATAAAGTAAACATTATAAGCTTTGAAACAAATTTGAATCAGATCTATGCATTTGATGAAATTCAAATTGTTTAACAGTTATGTGTCTCTACATTAAAAAATATGAATAATAAATTCCAAAATTTTAGAATTACGTACATACGTATACAAGTTCAAGTTTTCGCAAGAACAGTCTTTGGACATATTCTTAATGCATTGACAATTTTTGTTTTTGGAAGTCAAAAAACATCATAAATAGTTTTTATTCGACGTTATTTGACAATCTGCATTTTCGTTTTGAAAAATTTTGTTAAAAAATTTTTGACCAATTTTTTTTTCTCGCGATTTAAAAAACTTTCCACATTTTTATTACATTTAGTCCAACACGTAAGATTTTTTTTTAAACAATTATTTTTTTGGTATTTACTAGTTTTTTTTGACAATTTTTTTAATATTTTGACAGTTTCTTTTTTGGATATTTGGATTGTCTATGATATTCCAAATAAAACCGATCTAAATCCAAAGCATATACATTTATACAATGTAAGAGTAAATGGATTCACTATGAAAACGGGCGCTTTTTAAAAATACACCCAATTTGTTTTGAATGTTTTTATGAGAAAATTAAAAAAAGGGGAAGAATGACAACACCTATTTCATGACATACCAACTATTTTTACCAATTTTTTTTTTGTTCAGAGCTTTGCTTCCAAATGTGATCATGATCCCTATTATACCTATCTATTGAGACACTAAAAATATTCTTTTTGGGTAATGTGCTGAGCTTCCATTGTTAAAGAACTTAATAAAAAACTTATCTAAAAATTTAGTTATTGCAAAAAAATATACTTTTAGAATCCTTTTTTCAAGTCTTTGGCAAGATTCAACGCCCCTAATGCATTATAGTAAATTTTTTTTGGCGAAATCCAGGATCGCCCTCTGTGTCAGCTGTCGTATAACCGTTTCGACAAAACTTATTTTTCTTAAAAATGGATCAATAAATTTTGATAATTTTTTTTTGTGGATGTTTTGTCTCTAATTTAAATTATTTAGTAAAAAAAAAATAAAAAGAATGAATTGGATTTTTATTTTCTATACTTTCTCATGAACGTTTTGAGGGATTGCAATTTTATGAAAGAGGCCCCAATAATCTTAATAATATTGCAACCAGTATTTTCAAAAAAAATTTTACTTTTGAAAAAAAAACAAATTTGTGAAAACAAAAAATTAATTATGAACGAAATTTTTTAAAGAAATTTTATATAATGTAGACAATTTTTTTAAAAAAACGCTTGTAAGAGTTTAAAAAAAAAAATCGGAAACCTTTTTTTTTTTGGTTTTTTTTAGCAATGTTAATAAAAATTGTATGATTTTTAAAATATTAGCAGTCTTATTTAATAGAATTCGCTAAACAGATGAATAGTTATGCAGTGCATAAGGGTTTATGTAGCCGCTATGTAACGTTGCATAAGTTTTATAAATAACATTTTTGAGTTTAGAGGCATTATAAGGAGTACATAACTTTATGTAGGCTCTATGTTGCGTTTTTAAATAAGACTGTAGGTATATTAGGTATATTAGGTATATTATTCTTGTTTTTTTTTTTTTTTAGTTTAATTTACTACTTTAGTTTAATACTTATGTAGGAGCAAGTTTATATTTACTAGTCATAAGAAGTTCTACATTTGCAATCGTTAAATCCAAAATTTTCAAAAATTACTGAGATCGCTGAAGCCTGAAAATATTAAAAAAATGTTTTTAAATCGAATTTTTTTAAAGTGTTTGAAAGTTTTAAAGTGACTTCGTGAACATCAGAACAAAATTCAATCCTCATATTACGAATGCTTTTTGTAAAACATTTAAATTATTCAAACTTATCACACTTGCATCTTTACATATGTACCTACTGTATCGGTTTCTAATATTCAGCATTCCATTCAAATTGTTTAAAGCTACATTCCAAATGATTCTTGGGTATATTTAGTTATTCATTTGTGTCAAATTGAATGCAATACACTTAAACTTTACTTTACTGAAGTAAACTTTTCATTTAAAGAATTAAAACTCATTCAGAAAAGAACAGAGGCCAACATGATAATAAGGCTTTCCATGAAAACACTAACCTAACCCTACATCTTTTATCTAGCATTTAGCCCAGTTAACAATGTGTCTCAGACAATAGGAAATGAAACCTATTTAAAGTATGTTTTAAGAAAATACAACTTCTACTAAAAGGAGTGGGTATGGGCATGTCAACATTGTGCTTTAAATGGAATAGTTTCTTGACAAACATAGAGATGAATGAGGATTTGTCAAACACAGAGAAAAATGTCACTAGATGACATTTCAATTTGAAGAAGATGTCGGTCCTTTTGTTGCATGTACAAATATCAAGTTGTTTTCAAAGACACATTCACATTTTATTTTGTTTAGCTTTGGTCCATCAAGGAAGGAGTACGAACATACCTATACAGTTAATAGCAAGTCAACTTAAAGAAAGGAACATTATTTTGGTAAAATAATAATATAAAAAGCCTAAAAGTTTTAAAAGTAAAATACACTTTAAAATTCTGTAAATGTTCATAAACACAGTCTTTTTGCTTTTTCTTAGGTGGAGAAACACAAAAAATAATTTTTTTGATAAAAACTCGTTTCGTTGCCAGGATCTAAAACATCTAATTATCTCAATGAAACTTAAATATGTATGTATATATAATGTTGTAATAAACTATCCGGGAATGTTGTTCAAAATTAATAAAAACTTAATTAAGTTGCTGTAAATACAGAGTTTATTTATTGTTCTTGTTTTTAATTTACAATTTTTTATTTATGTACCTGTAAATACAGAAACGACATTTAAAGTTTTTATTTAATTTAACTATTAATATTCCCTCTCTACAAAAACACGTTTTAGTTTTCTTTGACAACTCTTATTTGCTTTTGTTTACATTTTAATAAATTTGACAGAAGAGAGTTTTGTTGCTTTCATTTCTTAACTAGGGTTCGGATTCGGATAAAATATTATATTAAAGATAATACATTTTCTTTACATATATGTATAAAAAAAATATGTTACAGTGTGAATTCAACGCTATTTATGCTTATTTTGAAATAAATTTGAAAAGATAACCTTTTAATTACTGTCCGTCAAATTTAAACCTGACGGCTGTCAAAAGTTACCTGAAAATGAAGGGAACTGTTGACAACTGGTCAATCAGAGACTTAGTTCTTTGACTTGTCGTTTATAAAGGGTGTCCCAACAAGAACGCAAAATTTAAATTTTAAATAAAACGCAGATATATAAAAAAAATTGCGAATTCTTTATTATATCGTAAAGTAGACAGGATGAGGTTATGTATGGAACAACACATCGGGCAGATGCCGCCGCGGCTTTGCTGGCACATACGCGATCTTTTAATGAAATTTTTAATGACCGTTTTGCATAAATGTTGAAGTATTTCATTAATGCAGCGTCCAATTTCCTCTTTTAAGCCTTGAGTCGTCGTCTACTTATTTGCATCGACTTCAAAAAACCCCAAAGAAAAAAGTCCAATGGTGTTAAATCGCACGATCTAGGCGGCCAATTCTGGTCTCCAAAACGCGAAATAACAAAATTCGCTGCATAGTGGATTTGAAAACACCAATTTGCTGAGCTCGTGTCGAATTGAGTTGGACGGAGTTTGAGCGACATCATCACTTACTGCTACGATATTTTCATACAAGACGAAATAGAGACATTTTGGCCTCCGAAATCTCGTAAATGTTGTCTCACAGACTTCAAACAGTGAGAGGCGCAGCTGTGAATGCTCAAACGTTGAGGCGTCGCGTCGTTTAGCGGAGAGTGGCCTTAGAGCAAGAAGAACTATCGTGTACCAAGACTCACGGTACAGCACAATCGACGTTGGATGGAATTTGCTAGCGTTCACCAAGGTTGGACCGACGCCGCGCCGGCCGACTGAACTAGAGTTCTCTTCACTGATGAGACCAGGTTATGTCTACGTCTACGCTCACCAGATGGACGTAGCAGAGTGTGGAGAAGATCAGGTGAGAGATACTCTTCGGCCCAGCGGGAACATTTCTGGTAAGGTTCACGGTGTGGGCAGGAATTTCTATTCACGAAAAAACTGAGCTGTGCATCGTGGAAGGATCGGTAAAGAAGATTTCTTGCTGATGCACGACAATGAGACCTCACGTTTCCAGGTACTTTACGGACTCCTTGGAAGAAGTGGAAATCGATGTTATGGCTTGGCCATAATTGAGCGCGATAGAAATTGACAGATAGAAGAGGATTGGGTTCCAGTTTTTCTTTTGGACCAGGGTCTAAATTGTCTATGAATAACATAAGCTCCAGGTTAGCTTTTAGAAGAGACAAAGAAACAACTTGTCAGACGACTATGAACATTCCCCAATGTTCACATACATTGTTTTGGTGTATTTTTGAATCAAGTTTTTATTTGGTTTGCTTCACATCAAGTTTTGGCCACATTAGTTTTGTAGCCACAAAGGTGGTGTTGTCATTCCACCAATGGGTGGGTATACGTGATTTTGTAAGAAAGTACCAAAATTCATTTGAAAAGTTTCCGAAAATTTGTAATTCTGTAATCCAAAACTTTTGTAAAAGATTTTGTAAGAATTTTATGTTTTGAAAAGAGTGCGTACTGAGTACAAAGATTTTAAGCCAATACTTGTTTTTGGTAAACAAAATATTTTGAATAATCTATTAACTTTTTTTTACTTTTATCAAAGACTTCCTCTATCAGATCTGGAATATTAAATAAAACTTCAATGACGTAATCTCATTTTGCCAGAAGAGTATAGCCAGATTATGGTCGGTAAAAAAAAAAATAATTGCAGAATTAATTTTCATCCAATTTGGTACAAATTGAATTAATTTCATTTGCGGTTATTACCTATCAAGTTAATGAAGTATTTTGTTGACAGTGCAGTGTAGACAGAACTGATTGTGAACAATTGAAATTGTTGCAAACTATAATCCGAGCCTTATTTTTTAAACCATTTTCCATTTTTTTATGAAGAAATGTATTTTGAAACGATTATTCTAGTATTATACCTAACGTTTCCATCATGCACAATAATCATTCACACTTTCTGAGATTTAAAACAAGGTTGATTGTTCCACCGTAAATACGAGTACCTGCCTGAACCTATAGTTTTTGTTTTCAATATAAGTAAAATATATATATATTTAAATGATTGAGGTAAAAGCTTTTAAGGGAATTAATTGCCTCATATAAAACAATGAACCTTCCGTAGAATCATCGGCTGACAGAGCATACACAAAATAAAATCTATCATTTCATATTAAATGGATGTATTTTTGGACATATTCAAAAAACATGCAGATAACATTATTTTTTTTTTATTTTTTAAAGCCCCATCCAGCATTTAAAATACTACTAATAGTGATAGCAAAATCAGAAATACTTAATACATATACGAGTATCTACAGGCTGGCTCAATTTAAATTCAAAAATAGATATCCTTGTTTGGAAAGTACAGCTTTTACTGCTTCAAAGTACATATTGTGATTTAAATTTTATAAACAAAACATATAAATAAATAAATACTGCAAACAAAAGGCTTTTCGTGAATCGAAATACAATTTCATCTCATTCATTGAAATGGGTATAAACTGCAACAAAAACACAACGCTTAGTGGTAACATCATTGGGGATAAAATCATTTTATATAATATAAGTGTTGAGAGTGATGCCACTGTTAAGGTACCGTAATATCATAATATTTATTGTGTATGGTTGAAAATAATGATTTACTTAATTGGTAGAGGTCGAAGTTCTGTTTGCTTTAATTCTTCGTGTCTATTATTCTTTTGTTCAAAATTCGGTAGCTAGGTTTCTTAAAAATTCTATTTGTTGAAACTTTGTGTCAAAAATTACAATTGTGGAGTTTTGAGTGTCTTTGGTTTCTTGGGCGTCTGCGATAGGTTTGCCACGACTGGTCTCGTAACGAGAAACGAAAAGAGATAGAGACTAACACGAGACTGTAATTTTTGATCCGAGACTTACCAAGAGTCTCTCTGTTGGAGAATCATTAAAAATTGTATTTTTTAAACATAAAAATTGTTGTTACTCGTTTTTCATACAAAAAAGACTAAATCCATAAGCGTCTTCGGTGTCTTGGATGTTTTGGACGTTTTAGACGACTTGGGTGTCTTGGACTTCTAAGGAACCTCAGGCGTCTCAGGCGTCTTAGGCGTATCCTGCCCATCTTCGACGTCTTCGCTGTTTTAAGAGTCTTTAGCATTTTAGGAGTCTTGAGTATGTTCGGTATCTTGGAGATCTTAAATGTCTTCAGCGTCTTGGGCGTTTTGAGCGCCTGGAGCGCCTTGTCCCTGAGCGACTTGCCAGTTCAGATAGGTAGGCAAGTAGAAATGGCGGTCAGAAGCAGAAGCGGTCTTCTTGATCTAATCAGAGCTAGAGTGCACCATTTTGATACCATAGGTGACTCGTTTGACCTATAAAATAGAAAAATACACAGTGAGTTTTTGCTGGAGCCATCTTTGATCGTTAGATCAGAAAGTTCGTTAAGATTTTCTAAGAAAGCCTTTTCAAAGGACTGCATTCTTATTCTGAATAGAGCAGAACATTTACAAAGGAAATGAAACACTGTTTCCTTTTCTTGTTGGTCCCCACAACTATACGGATTTGCTGTATGTTCTATTTTAGCATCTTGCATCTTGTCCTGCCTGGCCCTGCATAATAGATCATTCGATGGGCGCTTGTTATAGGTGAACCATATCTTCCCGGTCGTAAGCCCGTTCACTCTCATCAATGCTACTATGCCCAGATAAGGGTGACTTTGAGGTTAATATTTAGGCTCGCAGGTTCTCTCCTAACATTGCTGGAACAATTTAGAACTTGATATTACCGATTTAATGGCATTCACAGGCGCTAGACTTTATTGTAGCGGTATTTCGGTTCTGTTTTTCGTCTGTACTTCAGCTCAATGTAAGGACTGGGGAAAAATTATTGAACCATCACCACACTCCAACTTTGAACCGTCGCGTCGTTCATCAGCAGTAAAGATAAGCCTCGAAGTCTGTTGTTTCGATGTCATTCCCCTATTCCATCCTGGAGAGAAGTATAACTTTAAAACTCTTTCTGAGGCTCAGGGTAGGGCTAGGGATGTTTTTCAAACAAAATATCAGCTGATATAAGTTTAGTTTAATAGGTAGGTCGGGGGAAATTTGCAGAAGAAATTTTTTTAAGTTTGTCGATGTTGTATACTTTGGTAAGTGCAAGGGGCAGGCCACCACACAAATGAGCCATACGTCAATATCGGTCACACTGTGCTGTATACGTCCATAAAATCATCTTCGACTGAAGGCCACAATTTTAACCGAATTTATTGCTGCAGACGAAGTAGACAATGCATCAGGTCTTCCTATCCCGTTCTTCGATATTTGATTTCCAGTTTAGTTTAAGGTCAAAGATAACTTCCAGATATTTGGCACCGGGAAACAAGGACAGAGTTTGATTGTTGAGTCAACTTAAAGTGGAGGGGTCCACAGCTCATGACCCAGATGTTAACTTTTCTCAAAGCAATCTTCTTAATTTCAGTAATCAAGGGGGTAGACTCATGGGATACCAACTTGATACCATTTAGCAGTTTAGACGTTTCAAAAGCTAAAGCATGAAGCTGTAGATGTTTCCGTTGTTTTTTTAATATTTTTAGGTAATTTTTTCAGAAAATTGGACCTCCTATCTTACCTAGGGGAAAAAGACCCCCTTTAATATGATTTTTTCTTGTCTCAATTACGATTTTTCTTCACTGGAAACGCTCTAGTCACACTTTCCGCAAATTATACTTTAGGCATACATTTTGGCTCATATCTCCTACACCCAATGGATGTCGATGTTGTCGTTTTAGTAACATTCAAGTTCATTATTGTTTAACCATTGGAATTTTTCGTTCTTCTTAACTATGGAACTTTTTTTGGCCACCTTATTTGCAAAAACTAGAATATCTAAACAAGACAACTTTAGAAAAAAATTAACCTAATTGTCTATGGCACTTAGATAAAGTGTCAGAGTTCGTGTTAGGTTAGTTTACCAATGGGTTAATGAATCTAGTACAACTGTATATTTGCTTAACTAAATAATAGGTAATAATAAAGTGGTAACCTTAAAATAGCATGCCCTACAGTATTGTAAATGCCATCAGGGGAGAAAGAGTGGCAAAAGGTTATCAGGTATATTGTCGCCGATAAATATTATACCCGCATATCTATACAGAACATATAGATACGATGTCTACGACTATGCAATTAAAAATAAAACAGATCGATATGGCCTCTCCATATGATGTCGTCCTACCCACAGTCAGTGGGAGGACAATGTTTGCATTGAGTTCAAATTGTTAGCTTAGCAGTTTTAAACTTGATGCTGTAGGCAACGATGATGCTATGGAGAACACCGAAAGCAAATTAAGAGATTTTTTCATGAAGACCAATTTTTGTTATGCAAAATAAGTTGAGGTTGGTCGCTAACTTCAATTTGTCTAGAAAAAATTGAACCCCATTTTAATTTGTATTTGTTTGTTGGTTTTGGAGAATTTTTTTTTTTTTTTTTTGAATATTTAAGGGGATAGAAAATATAGTTTTTCATAATAGAACCACCTAAAATTTAAAAAAAAAATAAAAAAATATACACAAACATATTATATATGGCAGTAAGACCTAGGGTCTTATAAATTAGGAATTGTTAGAAGGAATAGAAGGATAGGACAGATTTTTGTTGGCACAGTGGATTGAGAAATTAGGTTACCTATGATTATCTCATTAAATCCCAGGAGTGGCTTTCAGTTGAGGGAATATAGAATAAATTGCTGCCTAGACTGGGGATCGAACCCACACATCCAGACTGCTACCAGGCTGCACTACCTCCACTTCACCGGGGCCACCCCCACTTTATTTGAAATGAAATATGAAATCGTTGACTCACTGACTGATTGATTGACTTGACTTGATAACGAACAGCTTATCCTAAAACATTTAAAAGTGCTCACTAATCACTTTCGTGATTTCATGGGGATTTCAGCGAATTTTTCAAATACTTATAATTTGAAATATAAAATTGAATAATTCATATTAATATGCGCGGTCGGCTCAGGAAGTTTCAATATGATCGGGATCTCTAAATTTTTCTGAGCAAATCATGAATTTTATTCCATAACAAAGGTAAAATGTGGCAATGTTGGTAAAAAAAAAAGTTTTCTAAACGACAGGGAGTAGGATGTTTTTTTTTTTAATCAATTAACATTTAAAGCACGATTGGATTACTCCTATGTTATAGTACCTTCTTTAAAATGAATAAACAAAATTATAAGAACATTGAATTCATTGAATTTCTAAAATAAGAATTGAAGAACCTATCTGATGTATCGTAAAAATAAAAATTTTGTCAAAAAAATGGTATGCAAGTTTTCAGTATTTAAAACTAAAAATAGAAAATCGTTAGTGTATGTATGTTATGTTCTAGAAACACAAAGTGGTTTCAGTTCTGTGACATGCTACGTTAGTAACGGTTTTTTGAATAAATAATTTGAATTATTTACAAGACTCCACAAATAAATGTCATCTAGGTCGATGACTGACAGACAGACCGCTAAAAAATCAGACGGAAACGTAAAATGTTTTGGATTCGAAGGAAAAATCGAGCTCAAGAAAAGTGGATCTGCCTGTCGGTCTGTTTGTCACTCACTCACTTTTTTAAGATTAATTCAACAAGTGAGACGGTAAAAAATTTTAAAACTATTTTGTACGAAAAAAATAGATTTCCACGTAAAACGAATGGAAGTGGCTACAAATCAAATTCCAATTTCAAAAAAAATCCATTCATGTTTGAGATTAAGAACAATCATTAAATTTGTAAAATATAATGTTTACAAAATTTAACTAAAGTAATGTCTTTTTAAACTCAAAGTTGTGGAAAATGTTTTTAGTGTATGTCTTCTTTTATTTTTGAATATCTAAAAGTTAATTACATTTCTTAGGTTGCAGATAAGCCTATGAATCGAACAAAAAAAATCAAAATCATATGTATGAAGAAACCTACATTACATGTGTCGCAGCATCCCCATTCCACTCGAATTGGATGTTATCGATAACTTCACTAAAAATAGATCTATTTGCCATCATTGCAAGCCAAAACCTCTGAAATATAAAAAAATTAATATTTCTTTTGGTTTAAAAATATGTTTTTTAATTAGCTGCTTATTCAAAGTTAAGCTAACTCCAAAATATATTCTCGAAAATTTAAAATTTGATTTCTTCAAACTTAGGAAGAATTTAACACTGATCGTTTTCCCCCACAAGCCTTCATTTATGTTTGTAAAACAAAATTAAAAAATTCTATGAAACCTTGAAAACCCACAAAATTTAAAATACCACTTTTCATCCATTTCCTATTATGACCAAGTTTGTCTTAAGTATAAATTCTCTTTTATCATATTTGTCTGCTTTAAGTTAAACCGCTGCTAATTACTTCTTTCAACCCTTATCAACTACAAGACATAAATAATATTTATTAACTAATAAACCAATGATGCTGTCAAAATCAGTTTATACCCAAAATCACTTTGACAATCCGTTTATGTGGAACATTTGGTAGATACCTACAGAACAATTAATCAATGGCACTCATTTTCAATTGACAATGCAGACAAGTAACACATTATCTCCGACAGTTGCAAACAAATTAGGTACAAAATTGAACTCAATTGAAGCATAATGATTTCGAATTGTTTAACAGAGAGGAGAGTATACATATACTTTGAAAGGAAATCTCCACAGGATCTCATACACAAAATGGCCAAATTCTACGAGTGTTTACTTAAACCATTGTTTGCGTAGCCTCAAACCTTCAACTCCAGTTCAGATTCAGAAGCGCTTGGGAAAAGTCATCCTCTAAACACACATCCCATTCCCAAATGGCAACTGTGGGAACCTTTCAACAGTTACCTCTGCCTGCGTTGATTTTAATCTACATCGCAAACTGATGTATCTGACAAAAAGGACGATTTAAATTCTCAGCGAGTTACTTTAAACACCATAGGTTAGGTATACCAACCTTAAACAAAAAGTGATTTAAATTTGCTCGTAGTTCTGTTGGTATATGCGAAAATTAAATTTTAAATTGTTTTAAACCATCCGATCCCAACATATTCACATGAAGTTTATATAACTAGGCAAATATATATACTCATGTGTGTTGTTAAAACACCTCCTGTCGTTCCCCGGGGAGATGGTTTTAATGAAATATGTATTTGTATATATTCAGAGCTCTATGTAATTCTTCTTGAAATAGAAAATTTCAGTTGCTAACCTTGCATCAGCTTGCCAACTTGATATCTGAGGAGTAGAAGAGCGCGCTCAATTTTGCTTCCGCCTTTATTTCACCGCTACCTACCTACCGGTGTTTCCTTGATGACATTATGAACCTAATTAAATGGTATCATTTATTCTGTTTGGTGGACTGCGCTGCAGAAACGTCGTCGTCATCGTCATTCCCATAAGAATTTCAAAAAGTCAAGCATCCATCTATCCACCTGTAGCTTAGGTTTTCCAAACGAAAGCCGTCATTATTATACTCTTACGTTTTGTCAAA
This sequence comes from Syrphus vitripennis, assembly GCA_958431115.1. NCBI lineage: Eukaryota > Metazoa > Arthropoda > Insecta > Diptera > Syrphidae > Syrphus > Syrphus vitripennis. Next base: position 57,796,630 of record OY288108.1, on the reverse strand, counting down.
TCCCTTACTGGTACGCTGCAGTGTGGTGTTATTTGCTTCCACCTGAATATATCATTCTTGGCAGCCTGCAGCTATTATTTCGAAGGTTCGAAGGAGAGGTTTCTGTATATTCTATGTATCCTAACTACACTACATAGGTATGTATGGTGTATGTTATGCAACATGCAATGGATAGAAAAATGCTTTCAAATTCTTTTTGCTGCTTCGCACAGTGACTTTTGCTTCAGCATAATGTCATAACATATACTGAGACTAAGGTTTATGACAGCAACAAAAAGGTTGGAAAAATAATTGAAGAATTTACAAAAAAAAAGACCACCTACCTTCGAGATTATGAATTAACAGAGTCTATGTCCATGCATGCATAAATATTTTTTATTCATTAAATTATGCACTGCACGTTAACCATCCCTGCCTATACCATTTTTACTTGCTCTTGAAGTTTAAGTTTATTTAAAATTTAATTTAGGTAGGTTAAGGGTTAGGTTAATGCTCAGTTATTGGATTTGTTTTATTTATGATTAAATTAAGTGACCATTTAATACTTCAGTGAAAATGACCATAATTGATCCTTACCAATTACCCACCTATAACAATTTACTGCTAAATTGGTTTGCTTATATTTTGTCTACATTTTATCTAAACTTTTAAGCTTTTGAACACGAACTTTCTCATTGAATGTTTTTAATTAAGTTTGAGTTGATTTAAATTGTTGCCGTTATTAGGAGTCCTATAACAATGCCAGTTGTTTTGTTTTGCATAATGGGCAGCTATTTGACTCTTTCGAAGTGCGGCTGGGTGTGAGACAAGGGGATGTTTTATCGCCAATCCTTTTTCTGTTGGCGATTTACGATGTATTAACGGCAAGCGTTGGTACAACGGAGAGACAGGTCATCCAGTTGAGACCGTTTAAAAGGCTTAGTCATTTAGACAAGCTGATGATATATGTCTCCTGGCAAACAACATCAGTGGGCTGAATGGGAGGGGCAAGCACTTCAGGTGAAGGGGGTGTCGGGAAAAGAATGCACACAAGGCGCTCCGCACATCACCGTCTAATACTGCAGGCAACTCCAGTTGAAGAGATCGAACAATTTAACTACCTTGGAAGCGTCGTATCAGCAAATAGTGGTACGGATCTGGACGAAAAGAGTAGAATTAGTAGAGCTCGCGCTGCCTTCGGTAACCAATCCCAAATTTGGATCTCCAGTCAAATCTAATTAGAACTAAGTTAATATTCTTCGACTGCAACGTCAAATCTGTGCTATTGTAAGCTTGTGAAACCTGGAAGGTCTCGGCTATCATCTCTAGAAAGTTACAGGCTTTTGTAAATCGTTGTCTAAGCCACATTCTAAAGATTCGCTGGCCACAAACTTTATCCAATTAGGAATTGTGGAGCAGGACAAATCAAGAGTTCGACAGACGTCGACATTAAAAAGCGTAAATGGCGATGGATTGGTCACACACTGAGGAAACCAAACGATGATATTGCAAAGCAGGTCTTCGAATGGAATCCCCAGGGTGCACGGCGAGTTGGAAGACCAAGAACAACGTGGAAATCAACCGTACTAGCTGAAGCAGATACTCAGAGAAAGGCGTGGCTGCAGTTGAAATTTCTTGCTGCAGATCGTGAAGGATGGAGAAGATTTGTTGACGACCTATGCCCCGACCGGGGTTACAGGACCTGAGGAATGAAAGATTTATTTTATTTGACAGTCTGAACGCATAATGTGAACGCATTCAGATAAATGCAAATTTGGATTTGATTGTGAAACAGCTTTATAAATTTGAAATTTTTCTATGAGAAAGAAAGCGAAACTGAACGGACAACAGAACGACAACGACAGTGAACTTTCAACGAAATTAACTTATTCGTAATGTTAATGATTTTTTCGTAATTTGTGAAATTACCTTATTTGTGCTCCACTGAAAACCTGTATGTGTTTAAGTTGACTTTAAATTAGAATCTATGTTAAATTAGTTAATCCTGTTCAGGACGGCTATTTGTTTATCAAGATGCAATAAATTAAATAAATAAAAATTTTAATATAATTATAGTCGTCTTTTTTTATTTTACTTTATATAACATTCTCAAAAAAACAGTTCCACAGTATCGTGTTTTGTTTTCTTTTATTTGAATTGTGGTACCCATTAACAGCTGTCACAAGAAAAATTGCCTTTTTCGGGTCTTGAAAGGTAAAAATTATGAACAGAAACTGACTTCAGTCATTGTATATAAATTTGCATAGTACTCTCATGAACACGTTCCACACGTCAGCCACCTAGCGATCACACCCCTAACTAATTTTCTGGTTGCTGTTTCTGTGTATATACAAGTGCGCCCTCAGACGACCACACCCCACAACACAAAAACCATCGTGATGATAGTACTATAAGTTTTAATATACAATGCTTCAGTTGAACTTAAATTTAAAACATATATGTATGTGTTTTCTCATTATACTGAGAACAAAACAGAAAGAGGGTGTGTTACTAAATTTAACTTTGATTACTTAGTGAGTTATGCCAAACTTCAAAATATGTGCATGGTTGAAAATTGTACCTTGTGGTAGAAAAATTATTGGTACCTATCTTGCTAAATTCAATATAAATTTTTGTTGTTCAAATGTCACAATTATAAAAAAAGAAAAGATAAATATAAAGATAAAGATAAAAAACCTCCGGGAAATCTAAATTTAAAATGGAAAATGAAGTCTGGTCTTATTTTATGAAATCTGCAAGTGACAATTTATAAGATTTTTATTTAACGCCCACAAATCAATACTGTGTATTAATATTATGAAAAGCATGAATTTGCACGATACATTCATGTCTATGTAAATTTTGCTAAGAATGAAAAAAAAAATTGTTTTTCAAAGAAATACATATTTCAATTGTTTTCGAAAGTAATTCCAAATTTTTATGAAAAAATCGTTTTTTTAGGTTGTAAGGAATTTGAAATAAATATGTAATAAAATTTAATCCTCGAATCTATCAGCAATCATTTTGTACCTACACTTCATTTTTTATTTTTTCATTGAGTTAGTTTTGAAAACTTCTTTTTTCTTAACTATTTTTATTAAAATTAATTAATTTTCAAATACATATAAAGTACATACTCGTATATAAATTATATATAGTATTATTATTATTTTAGTAACTATACTCAAAACCAAGTAAGCCCACAATTTTCGAGTTGACCAAAGCTGATAATTGCAATCATGTGAACATAATTATGTAGGTACATACGTTCGTACAACTTTAAAAACAATTCTAACATTCAACATATTTTGTTATGTATATAAAATATTTGCGGTTAGAGGTTGCAGATCCCAAATATATTTCAAACAAATTTATTTGTTTAAAAAAATTTTATTTTAGATTTTAATATTTATTTAAGTTATTTTACACCCTGTGATTTTTACCGTAAAACAATAAAATTGATAAAAGAAATTTTGATTGCGAAAATGTTTCTTACAAAAATTGGTTGATTGGAAAAAGTAATTTTTAAAATAAAATAAAAAAATTAACAACAACATTTTTTTAATTATGCTGTGGCAACAAGGAATAACAGCATAAGTCGACTTATGTCGAAATTGAGTAAATCTGATAACATCGGATGCGCAACGAGCGATTCTACCCCCAATATTTTTTTCGTATTTGTATCTCTTATGGTTTCTGTATTATAACCTAGAAAAAAACAACATAAGTCGTTTTCCATGCTCAGTTTGCACAAGCAAAAATAACACAAGTAGACATCATATGCTCTTTTTACAAAACTGTAGCAATTCCTTTTGAAAAAATAAGTCGACTTGTGTCGTCACTTGTGTAGCTATTCCGAATAAAAATAATTTATTTGTGAAATCTTGGGTACGCTCATAACTCGAGGATTATATTTATTTATTTTTTTTTTCTCCTCAAAGTTTCTCAAGATACTAAAAAGCAATTATAAATTTTAAAATGAATAGGTGCTGCTAAATACCTATTAATATCTAAATCCACTTTCCATTTTAATTATATAATAAAAACGTCATTCTACATTGCCACAAGCTCATTCCGATGAACAAAAATCTATACTCACTTCCAACTCTTTGTACGAGTAATAGCATCGTTTATTCAACCACGACAAGAAGATAAATGCATCTTGTGGCACAAATCCCAACGCTGACACAAAATGCTTCTTCGTATTTATTTAAATCGTCTTTTGTGGTCGAAAGGCTTAAATTACTGATTCCCCAGTGAAGTGAATAAGGATATCCTTTGAATAAGAATGTGTTAGCAAAATGTATTGCATACCTCTATTTAAACCATCAAATGGGATAAAAATCCCAGTTGAAGATACCATTGGTGAAGCCAACAGAAATGACCACTATTTGAGACAATAAAAGCGACCTAACTGAGCTATACGAGAAATGCCTTCGAAGCCCAGATAGTCATTAAGGGAATATACGCTCTCTGACAAGTTTCTACATTTCACAATTAACTGACATATTTACAGCATTGGATTGGAATTAAAAGTGTCAAAGGGCCATATAGAAAGAATGTCAACTACTTTTGTGTTTCGAGAAGAGTGCCTATTCGTATACCTATTTAATTACAGCCAACAACATGTCAATTGATGTTGAAAAAACATCTACATTATATGTATATATGTTGTGTAGAATGAGTTTTCCTTTCTGATGACGAAAACCACTACAGACAAGCATAAGTTGAAAAAGGATAAATTAAGGCCAAAGCTGTTTGGGTGTCACTCATGAAGGGCTCCACAAAGATGACACATTTCCCGTCCTTCAAAGTCAGTTAATGTAGACGGAGAAAAGAAAGTAAAAGAAAATCTTTTTGAATTTTTTTGATTTTTTTTTTCTCCTTTAAAAAAACCTCCAAGGGATTTAGTATTTTTTTTTTTCTAAATTTATCTAAGATTTTGTGCTTCTTCTGGGTATGGACGGAAGAAAGAGACTTTAACGTTTTGTGTTCTTTATTCGCTATTGTATGTGTGTATGTAGGTATAGCTCCCAACTGAAAACCAATTTTTGAATCTATTGTTAGCCGCTGGCATTGGCAAATGTCTCACAACAAAAACCACTCTCGAGTCACCTATTTACTCAATGCGAAAGGATTTTGCAAATTTTATTACCAACATTTCCACAACAATGAACGTATAGATCCCCAAAAGTCCTTTTTGACCAAATCCCTGGATATCCATAATGGCTCTGCCGTCCATGCTGATTTTTCGTTGAAGAAATTGAGGATAGATCTCATGAGGTATGATGATTCTTTGCTTTGGAAACGGAAGCAGTATTTTATATTGAAAAGAAAAAAAAAATGGAGGTATTATAAATCTTTAACATTATTTATGCAAACATTTTTTTGTTAAAAAATTTATTGAAGAAATTCTTTTGCTTGGAATTGGAAGGTACCTAGTAAAAGTAACTTGGCTTCGAAAGGGTACATAATATATTTTCTCATGCCAAAACTTATTGATTGGAAACTACGAGTACGAAGAATGCTTTATTCGAGTGATTAAGTTAAGTAGCATTAGGATGTTTCAAACTTCTTCTTGTGATTCACATCCAAATAATGCATCCACGAATGCAGGGTTTTATTCTCTGGTCTGTTGGAAAATGAGGAGGGAGAAATGTTGATCTGAGAAAATGTTAGCAGACATTCGGAATTTGATTGTACCATGTCTGAGGGAGACCAACTAATTGCTCTCGTTTGATTTTGGAATCTTTGCACCTGTATTTTTTCTGCGAAAGTGTTAGAACATCAAATGTCTCTTTTCTCTTTGATACGTGTTCTCATGAAATCTTCTTTGTACTTTATCATAAGAGAGAAGCTGAAATCGATTGGCTATCAATTCGGCAAACAACAAAAGGGAAGGAAATGGAACTTCCTCATCTGCACAAGTAAGAATTTGTGGACAACCAGTTGAATAGTGGTAAGTTTTCAATATCTCGGGAGTACAACTGTCTCTGCTGATTGAACCGAACTAGATATTTTCAGCAAAATCGGCAAACAAACACCGCGTTCGGGATGCTGTTCAAAATATGGATAAACAATTCTATAAGCTTAAATACCAAGCCACGACTGTTCCAATTCAATAATGAATCCGTGCTTTTTTTCGGTATCTTTCGACACCAATCATAAACAGGTGTCTGCAAAACTTTTTGAGAATTTCCTGACCAAATCGTATCTCCAAAGATGAACTTCATTCGAGAACAGGGTAAAAACCCATTGACTCTATCATATAAAGACATAAGTGGCAGTGGATTAGCCATACGCATCGAAAAAATAACGAACAGGCCAACCTAGAACCACTTGGCGAGGAACAGTCGAAGAAGAATCAGCATAACTGGGGAAGAGCTGTAGAAAGCTAAAATGCATCGCCAGGAACCGTAAACGATGGCGCGTAGGAGTAGTGGAGGTCTTGTGCCCCGTAGGCAACATAATAAGTCGAAGGAAATAAGTAAGTGAAAAAGAAAATACATATCAAAACAAAATAAGTAAAAATTCTTTTTCTGAACTATTCAACTTTAAGCGAAAATATCTCAAAAACCTCATTAACGATCTTTGAAATATTCGACCCACATAATTTACTGAAAATCACCGTTCATTTAATAGTAATTTCATTGGTGAGCGCACTACGTCCAAAAGTGCGGGCTATCTCTTTCGTTTTTTTGGTGGGCAACCAGTGTTGTTCCTCTACGCGTCGACTTTGATTGTCTACTTTTCTACGTAGACAATTGTGTCAACAATGTAGACAATGTCGACAATGTAGACAATGAAGTCGACAATGAGGATATTTAATTCTAATCTGTCACAGTCCTGTCATTTTTGATTGTTCTTTCTTGATTGTTCGACGCAAAAATAAAGCTTTTGATGAACTTGGTTTCCTTTTAATGAAATCCAACAACAAATATGTAGCATATTGCACAGTGTAAAATACAAAATGCAGAGTGAAAGACTCAAATAATACAAATTTGTTTTGTTTATATGATTAAGAAGACAAAAAAGTTGAAAAATTGAAATAAAATTGATTGTCTACATTGACATGTAGACAATGATGAATTGTCTACGTTGAATTGTCTGCACGTAGACAATCATGTAGTCTACATTTTTTGTCTACATGGAACAACACTGTGGGCAACTGAGTTAACCATTTTCTATTCAAACTTACTTCGACGTTTTTATAAATCCGTGCTATTCTTATCTGTTTCCTCTACTCTAATCCGAATTTTCCACCGCCGAACAAAATAAAATTAACTCTTATTTGAAATATATAGTAAAGGAAACGAAAACAAATCAATAACCAAAAATTTTTGTTTTCCATGGAGGTAACCAATACCTGTCCTATGTCGAGCCAAAATAACTAAATTTATAACACAAATATTCTAACCAGTTCCTTCTGCCTTTTGTGGAACGTTTGAGGGTGCTTTTAATCTAATTTAATTATTTGTTGTAGAGTAATAGTTTTATGATATCGATTGGGGTTGTGTTAGTTTCTATTGGGATATCGTTTAATGAAAATCAATTCCTACATGTATGTACATTATATTGCAGTGTTTAATGTTCATATTCGCATAGTCTAGTATATGTATAATGTAACTACTAGTATGTTGTTAAAAGCAAATTATTTAATGTAATGAAAAGCCCATAATGGCTTCACGAAAAAAGTTCCGTTTGTTGCTCCATTTGGGTAGATACCATTGATTTGCAAAATTTATACCTAATGGATTTAAAATAAAAAGGTACATCGTTAACGGTATACCACATACCCCACTTTAAACCTTCTAACAAACTTTAGTCAATAAGCGAACACAAAATTGGGAATTAATTATTCAGGCTAAATACTTTAGTGTAGAAAAAATTTTCTAAATACTAACCATACATAGTCGTAACGCCCTATGTCCAATATTTTAGGGAAATTCAACTCGACTGGGATAATGCTGCTTGGTTGACTTGATATTATAGTTAATCAATGAAGGAGGGGACTAATTTCTTAACGGGTGGCTTATTGCAATAATGAGTGGAAATCGGAAGCAGACAATGAATAGTGAATGAACGTAGTGTAGGCGGGCTGATGATTTAGGAATTCACCTGTTTTTTTTTAATTTAATTTAATTTTATTTCACTTCATTTCTTTTCATTTCAGTTTATTTCATTTCATTTCATTTCATTTCATTTCATTTTATTTTATTTTATTTTATTTTATTTTATTTTATTTTATTTTATTTTATTTTATTTTATTTTATTTTATTTTATTTTATTTTATTTTATTTTATTTTATTTTATTTTATTTTATTTTATTTTATTTTATTTTATTTTATTTTATTTTATTTTATTTTATTTTATTTTATTTTATTTTATTTTATTTTATTTTATTTTATTTTATTTTATTTTATTTTATTTTATTTTATTTTATTTTATTTTATTTTATTTTATTTTATTTTATTTTATTTTATTTTATTTTATTTTATTTTATTTTATTTTATTTTATTTTATTTTATTTTATTTTATTTTATTTTATTTTATTTTATTTTATTTTATTTTATTTTATTTTACTTTATTTTATTTTATTTTATTTTATTTTATTTTATTTTATTTTATTTTATTTTATTTTATTTTATTTTATTTTATTTTATTTTATTTTATTTTATTTTATTTTATTTTATTTTATTTTATTTTATTTTATTTTATTTTATTTTATTTTATTTTATTTTATTTTATTTTATCTTATTTTATTTTATTTTATTTTATTTTATTTTATTTTATTTTATTTTATTTTATTTTATTTTATTTTATTTTATTTTATTTTATTTTATTTTATTTTATTTTATTTTATTTTATTTTATTTTATTTTATTTTATTTTATTTTATTTTATTTTATTTTATTTTATTTTATTTTATTTTATTTTATTTTATTTTATTTTATTTTATTTTATTTTATTTTATTTTATTTTATTTCATTTCTTTTCTTTTCTTTTCTTTTCTTTTCATTTCATTTTATTTTATTTTATTTTATTTTATTTTATTTTATTTTATTTTATTTTATTTTATTTTATTTTATTTTATTTTATTTTATTTTATTTTATTTTATTTTATTTTATTTTATTTTATTTTATTTTATTTTATTTTATTTTATTTTATTTTATTTTATTTTATTTTATTTTATTTTATTTTATTTTATTTTATTTTATTTTATTTTATTTTATTTTATTTTATTTTATTTTATTTTATTTTATTATCACAGAAACCGAAATTTATAAACACTTTGCTCGGTTTTCGAAATAATCATAAATTCCAATTGTTTCATTATAATGAAGGTACATACATTTAAGTGCTGGTAGATGGTCTGTGAAGTTGGCAGAAAGTTTTTCACCTCGACTATTAGGAGTTACTAACTAGCTCCATCGTTTGACAAAAGAACGATTATGTGCTGCTTACCTCCGTTGAATCAAAAATGATGAATTTAACCCTAATTGATAAAGAATCTCATATAAACAAAGCAATAATCTTTAATTTGCGACGGGTTTTCAAGACGTCAAGGCGGTTCAAGACGTCAATGCAAGTCAAGGCGGTTCAAGTACTCAAGGCGGTTCAAGACCTCAAAGCTGTTCAAGACCTCAAGACTGTTCAAGACCTCAAGGCTGTTCAAGCCTCAAGGCGGTTCAAGACCTCAAGGCAGTTCAAAACCTCAAGGCAGTTCAAAACCTCAAGGCGGTTCAAGACCTCAAGGCGGTTCAAGACATCAAGGCAGTTCAAGACCTCAAGGCAGTTCAAGCCTCAAGGCAGTTCAAGACCTTATAGCAGTTCAAAACCTCAAGGCGGTTCAAGACCTCAAGGCAGTTCAAGACCTCAAGACGGTTCAAGACCTCAAGGCTGTTCAAGATCTTAAGGCAGATCAAGACCTCAAGGCAGTTAAGGACCTCAAGGCGGTTCAAGACCTCAAGGCGGTTGAAGGCCTCAAGGCAGTTCAAGACCTCAAGACGGTTCAAGACCTCAAGGCTGTTCAAGATCTCAAGGCAGTTCAAGACCTCAAGACGGTTCAAGACCTCAAGTCTGTTCAAGGTCTTAAGGCAGATCAAGACCTCAAGGCAGTTAAGGACCTCAAGGCGGTTCAAGACCTCAAGGCGGTTGAAGGCCTCAAGGCAGTTCAAGACTTCAAGACGGTTCAAGACCTCAAGGCTGTTCAAGATCTCAAGGCAGTTCAAGACCTGAAGGCTGTTCAAGACCTCAAGGCAGTTCAAGCCTCAAGGCGGTGCAAGACCTCAAGGCGGTTCAAGGCAGTTCAAAACCTCAAGGTGGTTCAAGACCTCAAGGTAGTTCAAGACCTCAGGGCAGTTCAAGATCTCAAGGTGGTTCAAGACTTCAAGGCAGTTCAAGACTCAAGGTGGTTCAAGACCTCAAGGCGGTTCAAGACCTCAGGGCAGTTCAAGATCTCAAGGTGGTTCAAGACTTCAAGGCAGTTCAAGACTCAAGGTGGTTCAAGACCTCACGGCGATTCAAGATCTTAAGGCAGTTAAAGATATCAAAGTGGTTCAAGACCTCAAGGCAGTTCAAGACCTCAAGGCGGTTCAAGACCTCAAGGCAGTTCAAGACCTCAAGGCAGTTCAAGATCTCAAGGCATTTCAAGACGGTGATCTTGAACCGCCTTGAGGTCTTAACCGCCTTGACGTCTTGAACCGCTTTGAGGTATTGAACCGACTTGAGGTCTTGAACTGCCTTGAGGTCTTTAACGGCCTTGAGGTCTTAAACCGCCTTGAGGTCTTGAACTGCCTTGAGATCTTGAACTGCCTTGAGATCTTGAACCGCCGTGAGGTCTTGGACTGCCTTGAGGTTGACTTGTCTTTACGTGTTGACTGCCTTTACGTCTTGACTTGCCTTGAATTGACTTGACTTCACTTGGCTTCACGTCTTGAATTGCCTTGAAGTCTTGACTTGCATTGAGATCTTGACTTGCCTTGACGTCTTGAATCGCCTTGACGTCTGACTTGCCCGTACGTCTTTACTTGCCTTTTATTGACTTGACTTGCCTTGAGGTTTTGACTTATGTACCTTGAATTGACTTGCCTTGACGTCTTGACGTGCCTTGACTTGTCTGGACTTGCCTTGACTTGCCTTGACCTGCTTTGACGTTTTGTCTTGCCTTGATTTGACTTGACTGGCCTTGATGTCTTGAATCGCCTTGACGTCTTGACTTGCCTTGAAGTCAAGACGTGTCTTGCTTGCCTTGTCTTGCCTTGCCTTGACCTCTAGAATTTTATTTCAGCCGTCAAAAACCACTTTTAGATGAGATTTAATCATTTCTCACGTGCGAGTATCAAAATCAAATTTGATCTTGCTTTTTTCCACCTACAAAATTTGCAGCAGAACAACACACACTCAGGACATTCCATCAAATTCAATTGGGTAACACATAAGACCCAGAAGGATGGGGTTGGGCAAGAAATCCAATAGTGTTTGCTTCAGGAGTGACGATCCCACCAACACTCAACAGTCAACACTCAGCAAAACACAAAACTACGTCCTTGAACTCACGACACTGCTTATCCTAACGCAAATTTTTTAGAACAGAGAACAAAGCTTCCATATGAACATTCTTATGAAGAAAGCGAAATGCCATCACACCCGAAACGGTTGCGAACAAAACAAATTTAATTGAGATTTAAAGTGGATTGGGTCCACACGGGATGTCACAAGATTAAAAAAAAGAGGTCGTGTGGATGTTCGTAGATCACTCAATTGCCGTTACTAAAAAGGAGTACTATATTTATATTGCAAAAAACTTAACTTTCCTTCAAGGTTATGATAAAAAATATTATAACCTTTTTCTTATATAGAAAACAACTGCAGCACAAGTAAGAATTAACTTACTATAACTAACTTAACTGTTTTACTTTTAACTTATCTTTATAAAAATAAAGAATTCTTTCAAAAACATAACGGATATTAATATAAATAATTTCTTTGTATCGTCTGCACTTGGACCGACATATAAACAAAAAAACGAAGAGAAATGTTATATATAAACTGAAGCGTCATGTTTAATTCATGTATTTCTCGGCTCACGTGTTCACATCGGCAATTTTTTTTTTAATTTAATAAGACTGTTAAAAATAAATTAAAATAAAAAAAAGTACCGTTGAATACAGTTTTATTTCTAAATAGTTAAGAAAAAAGGTATAAAAGAAACAACAAAAAAAGTTTAAAGTAACAGTACTTTTTATCTAGCTATATGTTCAAAAATAATGAACTTAACCCTAATTGATAGAGTCTCATATAAACAATTGAAAGCAATAATCTTTAATTTGCGACTTACTGGGTTCAAATGGGTTCAAAACATCAAGGCGATTCAAGACCTCAAGGCAGTTCAAGACCTCAAGGTGGTTCAAGGCAGTTCAAAACCTCAAGGCGGTTCAAGACCTCAAGGCAGTTCAAGGCATCAAGGCAGCTCAAGACCTCAAGACGTTTCAAGACCTCAAGGCTGTTCAAGATCTCAAGGCAGATCAATACCTCAAGGCAGTTCAAGACCTCAAGGCGGTTGAAGACCTCAAGGCAGTTCAAGGCATCAAGGCAGCTCAAGACCTCAAGGCAGATCAATACCTCAAGGCAGATCAAGACCTCAAGGAATTAAAGACCTCAAGGCAGGCGGTTCAAGACCTCAAAGCAGTTCAAGACTTAAAGGCAGTTCAAGATCTCGAGGTGGTTCAAGACCTCAAAGCGGTTCAAGACCTCAAGGCAGTTCAATACCTCAATGCAGTTCAAGACCTCAAGGCAGTTCAAGACCTCAAGGCGGTTCAAGATCTCAAGGCGGTTCAAGACCTCAAGGCGGTTGAAGGCCTCAAGGCAGTTCAAGACCTCAAGACTGTTCAAGACCTCAAGGCTGTTCAAGACCTCAAGGCTGATCAAGACATCAAGGCTGTTCAAGACCTCAAGGTGCTTCAAGACCTCAGGGCATTTCAAGATCTCAAGGCAGATCAAGACCTCAAGGCAGTTCAAGACCTCAAGGCTGATCAAGACATCAAGGCTGTTCAAGCCTCAAGGTCTCAAGGTGGTTCAAGGCAGTTCAAAACCTCAAGGATGTTCAAGACTTCAAGGCAGTTCAAGATCTCAAGGTGGTTCAAGGCAGTTCAAAACCTCAAGGCGGTTCAAGACCTCAAGGCTGATCAAGACATCAAGGCTGTTCAAGCCTCAAGGTCTCAAGGTGGTTCAAGGCAGTTCAAAACCTCAAGGATGTTCAAGACTTCAAGGCAGTTCAAGATCTCAAGGTGGTTCAAGGCTTCAAGGCGGTTCAAGACCTCAAGGCAGACCTCAAGGCTGTTCAAGATCTCAAGGCAGATCAAGATCTCAAGGCAGTTCAAGACCTCTAGGCGGTTCAAGATCTCAAGGCGGTTCAAGACCTCAAGGCGGTTGAAGGCCTCAAGGCAGTTCAAGACCTCAAGACTGTTCAAGACCTCAAGGCTGTTCAAGATCTCAAGGCTGATCAAGACCTCAAGGCTGTTCAAGACCTCAAGGTGCTTCAAGACCTCAGGGCATTTCAAGCCTTAAGGCTGTTCAAGACCTCAAGGCTGTTCAAGATCTTAAAGCAGTTCAAGACCTCAAGGCAGTTCAAGATCTCAAGGTGGTTCAAGGCAGTTCAAAACCTCAAGGCGGTTCAAGACCTCAAGGCTGATCAAGACATCAAGGCTGTTCAAGACCTCAAGGTGCTTCAAGACCTCAGGGCATTTCAAGATCTCAAGGCAGATCAAGACCTCAAGGCAGTTCAAGACCTCAAGGCAGTTCAAGATCTCAAGGTGGTTCAAGGCAGTTCAAAACCTCAAGGCGGTTCAAGACCTCAAGGCAGACCTCAAGGCTGTTCAAGATCTCAAGGCAGATCAAGACCTCAAGGCAGATCAAGACCTCAAGGCGGTTCAAGATCTCAAGGCGGTTCAAGACCTCAAGGCAGTTCAAGATCTCAAGGTGGTTCAAGGCAGTTCAAAACCTCAAGGATGTTCAAGACTTCAGGGCAGTTCAAGCCTCAAGGCGGTTCAAGATCTCAAGGTGGTTCAAGACCTCAGGGCAGTTCAAGTCTCAAGGCGGTTCAATACCTCAAGGTGGTTCAAGACCTCAAGGCAGTTCAAGTCTCAAGATGGTTCAAGACCTCAAGGCGGTTCAAGATCTCAAGGCGGTTCAAGACCTCAAGGCAGTTCAAGATCTCAAGGTGGTTCAAGGCAGTTCAAAACCTCAAGGATGTTCAAGACTTCAGGGCAGTTCAAGCCTCAAGGCGGTTCAAGACCTCAAAGCGGTTGAAGGCCTCAAGGCAGTTCAAGATCTCAAGGTGGTTCAAGGCAGTTCAAAACCTCAAGGCGGTTCAAGACCTCAAGGCATCAAGGCAGCTCAAGACCTCAAGACGTTTCAAGACCTCAAGGCTGTTCAAGATCTCAAGGCAGATCAAGACCTCAAGGCAGTTCAAGACCTCAAGGCAGTTCAAGATCTCAAGGTGGTTCAAGGCAGTTCAAAACCTCAAGGATGTTCAAGACTTCAGGGCAGTTCAAGCCTCAAGGCGGTTCAAGATCTCAAGGTGGTTCAAGACCTCAAGGATGTTCAAGACCTCAGGGCAGTTCAAGTCTCAAGGCGGTTCAATACCTCAAGGTGGTTCAAGACCTCAAGGCAGTTCAAGTCTCAAGGTGGTTCAAGACCTCAAGGCGGTTCAAAATCTCAAGGCAGTTCAAGACCTCAAGGCGGAGATCTTGAACCGCCGTGAAGCAACGGTTATCCTCTCTGCACTTGTGTTTTGTAACTCATTATCTTTGTCACTTGTTTTAATTTCTCTAGAAGAAGTGGTTGTTTTGTTTTGTGTGATAATTTGTTGCTAAATAGATAAATTAAACTGCAGTTCTCTGATTAAGTTGTTGAAAAATATGTTATTAATTAAGAAGCGTGTGTTTTGCGGGATTTGTGTTTTGTATTTGTACGTACCAATAACCCATTAAATTTAAAGCTGAAAACACTGGTGGAACTGTGAAAGTGCTAGGTGAAAATAAGTGGCGCAAAAGCTAAATTTTGCAGAGGGAGCTCGTTTGGGCTGGGCCGGCCCTGAGTTCTACCAAGTTAATCTACTAAAACATTTCAAGGTTTGTTTGGACGGGACAATTTGTCCAATTATCCAAAACTTAAGCTTAATTCAATTTATTTTTAATTACTTTCATTTATAATTTTTCAACTTAATATAATAACTAATAACCATCAGAGAAACAAGATATCTAAACAGCCATGTTATTTTTTCGCTTACAGAAGTTTCTTGAAGATAATCTTAATAACAATTTAGTCCCATCAGAATAAATGAAACCATTTAAGCAGATTTTCTCATATCGCCTGTCCTCTTGCAAAAGTTGATGAAACGATAAAACCCATAAGCATTAATACTCTCAAAAAAATTCTATTTGATAAAACGATACAAATTTGTCCATTCATTCGAACGCTTCTAAGCATTTTAAGTGAAGATACGAGTACGGTCTAGTATCTATAGTTGCACTGATTTCTCAAACACCTCTTTTTTTTTTTATTGACACTCCAGACATAAGGAAACCCTGCACTGATTGCCACTCCAGAAATGACTCTTTTCTTTCAAGTATACAACCAGAAAAAATGATTTTTTCTGCTCTGTTAGAGCACTTTTATTCTTTTTTCCTAGAAGAATAACATAGGTATACACTAAGATATAGAAAAAAGTTTCATTTCGTTTATCTTCTCTTTTAGAGATATTTTAAAGCGAAACTAAAATGAGTTTTTTTCTTGATTCTTATTAGATTTGAGATGCCAAACGAAGCAATTTCATCACTTAAGGAGAACACATCAACGAATCAGGAAAAGGATTGTCTTATATTACTTACCATGAAGATTTATTAACGTAGACGCAACTCCGTTGCTCCGCTTAAACGCCATAGGCAGAAGCCGTTATAAACTTTTTTTTAAAACTACTTTGCATGTTGACAAAATATTTTGAAAACAAAATTTAAAAAAAAATTGTCAGTCAAGTGAAACATTTTTTTTTTTTGATTTTTCAAAATACTTAATTTTTGTCAAAAAATGTTGGTAACAAAAACTCAACAAAATTCTATAAGAAAAAATGTGTTCGTGCACAACCAAGTGAAAAATGTTTTGAATCGCGAGTGTAAAATTTGGCCAAATAAATATTCGTCTTCAAAAACAAATTGATTGACAAAAATGCAGACATTTAAAAAAAAAAATGAAATTGTGTTAAAACTTTGTTAAAATTTATCTTACAAACAAAATATTTTGAAGAAACAACAAAAGAAAAAAATTCTTTGAACCGCCTATAGAATCAGTCCAACAGCCCAATAATAAATCATCCAGTCATAAGTGTAGTGAGTGAATATACAACATTTATTATTTTTGATAATTTTTTAAAAAATGTAGTCCAAAAATTTGTGAAAAAGAAATTTCAAATAAAACTATTAAAAATAAATTGTGAAAATAAATTCTGTAAAAAGGAAATTTATGAACAAAATTTGCGTTAAAAAAAAAATGAAGAAAAAAAAATATACATATGTAAGTATAAATTTTTGTGGATAAAAGTTTTCGCCAACAATCGCTTTTTTGTTTTAACCAAAAGTAAAGAAAATTTGGTAAGAAAAAAAACGACCAAACGGAAATTTGTTAAAAATTAAAAAAAAAAACTGTCAAAAAATGAATACCTATCAAAAAAAAGTGATCAAAAAAATTTTTGAAATTTGTTTTTCTCTCCAAAGTCTAAAGTACTGGAGAGAGCTTGAACGCCAGCTTTGCTCTAGACTCGAAAAACTGAAACCCCTATGCGTACTCCATTCATGTTAGAATGGATAAATGGAAAGACCAGTATAGCTAATCAGGGTACAAATTTGTCCTTGGGATGCGATGGTTAAATTTCCCCAAAAAGCGGATGAACTTCAATAGGCGGCCTATCTTGATAAGCCAACGGTAGCATGCCGGTCGAATCTTAGCTTATGTATGTTATTAATCGTAACTCAGAAAACACATGCTATTACATGAGTTATGACAACAGATGCAAATAAGTCCCAATTTTATGGAGAATCCTTCTACAGTAAGTCGCACATCGGATTTGGTAAATGCGGCATCTTTCATGCAACAGCGCCAATCTAGATGTCATAATAATAAATTATCGTCAAATAAATTTCTAACTGTTCTTGTGTAAATATATTTTCTTTTTTCAAAAATCGATAAGGCTAGTTAAAGAAGAAAGAATTAAAATCATAAAAACCGGTTTACGTCGAGAACGAAGCGAAAACGAGCTACTCCAGTTTTCTACACTTTTCATCCGCTAGAGAATCCTTTTGTTAACTTTTAGTCCATACAACTTAATATGATGTTTCAGTGATTTGTGATAAACTAATTCAATTTTACAAGCAAATCCAAAATGTCTGAAAATCTAGTTTAGCTATTTTGAAGTTTGTTTCAGATTAAACTAATGAGTTTCTAAATTTCAAACAAAACTCTGCGACACTGCATTGCATACTGTTACCTGTATTGCGAGCCTCAGAGCCATTTTATAATATTCTCTTGAATTGCAATCAAGTTCTTTGTGGTGTTGAACATTGTGAAAACTAAGACGTCAAAACTTCGTCCACACTATTCACAATGTATACAGTTTCTTTTCTCTGATCATCAAATTCCTCTTTGTCCTGCACAATACCTAACCTAGGTATAACGGTATTTTGTTTTGAACTTTCACAACCAAAGCATAACTTAATTATTGCTCAACATGGAATTTTCGATCGCTCGCTGTAAGTTATTTATAGATATTCTTACATTAAAAACAAAAAAATAAACTTCCCGCCTGCAATTCATTGTCTCAATTTTCATTCTATGTACAGGAGATTTATACATATAAAACTTTCCCGGAACCCGGATGCAGGCAGTCGGAGTGTTTGAGGAAAAAGCAGTCAGGCTGCATATAAAATGAGATAATGCGACGTGGAGATTAAACTGATGACATGGTGTCGGATGCGTTCCATATATCCAAGGATCGTCATCCCTTCGGGCCAGAATAAGTTAACATGGTGAATCTTAAACGAGTAGTATACAGTGGTTCAATGGCATTCAAGCTTTGTATGCAAGCATCATGTATCTATACAAAAGTATAAACTAATACTTTGTTAAATCGCATCGTACAATGCATTGTGCACACAAAGTGTTAAAACATAATATTATAACGCTATCGCTGTCAACTTTCAGATGATTCATTGTTCAGGATTCTCATCTCCATTTCATGGCTCCTTTTGAGTTCGTCACGATATACCTTTTTTTTACCTCTGCACCAGGTATTGCTTTAAGGTCTACAATTCTACATAATATACATATACATAGGTTAAATTTACACCATCTTCCTTTTTTTTTTTTTGGAATTTCGCCGGTGGCGATGGCGACGACATCGTTAAAGTATAAGCATAAACATTGATATCTTGCCGTCTCATCTCCATGCCACTGATATCGAACAGGAAAAAAGTGATTGCGACATAAAAAAGCATCCTTGTCGCTAGGCGATAAATATCGATGAAATTGATTTTATTTTTCCCTCTTTGTGTTTACATAGCGTTTTCTTTTGTTTGTTAAGCTTAGCCTTAAGGAAACAATATAAACAAAACACTTTTTTGTCTTTTTCTATAGAAATTCCTATGTAAGGGAAGGGGATTTTGTGTGAACACTGAACAACAATGTTATTTAATTGAAAGGGGGGGTGTTCAGGTGCAAAATTGATTTCTATAGGAAGAAGAAGGTTCCTAAGGCTTGTCATTGAACAAAAAAAAGAAAAATCTGGCTTTTCACACCGATCAAAAATCTATAAAGTCAAAAGTGAGGTATTAATGCGAAATCCGTGCGCAAGGCGTGAAGTGTGGAGTGCGAAATACAAAATGCAATCTGTGGAGTGTCCACTGCGAAGTGTTTCATAGTTAAAGACCCATTTCGCAAATATCTGGCAACCGGCTTACCGGTGAATGATTTCAGACAACCATCCAAAATAATCCGGGAAACATCAATTTTGGCAAAAAAAAAAACCTCTAAGGTAGGTATTTTTAACTAAACGTATGGCTGTGTACGTTTTTTTAAATAAAATTCATTAAAATAAGTTAGGTGTAACAAATATCTAATTTTTTTTTAACTTCAGCAACACTGGTTCATCTTTTATTTTTAGGGTTCTTTGCAGTTGTAGAAAGTGAACCAATTTCTGTCTCGTTATCTCCAGTTCTTGGAATGGGTTTCGAGTGAATCGCAGCGCATCTTTGATTTGCTTTCTTCCTGGGATAATATCTCAGTGAATATGAGATTCATTTATGGTCTTGTTTCGGTCCACCAGGTTTTATTTTTGATTAAAAAAAAAACACCAACCAAACCAAACCAAAAAAAAAAAAAAATTGCTCCAATGTGCGATAACATCGGCGTTTTAAGTCTTGAAGTTGAACTCTTAGGCTATAGATATTTTGTAAGGATCCATTCTAATATTAGTTCAAAACAATTATCCAAATTCTATGAACCATTTTTGAGAAATTTTTGAGAACGGGTTTTTCATAACCTTTTGTTTTGGAGAAACCGTTAATTTCGAAAATTCAATAGATTTTTTTTTTTCAAATTATTAAAGATAGTTTTTATTTAATTTGCTAAAAATCA
The DNA here is from genome assembly GCA_958431115.1 of Syrphus vitripennis. Classification (NCBI taxonomy): domain Eukaryota; kingdom Metazoa; phylum Arthropoda; class Insecta; order Diptera; family Syrphidae; genus Syrphus; species Syrphus vitripennis. The sequence continues at coordinate 57,776,965 of OY288108.1, read as the reverse complement.
TTTAATTTTATTTGAAAACTCAAGAATATTTTTTTTTTTAAATTTAAGTATTGAATACATTTTATAATTTCTACATGGTTTTGCATAAAGAATTTGATTGAAATCAAGTGAACCGTTTTTGTTAAAACCGAGAATCAACCTTAAACATTTTGGATTTTTGTTTATCTAAAGTTAGTCAACATCTATTAAAATTCATAAATATTTTTTTTTTACATCATCGGAGACATTTTCATTTATTTATTATTATGGTAGCATTACATGTATAAGTACATTACAATTGTGATTGCGCAATTTACATACAGAGATGATACTTACATATATATTACTTCTGAAAAATTATATAACAATAATTAAAAACAATATGAAGGGTGAAATAATATTTGAAAGGAAAACGCTACTGAAAAAAAAACATTAATATAAGAGAAAAAAAAATATTTTATAAAAAAAAAGATGGTATTTGTATTACTTAAAATTAATATCACAGACAAATTTTATTACAATAATATTTCATTATAACAGTATGTTATCAATAGTTAGATAAATAAATAAACAAATAAAAAAAATACGTAAGTATGCAAATAATTGGAAAGATAAATAACAATAAAAAAGAATAATAAATAACACAATAAATTAATAAAAAAATAATTGAATAAATAAATCATTAATGACATAAATTAAGGATTTTTAAAAAGGAGCAAACAAATTTATGGCAGGCACCGTTATTTTTGGTGTTAAGAAGAATCAAATAAAGGTATGCCTACACCAAGTTACATTTAAATCCACCCAACCGTTTCGGCTGCAGCTCAACAGACAGATAGAGTTCGAATTTCTTCACGAATCCAAAACTTGCTTTATAGTATCTAGCTATAGGCACAATGAAAAAGGAATCGTTGCTTCAGACCAATTAACATATTTAAGCAAATCTGAAATTGGTTGAAAAATGAATGAGTAAAAATTTTTGAAATTGAAGCTATAATTTGCTTTGGATTTTGAGGGTGATTAAATTTCTTTTTCGGGTGGTGAAATATGAATATGGTTTATTCAATACAACAAATTTTGTATCGCACTGAAATTTATTTATTCTTCATGCAAAAACAAAATCATAAAATTCAATTAAAAAACTTGCAGAGATTTGTCCCTTAAATTTGTAAAATCCATTTTAAACACTTTCATTGAAATTTTCCCCATGTTAGTTGAAACTTGAAAGCTGTCCCACACTGCGGGTGTCTCTCAACTTAAAAACCTCGTGTGTCAGAAAAATAAATAAATGGTATGAAATTATTATTTTTTTTATGTTTTTCTATTCCCATCTTAGCTCTACAAAAATTTCACAAAAACCGTTGCTGTACAACAATTTATTGTAGACTTTTAAACACCAATCCATCAAGTTGTACAGCACTAATTCTTTGCAACTGGTTCTCAGAAAAAAGGTTTGTTCTTTTAGGTGCTTTTTTTCAAACCCATGTTGAGTTATACGAAAAAACGATGTCCAAAAATATTGTCAATTTCTAATCAAGGGTTAATAGTTAATTAGAATTGCAATACCTACTACTTAAAATATTTATATATGTAGTTCTTGTAGACATTAGTAATTTAATAAATAAATTCTAGGCCGGTATTTTCAAAGCGCTTTCAAGCTTATGAACCTAAAAACTCAAAAAAATTATTTGCTTACACTTCTTTAGCGGCGCGGCGTTGTAAACTTTTTTTGTAATGGTTAAAAAATGTTAAACTTGCGTCAGATCACGTGACCCTTATCGAAAAATCGTAGGTCGGATGAAGAGTAGGCAGCTGGCGCGAGTATTCGTGTGTGTTAATGTCACAGCGTGCCACGCGCATCCATGGTTAGTGGGTGACAGCTGATGGCTCGACAATCGTTCTCATCTCAATCGTGTACCTGTACGTTGAGTTATCAAGATGAATTGCCAATGATTTTGAGCGGAGATTTCAACATAAATTTTGCAGACGATAAAAACCAACTATTAATTAAATTTCTAAATAATGAATTTTTTTAACTACATATGTCAAATGATCGCAATCTTAGCACAACGAAATACAAAACTACTATTGATGCGGTCTTTATTAGACATTTAAATAGGTTAGAATCAAACTTGTTCGTTTCTTACTTCAGCTATCATAAACCTATCGTATTAGAGATGATGGTTCTGGTAATAATAATGGTGGAAAAGTCGTCGAAATTATGGATGAAAGTTGATTTTTCTGAGAGATAAACTTTTTGATGAAATATAAATTGTCATGTTTGTGTACGATAGTGCAATAAATAAATATTGTATTCTACTACATAAATGAACCATTGCAAATGTTAAAAATGCACAACGTTAATATTCAAGTTTTCATTTCTGCCAGCACTCCCGGAGTGCAACCAGTCGTTTTTTTTTAACTTCAGTTTCATTAGGTGAAGATGTTACCCCACAACAATAAATTTCAAAATTAAAAATATATTTCAGTATGAAAATAACTTGAAACCCTAAAGGTATTTTCTTAGCTGTTTAATAAAAAAAAAAAATGTTTACGTTGGCGCCTGTCTGAAAACTGAACATTCATATAATATGTATACCACAGACACTAATCGTGAACAAAGACACGGATGCCTCAGGCATCCTAATATTTATCAAAACCCAAAGTTGAGATGGTAACCTACTTACCGTTCTCATAAAGTGCTTTCTGGCTTAATTTTTGAATTTTTTTGATCCATTCGGATGAACGCATTTCAAAGCTACCGCATATTTTTCATTTAAATTACTTTAAATCAAAATCTACTCTAGCGAAATAAGTAATCTAAGCTTTTCGCATCCTTGGAAAATTCCTATCTTTTTTTTTTCATTTGTTTTCCTCTCTAATAATATAGACAAAAATGGTTTCACATTTCACCCCAGACCAAGTTAAGATGAACAGATTCGATTCGAATTACAGTAATCTGGAAGTGTAAACAGGCCTATTCGAGCATCAAGCAAATAGATACATATTATATGATTGTGTAGGTACATAAGTATACAGAGCAGATTATATTGCTATCAAAAGAAAGACAGGAAAACAGCTCTTTTCGATCAGAATACAAGTATGTCGACGAGTTCGGTAGACCTGACTATGCATCTCCTTCTATCCGAATAAATTTCATTTCCGCCAAAGTGATGAGCATAATTAATTTTGTGTTCTACCGGATCGAATTAAAGGTACATAAGTAAACAAGATACCTACAAACTTGAATTTATATCCCCACGCAGACTATAACCATGAGCATAACCCTTGGCTACAGATAGGTTCAAGGACTCCAATCCGAAGCTGGCAACAACAGGAAGTTTGATTAATCCAATACAAACTAGGAATATTGCAGACAGTTCCGAGATCTGAATTTCTAGATGCGTTAAGACACAAAAAAGTAATGAGATTATTTTTATGGATTGTAATAAAATATAATTACCTACAACTCTTTTTGAAAAAGACAATCCGAATCGCAGTGGAAGAATTATTAAAACTTTTTTTTTTTGCTTTTGTTGGGCGCATGTAGCTAAGATTTTTAAGGCCGCATTAAATACGGTAATATTATTATAATGGTTTTGGTTTCGTCTCGCTTATTTGAATAGCTTCACTGGTGGTTTATTCGTGTTACTTTCTTGATGAGAATGTAACGATGCCAATGTACCTTAACTACGTAGCACAGTATAGCTATGTAGAAGAAAAGCCAGAACAGTTAATTTCCACTGCCATAATGGCTGAATTTAATTTCTATAACAGTTATTGTCGTATTTTAATGGCAATATTTATCTAAATTGTGGTAATTTGGAAATTTGCAGGTCCTGTAGATATACATAGAAGGCATGGTAAGATTCGTGACAATTTAAAATAAAATTAGAACAGATGGAAAACATTGTTTATGGCTCAAATTTAAATTATGACGGAAACGCATACCAGCGAAGAGGACTTTTTATGAAAAGTTCAAGATGTTTTTAGAATCTGAAAAGTGAATGAGGGAACGATTGTATTTAACTGTTTTTAAATTTATCTATGTAGTTTCAAAATAGGTAGCTCCATTGGGATATCTAAAATAGTCGGTGGTGGGACGGATTGAGAATATATCCTTGCAGAGGAATTGCTTAGTAACGTCTTGAATATTTCGAAGTCCAGTGACCGCTTGATATCTCTTAAATCGGTGATGCAAGGAATGTGGAACATTCTCAACTCTTCTGCTCTCCAAATTGAATGTGTACACTGTACAACCCGAAAAAGATGCATTTGGAGATTTGAATAAATATCAAGGACTATGTGGACTATCATGGTAGTTTGGGATACGCAACTAGGAACCCTCCTTGTGAAGACATCTTTATCGTTTAAAATACCATGTTCATTAAATAACAGAAGCACCTTATCACTTATAGGAATGATGAAAATGAAACTAAGATCCTACAAAGAATTTCTTGAAAGAAACTTGCCTGCAGGAAACAAAATCTCTCATAGAACCAAGGAACTGCCAGAGCACCCTGCCAAAACGTCAAAGAAGTATGGTGGGGGAGTGATCAAGTCAAAGCAGTGATGAATAGAAAAAACGGACATTTCAAGAAAGGAACAAAGGAAAAGTGTGCCGAACTTCAAGCGGGGAGTTGGAAGAGCATTAGCTTGAGGAATATCTATGACAGGTGTTGATGCAAACCACGCTATTCAGAACATGGGTGCAACTATTTTCAAAACCTCCACACTCAGAAGGAAAAATGCTCACAAAATTCGTTCACCAAAATTCATTAACAACGCTCAAAACTAACTCCTTGTGGTTAATGAAGAAATTCTTCACAGATGGCAGCCCTATTGTGAAGGAATTTTAAATGAACAGTGTCCGAGGCTATATTTTGATATAGCTTCACCTAACAACGAAGAAGTCGAAGAAGTTAGTTCTGCGTGGATTTTCTGGAGGGAAAAGAATACCGCATTAACGCGAAAAAGACCAATACCTATCTGATCCACAAAGGCCTATTTCCGAACATCTATTTGAATGAACAGTGCTTCTCAAGTGCGAAAAATTTAAATATATTGGATCTGCGATCAATACCGTGCTTCGCGTGACAACAGGATTGACAAGGTGTGATCGAATAAGAAGCAGGAAATTGCAAGGAAGCCTCCACGTCAAAAATAGTTTAAAGTTTCAGAGAGCAATGGAACACAACATTCCAACAATAACGCAAAAGAAAGCAGGTGCAAGAATTCCCGAATCCAAAGAATGAACCGACCGAACCGAGTTGGCTTCAAACATGGAGCCGGGAGGCCTGTCAAAAAAATATTTAATATGTATATTTTAAATATGTAGGTAAGATTTATTTCGATTTGCAATATTTAAGATCCTTGTCATTAAAAATGTTCGTCATAATTCATCAAACAGTTTAAGAAAATCGAAAAGCAAAAATTTTGAAAAAATGTTTTTTGACTATTATAACCCCATAAAAAAATTTCATCAAAATCGTTAGATACAATTTTGATATAAATATGTTTTGTCTTAAGGGTTATTGTTTGGTATATCGTTATAATCAAAATCAATTTTGCTTCTAGGGAATCACCTAATAACCTTAAGTTCTAAGTGTTAAGAAAATCGATTAAGTCCACAGCTTATGGTGTAGAGTGAGATACAGGCTGACATTCAACAGACAGACAGAATCCGCGAACCACTGTTCTCCATCATCGGGATGGTATATAGTAAGCATTTTTAATTTGTATTATTAAAATTTGAATTTTGTACAAAATTAAAAATTTTCTTTAACAGTAAAAAGAAATTTTGTGTTATTAAAAAAAATTTGCAAAAAATGGTTACGCCTTGCCACCATTTTCTCGTTTTTTTTTTTAAGGCACTTTATCAAAACAGAGCAAGAACTTAAATTTGTGTTTTTCTATTCATCGTTTTGATTGGACAAGTGGTACACGCTTCACAATCGTATTTATAAAATCGCCATTTCACCCCGGCAACCTCTTAATTAAAGTATGCAGGTTCCAAAGAAAACAGGTAACCCAAACTAAATTATGTAGTTATTCAAATCAGAGAACTGTCCTCATTCACGAGGTAAGCGTAAAAAACGACCTTCTGGTGCATCATTGTTTAAAACTGTCCTAGAATGAACAAAACAAATTAAATGCACTTAAATAGAGTTTTTCAATTCTATAGCCCAGTTTTTATTTTTATCTTTTTTTTTTTGTAGATAAATACAGAGACAAAAACAATACAAATTAAAATCACATTTAAATGGAACACTCAACTTTCCATGGAAAAGCTACGCAAGAAAAATATTATCAAGTTCACAAACGTCAGTAGGTAGGTACCTATATACCTCCTACCTTGTCGTCCTGTACTTCAGCTTTGCTGCGATGATGTGAGCTGAGCATACCCCTACCCCAGCCAACTTTATACAAACTTTTCGTTTAAACAATTAATTTTATCCTTCTGTGCTGCTCCCAGTTTCCTGCTGCACACGCACATAAAAAAGAATTCCTAGGAACATTGTGCATATAGGTTATGAATAGGTACATACAATGCTTCAACGCCCACCTTTTTACCCCTAATTACCTCTTCTCGTGCAACTCATGAAAATGTAAAACTTACCCTCAGGTTGAATTATAATGTTCGTCAGAGTTCTTGCGAAGCTTTTTGTGATGATCGTTGTCGTCGCTTTTGGTGCTACATCGCCACCTCTGTTTATGCAAATTTTAATGAGTTCCAGAAATTTCTTCTCGCACTTTCCCAAAAAATTAATATAAGAAGCCTAACTTGCTCTAGAGGGAAACGACTCTGATGTTATGTAGGAACAAATACGTACCTTAACCTACAGTCTGCGACTTTTTATTGAACACTCTTTAATTTTTTTTTTTTTTCTAAAACTCGGGGAATTGACAAAAAAGAACGATCTCTGGTTTCCATATAAACTATCGATAAAATGTTTGAAAATATCGGTTGCAGCACAACTCTTCGGTTGTCGTGTTCTCCTCGATTAACCTAAACCCATAATCCGTACTGAAGAACATGAAAAAAAAACAGATGTATTTTTTTATTGAAAATTTTGAGAAAATTGTAAGCTACAAAAGTAGTAGACTCAACACATGACTGGATTCATTTAATAAAAAGTTTCTAACATTGTCTCGTTTGAGCAAATTTTCTTACATTATTTCTCACTATCTTCCGAATTATTATTCTCATGTTCATAAGTTCAAATTGTATTGAAAAACATTTATTTTCTACATTTTCGCAAATTAGAAAGTACAAAAAATCTGATTTTGGAACGCTATAATTCGGGACTTTCCTAAGACCCTGCGTATTCTACTCTATTATAATCTAACTAAAGTTAACTTACAGGTTATAAACAGCTGCTATCCATAAAGAATTTGGCAGCTCTGTTTAGTATAAAACAGAATTTTACTACAATTTTAGTACTATTGCCTGTCAATCCATTGAAATCCAATCCATTTTTTGACAGATAGGAAAAAAACAACAAGGTCAAAGAGTCATCCGTTTTTGTGTTTTGTGCTTCCGTTTATCTTTTGGACCCGGATCTAAATTATCTATGAATAACATAAACTCCAGGTTATCTTAGAAGAGACAAAGAAACAACTTGTCAGACGGCTATGAATGTGTCCCAATGACTAGGATTTTTGCCACAATTTGATAATTCATTTAAGTCGACCTCGTCTGCAAGATTCTAAAGCCTAGGAATTTGTCGTTAATCACTCAGGTCGGTATTCAACTAGCGCTTCCTACATACTTAATCAATTATTATGATTCAAATTTTTCTTTCGATTTAAAAAAAAAATATATTCGGGCTCAATTAGGTGACTTAGACTGTTGTGTTGAGTGAGAATGGAACTTAACGCAAGTCGTTCTTCTTGAATATTTAAGAAAATTTACTTAAGATGGCAACTCTTTTTTATGCGCTTAGGAAGCAGACAGATGAAAACAAAAAAAAAACAAGAAGGTAAATGAATATACTTACTGAAGATAAATTAACCTTTTTTTTTGTTTTACTTTTTTGAGGGATTAAGTGTTTGATGTGAAAGGTAAGAGGTGCTAATACTTGAATTAGATTTTATTTTATAAATGTAATTAAAATAACGACAGTTCATTATTATTTTTGTGGTTTTGAGGCCCCTAATGATCTACATTAATATTTAATTTAGCACAACATGAAGATAAAAGATGTTTTACATTTTATTTCGTTTCCTTATATTTGACAAGATATAGAAACCTGTAATATTATATTGTATAACATTATGCTGTAACACATTCCGCTTGAAGTAAAGTTTCTTAAACAGGCTTGTTTTCTTAAAATGCCGTGAATCCTTGGAAATTTTTTTCGAAGTTGAAAAAATTTAATAATTTAAATCATACTAGGCAACCCGCTCTAGATTTCCGTTGTGAAAGTGCCATCTTGACCCTTGACAGACGTTAAGTTTTTAATTTGAAAAAAATCTAGACCTATACTCAAACCTCAAAACAATATTTTTGAAACTTTTGGAAACTATATATATATTATATAGTTTATATTTTTTTTTTTTTAATTTCGTTTTGTAGTGTATAGTCTCAAACTTACAGACAATGTTTTTTACGAAACATCTGATGGAATCTTCAATTCTGAGCTCAAACTTCTATTTTGGTGTTATTTATCACTTAAGGCATTGCATTCTATGCTTTTTCATAATTTTCTTTAATGCAACTCTTGTGTTTTTTTTTTTGTTTATTCTAAAGAATACTAGAACATAGATAAGCAAGCTGGAGCGAGCGTTGAACCGGAGACAACCGGTTTCCAACTCAACACTCTACCTCTGTGCCAATTCGCAATAGAAAATTCCAACCTGAAACCACAGATTAATGAAACATTTTTTTGCCTATGCCTGATATTTGCATTGACGAATTCAAAATTGAAGTTCAATATATATACATGAAAAGTTAAATCTTTGTTGGAAGTAAAGTACCTACCGAGATATTTTCTATTTTTCTTTTCAATTTTTCAACTTGTACTCAACCTTAATTCAACTCGATCTGCATATAAGCACTGATTTTAACTGTTACATTTGAATTTCACAAACAAAAGCCACTACTCTCCCAACATATCCCATAACTTTTTTACGAAATTATTTAATTATTGGGTATTCCATATTTTGTTTTCGTTTAATAGGATTATAACCGACTAGCTATATTTCATAAATAATAAACTTTTATGATCTTGCTTTTATTAAATACAACATAATTATCTACTTACATGTTGGGATTCACACATGTTGGACACAGCGTAAAAGAAATGTTTACATTCCAGAATTCACAACAAACCAAGTATAGCTAGCTCCTAACTAAAAACAAAGAGTGAGAAAATAAGAAATAGCGAAGAATTAAAAAAAACAGTTAATATGAATCGTTCCGATTTGCTTCAATGAAACGTTCTGTACGAAAAGGGTGTCAATAGCTGTTTGCAGTGTCGATAATTGTATCACTCACGCTAATGTCCTGCAGAAGGATTTAACTTATTTTTATAGTTTTTCTGTTATAATATATTTAAAAAAATGGGGTGTCAACTATTGTCTTAAGATTTCAACAATTCCTATAATTGACACCCCTGCGTCAATAACTGTCTTCTATTAGAGTACAAACGTTGACACTGTGTCTATAGTTGTACTAATATAAAGAGTGTCAATAATTGTATCATTCCTTTCAATGAATATTTAGCTGGAAAAATGCCTAAATGTACTGGGAAATATACGAAAACGGACCTCGAAAACGCTCTTGAAGCTGTGAGGACACAAAAGATGTCCAAAAAAGCTGCAGCCAAATTTTTTAGTATTCCTCGAACCACACTCATATTTCGATTGAGTTCTAAATTCCTTAAAGCAAGGCCAGGTCCACAAACAGTTCTGTCCACTATAGAAGAAGGGTGTTTGGAACAGTGGATAACCATATCCCAGCGAAAAGGCCTCCCGAAGAGAAAAGAGGATGTGCTTCATGCCGTCAAGGATTTTTTTTGAAGAAGACAAAAGGGAACATTCTTTTGGGCCACAAAACATTCCAGGAAATGGCTGGTTTAAGGCATCTTTAAGCCGACACCATTCAATAAGCCTTAGAACTACAGATCCGGTAACATTGGCCAGCGCAACAGTTGGATTATCAGACATCAAATCGTGGTTTATTTTAATAGAAAAATATCTTGAGGAGCAGAACATGTTTGCTATTTTAAGAGATGCTACCAGAGTATACAATGGGGATGAGACCAATTTTTTACTGTGCCCAAAACCAAAACCGTTTTGGCAGCAAAGGGTCCACGTAACATAGGTACTATACGAAGTGGACCGAGGACTTGCAAAACCCAACTTAACGGTTATGTTTTCTTCCTTTGCATGGGGTACTTTGGTCCCAACCATGGTTCTTTATCCATATAAAAGAATATCAGAAGATATCAGAAAATCATTGCCCAAGGGATGGCGCCTTGGTATAAGTGACAATGGATGGATGACCAAAGAAGTCTTTTATGAATACATATCGAAAGTATTTCATCCACACCTTGTCAGCCGTCAGCGTTGGAACCATTTTTCCTGTTAAAATTTTCGTTGACGGTCATGCCACACACCTCACATTACCGGTCAGCAAACTATGTGTCCAGCTAGGAATCATATATTAATTGCGATATATCCTAATGCCACACGAATTTTACAGCCAGCGGATGTTTCGGCATTTATGTAGGCCACTGAAAAATGGTTGGAATAAGAAGGTTTCTGTGTGGCGCCGACAAAACAGTGGTGAGTCCCTCACACTGCAAAAGTTTGCTCCGTTACTAGAAGAAGAGATCCTCTCATCAATTTAACCTGAAATAATTCAAAAAGGATTTAGAGCGTGTGGGCTTTTTCCTTGGGATGTAAATGCGATTGATTTCTCCAGGTGTCGAGGAAGATCATCAAAAACGCAATTAACACCTGTGGCCGCTCAAGAGCAGAATTCCACAAATATAAATATTTGTTATAATACTTTCTCGAAATTTATTGGCACTCAAAAGCTGGAAGAATTCGAAAACGCTTTCAATGAAATTGGACGCATTTTGCCTTATTCGGAAGAGTGGAAGATATTATATAAAATGTTTCTGAAATTTAAGCCGGACGCTATATCTACAAACAACAATTTAGAGGATAATGCAGTAAATTCCGTCGATTTCTTCCATGAAATGGATATAAATAACATCCAGTAATTTATATATATGATACTGAGACGGTTCCAAATGAAGTTGAGAATAACGAACTAATGCTAAATAGTCCTATAATCACTATTGATGGTATTGACAACAACTTGAATTGGCCAATTACTCCAAAACGGTAGGGTATCAAGCTTTTGAAGTCAAAAAAGTCTTTCGTAATAAGGGACGAGTTATGGATAAAAACCCAACAGATATCGTTTTAGCACTCTCCCAACTTTCCGTGAAGCAAAATCTCAAAGACGAAAATAATACAGTTGTAAATCTAGACATGGCAAACAAAATAAATGAATCCAGTAGTATTCCTGTCATAAGGTATTGAGCTTTTTATTTTCTCTAACTTGTTAATTTTGCTTATTATGATGAATTATTTAAAAGTTCTAGTTTAATACTAAAACTAAATGTGATACAGAAACGGAGCCTAAACGAACACATGTACAAAATCTCTTTCAAAACCTTGAAAATATTGGAGAAAACAAAATCGCAGTTGGAAAGATATGTTATGAATGCACAAATTCTATGATGACTAAAACGCGAATAAAATACAATAAGTGTACAAGGGAAATGCACATTTCATGCATTGAAAAACTTAATTTAACCTACACAGATGAACAAAGTGTGATAGTTTTTTCATGTTTCTTGTTTTGTTTTATAATTTTAATAATTAACCATCGTACAAAATGTATTATTACTTTTACTGAAATTACCTACACAAATTCATATAGCGTGGTTTTTTTTTGTTTTTAAGTTTTATTTTTTTTGTTTTGTTTAAATTGTTTAATAAAGCTACGTAAAGGTTTAAAAAAATGATTTAAGTCAAACTCAACCAAAAGATCGCTATTTTTATTCCATACTGTCTGTTTGAAGATATGTCAATAATTATATAAATATGTGGTGTCAATAGTTGTACAAGGGTGTCAATAATTATGTATGTATTTTGATAGAGTTTTAGAAATTTCAAAATTTAACAATATCACGAATCTTTTAACCGATTTTAATACGAATATAATGAAAACCAATTGAGTAAGGTATTTAGAAATGTACTTACAGTTTCATGTATCCATACCAAATATATTTGCCAGCTGAGTGAACTGAAAAATTCCTTAAGAGTGTCAATAACTGTATCGCTTACGCTAGTTGCTTTGCAATAGTGTTTAAAAAAATGAAAAAAAAGAAAGTGTATAAACAAAATTACAAAAACAAGGTCGAATATAAACGATGTTTATTTCTATTTTGATTTCAAGAAAATTGTTTTCGGTTACTGCTGACATTTAGACATTTTATATTTCCATTGGTACCAACTTTTAAATATGAAAGAAGTGTCGATTTAAAAGTGAATTCACATTTATTCGGACCCCTTTAATGCACTACCTATAAAGTGCCAATAAAAACCCTTAATGACAGTATAATATACTGTATCCATCTAATGATGATAGAAAACCTCCTAGTATGCTTCACGATATGTACCTACATAATAATATAATAAATTTATCAATGATAACGCACATTCTGTGCTCTATAGGTAAAATACAATTTTGCTACCCGCATTCAACTGAAATTTACAAAGAGGACTGTAAAATGATTAAAGACAATCAGTTTATCGAATTCGCCTCTATGCAACACCTCGTCTATTGAGTTCAAAGGAAATTAAATACAATCTTAGTCGATTCCAAATTCCTTTTCCTTTATCGTTGCGATTTCGTAGGATTCTACTACAATATTCAAGGCTTTGGTACAAAAGGATGTGCTATATTGGCAGATATCTATAATTAATTAAAAACTGTGGTGTAGACGGTTCTTAAGCAGACTAACAGAAAAGCTACCACGTCAGCCAGTGAGTAGCCGAATAAATCTAATCTGGCATCATTAGTATGATTGTGTATTGTGTGCACGGCATTGCCCCAAGGCAGAGAGCTTACTCAAAGCTAAATTTACAAAGCATAACAATACCTTTACTGTTAAACAGGACGAACGGTCTGCCCTTGCAACAAAAACATATGGAGATTGCCTTGCTCTTAGGTAAACAAAAACACACTAAATTTGGATATGAGGCATCATCGGGCCTATTCTGGTTCTGTGGAAAATTAATTAAGTAAATTGTTCACATTCACTGACAAGTATTGCTTTCACCTTTCGATTAACTTTGTGCAAAACTACGATTCTGGTTCAGGGAAAGAAGCTTTATTACCGATTTCACTATACATTATGTAGTTTTCACTCAGAGAAAATAAAAAACAGTTTTTTTTCTTTGTTCGTTGGACATGATTGAGTTTCTAATTAAATAATAAATATTTATGGTTTCTTTTTTTCAAAATTAAACTTGTCAAATTGGTTTAAGAGTGGAAAGGTTAAAATGTTTGCTATTCACTTTACCAAAGAACGAGAATATGCCCCAAGGGTTTACATTTGAAACAATAGTAAAAAGAAGAACTGACGCTGAATGTTTAAATTCGTCTTTATGTTGAAAGTGAATATCTCGAATTTTAAAAAAAGAACACTTGTATTTTTTTGTCTGGCAGTAGATATTTTCGTTATTTTTCTATCCAGATGTAGAAGACTGAAGCAAATACAAAAAAACCCTGACTCATGCCACTACTTTGGAATGAACCTGTCATAATATCAAACATCTAGATACCTACCTATACGGAAAATATTTTTTAGAATTATCTATTTATAAAAGATAAGATTCATGATTCATACAAGGGTTTTTTCATCTTCAAGCACATCTGATAACTGAAATATCGACCGACGCGACGCAAAAACAGATAACGAAACAGACTTTATCCCTTCAGATCGGTGATGACATGGAAATTGGAGATTCAACAACATTGCAACAGATTCACTTTTTAATGTTGCGAAGGTGGCAGAAAGATTCAAAATATCCGACAGGGCAACTGCAACAGTTGTTACAACGGTCTGATCAATCAAACCTAATCGATAGAAGTAAGACACGAAGGGAAGGGGGGACAATTTTGGTCTTTATTTTGACGGCCGAAAAGGCATTACAAGAAATGTTGGAGGCATTTCCAAAGAAGAACACATTGTTTTGATAACAGAAACCGACTCGGAATATCTAGGACATGTAACTCACCAAATGGAAAATCAGATACCATAGCAAATGATATATTTTGTTTTCTTAGAGAATCAGAATCTGCAGTTTCAACAATTAATATAAAGCTTATTGGCTACGATGCCACTAACGTTAGCATCGGAATGAAAAATAGAATTATTCGAAAAATCGAAGCAAAAATTAAACGACCTTTGCAATTGTGCATTTGCTTGGTCCACGCCAACGAGTAACCGTTACACCTTTTCGAAAAATTTTTATTGAAAAACATCTGGTCCAAACGCTTATTCTGGTGATATTGGCAATGATCTTAAAAACTGCCAGAATCCAACAGTCGCTGATTACAAAACTATTTAAAAAAATGAACTTGCATCAAATACCAATAATTTGCTTGATTTCAGACCTAAAATATCTGTACGAAATTTGTATGGGGATCAGTAATGGTGTTAGAGAAGGATCAATTTTTTCAAAAAAAAAAATGGCCCATTCAAAATGGTTGACTACAGCTATAACCGCATTTTAAGAGTTTGTGTTTCTAAACAAGACCCAGAAGAGCTAATACATTATACGTATCACTTTATTTGCCAAGTTTATGCAGTGATATTGTTTGAGATTATATTCAAGTCTGCATTTGTCTACGGTGCATAAAACTGCGGTTCATAAAACTATTCAACTCACAAGATATTTTCCAGAAGATAGCAATGGATACTTCGGGCATTGCTGCTTGATAATTGCCAGACCATTCGAGAATTTGCTGTCCGACGCATTCTTAAAGCAACAGCATCAACAACCAATAATATTGGAAATCCCAGACAGTTTGAACTCCCAAAATTCAATTTTGAAGCTGACACAATGTGCCTAATATTAATTTGTCTAATGCCTAAAACAGATGTGCAGCTTTTTTCGAGCAGCGATTTTTTTTACACAGGTTCTTATGGGAGCAAATTCAATGAAAGGCTGCATGCAGCCCAGCGCTGCACGACGTCTCTATTTCTAAATTGGCTCATTGCAGCCACAACTGCAAAACGAAAATATCCAAATAATTACTATCTGGCATTACTGATATTGACAGTTTGTTGACAGTACCTGTCATTTTTGAAGAAAAAAATTGTTTTTGTTTATTGGACATAATAATATAAACATGGAAGAGAAACTAATTGAGTTTGTAAAAGAAAATAAATTCATTTATGAAAAAAAAAATCCTGCGTATAAAAATATTTTCTTGCGAGACAAGAAGTTTGATGAATTGTCAACAAAATTTAAAAGAATTTGTTTTGTCTCCGACTCGTACGTACATATTCTTCTTTATTTTCAGGATTTACTTTCCTGTGGGATGATCCTGCTCACCAGCTCCTGTTTGCTGAACTTATAGACCCCTATACTTCTCTTATTTCAGGACGACTGTAATCTGCTTCCCTGTGGATGTAATGATCCTGCTCAACAGCTTCTATTTGCTGATCATATACTACTTGAAATTATTCTTTTAGAATCTACGAGTACAAGTCAACGTGAGGAAAAGTCTACTAATCTAGTGTATTTTTGTTTTTCTCTTGCGTTTCCTACCTACTTTTGTTTAGATTTGGGTTAAATTGATCGCTCTTTCCATGTTCATCTTTTCTTTTCAACTTCATTAAAAATTATTTTAGTTCATCTATGTATACCTATATTTACATGTTCAAACTCATAATTTATCCTTTCAGTTTCGAAATTTTCGTGGCTTTTGATTTACATTTTTTATTTATAATTTCAAATTCACTAGGTACCTCATTTGTTTTCAACTAATCTTAAAAACTGACCAAAAACAACAAAACATCCGCCAACCATTCTATATTAACATTCCAAATTTGTTTTATTAGTTTTTGTTTCATATCTTTCCTAAATTATTTATTAAAGACTTATTCGTATTTATTTTTCTTTATTTCACAGCACTAAAATGGAAAAATAGGTGAGGAACTCTGAGGGACAAGTTCTATAAGGAATTGAAAAAATGTCCTCCCAGTGGCAGGGGAAACCAAAGCCCACATAAAAAATGGAAATGGATGGAGCAATTAATGTTTTTGAAGGATGTTTCACACACTAATCCAAGGTTTGAACATTCTAAATATTTATCTGCACACAAAAACTTATCTATGTATACTTTATTTACAGTACTTTCGGAAATTTTCCAAGGGAAGAATCTTCCATCACAATGGAAGAGGAAATTTTGACGCCGGATGAAAATTTCATCGAAAATTTGAGCACACCCATTGAGTTTGAGGTTCCTGGTCCCTCAATTTCATCCACTCCGGTGTCAAAACAATCAAAAAAACGTAGAGTGGATGACTTGCTGGTTGAGACCCAAACAGAATTTGCGGAGATGGGCAACTTGGCAAAAAAAATATTTACCAAGCCCCAACTGGAAAAAACCTCTGCTGACCATTTTTTTGAAGGGTTAGCGGTTAGCCCAGCAGTGCAATGAAGCTCAATTGCTCAAATTTGCAGAATTATAGCTTTCCACAAAGTTGTAAATAACTTTTAATAAAAAGATAATTTTAACAGTAATTATGTTTTTTTTTTTATTCATTGGTTTGGAACAGGTAATCTTTTAGATCGTCTCGCATTGAAAATGCGCATCGAGGTGGATGGAATCTTAAAAACAGCATACTTTGGCGCATTGGATTGACTTCTTGCCGCCAGCCTCCTCTAGACAGCAATTCGTCCGAGTCTGAATACTGATCCACATAATTTTTTAGGGACAGTAGTTCGGCATATCGTGAAATTTCACAAAATTATGCAGAACTACATTTGCCTTTACAATTTTTTCAGCATTTCTAGGGTGGACGTTAAGAACTCCACTTATGGCTCTCCATTTTGCTGTTGCAACTCCAAATGTGTTCTTTATTTTTACTCGTGCCCTAGACAACATTTTGTTAAAATTTTCTTTGTCCGCCGCGCCGTCAATAGTCGTCCAGGATACGGCCGCATAATATTTTTTTTTAGGGGAAAAGCTGCATCTGCTACGAAATATAATGGAAACTATGCGTTGGTGTTCGGCAGTTTCTGTGGTGCAGGAAGATTAATGTTTCCTTGAAGAATCGCGCTACCAAAGCCACTTGCTT
Organism: Syrphus vitripennis; assembly: GCA_958431115.1. Taxonomy (NCBI): domain Eukaryota; kingdom Metazoa; phylum Arthropoda; class Insecta; order Diptera; family Syrphidae; genus Syrphus; species Syrphus vitripennis. Next base: position 57,759,584 of record OY288108.1, on the reverse strand, counting down.
GCAGGACACCACCATCACTCTGACTTCCGTATGCTCCTATATCAACAGCAGTAAATGTATAATTGCTGTCACAAATAGCGAGGAGAATAATACTAAAATACTGTTTATAATTAAAAAAAAGTGATCCAGACTTCGGGGGACACTTTATTTCAATATGTTTGCCATCTATTACTCCCACAGCATTAGGCATCCCAGTCTTTTCATAGAAGTCTTTAGAGATCTGAAGCCATTCTGTCTCATTTGGTTGAGCAAGGTAGATACCTGCCAACTCTTCTCAGATTGCTTCGCATGTTTCTATTATGATTTCACCAATGGTAGAAACATCTACTCGAAACGACCAGGCCAGCATTTGACGACAAACTCCGTGTGCTAAAAATCTAAAAAAAACGAAAATTTAGAAATCTTATACTCAAATTATTAAAAAAGTCGAAGTAGTTTTTGCACATATCTTCATAACCACCACTTTGAAGAGAATCTTAATTAAAATCTACGCGTTCAAGAATTATTCTTACATACATACATATTACAGAACATCCCCGAATACATAATTTTTTTTTTGGAATCTTAACTAAAATTGAGTACCTAAGTACTTTCTTCCCAAAAGCCTTCCTATTGGTCCAAATCGAAATTGGTAAACGCCACATTTAAGTGCATACTAATTAGAACTCAGGCATGTATGAATCATCTTCCTGCGATAAATACCTTTGGAGATACACCCATTTCAAAAATTGTTTTTTTCTCAAATCAGTATATCAGTTGTTTTGCCTAACACCCACGTCTATTAACCCAACCAGCATAATATAAACCATCACTTCTATTATGCTAAACATTTTAGTGAATAGTTGAATTCTGCTATACGATGGAGTGAAACTGCTGTTCCAAAAAGCAAATAAGTAGCTTTAGAAATAATACATAATGTTTGCAATTAATATTTTTTCAGAACTATAACAAGAAAATATCGAATAGGCTTTGAACACACATAATCGATTTTTTACAGGAACATTTCGAGACAAATAAAAATGCGAAATAGTCGTGACGACAAAAACAAGCAATAATTGCAACGTGTTATCCTCAATCATAGCTATCGTATCGGAATGTTTCGCATCGGTCTAGAAATGCCCTAAGACATTCACGTAAATCGAAACTTCCGACTTCTTCGAACAGCAGATTAACCCTGAATTTTATAGATAGTAAATTTATCAAAATATGAGAATTGCTTCTTCGAATTTTCACATAAAAATTCCGGATTAAAGCCTTTATTCCTATTTAAGTGACCGAATTGTATTCACGTATAAATGTGTATTTTTAGATGTAATAATTGTGCATTTATCCTGGCCTACATTTAAATACTTTTTCATACCTTTATTTTTGTAGATATTTTGTTTCAATTGCCCATTCTTTCAAATATTTCTCAAATATCAAAAGGCATGGGTTTCTTCATTAAGCATTAAGAACAAAAAAAAATAGTTTGAGGTTACCGTGTTTTCTATTTTCCACCGCACCGCCCCAAAACACCCTTCGCTTCCAACATCATTTTAGATTGAATTATAGCGTTCAATTAAAGTCAGTAAAACTTCATTAACAACCAGGCATAACATTTCTATATTTTTCATACAAGTCCATTGCTCATTCGTTTTTTTTTCTAGAAAGAAAAAAAAAATTCCGACTCTTTATTAATTTTAACAACATTTAAAAAGTTGCTTGCTACTTAATAGACCGTCCTAATTGCCGCTTATGCTGCCACGGAGAGTCTTCTAATTCGCAACGCAAAAATTTAACATTATTCTACAAAGTTCGCAACACAAGGGGCCAACGTGTAATCCATCGCCCTTGTGCATCTGACAATTGACCTTACATTCGTACCAGCCAACCAACTCCCCCCAACTCTCCCTTTAACCTCTGGCCTCAAAACATTCTTAATGAGGAAAAAAATGAAAGAAAAGCAAAGAAAACAAAAAAAAAAAAAGCATGATGGTGTGGAAAAAAAATTATAACGGCCAACGGGAAACCGAGTAAAAAAGTAATTTGTTCTGTGGGTTCATTTCCGTTAAAATCCTTGAAATGTTCACGTTACGTGCGCGGAAAATCCAAAATAAATCACTTGAATTTGGAATATGTAGCTTTGGGCGAATTTACTTCGTTGGCCCACAAGTTGGTAGCTAGAAATACATATAGTCGAGTTTTCCCCTTAATAATAAGAAATGTAAATCAGTGTAGCATCTCAGTAAAAGTGTAGCGAAAAACTAGAGTTGAGGTGAAATAGTCCCTCTACGATCCTGCTGCTGTTGCTGACGCTGATTCAGAACTGGAGTTCAAGGCCGATATTATTAATCCATTTCTTTTTCCTCTAAACGATACAAAACTAATGGTGAATTCTACCAATCGGAGTTATTAGTTAGTTATTAGTTATTCGTTATTAATTATTAGTTATTAGTTATTAGTTATTAGTTATTAGTTATTAGTTATTAGTTATTAGTTATTAGTTATTAGTTATTAGTTATTAGTTATTAGTTATTAGTTATTAGTTATTAGTTATTAGTTATTAGTTATTAGTTATTAGTTATTAGTTATTAGTTATTAGTTATTAGTTATTAGTTATTAGTTATTAGTTATTAGTTATAAGTTATTAGTTATTAGTTATTAGTTATTAGTTATTAGTTATTAGTTATTAGTTATTAGTTATTAGTTATTAGTTATAAGTTATTAGTTATTAGTTATTAGTTATTAGTTATTAGTTATTAGTTATTAGTTATTAGTTATTAGTTATTAGTTATTAGTTATTAGTTATTAGTTATTAGTTATTAGTTATTAGTTATTAGTTATTAGTTATTAGTTATTAGTTATTAGTTATTAATGAAACATATGCACCTATTAGACATTAAAAGCAAAATGTTGCTCAATTAGGAATTATTGTAGGCATTTAAATAAAAGCAAACATTTTAAATAAAGAATCTGAAATAGACTGACTGACTAAGCACAATGCGTTCGAGACGCAGACGGAGGCGTAGCCGGTGAGTCAGGCTTTTCTGCAGTTTTTCCAATATTTTAATTTAAAAAAAAAAAAAAATTATTTCAACAAATATTTTAGTGGCGAAATTCATCTAAAATTCCCTATTCATTCATGCGAACAGAAGATAAAGATATGAAGTACACTCAGGACACAGAAGTGTCAACATAATATTTTGATTGCACTCAAAACAAAGTATACAAAAGTATATGAGTTTAGACTTTAGAAGGACTCAGTTTTAATCAAAGAATGTTTTGCAGAACTGCCAGCATCGTACGGCATGATTACGGCCCATTTTCCATTCTAAAACAGCTCCTTAAAGTGTTACAATATAATGTAGCTTCAAAAACTAATTGCAGACGTCAGCCACCCACCCGCTGAGTCGCCGCACCGATCCACCCGGGTGGCTCAAAAAATCCTGCCTTTGGCATAGCAAACCTTCTGTTTTTATTTATGTTGGAGAAATTATGGGTTTTGCTTCTATTTATTTGTCCTTGTGATGACAGAGGATGGATTCCAAAAAATGAAATAGTCGTTATGGTTTCCCTCTGCAAACAATTATAAACCTTAAATAATATTTCTGATTGACCATTATTTGGGTATTACCTAGTATGCTGCATAAACAGCGAAATTTAAAAAAAAAAGTCCATTTTTATTGTGCGGGAAATGACATTTGAGTTTTAATAGGGTTTGTTTTTGACTTTTCTCTCACCAAAGCATGTTTATTTGTTATTATACGGTTAATATAAGCGTCAGAGTGAAATTGAATGGGAAAATTGGCCAAGGGACTGAGACAATTTCGGTTTCGAAGTGGCATAGGCGCCCGGAGGGTGGGGAAAGGGTGTCGTTACCTTACCCTGGCTCTGAAAAATACCCAGTTTAAAAAATATTTTAAATTTTTACAGTCAAAGTGTAGAATGACCACGGGCTTGTGTTTTTTTTTGCATTTTTTTGATTACATGCAAACCCCCTTTTATTTATTAAACAAATAATTTTTTTAATTGTAAATAAAATTTACAATTTTTTATTGTTAATAAAAAAAATCATTAAAAAATATAAAAGGAATTACTAAAAACAAAATTTACAAAATTATTGTCCTTAACGAAAAAAACTTAAGACACAATAATGTGATTAAAATATGCAAGTTGCAAATAAAAAATAAAATCAACCTATTTGGACAAAGGCGTACTGAGAAAATCACTATTGAATGATGGGGTGCCAATAGTTGGGTCAAAAATTTGGGGTGCCAATAGTTGTAGTCGGTACACTTTGTCTAGGGTGATGAAAGAATTAACTGCGTTCTGTATTACGCTGTTCGGTGTTTAAAGTTTATAGATAATTGCAATAGATTAAAAAAAATCATTTTTCGTAAGAAGAGGCTTTAATATTTTTTGTAATTTAAAAACTTATTTCTAGAAAGCCAATATCTTGTTGTTGCAAAACAATATTCACTGTCACAACTCATTTCATTATATCAATTTCCAATTTCGCAAGCATTGAAAGTAAATCATTTACAATAGCAAACCACAATGGCAAAGAAAATACCCAATATGATTTGAAAGCTTAATTTTTTTCAATAAGGGATTAAATCCCTGCATTCATAAAATATATTTGTTGGTTTTTTAGTATTTGATATACAAATTAAAATAGTGACTTTATTAACAATTACTGATTCCTACAAACAATATTAATATTTTAAAAACTAATAAATTAAATATATTAGAAGGTGAACTAGAAAAAAAATATAAATTTAAAAACATAGATTAACTCCCTATTTTCATATAAAACTCCTAATAAAACCGCAATGCGAAATTTTCACATTGTATAAATTATTAAATTTACTTTTTTGATCTACTTATCGATTCTTCTCGATACGTTACCAAATACCAAAACTATTTCATTTGCGGTCAAAATGGAGTTCATTTATTATTTAGTCTTCAAAAAACGTAATCAATTGCCGCAATGGGACCACTAACATTATAAACACTCAAAACACCTCTACATCTCACCACAATTCGAAAGTGGAGAGTTATATATGAATAATTTCGTTGATTAATATTCCAGCCTCATAACCTGACCCCTGGACTCGGGAGAATCATACTAAATTATCTGGATTGCCCCACATGTCCTCAACTTTTTTAAGTTCACATTTTTGTTGTTGTTGTTATTATTGTCCTGGCGATGGTGGTGGTGAAAACTGATTCTGATGAATTGCTGCATGCTGGCCGTTTGACATTCGTTATTTGGCAGTCCATGGACACACAATCAATTCGATGAAAATCAATTTAATTATGTTTGTACATCGCATTTCAACAATATAAGCAGATATTCAAGCATTGAAAGTTAAAAAGTCAAATGTAATTAAGTGTGAATTGAGGTAATAAACATACAAAAATAACATGCAGTTAAAAAATCCCTCGATGAAGCGGATACGGCTTTTTTGGGCAGGTGTATAATATTGGAACAACTTATATGATTGATGGTTCAATCTGGGGTTGTGGTTGGATGTGGTTGTTTACACTTGGAAAAAAGAATTCCGCATACAAATGAATGGATTTTTATTAATCAACGTGTAATTTAAACAATTAAAAAACAACGAACAGGTTATCATTAGTATGATAATTTTTTTGATGATTAATTAAAAATTAACCTGAATGCAATAATATGGAACATTGAATTCTTTCTTTATCAGATTTATTTTTGTTTCGGAATGATAAACTCTTTGATGTAAATTAAATTCTTAAATATTCTTAATATTATGAGGGACCAACAATAATCTTTTAGGAATAGCTCCGATTTTTTTTTTTGTATAATTTCTCAACAGTGCAGCGGCGCGCGGCGCGGGATCATACATTTTACATGGAAAACAGTTTGGCGGATTAAAAAGACAGTACAATTAGTTTAGCTAGTATTGCAGATAAGTTTTAGAAGCTCCAGGAAAGAGTGACAGTTGATCGGTTTGCAAAAAAAAAAATTGTTCCGTGAATGCTGTCATTTGGGATGTGTTCAGTAGTGTTTAAAACTTGTGGTGGTTTGAAAATTAAGTTACGATTAGATCAGGCAACTAACTGACCTTCTCTTTTTAAATGACAAAATATATCTTCCTGACTTCAATGTCGAAATAAATCTTTTTTGGCAATTGAAATGAGACGTCTCGCCTCGACTTAGCAATTTAGTGGAATGGGCAAGTTTGATTTTATATTCGAATACTTGAAAAACATGACTGAGACAAAAAAAGACAGTTGATTGTTGCGTTTGATGGTGTCTAAATCAATTTTATACAATTCCCCTGGGCTTATGAAAATTCGTAACTATTAAGGTTAGTTCGATTTCAAAAGTGTGACCCACAAAATAAGCTTTGAAATTATGCTGCTATCACAGGACAACTTATGTGTCGTGACTCTTCTCCGCATTCCTCTTTGAAATGACATTCCGCCCTCATAAGCTTTCGCGTAATAGCGCACTATCTACATTTAACGAATGCATGTAAATAGATTGATTGAAAAGTTTTTGTATAAAATGTTAAAAGTTATATTTCAACTTCAATATATACATACATATATACATAGCTGAAGCAAAACGAAGTTTTAAAAAATATTATTTTTCTTTACTTGAAGAAAAAATTTAGGAAGCGTATCGGAATCCCGGTTTTTATAATCCCGTTTTTCAAAAATCTCGAAAAAATGTTTTAAAAGCCCGTCTTTTAAAATCCCGATTTTTTGAAATCTTGTCTTCTAAAATACCGCTTATTCAAAATCCCGATCTATTATAATCCCGTTTTTTAATATCCCGTCAAATCCCCCCAAACATGTTATTTGCAATGCATATTCATATAACTTAACTTATTGTTGTTTATATTCTTTTATTATTATGTAAAGATAAAAAGAAAATACGTCGTTATGTTTTTGGTTTGCATTGTACAAATGTACACATTTTTTTGAAAATGAACAAACCAGGTTGTTTGCGTTGTATCACACACAATGTTCAGTTGAACTAATAAGAAATACTGCAAAATGTTATATTATTTTTTGTTGTTATTTTGTTAATCGCCCGATTTTTTTTAAATAAAACAACTCGTTTGGATTGCAAAAGCGGGATAGTAAAAAACGGGATTATAAAAAACGGGATTATAAGAGACGGGATAATAAAAAGCGGGATTATAAAAAGCGGGATTAAAGAAACGGGATTATAAAAAGCGGGATATCGTACCCAACCCAAAAATTTAATTTTTATTGAAAGTAAAGTGATATTTTTTCTATTTTGTCATTTGAATCCTTCAACTTGTACTCAATCTTAATTAAACTCGATCTGTAAATAAGCACCGATTTCAACTATTTGAACTTTTTCAACACATTCCAACAAAATTATAAAAATAGGCCCAAATACGTGCAAGTCCGAATAAAATGTCATACGAGTTTAACAAAACTATTTGGACAGGAAGAAGTGGGAATTAAAAGTTGAAACTTAGGTACCGCTTTGAAAAGGACTCAGCTATACATTATAAAACCGTATAGTAATTGTTAGGTGAAATCGGGCTTTAATAAATTGCCCTGCTTTTTGTTGCTCAGCTAATTTAGCGGCAGTTAACAAGTGCCCCTTTATTAGCTGAAGAGTCCAAGTGAGCTTGCTGGGATGAAGCGCCATATTTGAGTGGATTAGAAAGACAGATAAAAGCTTTTTTAAAAAATGATTCAACAAGTCCAATTAAATAGTTAGTTTAGAATTTGTTAAACAAAACAACTGAAATTTGCCATTTTACATTGGAGACGGAAAGTTCAGTTTTTTCTACACTGCTACCTATCAGTCTTTCAGTTTCCACTTAAGTTAGTCAAATTTAAAACTTAAATTTATGGGTTTTTATTTATTTCCATAAAATTTAAATTTAAAACTATTCATACAAAAGTCTTTCATTAAAATATCAATTTAATACCTACCAACAAGACCTACATTTATATAATGTAGGTACCTATCTTCATAATACACACTTCTTATTATTTTTTTCTTTAAATGAAAAACTCCTTAAAGTCCAACTATGAAAGGTTGCCGACATTAATAATGGTCGAGAACATGCGTTGTATAAATTAGACCACATGGAGTGCTATTTTTGCTGTGAATGAGATTATCTGACTTTGCAGGCTAAGAATGTTGTTTTTTTCTTATATTTAGTTGCCACCCACCAATTAGCATCAAAAATTTTGTTGATTTTGGTGGTCGATTCTTCACAATTTTTTTTTTAGCAATGATTAGGGTATAATGGGGGTAAATCGGTCATATTTATTTTTAGAAAAAATCTTGCTATTCAAGTTTTAATATTTAATAATATAGGCACGTTTTCAAAATTGTTTCCCAATGGTTTTCAAAATCAGACAGAATTGAAGTTTCCGAGACCCAAATTTCAAAATTTACAAAAACAAAGCTCGAATGTGATTTTTGTCATTTTGATCAATCTGACATTAAAACTATTTTATTTTGTTTTAGTAAATTCGGAAATATATAAGTCTCGAAAACTATACCGAATATTTTCGTTTCTACTAGATTTTTCTTACCCACAGCATAAACCGCAAATAAAAATGGTAAAAATTCTCCAATGGTCCTATTCTACTCTATGTGTTTGTATACACATTGGCGACTCAAAGTTTTATCCTTGATTTTTTTTTAATGTGCAAATTGGCTTCTTCTGCAGAGTCCTTCAAAAATAACTTAAGCAAATTATTCGCACAAGTGCCTCAGTAAATCAAACTCAAATTTTCAACAAACCGAATGAAAAAAAATACACATAGAGCACCGAATTGGAATTATGTTTAAAAAAAAAATATAACCACATTGTGGGGGCGTTCATTTAATTCTTTTCCACCACCATGTATTTTTTGTATCAGAATCTTTTTTTAATTTTTTTTTTCTTGGAATCTGATTCAGAAAAAGTTTGGTTGGAATCTCGTGTTGTGTTGGCTTATGTCCCTGTGTGGACGATTGTAAAAGGAATGCTTCTCTATTCTTCGTCTTAGGATTAAAAGCAAAACAAAAAAATCCTTACATCGGTTTATTCGGAGATCATCCTCCACTCTACAGCCAAAATAAACTGTGGACAGTTATACTTTAACTGTGGCTTAGTTAAGTCTGTCGTCTTTCAAGGCACAGCGAAATTACTTCAAAAAAGTGAATGATGTTTTATGTTGATTTTGAAATATTACAAAGCTGTGTTGTAATAGATTTTTAAAAGACACTTTAATTACAAAAGACTGAATTAGAAATGATTTTTTTTTGATTATGGGAATATAGTAGATGATTATAATATGACAACACATTATATTGGGGCCGATAAGGTACAGTGGAGGAAATTTCCATTAGAACAGATGTTTTTAAGATTTTTTTTATTCCATCGAATGACCTAATGTCTGGGGCTGCACATTACTGAAGGTAAAACAAAGTACATGGTGGCGTCGAATGCGAGAAGAACAGTTGGTCAAACAATCAAGGTAGCGGAGCACGAATTTGAAGTGGTGCAATTCTTTAAATACCTTGGGTCAATATTATCAGCCGATAACAATATAGAAGAAGAAATACGCGGGCGGCTGCTCAATTCCAACAGAGCCTACTATAGTCTGTCAAAGCTCTTCAAATCCAGAAATCTCACCATAACTTCAAAACTGCTGCTGTACAGGATCATGGTCCTGCCAGTACTCACGTATGAATCCGAGACTTGGGTGCTTAGCAAAAGACTCCCTCTAAGCCGCGTTCAAGAGAAAAGTCTTAAGGAAAATTGTTGGCCCCATATGTGAGGAAGGACGGAGATGGTACAATCATAAATTGTACGCAATCTACCTTGAAGCAGACATAGTGACAAAAATTAAGCTCGGTAGACTCCGGTGGGCAGGGCACCTAGCTCGCATGAGTGAAAGAACCTGCTCGGAAAGTCTTTTGTGGTACATTCTACCAAGACGGCAGCGTGGTAGACCATGCTTGCGCTGGAGAGATGGCGTAGACCAGGACGCCCGAAGCCTTGGGGTGACTGGATGACGTCGGCTCAAGACCGGGATAGGTGGAGAGACTTGTTGAAGGAGGCCAGGACCGGACCCCGGTTGTCGAACCGATGATGATGATGTATGACAAAAAAAATTGACAGAAAAAAATCGTCGAACCAACAAAGTGGCAATATTTTTGATCCAATCAGTCAATCAAAAATATAAATATTTTATTATTTTTTGATGCTTTGAATAAAAATAATTTCAAACTGAAACTAAAAATAAACTAATAAACAAGGTTGCCATTTCCCAGTATGGAATAATTTTTTGTTTTCGATTTAAGGCTTGCCCAGACCAATGCGAAACATTCGAATAATACAGTGATATAACAATAATAACACGTTGCTATGACCGACAACAACACGCTGTTGTAATTGTTTTTTCGTTGTCACGACTGTTTCGCAACGGTTTCGAATTGGTTTGGGGAATCCTTTACTCAAAAATGAAAATAAAATTCTGCGGAGTTGCTCAGCTAAAAATAATGTATCATAGGGTGGCAATGGCGCGGCGCAATGGAATTTAATATAAGGTAATTAAAACCTAAACGCCCAGAGAGACAGACAGACATAGAAAGAATTGCCAGACCAATTTTTTTCATCTTTCCTATAATAGTTTATGTCGAGTTTGATCAAAATCTCGAATTAGAATTTTTAACTAATACAAGACTTTACCTATATAATTATCCATAGTAAATATAGTGCCAACATAATCGCATCAAAGTATTTCTCTCCTTAAATATCCTAAATATGTACAAAAATATGTCTTAACTGTTTGGGTTTTACTTTGACTTTTTTACAACTAGAATTAATATTTTTAAACCGAGATACATACCATCTCAACGCAGGAAAAAACATTCCACAAAACTGAAAAATTTAAGCAGCTAAAAAGTCTTGGCTTTATATATTTTTTTTATTAAAGAGGAAATAACTCCCGAAAAAATACATACATACCTATGTACATATGTGGTCAAAAAAAAAAAACATACGTATCCTAACATGTAGTTTTTTAAACAAATTTTTTTGTTCATCAAAAGTTGAGAGTTGCTGCAAACAATGCACTAACAATTATAATGGCTTCCTTTATTCTACACAACATTTGAAAACCATTGAGGTGCATAGAGAAATGCTGAAGTAGTCAGGACCAGAATCTAAAGTAGTTTTTTTTTTACTAAAGCTCATTGAAGGGATTTCACAAAGGTAGGTACAAAGCATTTTGCTGCCACTTTTTTTTTAGATATTTACATATATGTACCTAACCGATGTAGGTATATATATGAAGTACTTTGCGCGTTCATATAGTTTTCAAACGTTGTCTATTCTAGGTCAGTGACCAGACTATGTTTTAAAAGCCGTCAGTATTTTTTAAATGTGTGTGGAAATTCCCTAGTTTATTTTAGAATGCAAATATACCTATATTACTTGGTTGGGCTAGTAGTACCTATATAGTTTTATAGGTGTATGTACTCAGTGGTTTTAAAAATGAATACTTTAATGAACCTACATATTTAAAACGTTCTACGTGGTCATCAAAATTTTCAGCTCTTTTATGGTAAGCCCTATACCCCAAAAACTCAACCATCAACCAAAATCCCATAGAAAATTTGTGGGTGTGAAAGTTAACCAAGAAAACAAATTCAGTTATGGTGCCAAACCATTTAAAAAGAAAGTGGACTACGTATTAAAAAAAAATATTAAAAATGATTGAAAATCAACGGATACCACTTTCAATATTGTCCATAGCTTATTTAAAATCAAGAAACGTGCAGTCCCTTAGTTTTCACGTTTTTTAGATAATTGAAAGTTTTGAAAATGGTTTTTTAGCATTTATATAGGCGGTACCATTAATTTCGAAAATAAAATTAGTTTTGGTCAAACTATTGAAGATAAAAAAAAATCATTTTGGAGCTATTTTGTATGGAGCCGTTTTTGAAATACATATGTACTTAATTTTCAAATTTTTTTTTCTGCACATACTTTTAGTTGAAAATTTTAGTATTAAATACTTTTTATTATTGTTAGATACAATTGCGACTACAATCAAATGAACAGTTTTTGAGGAAATCAAAAATATGATTATAAGGAAAGTAACGGTTTCTCCCACATTTTAGAATTCTTTTCAATTAAAAGTGAGCCAATATCCATTTAATGAAATCAATCAATTTTTGATCGTCACGTCGGACCAATTATAGAAAAAAATCGAATTTTCCAGAAAGGTTAAAAAATGTATTGCAGGTGCCGTTATTTTTGGCTTAAAAAAAAAACACTATTCACCAAGTTTCAAGTTTTCAACGGACAGACAGACAGAATTACAAGACTCACTTTTGTCGTACCAATTTTTTTCTTACAGAACATTTTTTGGTGATTTTTTTAACCAATTTGACAATTTTTTAAATTTTATTTAATTGTTTTTTTGCCATTTTTAAATTTTTTTAATATTTTTTGAGGACGGAAAAAAATTTTGTATCCCAAATTTGTTTAAAATTTTTAGTTCGACATGTTTTTTTCGAAGTACTAAAATGCTTTTCTCTCTGAAAATTCGGAATTGCGGAACCCGGAAAATACTTTGATTTAAAATAAATTTAAAAACTTTTGTATAGAATAGCGCTGTCGGAAGAATGCGCAGCAAAATTAAAGATTTTTCCACTGCGACGAATACCTTCTTAAGGCCGAATATTAACTTTGAAAAAACCGAAAGGCCCAACTCTATGCAAAACTAGATTTTCCAAAAAAAAAAAGCCTTCGAATCGAAGGTTATTTTATATTGAAGATAAGTTCATAAAATATTAATGAATCTGATATAAACCAAACAAAGACAGACAAATAAAACAACATCATTAAAGATACGTATCACGTTCCCAAAGGATTAATTTACTATATCAAACATGAACAATAAAAAAAAATTAAACATCACACTCACACAAGGTATATGTATAACCTTCCATTTCTTAACCATCAAATTTGTGATGGAATGGTAGGTAGGTAGGTATGTGTGGAAAGCTGATATCAAAATGTCCCCCAAGTGCTATTGCGACGACCTGCGTTAATCAAATTGAAAATCAACGTTACTCTTAATTAAGTTTTCATTAAATATCCCACTTCAGTGGTTTCGCTAATCATGTGTTAATGTGGAGTGTTTGTTCATCAACAACAACAAACTACATTTTCAGAGGCTGCGATCTGTGAGGCACAAGCAGATGACAAGCAAGGATTTTTGGTTAACCACATCAGTGTTGATTATATCGCTTATGCAAATCCAGTGATGTATGTATGTATGTATTTTAATCCATCATTAGCACTCCCTTTTGCTTTAAGGTGTTATCTACTAAATAGCGGTTTAAATTTATAATAATATCCTTAAACAAAATTGAACATTCGTGTTAATCTGTGTATTAAAATGATTAGCAGCTTGTAAAACATTGGTCTTGTCCACAAAGTAAGAGGGTCAAAGGTTGATTCGTTCCGAGTTGGAATTTTTTGTGTGATGAATTTATGATAAGCTTGAAGTCCAGCATATCATTTTATTTTTAGGTTCTGTTTGCATCGGTTCCATTTAAACAAAAAACGGATTTGTCAAATATGATACTAACTTCACGCCAGTATACCAATTATTGAAATGTCAAAGGTAAATATTTTTTCTGACCTACCCAAACTTAAGTAAAAAGAACTAAACAGCCTTATTTATAAATTCGTTTTAGTGACGGAGAAAATTACTCTGCTTTTACAACGCCTCTCTTACACTTTACAGAATAGCTTATTTATAAAAAAATACATAAGGAATTTACACGGAATAATCAATGAGATAAAATTGGTTAATAGGAGGAATAAAGTCGGAGTTAACGGTTTTATAGTGTGAAATTTACAAAAAGAAGTGTAGGTACAAGAAATTTTTGTTTACCTGTTCGATACTTAGATAAAACGAATTAAAAAATTGTTAAAATTCTTTGAGGGATTTTTACTGCAAAGTGGAAAGGTTTCTATGTATGTATGAATATAAGAAAATACATTTGTTTTTCTTTTCTGTTATTATGTGCAAATTATATATAGTTATGAGAACATTTTAACTCATTATCCATTTATCTTATTTATTTATTTATTTATTTATTTATTCACCAAATTTCAATAAAGTAATAATTAATTTAAATGAATTATTATTTAAAGCAGTTGGTTTTTTTTTTTTTCAAAGTTACAGTCTTACACTCCGGTGCTAGTTCTAAAGAAAAATTAAATATAAATACCTAATCCACTGACTGGTTTAGTCATACAAGGTTGAAATTTCGTTCACAAGATGATCTATGGCTATCAAACACAAAAATAACAGTCTGACTCTCTGGTTGGGTCGCCGCGCCGCCGCACAGTGTGGGAATTCGCTCATCTAGCGGAATTAAATTAATAGCGCTTATACGATTAACTTTTTGATGATTTTTTTTTTGCAAGATTAATAATAAATATGTAAATAATGAAATTTAACAACAATTATTAATATACTTCGTCAATTTTTTTATTTACAGAGCTCTGAAATAACAGGTTTTTTGCACTTTGGTAGACCCTTCTTAACCAATGAATTTCAAAAAAATTAAAAAATTAAAAAATAACGGTAATACTCACAATTGAATTTAATACTTTATTTTACAGCCTGTATTTTATTCTACAAGCCAATTTTTAAATCAGGCAAAATGTATGCACAGTTTTCGAAAAAATGAGTTTTAAACTCAAAATTCGAGAAAAAAAAACACAAAAAAAAAAGTTTAAAGTGTAATTTCTCAAAACTATAAAATTTAATATAATTTTTTTTTATAGAATTTGATGCTCTTATTAATTTCTAATCAAAAACTGAAAACTAGATGATTTTATGTCTTCTAGTTCTTGAGAAAATTAAATTTTAATTAAATTATTTTTTCCTTGCCTGAGTATTTTTTTGGAAGTTGTGTTTTCATTGAATTAAAACTTTTTTTTTAGTTCTTAAATAAAATGTTTCTTTACATAAAGTGTAGAGAATTTAATTATCTACAAGATGGCTCAAGTAATTTTTGAAAAAAAATATTGTTTTCAAGATATCATGTAAAATGTTTAACACTCCTTTATCGCCCTCTCTTCTCTCTCTTTATTGCCCCCAAATGGGGGGGGGGGAGGTGGCGAAAATCAAGTTATACTCAAACTGAACCCCTCTACACATAAGCAAAGAAAAAAATTTTTTCCAAGGTCAATGTAACATTTTATGGTATCATAAGTATAGATAACTATTTATTTCACTTCTTTTTTTTTGCTCAAAGCCAATTCGAAAATGAAAAAAAAGTGTATGGGCGTCGCACCTATGCGCAGCAACTTAAAGCGGTTAATAGTAGTAGACATATCAGGCTTTCAAATGCATATAGTCTCCTATCTGAACAACACTGAATACTTAAAGTTTTTCTCTCATGAATGCACAAACTGAATAAAATTACGCTATTTTTGTATCCCATCCATCAACAAATATATTTAAGCAACCTATTAACTATAATTTTACTTTTTTTTCAATTCTCTGATATTGTATTTATCCAATAAAAAAGAAACTTTCAAAAAAAAAATGAACCAAGCACTCACAATAAAATAAATATCGAAACCACCTTCACTCTCCAATTACCACTGAAAAAAATCACCAATTGCAACTTTAACATCAAATTATCTTTATTTTACATAACTCCCGCATAACAGTTCTTCATAATCGTTTAGTAGAAGGTATTGGCTGCAAGTTAAACCAATTTTTACATCAATTTGTGCAAGTCATTTTTTCAATTAAATTCCGCTAGATGTGCAAATTCCCACACTGTGCGCCGCGCCGGTCGGTTATGTGTTTATTTTTATTTTATTTTTCTAAAACCTAGGGCCTATGCTTCTGTGTAAGACTGTCGTTTCTGAATTATATGGCCATCAAACTTACTATCACAACAAAATTCATCATTTACCGATTAGGTCACAAAAATACACGCAAACAGCTCTCCGTCCACTTGACGGTTTCGTAGTTATGTAACTCTCACTGACGATTGATAGTTGGCGATGAACCAAACAGAATATTCCAAAAAAAAACGTATTCATAGAATTAAAATTTATTAAAAAATGTACTTAAATGAATTAAGTTCTTAGAGAACTGAAAACCAATTAAGGAATTATAAATAGTTAAGGGATTAAAGAGGTACTTTAGTACAATCCAAAAGTACCTACCAACAAAAGTATGGGGCTTCATTTTTTTTTTAATTCCTTTACTACTATGTGTAGGTAAATTGAATTTTTTAAGTTAGTACTTAGGAATTGTACTTGTACCTTCAGGTCAAAGGTAGTTTTACTTTACTCAACAATTTTCGAAAATATCTTAACAGGAAAAAAACAAAAAACTTCAGATATATGTAGAAATTGCTTTTTGTTGACGTGGAAATTTATAACGTCAGATTTAGAGAAGAAAAAGATTTTCATTCGAGTATTTAACCTTCAATTTTCGAGCTCCACAAAAGTTATTTTTTGTAGTTTTAAGGCTGTGCGCGTATTTCATATTCTATATTGTTATCGGCTACTACTATTGACCCAAGGTATTTAAAGGATTCAAATTCGTGTTCCGCTACCTTGATTGTTTGGCCGACTGTTCTTCTCGCATTCGACGCCGCCATGTACTTTGTTTCACCTTCAATAAAGTGCAGCCCCAGATTTTGTGCCGCCTGCTCGATCTGGATGAAGGAATCGTGTACAGCTTGTTCGGTTCTTCAGATGATGTCAATGTCGTCTGCGTAAGCCAGTATCTGGCTGGACATGTTGATGATGAACCCTTTTGTTGCCGTACCAGAGTCACGGATTGCTTTCTCCAACGCCGCGCCAAGTTAAAGAGGACGCAGGCCAAACCATCCCCTTGTCGGAGTCCATTAAAGATGTTGATTGGTCTGGATAGCAATCCGGCTATTTTAACTTGGCTTGTTACGTTGGTCATGGTCAACCTACAAAGTCGTGTCAATTTATTTGGGATGCCGAATTCTCTCATGGCTTTGTAAAGTTCTACCCTGGCTATGCTTTCTTATGAATGGGGCAAATTATACCTTTTCGCCAGTCTTCTGGCTTTTCTTCCTCCTCCCATACGTGCACTACAATATCATGAATTGCTTGGCGTAAGGCTGGCCCGCCGTGGAGGAACAATTTAGCTGTGTGCCATCGGGTCCCGGAGCTTTGTTTTTCTTAAGCCGGGCTATAGCCTTCTCAACCTCTTCAATGCTTGGTGGCGGTAACATACGGTATTCTTCTTGAAGTAGTGGAACCTTCTGCAGTGGGCAATTCATTAAAGTACACTTTCCATCGCTGTTGTATGCTTGGGGATCGGTGATCATCCCTCTCTGTCCTTGCAGTAAGTGCAGCGTGGTGCGTGCTGCGTCATGTTTCGGACGGATTGGTAGAACTTCCGCGCCTGGTGCGGACCTCGCCCTCGGCTTCTTTCTAACTCACAGATCGTGTTCTTCTCCCAGGCTGATATTTTCTGTCTGTGAAGCCGTTTTTCTATTCTTCTCTGCTCTTTATATTCATCTTCGCGAGCCCGCGTTCTATGAGATTGTTGCATTGCTCGGTACGCAACATTCTTACGTTCAGTCGCTAGCTTGCATTCATCATCAAACCAGTCATTACGATTGCTGCCTAAGATGGAGTTGGCATTACTAATGGCAGTGTTCTTAAGGCGTGTGCACACTGTGCACTGTTTAACATTTATAAAAGTAAAAAAAAAAAACTATGCCTGCCTCTTTAGTCGTGGTTGCATATCGATATATTGTTCTGTGTTCCTTTGAAATTCAACCAGAAAAAAATTGTCACTGGTTTCCGGGCTAATAATAACTAATAATTTTATTAAAAGGAACGAAATACAAGAAACTGTTTATGCTTCACCTTTCTCAAACTCATACTAAAATTTATATATAAAGCTTTAATCGCCAAAGTGCCTTTTTCATGATAACTATAAAGGCCCATAACCGGACTGTTAACAATTATAGATACATTTGTAATTTAATACCCTATGTTAACTCAAAAAAAAGAGACCCATTTCATAATACTGCTGATGTAGTAAAAGGTTCTAATCGTTTAATAATAAAAAAAATTAATTATCGTTTTTCCATTTCAGTAATTTTACCTTTAATTTAGTTAAAAGGATTTCCTTTCTTTTTGGCTCAATTGATTTTGGTTGAAATGGTAGAGTCAAAGAGACAAGGAATAATCATGTCCATTTAACCTTTTCCTTTTTGGTCTTTTTCTTTTTATTTCGAATTAATAATAACCCGCAGTAGAGTCCTTTTTTCCGTTTGTGGATCTTAATTATCTATAGGCATGTGCAGTCTTTTTGTGAAGTTTTAATTAGTAAACAAATTTAATTGATTTTTTTTTTGATTTAACTAGAAGAACACATTTAACATGAAAATGCATTGAACAAAATTAATTACTGATTGAAGAAAGTAAATGGATATGTAACCGACTGGGTTGACTTCATAAGCGTCGTGTGTATCAGCGGTTTGACTCGAGGGAAAATTGTAGGTTCACTCCATTCCAAGCTCATGGGTTCTTAATGAGCTGTTGCGTCAAAAAAATTATTTATTTATAGTAAGATGGGAAAAATTCCAAGGGGAATTTTATTTCAGCTAGCTAGTCCTGAAAATCTCAATGCTGATATCACAGTACAATGCAGTTGCAGACAGAACTCAATCCAAAGCCGCTAGAATTAGTGAACTTTTGACCTTTGCGTGCAGCTTTTTTGATTTTTAATAACAATGAGTCAACACTACATATTGAAAACATCATTTCTTTTTCCAATATTTTGAATATGAAAAAAATAAATGCAGTAGATATATTTTGTCTTCACTTTTCAGAGATTTTTTTGAAAAAATAATCAAGTTATTAATGAGATAAAAATATGTACGGTACCTTCATGGGTAGCTATATTTCAAATAAATTAAACTCAAAACAAGAATTGTTTTCAGAACATAACTGCAATTTTTCATAATAGGTGTATTTTAGTGAGAATGTAGAACAGTAGATTAAAAAAAAATTAAGCAAACGATCCACATCAAATATATTTCCCCTTATTTTTGTTTTTAAAGATTGGTATGCTTGCTTTTAGTTTGATTTTAAGGTTTGTTCGATTTCTCTATCTTTGAAAACTCCGGATCTCCGGATATTGTAACTTTAATTTTATCACCGTTATCATTGATGCTGCTTTAATAGGCTATCAACACCAAACCAAAAAATGCGGTTTTTGGGAAAAAAGCTTTCGAAAACTCTTAATGCGCTTTAACTCTAAATGGCTGTCACTATTTTGACGTTTGATGAGCGTACTTCAGTTCATCTCTCAAAAATTATAATCTTTTTGTTGAAAGCATAAACTAAATATCACAAAAAGTTAAAACTAACTCCCATATTATTCAGTCGTTATAAAGTGGATAAAAACTAATTAATATTGCCGTATTACACCCTTTTGAGATGCCTGGGTGCAAAAATGTGATCCATCTTTCGAATTAAACCGCCATCATAATTTATCAAAACAAATCTATTAAACCAATTTAAAACGACATCAGTCAAAAATATTTTCTTATAAACAAGTGACAAATTGCCAGTGCTAGAGTGGGACTTCTTTTGGAAAATTTGCTAATTTCTTTCGTACCCAAATCTATCATTTGGTACATGTGTTAAGTACTATAAGGAATGTATAGAACAAATATTTAAATTTTTGAAAACAATACTCCGTTAAAATTCATATAATAAAAACGCAAACCATTATAATGTGGTACCATTTATTAAAAGTTTAATTGTTTGTGTTATAAACTGTTAGTTGTATAATTTACAGTGGAATTGTTAAAAAACAATGAAATACAATTTAGGGTAGAAGCTAGTTCAAGATAATAAAACCGACCGTAAAAGAAGAAGAAGAAGAAGAAGAAGAAGAAGAAGAAGAAGAAGAAGAAGAAGAAGAAGAAGAAGAAGAAGAAGAAGAAGAAGAAGAAGAAGAAGAAGAAGAAGAAGAAGAAGAAGAAGAAGAAGAAGAAGAAGAAGAAGAAGAAGAAGAAGAAGAAGAAGAAGAAGAAGAAGAAGAAGAAGAAGAAGAAGAAGAAGAAGAAGAAGAAGAAGAAGAAGAAGAAGAAGAAGAAGAAGAAGAAGAAGAAGAAGAAGAAGAAGAAGAAGAAGAAGAAGAAGAAGAAGAAACACAATGTACTGCCAAATCGACAGCAAATGAAAAAATACTCACAGAATATTTCCCATAAAACTGGAAGGAAATGTCAGATTAAAAAAAAATATGAAAGCATTCAGTGAGTAATAAAGTAAATTATTCGCCTTATGGTCAAAATTCGACCATTTTTTTTGTTTAAAACTTAAAATGTATATTCTGCAAATGTACTCGATATAACCTTTTCATTGACATAGTTTTTTTCTTTGGCACGTTGCGTTTAAGTGAGACAACAGTACGCGACTAAGTTTGATACGTATTAATTTATACTGTTATTATGCATAACCAATCCGTAACATTCGCTGACGAATGTGTTGCTGTCAATTATAATAAAGAGTACACAATAAACCGCAATATTCAATGTATGTTCGAAGCAAAGCATCGTTATATAGGTACATTTCTGTTTTTAAATGTTTTATAGAAATTAAGTTTTTTTTCCCGTAAAAAACTTATCTATTGTGAATTAACTGTTGAACGTTATCCTAATAACACAATTTTATTTTTGACAGCTAAGTCAATTCTTCATCCAATAGACGGACAAGTGGTCTGAAGTTAATCTCAAAAACCAACGAAAAGTAGCTTTCGAAAACACTCAAATGGAAAAGTCAGCCATTTTTGATTTCTGTTTCTAGCTGTAAATTATGTAAATATGGCTTGAAAACGTTTTTCGTGCATGTTTTCATAATCGAAAAGATTTGGTGATAAGTTGACCAAATTTTCCGCCTTAAGTAGTTTTATCAATTTTTATAACGGATTTTTCCAAAACATCTATTTATTTTTTTTTTTCAGTGGAAAATTTGTTTGTCAATTCCAATTTTATCGGTCATACATTAAATGTATAAATTTTATACAAGTTAAGTTCAAAATCCATATTTAGAAATAACCTTAAATATGTTCAATGTTCATGTACCTTGCCTACGTATGTATATATACCAATTTTCTGAAAATATTTTTACTTATCGATTCGACAAAAACATTAAACTTCTTTTTGTTCTCTTAACAAAAAATGTTTTCCTGCTTGTTTTTATAGCATTGTCCCTTATTTTTTAATCCGATTGATATTTTTTTGTAGGTATCCGACATTCCCACCCAAAAGCTTATTTGAAAAGAAAAGAAAAAAACATTTTTCAATTCAATAGGTAAGTATCAAATACCTATTTCTTCAAAGAGCCAATATAAATTAAAGTTGAAAAAAAAAATTGATGAATTTTTTAGACTGAAGTGTACCTAAAGGAATTCTGTGGATGTTTTCAATCATTCAATAAAAAGTTTCTATTTTGAAAGTAATAAAATTCAATGATTTTTTTCTACAAAATACGCATACATTTTTTTTATACTAAAGTATCTGTGTTGTATGATGACGGATTTTATGTTTGACTGAAAGCTTGAGATAGAACGTTGATGAAGCCTGAATTACGACTTTTATCGACATGCTTACAGTCATAAAACTAGACAGATGTATCAAATCCACGCGAATTTTTTTCAATAATAAAATATATATTTTTTTATGACTTCCCATATACTCGTATGATATATTGGAGTAGTATATTGTGTTGAACGAGTTTATTGAGATAGCAGAACTTTTCAGATTTCATAACAATATAACATAACTAGAACTCAATTGTTTACTTGACCTTTTTATTAAGAACAACTGATGGTATCGTATAAGAAGAAACATTTTTATTGCTGAATAACTATAGGCGTGTTTTATTGAGCTCCTTAATGTGGATTATTAAGAAATGTTATACTGTTAACTATTAACTTGTTAATTTAGTTGTTGAAAGTAAACATTTCGGTTACTATCATTTTCTTTATAACGTAGCGTAAGTATATTAAGGAGCAAAAACACAAATGCTAAATCACTTAACCTTAATTTACGGGTATTATTAATTAAAAATATATGGGCACTCTGACGATAAAATGGTTAAGGAGATTTAGAAGAAATAGGGAATTTCAACAGCCATCCATGCTGGGACGGGAGGCGACTAAAGGCGAATAATTATGGAAGCACTTGTTAATATAAGGTATTTTTTTGCATGGGTATAGAACTTTAAGTTAACAATAGAACTTTAACAGATAACCATTTTCACTGTATTTAGTTTGGTTTGGCATTCAAACGTGAATTGACTGACGCCGGCCGAAACAACGCTTTCAAAATTTATAACAGAATTTTGTTTAAAGGTTCAATGGCTACGTCAATAGATACACAAAGCTGTTGCATTTGGAGTGAAGATAATCCTGAAGTGTTTGTTGAAACACCGTTACATCCAGAAAACTGGCTGTTTGGTGTACTTTCTGGGTTGGTGGAATCATTGGTCCGTACTTCTTCAAAACCGATGCTGGCCAGAACGTTGCAGTGGTGACCGCTAAATAGGCATCATTACTGACTTCTTCGTTGCTCAGCAATTATATGCAAGAGCTGTGGTTTAAAAAAAGACGGCGCAACATGTCACACAACTCGTGTTACAATTGATTTATTGGAGGAAACGTTTGATAACCGCATAGTTTCATGTTGAAGACTCGTGAATTGGCCTCCAAGAGCGTGCGATTTAACGCCGCCGCCACTACACTATTTTTTGTGGGGGATATGTGAAATCGCTAATCAACGCTGTTAACCCTGAAATGATCGACCTCTTGGAGGAAAACATTCACCTCCAGACAATTCCACTGTTATGTATGGTGCTGATCCAGGACCCATCAGAAATTGTGTTCTACTACAAAGAGGAAATCACCATGATTGGAATCGGTATCATTCTTGGAGAGGAATGAACGTCTTGTCTATTTCGAAGTCCAGTGACCGTTTGATGTCTTTTAAATTGGTGATGCGGAGAAATGTGTGGAATATTCCCAGCGCTTATGCCCCCCAAATTGGATGTGAACAACCCGAAAAAGATGAGTTTTGGCTAAATTTCTACAACCGCCTTAAGAATTTCCCGAATGTTGGTAAATCTAAAGGTAGAACTATAATCGTCGAACGTCAGCTGCAGTGGTCGTAAGAAACGAAGCGAATACGAGGAATTTATATAACGCACCCATTATTGCGATTAGGTGGCTTTCTTTAAGGTGGCCATAGACGACGAACATGCTCGCCGAACATGCTTGTTTGCATTTCCCCCTACACGGCGAACACTGTTCGCGAACATTCATTTCGTTCCGATTCTTCAAAGAGTAAACATCATGTGCGACAAAGAAAAGCAACAACAAAGTTCACAGCAAAAATGAGGTTTGCTCGCGAACATGGCCCTACACGGCGAACATTGAAACCAACGAACACGAGAAAATCGAAATGTTTCGCCAACAACGAGCCGTTCGCGAACTAGCCCATACACGACGAATATCTGGCGAGCACGAGCATGTTCGGCGAGCATGTTCGTCGTCTATGGCCACCTTTAGGCTTCGTTAACTTTCGCTATCGATAGCAAGAGCGCTCATCGACCGCTCCTGCGAAAGTGAATTGAGAGATATGTATGTATATACAAAAATCAAAATGGTGGAAGCATATAGTATGGCTGACTTCTCCATTTGAGTGTTCGGAAAGCTAATTTTGACATTAGCTTCCTACCACGTTCGACGATTATAGTTCTACCTTAACGATGACTGTCGACTGTCGTGGTGGTTTCGTATACGAAATTGGAACCCTACTGGTGAAGACATCAGGGGCGTAGGTACTTACGGTGTGTTAAGAAGATCGTATTTTTATGAAATGTTATTTCGACGGATTAGACTGAAAACCTGGCCATCTCGCTTTTTGTGTATTTTACAAATAAAGTTGAAGATAAAAGTGCTCTCAAAATCTAAATAAGGAAAATAAGGAAAACTTTTTTCTAAGGTCTTTTTTATGAAATATTAAAAGTTTTTGGTAAATTTTATTTTTGAAATATGTATTTACATACAAATATACAAACAAATATACATACAAATGAAATATGTATTTACATACAAATCTTAAGCCTTATGACGACAATTTTTATTTCTACTTTTTTTTTTATTTTAATACTGTGACAACAAGGAAAAACAACATAAGTCACTTTTTGGAGTTTTTTAGGAAAGCAGTTTGAATTTTTGTGTTTTTCCTTATGCAGTCTTATGCAGTTATGTAAATGTTCTGATCTTAAGTCGACTTATGTCGTTTTCCGCATTGCGCATTCCGCAAAAAAATAAATTATTTTTATTCGGAATAGCTACATAAGTGACGACACAAGTCGACTTATTTTTTCAAAAGGAATTGCTATAATTTTGTAAAAAAAAGTGTATGTTGTTTTTTTTTCTATACAAATAATATACAAATACGAAAAAAATATTGGAGGTAGAACCGCTCATTGCGCATCCGATGTTATCAAAAACTCAATTTCTACATAAGTCGACTTATGTATGCTGTTATTCCTTGTTGGCACAGTATAATAATATTATGTATTTAAACTTTAGAAGCTTAAAGAATAATTTTTAGCAATAAATCTGAGTGGAAAATTTATTGATTCAATATGTTTCAAATAAAATATTTACAAAAATTATCTAAAATCGAAATATGTGAGAGAAAACTTTTTAAGCCATTTTTTACCTACTTACCTACATACATACATACATAATTAGCTATTTCACCATCAAAATTATTGTGGGGTAGCTATTTCGTGTCTGTGGCTGCGGGTTGTCGGATGCGGGACCAATTACAATCTAGCGGAAACAACACAATAGGCTCTGATTTTTGGTTGAGTATATGAAACCCAGGCATGATGTTATGGCACGAATACCTAAGTGGAAGGGGATAGTAATTCTAATGATGTGTATATAGACTTCGGAAACTTAGAGGTATTCATAAACATAATTAATAGGTTTATAATCAAGACAAGTGAAATGATTCAAAGGACCTTCATTTGGGAGGGGATCAAGATGGCATCAGAAACAAATGTGTCTAATAAGAACATAAACATATGGCGTTGAATAAGCGAGTAGAATTTTTATTAATTTTTTTTCAGAAAATCATATTTATAAATTAATTAATTGTATCAAGAAAATATATCAGGGACAAAAATAACAGCGTCGTGGAGGAATAGCATGAAAATTGTTGGTGTCCTGGCTTAGTTCTTAAAAAACTTTTTTTAAGAAAACTTTTTTCTTATTGTAGCGAAAATATTTGAAAAAATCAGTTTTCGTGAAAAACAGAAGTGTTTTTGATGAATTACTAAATTTCGCATGCAATAAGTTTTAAATACAACTCATAGAAAAACAATTTAAATTAAGAGATGAGCTTAACAAAAAGACCTAGTCGAACGTCAAAAGTCACCAGGTATCTGATGTTTACAGTTTAATTTTTTTCTTTCTTTGTATGAAAATATTATACACCGGATTCACAAAATCCCGAATCATAATGTCGCGAATCATGATTTGACGCCGTTCAAATACTAAATTGACAAGACCATATGGATTTTCATTTACACGATTTGATGAGAATCAACGAGAACGAAGTTTCCTGCTATCATACTAGAATATTCCATATGAAGAAGATCGCTCCGATTCCTTTAATTTTTAACGATTTTTGATCAGTTCGTCCACGAGACAAGACTGAGACGAGACTTGTAAAACTTGTGATGTGAACTGAAATTTGTGAATGACTGAAGTTTCGTCACAATCCGTCCTGGTACTAACTCAGAACTTCTAAGACTAGATTATTTCTAATATTCACATTGAAATATTCAATTTTATGTTTTAAAAACACAATTTTGAATGGAGGAAGTTTAACCCCCTCGGAGTTCTAAATAAGAGCTAAATCATCTGGAGGTCGTTCGATTGACAAGCCAAATTCAAAAAGCAAATTTCAACACCCGCGTATTAAGTAGTTCTTTTTTGTGGTGGGTCTTCATCACTTTAAAAGGGAAACAAGGTCCACTGATGGTATTTATATTTTAAGATGGGAAATCAAGCCTGTGGGGATTAGTTCAGCGGGCTCAGACGTTAGTGCACTGCAGACCGATATTAGCCCGAAGTCTCTGTGGTCATTCCACTAAAGAAAATCGTTCGAAAATTCTGTTTTTGAATATAAATTTAAATATTTGATTGTTAATAAAGGCAGCCTTTAGTTCAAAAAAAGACGAGACAGGAGAGATGCTAATTCGGTGCTAAGACTAAACCGAGACCAGACTTTTTCTTTTTATTCTAAAGAGACTGAAAAGTATCGACTCGATATTTATTGTTTACGGTAATCGAAATAACAATCTTCTCTTGTTCCTACCCCAATTTCCAATGCTTAAAAAATTTCCCCAAAAAAATGCACAAGGGTCGGGCAACATTAAAAAAATACTCCCCATGATATTACTATGTTTTTCTGCCAAAATCATTGTCAATGGCCGATCCCGTGATAGTGCATTTATGTTTTTTTGACATTTGTGAATTCTGCAAATTTACTACACGTACCTAAATGTGCAGTGGGAATGGATTGTGAGTTTTCGAAAATTTTCGCACAAAACTGGGATTTTGATCCGGTGCACATATCCCCTGTTATATGATCCCCTTTTTGGTATCAAAATATATAACTGTTCTTTGTTTCTAAAAATAATTCTTCAATCAACATAAGTTTTTTCATTGTTAATACATATACTATTATTATTTATAAAAATAAAAATGGTGCAACCTAACTTCTTTTTAAATGAAGTTGTTTCTGACCTTGGATTGAATTCCTCTAAGATTAAAGACTGACAAAGACAAAAATAGAAAATACTAAATAACGTAATATTTTGAGAATAAAAGTCATTTTTGGTTAATTTTAAGTCTTTTTATTTTAACTGTTTAGAAAAGCAAGAAACCACTGAGATTTTCAATTCAAATTTGAAAACGGAAGAAATTTCTTTGGAATGTTTTAGGTATACACGATAGCCTCCATAGACAGAAATGGACAGTTAAAAACATTTCTGATCTGCCTTTGTTCTACCATATTGCACTATTTGATTTAAAAAGTCTGTTACATAATCTTCAAAAAAAAATTAGAAAATCTCGAAAAACCAAAGTGATGGAAAAAATTCAAAACAACAGTCCATAAAAAATAGTCTGTAGTTCCAGATAACAAACAATATTTATTAAGTATATGTATAGGTAGTGTAATTTATCATACTTTTTCGATTATCCCCCTATATCTGTTTGGACAGTGCAAACACACAAATAACGACCAAGAATTATCAATCCATAGAAATAGAGACACTCAGTCTATCAAAAACAATTACGTTCTACATAGGGAACAATAAATATAAAAACAAAAACAAATCCCATCATTTTCATGACAACTCTCCATTTGACCCTCTGATTATGTGTCATTTCAATGGAGATGGGAGCCAGGAACTAACATCAGCAGCAAACAGCCTCACACCACACCGAAAACCACAAATGGATAAAACCAACAAAACTCCCAAGTCTTTGGTGTTCTGCAAACATAATAACCACATCATTGAGGAAAAGTTTGTTGCCAGTAGGGATGAGGAACCCCACACATAGGTGTAAGCCTACGTCAGTATTATACAAAACCTATCATAAATATGGCACCGCACAACCAACACACAAAACTCAATTATTGGCCCATTCTCCCCTAATCGAAGCCCATTTACAACGGGCAGCAAAACCCAGAAATTAAGGACACAAATAGGCAATAAATTTTCCTTCGATTAAACCTGATGGAACACCACCCGCTTCAGAAGCATAGATATCAGCCTATATACCAATAACTATATAGACGAGAAAATATTCGACCATCATACAGCCAAAGTGTGTTCCCTGCCTCAAACCACTCATATCCCTGTTGTTGATGTGATGGACACTACTTTATTAGGATTTGATTTATCCTACAGTCTATATTAAGACGAACGAAAAAAAAATTCCAAAATTCCAAACAACATCCGTGGAGAACTTTATGATTGGCTGCATTCCTCTCTTTCTTCTGTTACAACATAGTCATCCATAAAAAGTCTTTTTTATATTATGAGAAAGAACTGTTGTGGGTGTGATATGAAAAAAGTAGAAATACTTCAGCGATGTCGATACTCTTGTACATACATTCGAGGGATTCAGAAACTTCGATCTAACTTCACATTCCTTGATATCAACAAATAAAATGTTGGTGGAACTATGCAACCGATTTTAACGACTAAAGTGTTTTGTTTTTATTCAAGAAATATCAAGGTATTCAGCTTATGTAGAGTTCGTTTTTTATACTATGGTTTTGAGTTTAGGATTTAATATTTATGTATTTTAGGTGGTGGTTTTACCAGAGAACCACATGAGTGTTTTGCTCAGTCTTCAAAACTCTAAAGATGGAAAAGACAAATTTAAATCGGATTAGTTGTTAAGCATAGAACTAAAAATAAAGCGACAGTAAATACCGGCTTACGTCTTTGCGGTTCTCTAAGTATAGGGACCTGCTAACAACCTTGATCGAATGACGAATTGCTAACTAACATCTTTGGCATTAATACATTTCGAGGGAGTGTTCGACATAGTTTGAACCCTTGATTATCTTAAACATAGATAAACGGTCCAATTACACTCGCAGTTTGTAAATAGGACGTT
Source organism: Syrphus vitripennis (assembly GCA_958431115.1). Taxonomy (NCBI): domain Eukaryota; kingdom Metazoa; phylum Arthropoda; class Insecta; order Diptera; family Syrphidae; genus Syrphus; species Syrphus vitripennis. Next base: position 57,730,796 of record OY288108.1, on the reverse strand, counting down.
CGGATGAATTTCTCTCTACAAATTCAGCAAACTTTGGTATTAAATGAAATTCTGAGTAAACTGATCAAATTTAACCTATTTAATAGGCCCGTTCGTAGTAGATGTCAAACAACATGTAGATCAAAAACGAAAACAGGAGCATGCCAATGTTGAAAACTCGCGGACACCATTAGCAATGCTATTTTTTTTTTAAATTTGGAGTATTGTGGAAGTACTTGCATTGCATTGTACTGATCCAGGCCAGTAATGTTCAGATCGGAACTGTATGGATTCCGGGGGCTAGCCAACTTTTTTTTTTAATTTGTCAGAGACACAGTGCGAGCTTTAGATAAGTAGGAGGGGATTACTTTCAAATCCATGTCGGTGAACATTAGTCTTGAATTTTGTCCCAGCACAATGAGAGGGAAAGACAGAGCGTGGAAGGGAATTCCACACTCACGTAGTACGGCTAAAGAACGAATCCCTGTACTTGACAGTACGACCGAAATTGGGTTCAAGAGCAAACTGATGAGCATTCCTGGAAGCGCGAGTATTAGGGTTGAATCGTTTAAGGGGAGGAATGCAACTGGCTATTTCATTTGAGCACTTACCGTAAAAGTAACGATAAAAGAGCGAGAGACAAGAAACATTACGCCGGTGTTCGAGTGACGTAAAAGTATCGATGATGTTCCTGTTTCCGATCATTTTGAAGGCTCGTCTTTGTATACTGTCCAACTAATGCAACAAAATAGACGGCGCGCGGCTCTGGCTTCTGTTGTAATATCAGGATGGGACAGACAAACATTTTTCATGACATTTTTTTTATTAAAAAAACACAATTCTTAAATAAGTAAATAATAATTAATCAAATTTATGACTGGGTCGCACATACTTGCTCCTTTGAAACGATGACATCGTTTTTAATTGTGTGTGTAAACAATAATTGGACTTGAAATAAAAATATGAAACTTTATTTAATTCAAAATTATCGGTGCTGTTATTGAGAAATGTGAGATTTTTGAGAAAGAATTTTTCTCAACATTTGTATGACCCGTAAATAACGTCTAAATTCAATTTTTTCCCCTACTTTATAATAGGCTATATACCAATCGTTTATCAAAATTGTTTGTACCTACGTTTTTCAACATTTATATGAAAGGTACCGTTATTTTCCCAGATGAAACCATTTTTGTTCAAATAATCGAGGATATTATTAATAACCCGTTTTGTTCCGAATTTCAAAAATATCAAATAGTTTTTGAAATACATATTTAATTATAAAACAATAATTTATGTATTGAAAACTTTTTCTAGGTTTTAAGTGTTTTTGAGAAAATCGAAAAATATTGATGCTAACGGTACTTCACACATTTTAGAATTTTTGTTCATTAAAAGTGAGCAATTATCTATTTAAATTTATTGAATTTTTTTCAAAAAAATCGTATGAACCGTTTTCGAGAAAAATCAAAAAGTTCAAAGTACTATACACCAAGTTTCAAGACAATGCAAACTTCCGTTTAGGCTGTAGCATTTGAGGACAGACAGACAGACAGAAATGCTGAACCCAGTCTTATTCTACTTCCTTACAATGACAAGTTTGATCAAAATCTTGAGTTCGAATTTGTTCGCGAATCCGAAACATGGCCTATAGTACCCACAGTCTCAAGCAAAGCAGTCAAGATTAAATGTTACCTTGTACCTATATAAAATGTTTCATTTTGATGATGGCTAAACAAAATTGTCGATTGACTAATAATGCAGTGTTGTTTTTTTCTTTTCACGAAATATGAGTAATTGGGAAATAAAGTATTGCGCTGTGGATCATGGAAAATGGATTCTACAATCTAATATTTTTTTTTAAGATTTTGATGATCGTTACAGTACGTTATTGGTTTATTCAACTTTTTAATTTAACATTTGTTGGTGTATTCGTCCGCAAGGGCCTCATCAGTCTTCCCATCGAAAACACTCAGTTTTCTGTTGTTTTCCAAAACAACAAATTTTTTTTTACGGTGCGGCGGGCTTTTATCTGCGCCTTACAGTTAGAAGAACTCAACGAGCTTAAGTTTGTAGTATGAGACTTTGGTTGGTGTTCACTCATTTTTCGAGTTCCAGTTCTATGTTCAACACCATTACATAAGCAGGTTATTTAGTACATTATAATAATACCTAATTCCAACTTAATGAACTCGCAAATATATTCTTGATTATTTATTTTTTTTAAATATTTTCGTCCATTGTGGTCTCGATTAAGGAGTATTTTTATAGATATATTATTTATGAAGCGATTTCACATTGCCTGTTTTATTTTCTAAGTCAATATCAATTTATATTAACATCAACTCAACACTGCCAAGTTCTGTAGAAAAACTTTGTTTTTTTTTATAAACAAAAAAAAAAAACTCAAATAAAAATTGTCGAAGACCTACAAAAGTAAAATACACAGACCAACTTTAAATGGGAAAGTCTATTATTTGTAAGAACATGGTACATTACACGAGAAATAGTCGGACGAGAAGAGGTTTTCTCTCTACGAGTATCTATGTGTCTGTATAGTTCTGTACCACTGGCTAGAAGTGAGATGATACCTTACCATTTGTGTATATATACAAAGCGCGGCCGGAACTCCCGTATACTCATGTGGATGCTGTCATTTCATCATTAAAATGGCAGCAGGCATAACGGACACTCGTTTTGCGCCAGTTGAACACCGAAGGACTGGGGCGGAATAAGCAAACTTTTCCCATAAACCAAAAATGAAAATCCCTATTTTCTGGTCTCGTTTCTCAATTTGCATTTATTTCTAGGCCATGCCATGGTGGAACTCCGTAGAAGGTTTCAGAAGAAAACGGGATTGAAATAATATGTTTGTTTATATACATATACATATGTACCAACCTACGTATTTGTTCAACTTTATGTAAATTTACATATATACGAATGGGGTTTTGACAGTAAAAATAAATATGCCTATACCTATACAATACATATCTGTAGGGTGAAATGAAGACGTAGGTCAAAAGGAGTGTTATTAGTTTTGTTAAGGACATTGACAAATAAATTTTCAATTAGTCCTTTATGCTACCGCATCTTGTAACATAATTTGCTTCATTAAAAACCGATTAATCTAACAATATAGTTCGAGTTAACAGCTCCATTTATTTGTAGATCAAAACACGCTTTGAATATAGCTTTGAGGAGCTCATTAAGTTGTAAGGTTATAACAGAAGGCAATATTTAATCGAAAATCTCATGTATTTAGTGTCATTCTAAGTTTAAGATTATATTTTAGTTAAGCAAAACATAACTTATATAAATGTATGTGATTTCTTCAAGCATGCCTTCTAAGTAGGTACTTTCCTTCTAAGTTTTGTTGATCCAAATCTTGTTAGGGCTTAAAATCAAATTAAGATTTAAATTTATTGCACTATTTGCATTTAATGCTTTTTAAAATTGATACTGTTGAGAAAGCCCATCAGATAATCAAATCAAGCACGGTTAAAAATCTTGGACTAAAAATCAGTAATTCCTGCATTGTATATGTATAGATAGGGCCACACCAAATTTTTATTAGAAATCAATACTTGCAATGGTTTAAAAATCTTTCGTATACTCTTTGTATATGAAAAAGTTTTATTTGTAATAAATATTTAATTTTAGACGGAATAGTATTGCAGTACAATACAGTTTTATGTATGTAATTTTTAATACAAATTGGTCTTACTATTAATTCAGTTTGAATTAAAAAAAAGTGCGATTAGTATTGAAAACCAATGAGATTGAGTAGGTATCCAAATTTAATTGAAAAATTATTATATGATACGAACGATAAATTCTGAAAAAGTGAAAAAGAATTGCATGGCAGTACTTCTTTCACAAAAATTTAATAGCTTTTCCTAAGAGTATTACTTACTTTCAGATCAGGTTCCGTGGACCTCAAAAATATTCTAAAATTTTTAATTTGTCTTTAAATATGAAAACAAACATTTTTTATTTAATTTTTTAAAATTTATTTGTTAAAATTTGTTTCTTATGATTAAAACATTGCCTTACAAAAAATCATTTCGTTTATTACTACATATTACAGTATTATGTACATATATTAGTTCTATATTCTTTTATTACATATTCTTTTTTTATAAATCAATCAATTAAAAGTTAAACAAAAAATACTGTAATTAACAGGACTACTATTATTTTATTCATTAATATTTTCTTTTACAATAAAAATTTTACTGTCTACATAGTATTTATGTCTTTTGGTTTCTTTTCAACAACGCAATCATATTTTATGATAGATGATATATTCAATGGATATATTTGAAAACAATTTAAAGTTTCGACAAACTTTTTTTTTTGAACGTATTAGTAATAAAATAAATTTCATCTTTAATTCATAAAATTTCTGTGATAAGACTATAATCATTTAAACTGGTTTTAATAACTAAACTAGGTCTGGTATAACTATAGTTTAACGATAAATGTCATGAAACAAAAACTACTACCAAATTTGTGAATCATCAACCGAGTTGGTGAAAGTTGCAACGTTGATGTTGAAAATCCTAAATACCAAAATTATCATCTACCTTCTTCGATGATCAAATGAAATTAGGAGCTATATTTGTATTGGACAACCATTGATGACAAAAGTTGATGGCTTATAATTGCTCCAAGGGGAGTTTTAATTATGAGTGTTGATGGATCGCATTGAATGTTAAAGACTTGAACAACTAATATTTGAAAATAATATTTTAAAAGTACATAATTATTTGTTTTTATAATTAAGTTAATTCAGTTTCAATGATTTAGAATTAAATTACTTGTGTTTATAACATCTTCGCTTGTTATAAATAATGATGGATCAGTTTTTATGACTGCGAATACCTTCACCTCATGTCCCAGTTTAGCAGTTACCATTATGTCCTCCATTATAAAAATTCCTTTAATTAAGTCAAAAATGTAATCGATCAGAGGATTTCAAAAAATTATAAAAAATAAAAGTGAAAACAATATTTTGATTGGACTTCTTGTTGTTTTTAATTGAAAATATAACATAAAAGTTTTTTTTTTATATTTTAACATTTTGAATGATGCTCATACGAACAAATCCAACAAATTTATTTACCCTTAAACATTTTTTGAAGCTGTTTTGCTCTATTTAAAAAAAAAATTTCTTTCTTTGTTAAAACAAAAATTCTACGGTATTTTAAACCTTTGCTATGATTGGTTTTGAATTTGAATTCAGGAAAATTATCATTCTTGAGAGTTTTTGATGTGAAAAGGTTTAGCTTTAAACTTTCTATTTAAAATATAATGAATTCCTCAAGCCGAAGTGCTATGATTCTACAACTTGCATTGTTTCATTATAGCAAGTACCAAAAAGTTTTTTTTTTAACTCAATGTCAAATACATTTAGGACAGTAGTGGTACAAATTTGTGAATCCTAGTACATCCACAACTTCAAATGGAAATTCTACGGTATTAAATGGTATGTCCTGACTTTTACAAATAGTTTGATGATGTATGTGATTTGAGTGTTATTTTTTTATTTTTATTCAAGAATTAATTAAAATAAAAATTAAAAATACCAAAAATTTGAAACAAAAAAAGCACATGTCCAAAAAACAAATGTTGTCGCAAAAAGGTCTATGTCCAAGATGCATTTTATTCTTGTATAAAAAACAGTTGAATAAATTAAATTGAATCAATTTTTTTGGTTTCATTGTATTAAGAAATACTTTTCCTAACAGATATTAATATCGATTTATAAATGGAAATTATTTAACGATTTTTCAAGTGGACATAAACTTTATATCTTCATTAACTCCGAAACACAACAATGTGACTTGAGCTCTTTTTGCAGCATACCGACGATATATTATATATAATTATAAATTATTGATGAGGAATATGCAAAAATAATTTTTTTCTTTACATGCATACTATTATTATCAAATAAATAAATATGTGCATATATGTAACACTTTAAATCCATCTAATATTAATTGATGACACTGTTTTTGAATTTGAGGCACTTTAAAATATGAAATTTATTGAAAAAAAAGTTTACAAATATGTAGCTTGAACACTGCTAGTAAAATTTCAAGATAACCGAATTTAACAGATATGCGAAGACAATCGAAAAACGTAACACTGTTTTTTTTTGTCAATGTAATAGTTTATACTTTTTTTTTAAAAATATCTATTGAAATGTCTTGAAAAAATTTAAATAAAATGATTTGCCTTTAATATAAAATTTTTAAATTTAATTGAGACTCCACAAAAAAGTTAATTTGTAATTTCGTGCAATTAAAAAAAGATGGAAGATTATTGCAAGACTTTTAAATAAAAAATTAATAGAAATAAATTCGTCACACTTACTCTTTGAAATAACACTTTTTCACAAAATTTTGATGTTTTCACTTCAACTTTTTCTTTCAAATGAAAAGAAATGCAAGATTCGCGTTTCGTCCGCTGAACAAATTTCATTCCAATTGTATTGCTTTTCAGACTATATTGTATTCAATTTCAATTCAAGACGAATACATTCAAAACAAATTGTATTCAATGGAATCGAAATGCTCGAATATAGTTCATACCAACGCACTTTATGTTTTGGGACATTGGAATGAATTTTATTCCAAATTGTATTACCTTCTAAACCCCAATATGCTACATTGTAATACAAAATTTGTAAATTCAATACAAATAGTATTCAATGAGAATGTATTGCTGGAATAAAATTCATTCCAACTCGCTTTCCGTTAAGTAAAAGAACCGTTACAATAACTGGTTCGTATTTGTGTTTCGGACGCTGGCGCTGGAATAAATTTCATTCCGAATTGTAATATTTTTTATATAGTAATAAATTTCAATTCAAGATTATTACATTCAATTTCATTTTTTGATTACATTCCAAATTTGGGAATTTCCTTCTGGGAAATTTATTTGTGTGTAATTCTGCATGTACTCATATTAAGGACTTGAGGTATTAAAATTACAGGCAATACAATTTTTAAGTATTAATGGTGTAAATCAAGGAAATTTCTACATTGAATACAAAAGCTAATACATTTTAATTCGAAATAAATTGAAAAAAAAAAAATAATATTTGAGAAGTTATTGAATTAAATACTGCAGGTATTTGATATATCCAGTAATACCTTAGTATTACTAAAACTTAGTCCAAGATTTTTAACCGTGAGGTCATCCTCTGTTTAGTTGTAGAAGAAAAAATATGTTTTCGAAGAAGAATTGAGAATATTACATAAACACAATTATTTTACTCCACAATAAGAAAGAAAAGTCAAATAGTAAAATAATAATTCCTTATAGTTCGATAAAATAAGGTTTAAATAAGAAGATGGTGAAGAAAAATTGTGTTCGAATTCGTTAGGCCACAATAAGGATTTGTAGTGGCACAGCAACGCCTTACTCCGAGAATGAAATGCGTATTCACTTTTATAGCCATGACACTTCTTTGATGTTTGACAGTTGGTACAAATGGGAATATAAAATGTCAAAATAAACTTTTAGCGAAATCTGTTTTCTTGGAAACAAAAAATAAATGAAATTAACATTGATTAAAATGGCATATTATTTGGCTTTGCATGGAGCCTATTTTTTTCATTTTGTTCACGTATTTTAATTTTTTTTAAACTATATTGCAGATCAACTACATAGCCGATTATAAAGCCTTTTAACGAAAACAAAAGTTGGAGTACGCAACAGTTAAAATATTTCATTTTAAATAGTTATGTCGTGCGAATGTCGTGTGGATCTCCATATATGTACATATTCCACATTCGCGTTGAATCACCCTGAGTTAGAACAAAACGAAAGTAAAATGTCAAAGACAAGTTGTGAAATCAGCTGGTCGACCGGAAACTCATGTCAAAATCTTAAAGCCTAAGTCTGATCTTTGTTACGCTTCTCATATTCGTTCTTTCTTGATGTAGCTTTCATCCTGTACGGATTACAAAAATCTGCAATACAACCGATAACCGAAATCTGAGATTGTACCTACTGCCCACCAAAGAAAATACTAGAGAAGGGATTCTAAAAATTAACATATATTCAGCAGAGGCGTTTACTCATTCCGAACTGCCTCGAGTAATCCTGATCATTCCGTCCAACCAGCCAACTTGGAAACACTTTATATCCACCCTGTCGATGAATCCAATTTTCTTAATTGGATGTAATTGGAAATATTTGGACCACGTGCCAGATTTATCGGCTTCTATCCAACTTGAGAGGCATATCTCACATTCCAACAACTCAATTCACCACGCAGATCATCCCAACAAAAGAGCGAAAATTTCCTTTTCGTATTAAAAAAATAGCTCCATACTACCAGTCTACCACTACAGCTAATCGCGAGGCGACAACCTGTTATCATTCGCACTTGCACTTGCACGAGTCCAAAACTAGGTCAGTCGTCATTTTGGCCTTGGCTCGTTCGCTTGTCCATCTACCTCCATCAACGTTTTCGTGTCGCAGTGCAAAGTGCAATAAGAGGGTCGCGCAGGTGTCGCCGTCTAAGTCGTCGGCGTGGATGGTAGGAGCGCGGCGTGTGTGTGGAGATAGGGCGGGTGATTTTTACCCCCAGGAAAGGCCCAAGAAAGCTATTTTTTTAGTGGTCATTAGCATAAACATATATTATGTAATCCTAATTAGCTCATATAATTTCCTTTTTTCTTTTAATCACGCGTATGTGAACTAATGTGGCTTTAAGAAGCGTGTAAGTAAAGAAAAGAAAAAGTGAGTCGTGTTTAAATAAAAGAACATAAAGAAAGAAAGAAGCTTAATAAGGGAGAAAAAAAAATTTAGAAAAGTGAGAGGTAAATAACGATACAAAAAAAAATAGACGACACAGTTTCGCGAAGGTTTGCGATTGCGGTTTATAGAAAAAGAGAAAAAAAATCAACATTAAATTTTACAGTTATACTAGAGAGCCAACGGAGAATTGTGCACAATTGTCTGGAGTCTGGACCGTAAGTGGTGAGTTTAATTACTTATTTACTATACTTATTTTATGACTTATTTCTCGTGCGTGTCCGAGTGGGACGAATAGAGTCTCGGTAGGTTAAATTGTCATTTTTTTGCTGGTTATTGACTCTTCCTCTACTTCTTCTCTTAAATATTTATGCAAATCAAGTAGATATTAAACATCCTGACCTACTTAATACCAAAAATTAAAACTAAACTTAAGTTAATAATAAAAAGAAGTATGAATTTTGAAATGCACTAAGCAGAGTTTTTGTGTGGGGGCTATGTGTGATATGGTTTGGGGCGTTTCGATGAGCCGAAAGCGAGCGTAAGCTTACAACCGCTATCAGTTATGGGGCAACTAACTTCGCGGAACATTGTCGAGTAGAGGTTGCCAACAGGTGTACACGATTCAGTGTCATGTGGGTGGGTCATAACGCGCAAGCTACTCAAGGCGAATAACATCTCTCGTCCACGAAACAAAAAAAAAAAGAGTCAAGTGAAAATGTCCGTCCGTCGTCCTCTGTACGTTTGAATCTAGGCATGAAAACAAGATCTTTTTTTCGCGGTTGCCTGTCCTCTGAACAAGAACCTCGTCCACCGACGTTCCTAGCCGCGCCCTGCCGCCAGCATGCCTAGTCCGGTTCAGATAGAGTAGTATGACCAAATCCTTTTAATCCAAGATCACGCAACAGATGTGTTGAGAGAGTAGTGGCTTTTATCTATGGAGTTCAAATGTGGTAGTTGAAATCCGTGCTTATATGTAAATTGAGTTGAATTAAGGTTGCGTACAAGTTGAAAGATTAAAATGAAGAATAGGAAGGATCTCGGTACTTTTTTTTGTTTTTTGAAACTTTATTTAGCTAAAAAAGCTATTTAAAAAATACATTTATATCTTAAAATCTATTTTTCACAAATATTAAGGTAATTCTTTTAAATGTACATATATTAACTTCATTCTTAATTTCATTTGGTAAGCTATTAAAAATAGACAATCCTTTATGTATTACCATATTTCTTGTTCTTTGATTTCTATAATTTAGTATTCTAAAATCATTCGCATTCCTTAGTGGATATAAATGAACTTCATTTACATAGGTTAAATTTTCACTTAAATAATTTGGCAAAAGGTTAAACTTCATTTTATAAATAAATAACAAAACGTTAAATATAATTCTTTGGTTAATGCTGACCCAAGATAATTGTCTAAGCATGTCTTCTATGTGTGTCAATCTATTACATAACAAAATAACTCTCATTCCTTTATTTTGAAGCTTTTGCAATCGATTAATCATAGTATTATTGCACATAAATAAGATAGGTACTAGAACAATACTCAAAGTGAGGTTTAATAATAGTAGGTATTATAAACATTTATAGCTGTTGATTTTGAAATTCTTTTTCTAATTCTACTAAAAAAGTGAATTTTTTTTGCAATTTTTTTACAAATGTAATCAACATGAGAGTTAATATTTAAACCATTATCAATCAAGACTCCCAAGTATTTCATTTCATTGACAACTTCAATCTTTTGATTATTGATACAAATATCTCTGTTTGATTCACCATTTAAAACCATAGCTTTTGTTTTATTAATATTTTATTTTAACTTATTCATTTCGAATCGTTGCAGCTTTTTTAAATCACTGTTTATTTTTATAATGAATTCTTCAGCAGTGTCTCCTGAAACGAAGAGAATGGCATCATCTGCTTTCAAAACTCAATTACCTTTTCCATTTCATTAATATAAACTAAAAACAAAAGGACCCAAGCAGAGATCATTGAGGTACTCCGCAGTTCACATAAATAGAGTCTGAAAAAAAGTTTTTGATTTTAGTTTTTTGATTTCTTTGGTATAAATATGATCGAAACCAATCAAGTTTATTTGCTCTTATGCCATACTTCTCTAACTTCATTAAAAGAATATTTCTATCGACAGTTTCGAAAGATCTTTTCAAATCCAAAAACTGCAACAACTACTTTTTTGTCATGTATTTCTATTTTCCATTTAGTTATTATCAAATTGAGAAGTGATTCACAATTACGATTTTTCCTAAATCCTGATTGATAATGGGATATAAGATTAAAAGAATCTTACTTCCAACAAAGATTTACTTTTTTCTCCGAGTAAAGAAAAAGAATATTCTTTGAAACCCCTTTTCGCTTGAGCTGTGTATATATTGAACTCAAAATAAACATCACGGAAAGAAAATAGTTATTTGTGTTGCTTCAGTCTTGTCTATCAAGTTTTCGAATATAAATTCGAATTTGCCATTTCATTGAATAGCTTTATCGCTTTTAAGAGTAAAGTGAGATGAATCAGCGAGTAAGGCGAGTCATCTCATTCTACATACCAAAATACTTAATTTCGAGACAGAAGTTAGAGGAAGATATTTTTTGTAAAATAGAGCAGAAAGTTAATTTTTCAAATTGCCACACCTTGGTTAAATTACAAAAAATTCATAACATAAAGCGAACTATTAGCGAACTCCCTAATACTAACTAATTTTTCCAGAGCTTCTTAAATTTCTATGCAGAAACTAATTTTACTGCCTTATTTTTCCGCATTATTATTTTTCATGTCAAACTGTTTAAGCTGCCGATAAAAATGTAGGTACAACAAAAATTCACTAGGAAGCTTTATTCCGAATTTTCAATAACCCACCCCTTAAATTGTTATGTTCCAAGTTAAACATAAAGCATAACTTCAATGGCCTTATTTGAGAGCTGGATTAACTTGCAAGCTAGGAATGACGTGTGGTGCATGTATTGCCACTAACTTGTAACTTTAAATAAAGCTAACGGACAGCAGCTGGTTACAGGAATCGTAAATGCGGGCACTACAAGTTTTATGTTTACTATATACCTACTTAGGTCCTCTGACTTTTTATGTCCGTTAGTTTCCCGTATTGGAGGCAGAGGGACTCTACTCTTCTACGCGCCATCGTGTTAGATTTTTGGAGATGAATTTCCAACTCATCCCCAGTTGTATCGATTCCTCTTCGACCATTCTTAGTCAAGTGCCGCTCGTCTACCTGCCTCCGTAGCATATGGCCAATCCAATGCATATACGTTTTCGCATGATAGTCAATGGGTTATTGTTATGCTCTCGCATGAAGTTCGTCATTAAAGAGATACGATTTTTCCAGAAATTCCTTGAGATGTTGCGCAAACATCTATATACAAACGTTTGCAGTTTTCTACTGCTAACAGTTGTGACTTTAAGCTTATAACTGTCGTAACTTGGTCTTTAAGCTTATAAAGTTGTTTCCCCATATTTTGGACAGCATACCAAACGCTACCTTTGCTTGCCCAATTCGGCAGTCAATATCTAGTTCAATACCGCCGACAGTAGAGGCAATACTTTCAAAATATTGAAAATTTTCCACCATCTCAACTGGTTGTCCAGAAATATCTACTCGAACAAATGTGGAAGTTCCGAGGCTGATTCTTTTTGTTTTTTGCCGTTCAGCTTCTCTCTCCACCCTTGATGTCATTTGATTGAGATCTATGATCCTATGAGAGAGTAAGCATGAGTCCTCCGCGTAGTCAAGGTATTTGAGGTATGATTGCAGAGTCCACTGAATTCCATGTCATCGAATTTCCATACGACAAAGCTGCGTGCAGTACATCACTAATCAGCAATAGAATCAATATTGGTGAAAGTATACAATCATTTTTGATTTCAAATTCATCTGTCAAGCTATAATAGAAGGAAGAACATGCTCAAAGCAAGCCAGATAAATTCTCCACTGACACAGTCAGTTAAAGCCTTTTCGAAGTAATAGTGATGATCGATATGCAACGCACTGTTCGACGAAGATCTGTAATGTGTTATTGTGGTTATCACAGGAAGATCCAGCGTGGAATCCAGCTTATTTGGCGTCGGCGTCGAGTGTGTCTTCGAAATGTTCTTTTACTCTTTCCGGTTGGATTCTTGTTACTACTTTAGTTGCAGCAGGAAATATTAGATCTCCTTTTTTTTCCACTCTTCAGGAAAGTTATCAGTTTCCCAAAATCTCCCAATGAGTGGATGGATGCAGTAGCTCACTTTGTGGATCTGTTACGGAGGTTAGCAATTGAAACTAAAACCGCTACCTTAACCAACACTATTATTGAATTTATTTTCCCTTCTTTGTCAGAACTAATAACAAGAATCTTAAAGACATATTTTTTTTCAAAAAAAAGTTCGTCTCAACATTTATTTGCAAATAAATTTTTCCATGCGGACATTTCACACACAGTTCAATGCTATCCTAGATTCTTGATTCATAAGTGCATCGTCTTCATTGGAAGCGGAAGTGGCAATTCAAGTTGTTGAATTGAGCATTAAAAATTTCAGCAATCTGAACTATGAACACTGACCTCTTCGATTCAACACAAATGGTTCCATTGAGAGCAGCTATTGCCAATAATATCATCAACATTTTGAGGTGAAAGTTTATTTTTATAAACTTTATTATTTTGTCTATCCTTGTTAAAGTTTTATTGACTTGCAAAGGTTATTCAAGAAGAAAAAAAAAAAATTTCTTTAAGAAACTTTGAACTTTTCGATCAGATAAAATGTCCTTCAGTGAGATTGAATTTAGATAGCTAGGTATATAGTTCTTATATTTATGTTTAAATAAAAGGTATTTGAAATTTACCTCTAGGGTGAAAAATGAGGCTTGATATGGACTTTTGAAACATTAAAAATCTTACAACGAGACTACGATACGGATGAATAAATTTGAAAACGGTTTACATCTTGATAGATTTTAAATTTACTTAACTGTCAATCTTTCGTAAATATTTAGGGGCGCAGATAACGGTTATTGACTTGTGTAGGTAAATTTTTTTTGTTTAATTTGTATATTGATATCAGTTTAGTCAAAGATAGCTATGACGTCCCATAATGTGAAGGGTAAAATTTTTAATTTATGATTAATTAGCTTGTTTTTCAAATAGATAAACCGCAAAGTCACAAACCAGCGAAAATACTGCAGACAAAAAAAATGGATACGAAAACTTCTATTACATAGACAAGTGTTTTTGGAGTTGATTATTATAAAACATTTAATCCAAAATATCTAATTTCAACAGAAGTCGGTACCTGGTTGAAAAATTATGTTGTGGGAACCGCAATCATGTGTGGGAATTGGAACAATTCAACAACTAACATAAATGTATTCCCTCCTCAGCTGTCTAGCAAGTTGTTGGTTTCGAAAATGTGTAGAGAAAAAAAAAGAAATACATCTGCTGAACTCATGATGTGGACTTGACAACATGATATACAGGGTAATTTGCCCAACGTGCGACAAAATGATAGGACGTGTAAATTGAACCGTAACGGGAAAAAATCGGATTAAAGTGGCGTCAGTTGTCATAAATAAATTCAAGTTATTTTATCAAATAATGTTCGAAAAATTTAGTTTTAGAACTGAAAACTTAACAAAGAAAATTATAATTCGGTCTGATTTTTGCTTTCAAAATTTTAAGTTTAAGTTTTAGTTGTTGCTCTTATCAATTCAAACAACTTCGTTTGCAAAAAAATTTGATCTCAAAAACTAAATATGACATCATAATCATAAAAATACGAATTGAAAAAAAAGTTCAAAATTCGGCAGAGCCGTTTATTCAAAAAATATTCTTTTGATATATAATTATTGTTAGATAAACACCAAAGACATTGAAAATGGATGTTTACAATTACCCCAAAATGTTCACTTACACCCATGAGAGGAAAACAATGCGGTAATTTTAAACAGCCGATAACTTTAAACTTTTGTCATAAAAAAGAATAAAAACAGATCGCATGCATTAACACTTATATTTCACTTTCAAAAAATTCAACTTACTTTATTTATTTTGAATAAATTTTAATGGGCACTGAAAAACTTGTGTCAGCGAACAAAACACAAATAACCCTTTGATAGATAACGCCTTCCTTGTGTCAAAATAACGGAAATATAATGTCATTTTAAATAATATCATGGCATGCTTCAAATTATAAACAGTTTTTAGAGAATAAATTGTGTGTTTACAATTACCCCTCTTGACCCTAAATTATTTTATGTATTAAAAAACAATCGGTCTGCTAAAGTTTTTAGTATTTAAAAATATACACTTAAAAAACTTGTTGAAATTACTCTTCTTTCTAATAGATTTTGGAAAAATAATACACATTATATTCGAACATTAAAATTTTAAAACGTGTCCCCGAAATTAACTGTCACATTCAGTTTCCTTGAAGACTTATTTATGCATGTCAAAAATCTTGATGATTTTTTTTTGTGGGCGTTTGTACCTAAGTAATTCAAATTGTTTGGTGAAAAAAAATACTGCTCAAAAAAACCGTTTTTAACGGAACTTGCCAAAATTTTGTAATAAACCGCCCAACGGACTGCATCTCAAAATTTTTAAGAAAAATCTAAATTTTCAACCAAAATCTTTTTTTATTTTATGTAGTTCGAAATTTAGCTTTTGAATATAAATTTTATTAAATTCTTAAAATGTGTATACCTACTTTTTTTTATTTCTAAAAATATTTAAGAAAGTAAGAAGAGGCTTCCAAGCAAAGGAGCAGAAAAAAATGCTCATATTTAAATGGGTGTATTTCACCAATGTAATATATTCGAAAATTTAGTTCGACCCATCATATTAAAAGCTCTAATCTCTCCTTTTTTACAGTTTTTCGATTTGTTTTAGTAAGTTTTTACTCCTTGAATATCATTGAATTTTTTTTAAATCATCGATTTTGAAAGAAGATCCAATTCTTAATATTTTTATGTCATTCTCAAATCTCACTTAGGTTTTCAAGTTTCCTGAAGAAACTCACGATATCACGTGGCATTTTTTGTTTCAAGCATCCTTGAGGAACATAATAATCAAGCATAAGAACTGTTGAAAGACTTTTTCCATTCCTAAAGGCTTATTCAATTACATAATCTAGCCGGCATTGAATTTAAAGATGTTTTTTGATATTTTGGCAGCTAGATATTATTGTATAATATTAAATTTGCAATAAGTTATTACCTTCGCTTCAATAAAATTATGCATTTTATACATAAATAAATAAAAAACATAAAAAAAAATAAATGCAAAATAAATTCCTGGACTTAGAAGTAATGCGAATTTCTAAATCTTTTCGTAGTGGAAGATTAATTTCCAATTCAAATATTTACAAGACTTCAAAACTAAAATTGTTATTTTTGCCATATTTCAAAGTTATTTCTTCAACTGTCCAAAAATAAATGTTAACTCTATATTCAAATCAATTGTTTTCAAGTTACCTCTGTACAGATTTTCATCTGCTTGCAAAAACTTTTAATAACAAATCTACAAAAGGAAATAAATGGAATAAAAATAGTTAAAAAAAAAAAATACGTCCAAGTTCGAAATCTTACTGAAGGACATCTCATCTAATCGAAAAGTTTACACAATTCTTGAACAACTTATATTTCGGTCTTAAAACTATCTCCGTAAGTCAATAAAACTGAAACAAACAAGAATATAGACAAAATAAAGTTTATAAATAAACTTTCACCTCAAGAAGATATCACTGGCAGAAAAATCCAAAATAAACCAAAAAGGTCAGTTCTATGTAAAAATATTTCATGCTCAATTTATCTAGCGTCGGCAGCGTAGGTTTCTAAAGGCAATTCTGGATGGGGGAAGGTTAACTTATTTCTCCTTTTGCATTTTCGTTGTTATATCGATTTATTGATTTAGGCAATTAACGGTTCACGAATTAGTATTTACACACATTTGTATGTAGAGTGAATGCAGTGCATTGGTATTGCATTCCTTGAAATCTCAATTCTGATCCTTGAGAGTTGAGATTGCAATATAATTATTTTTGAAGTATTTGAAGCCCAATAGATTTGAAGGTTCTAGTAATCCAATGTTTTTAAAGCAACTAAATTATCAATAGAAAGAATTTATGAAATCTTTTCAAATCATTGCAATCTTGAATTCTTTTGATGCAATCAAAGACTTGTCTTTTTACTAATTTAAATCGCATTAAAGCGTTTAGTTTGGAAAATAACCAAATCTGGGTAATATTTAACAGAAGGTTATTTAGGTAAAGTAAAACATTGCAATACTTTACATCTCGGTTGGAAAGGATTTGGTCAAGCGTTCAACCGCACTTTCAGCCAAAAGCCAAACATTAGGTAACGAGTGAGGTCGCGTGTTAAGAAATAAGGACAAATTGCGCTGGTTAACAGCTTCCATGTCAGTTGGCTGCCATAACTCTTCAAGGTACCTACTAGTTTTTTATTTTTCTATTCTATTTCTATTTTGGTAATTAATTTTCTACACGTTCCAATTGATTTTTGATATTTGTCCTAAAATTTCAAAAAATTGGCAATTGGTTTTACAGATATACATATGTATGTAGACTTTGAGGGAGTAGAAATTCTTCCAACAGAGAAGTATACAATATCGAAACGTTACACTCTAGAAACACTACACAACAACATGACCCGCAAGCAAGACGTATGGAGTATTTCAACGATAAGCTGTTCGGTGGGCACTTTTGTGTGGACCCTGGTCCCACTCCAGAAAATTGTTCAACACTGATGAAACTTATATAATATGGAAGGCTAAGGACGATTCCGGAAATGGTACAATCATGAATTGTACGCAAGATGGCGTAAAATAGGACGCCCGAAGCCTTGGGGCGCAACTGGATGGCGTCGGCTCGAGACCGGGTTAGGTGGAGAGACTTGTTGAAGGAGGCCAGGACCGGACCCCGGTTGTCGAGCTGATGATGATGATGATGATGATGTACAGTCTTCATTTGATTAAATAAGTATTTTGATGTATTTTTCACAAAAAGAATGAAAATGAAATATTGAAAAAAAAACTGCTGTAACAGTGACAAAAAAGATTTTGAATTTTTTGAAAGCCAGAATCGTTTGAAACGTGTTCCTTTCTTTTAAGAAAATTGAAAACTACCAACTGTTTATGTGGATTTTTCTTTAGGTCAATGAAAGACGAAAATATTAATGGCCCAGATTTAAGTTATTTTCAATTTTCTTAACACCTAGAAAAGATTTATTATTATATTATATTATTTATATTTTAAATTTTTTATTTCCCTAAGAACATATTTCTGTCTTAATTTTTGCCCCAGGCCGGGCAGTTTCATTTGTTCCGGTATCAACTTTTAGTAAAGATAGTCTTTTCTTTTTAGGTAATACCTTTCAAGCTAAATTATGCTAAGTTACATTTGCTTACGATTTGAATTTTTTTCCCCAGATAATCCCACTGGGAAAATATTTGCTACACGAAGCAAGAATAAAAAATCAACAGCATATAATCCTGAATGATTTCCCTGGTCCTATGAGGATCTACCTATTTTTCATTTTGTTTTTACTTGCGACATTAGGGAAAGTTTTGGGTTCGTAAAAAAACTGGAAATATAAATCAGACTGGACATTATCATAGAGAACACAAAAGAAGTGGGTTCCACAATTCTGTCTGTCTGTTTTGAACTAAAAACTTAAAAGAGATTTCCTAGAAAGGATCGAAATTGATTTGTTTAGATACAAAAATAACGGTACCTGTCATATAACCTGAAAAACAAAACATATTTACCTCGAAAACGGCTCAAACAATTTTGGTGAAATTCGTTCAGTGTGTTTTCGTAAATATTAAAATTGTTTGGTCAGATATATTTTCCAAAACAAGAGGCTGGGTGCGACCCACACTGATAACTTCCCATTAGTTATATTTAGTTTTTTTTTTAAAAAACCAAATTTTGTGCGAAACAAACTTTAGCTGCTAAATTCAAACAATCATTATTTTAAGATTGAAAAGCATTTTAATTATTTAAAAATATTTACGAAGCAGTTAACAGTTAACAGTTTTTGATTTTTTGTTAAAAAACTACCCATTCAATATTTGTCAAAATTTTATCAGTTGCTAACAATTATGTTATGTAGAAAATAAAATAAACAAAAAGTCAATATCGTTACCCGTTTTTGAGAAATTTGAATCGAAAGACAATTAAACCAATTTTTGGTAGAATTTTTTGTAGTTTTTAATTTTTTGTAAAAAAAACTGTCCATTGAATTTTTTTGAAATTTTCACCAGTAGTCAAAAACAACATTTTTCGTAAAATAAAATTATTTTAAAATTAATATTGTTTTTCCATCTAAGGATATTCGAGTTATAAAATTTTTTTTTTTAGTTTTTTTGATTTTAAAAAATAACGGTATATTGATTTTTTTCCAAATTCATATCAAATTTGTATGACGTCATAATGTGTCGAATAAAATTTATTTCAAGTCAATAGCATTATTTGTTCGTGAGATATTTGAGCCCAACCAAAATTTTCACCTCTTTTTTAAACTGCTATACTAAAAAAACAACTGATTGAATATTAATAAACGCCCTTTCAGCTTCTTTCGAAGTTATTATCTGTAAAACAAAATTTATTTCAAGTCGATATCTCTACTCGTTCTTGAGATATCGACGGCGAAAAATGGTACCAGAACGTACGGACGAACGGACGTACGAACGTACGTACACACGCAAACACAGACATCTCTCTAAAAATGATTGATATAGGCTCTAGTGACCTTGAAACGTTGAGAAATGTCAAAAATTTCAATTTGACAAATCGGACCGATTACAATAACTCCCTATGGGAAGTTAAAAACCTTAGTGACGCGATGTCTGTCATAGAACCACAATTTTGGTTTTCGATTTTCAAACAAACGGCTTATTTTTTTTCTTAGAAAATTTGTATTTTTGTGATTTAGATGCAATCAGTTTTGAGCTCAAACTTAATTTCCGGCTTATTTTAGCAATTCAAGTAGGCAGTGAATTTTATTCTATTATTATTCTATTATATTATTATTCAGTTAATTGTTTATTTAAAAATAGGTACTTTAACATAAAAGCAAGTTAGTACGATGCAGTCGTGCATTTAAATACAAACATGCTTTACATAAATTGTCATCAGTCACAATAAAATTTTATACGATTGTTTGCAATGCATGCATTTATTTTTTCTTCTTTTAGCAGTTCTGGCAACCATTTGAAGTTGCAACCCAAGGCCATGGATAGATAGATAAATAGATACATCTGGCACACATGACAACTTCCTACCTCCTTAGATTGTATTTGTTGACTGCAGTTTTGCAGCACAATGATTTCGAAAGAGATTCTCATAAATAAAAATATTCTTTTTATCAGTTCGGTGCAATACCTTAGAGTTTTAACTTAAAAAACGAATCATTTGTATTCGTTTGGCAATGTCTATTCAATACGCTTTAATATTTCATGATGATTTTGGATACAATTGACAAGGAAAATAATGTTGACTTGGCAATGTAAAAAAGTTTACGGACGGACCTATTTTGTATTCTTACGACTTTCTCGTCCCAAAATAAAGTTTATATCAACGAAGCTTAACTAAACTTATTTAGTATTAAAGGAATATATAAGAAACGTCCCAAACACCGCTTTGAAAAAAAATATTGAAATGGACAAACGGCCGTGCGCCTGCAAGGACAATCTGCCTGCTTCAATGCAACAACATTAAAAAACACTGCTAATAAAGAACTGGTCTTGCGTTACGCATGTGTTAAGTGAGCGATACGCTGGCGTAATGTCAGTAGTGCGAGCATGGTAGGAAAGGTCAGCGTAACGAACGATAGATCAGCACTATTTTTTTGTTAGGTCAACAATACGCGAGCTAAAGTTCGTGCATCACGCACATGTTAGATCAGCGTTGAAGTAATAACTTCAGGAATTAGCAGTGTACCCCCCAGTAGAAAAGAAATCTTAACTACAACCAAAGAACTGAAGAACAATAAAGGGGTTAGAGCTCCTACGAGCACCACCAAAAACATCAAATGAAGTACTGCACCCACTCATTTAGAGAGCCTTGGAAAGTCAAAAGTTTCCTAAGTTTTGAAAAAGAAGAATGATTGTCAAGATCCCTAAAAAAGGAGACTTTAACTGCGTGCTTCCTGATGTAACCAATGTATCTCCATGAAATGACGTCAAGGACAGAGAGAGAAGCTTAATCCATTGGACTGAAGATCAATATGGCAAAAAAAGGGATCTGGATAATCAGCTGAGATGGTAGAAAATTTTCAATGTCTTGGAAGTATTTTCTACTCATATAAGATGAGAGATGTCTGCGCGACGTCTTGACGTTTCGTATCTATAATGATAAACTTTATGCGAGAACAAGACAGGAAGCCATTGACTCTATTATACGAAGAATTAATTGGCAGTGGATTCTCCATTTGCTTCGAAAGGGTAAAGAGTTCATTCCAAATCAAACAAAGCAATTCCACTTAGAAAGACAGACGATCAGGCCGACATAGAAGCACCTGCTGAAGATCAATCTGCACAACTAAGGAAGAATTGGAGAAAGCTAAAAATGCATCTCCTGGAACCGCACACCATGGGCCGTCCAATTAGTGACTGAAAAATACCTATAATTAAAAAAGCCTAATTTCTCAATCCACTGTTTTACCAAAAACTTGTCGTTCTATTTAATCGAATATTGACTAATTGACTAGCACTATATGTATGTATATACATGTGTAAATATTTTTTGTGTTTTTGTAACTGTTTGTAACCTGAAACTGTGATTAGAAATTTCAACAAATTGATTTCAAAGCAAACACACAAAAATATTCATCAACCCACTACCCATACTATACCTTACCTACATCTTTTGTTAAAAATATCCTTCATACCTAACCCTTCATCATCTTGACTATTACAAACAATGTCATAACACTTACCTGCATGTACAGCACTTACATAAGTTACAACACTTTCAACTACTTTACAACACATTCTTTACTATATACCTACCTACCTACCTAACCTACCGACTTAATGTGAAATATTTTATTAAACAAAAAACAAAAAAGTATTTCCCTTTCATTTCACGTCAACACCATAAATAAATATATATAACTTTTCTCACATCGAAAACACATTAAGTCAGGACACAGTATGACAACCTTTGTTTTCATATAAAACACAGTAGGAATAAGGTAAAAAGGATATGAGAGACTTACATCCGGTAATAGTTTGCACAACAGACAACACATCCGATTCAAATAGGACCTACGCATTCTGATAAGTTATTTCACATAGGTATAACTATAAACTATGTTTAGGTGTATGTATTTGTATCGTTTCCCGTTATTCAGCATAATTAAATAGAAAGTCCGAAAATCCATGTTGGACGTTGTAGTATCATATCCTTATACGAATAAAATAGTTCAATCTAATTAATATGCCTAACGGTTAAAATAAACATGCTGAGCTGATACTCGTACTTTGAAAGTTAAATAATCCTCAGATTAATACAAAATAATTCCACACAATGACTTTCGCATTGGAAAAGGTTAGTGTGTTGTTGTTAACCCACTTATAAAGTAGGTACATTTGGTTAATGTTAACCAGTCTCTCACATTATATTATTGTCTGATGCACCCTCCCTCTCCATCAAACTACTTGCCATTGCCATGGACCGTAACGGCGTAACCATCGTATCGGTTGTGGCAGTTGTTGTGGATTCAAAAATTTATCGCTACATCACGTAATAGTATCACTGATATCCATTGAACCATGAAAACAGTGCGCCAGGACTACTCAAGTGCGAAAAGAGAAAAGTAAATAAAAACAAAATTTCGTTCGTTCGTTCTTGTTTTCGTTCCTGTTCGAGGACTTCTACTTCTACTTTGTTTGGTGGTCTTCCCATTAAGGATATTGCTCCCCGAAAATATTTTTCTTCCTTTCATGATTCACCATACCTATTAATTTAAGAACGAGCTTTTCTATCTGCCGGCTTGTTCATTCTAGTTCAACTCTTCTGACTTCTGGAAGCTTTGTATTGTAAAATCATTTTTACTCTTTACTCCTTTGGGGAAGACATGCGCACTTCCACAACAAGGACCAACTGATTGCCTACGAATGAAAGGATAAATTCGGTGACAAGCTTTCACCACTAGCTTTTAAATCTCCAATGGACCACCCAAAATGCAATATGTAGCGGGTCGGCTTTAGTCGTTGGTTAGCATCCTTAACAATAAATCGCTAACTATAGAATCTCGTATAATATCCAATTCGTACGTGAATGAGAAAGTTAACCCAAATAATTACGTGATTTAACGGTATTTGGATATTACGTATGACACACCAGCCAACTACCCCGCCCATTAACCTCTTCTTCACTACATCACAATATTAAATTTAAGGGCTAAAGGCTAATAAACAAGGTTTCGTTAGTGCGGAGACACTGTCGACAACGCGTTGTCTGCCAACTACTCGTATATAAAAAAAAAATACACAAAAAATTTAATTAGTCCTTGCAATGCAAATAGAAAGGAAACCTCATATTACATTGTAATTGTGCTACTGTGCGTGATTTTATTTTTTCAAGAGCGCCACAAATTCAAACCCCACACACATCGTGGTTCCTTCCTGTGTCCTATATTCTTTTTTTTATTTTATATGTGTGCCTGTGTACCTTCAACCTCTTCCATATCATAAGAAGGAAAGAAAAAAAAAGATCCTCATAATAAAATTTTGTTATTCAAATTGTTCATTGGGCGCGATAGTTAAATCTAACATGGTTATTCTGGTGTTTATGGTTTTTCTAGCAAACACCAGTATAAATCTGGACAAATGCGTACCGTACCTAATTTAGTTGGCCTCGTTTTTTTCAAGTGTAATTACCAATTCGTGAGTAATTTACAGTAAAAGTGTTCTAAACAGTGCTAGAGTGTGAGACAAGTTTTTTTTTTCTTTTGTGTGCGGTTAAAGGAGGCAGTTGTTTTTGTTTTTGTTGTGTCGGTCCTTTTTGATTTTTTTTTTATGGTCAAAAAAAAGTCCTGCGGGAAGTCGCGTGTTTGATACTAAATGGTAATGTGTCTCATTTTGGGCGGCTTTTTTGGAAATTTGCATTTTCCGTTAGTTTTATAGTGTTGTGTTAAAGGAAACGGCAGTGGTGGCGTCGAATGTCATTCCGGAAGTAGTTACCACAGGATTAAAAAATAAAAAAAAAAAAAATAAACCCATAGAGGAAAAGTAACAACACTCTTGATTGTTCCTTCCTTTTGTGAGTGTATCCTTGGGATGCTGTGGATTTTATGGGAGCAATTTCATTTCCTTTGTACGTTGTCTGTACCTACATACCTACACATAATGGTATATATATAAAAGAAGAAGTGAAGAGGTGGTTTTTATTGAATTAAGAAAGTTGTTTTACATACAAGGATACAAGTTTGGAAAAATAAAAAAAAAATTGTTGGGAATGATTTGAAAAAAAAGAGAGAAAAAAAAATCTTTTTAAAACATAGGTGTTTTTTTGTGAGAAAAAAAAGGATGAAAATGCCCTTAAATAATAAATTCAAATACAAAAATTTAATAAATTAACAAAATAGGAATTGAAGTTTCTTGGTTTAGTTTTTAAGAAACGCGCGTTGTCGGTGGTTGAATGTGAATTGGAGAAAAATATTTTCATACATGAATTGTGTTAATTTTGTAAATTAAAATAAAATTCTTAAAAATCAATAATTATTGAAGATTTAATAAAGAAAATCAAAATCTTAACTAGCAATAACGACATTGTTTAATAAATGTTTAACAAAAATAAAGTTGGAGAATAAAATTGAAATCATCTTAATAAAGTATAAATTAAATTGTAAAAGTGTAACCCCAAATCTGGCCAACCAAAACAAATCATTCTGGTTTCTTAAAATGCATAAATATATTAATGTATTTATGTTGTCGTCTTAAATTCCATTAAGTTAAATTGAATATCATAGGATGATCAAATAGGTTTCCTTAAGTATAAAAAAGTTAAATCGTCTCCCTTCTCAGCATAAAAAAAAAAATAAATAAATTGGTATTATAAAAAAATTAACTTTTCTTCAAATGTTAAACCAAAGTTGAGTGACGGCAAATTCAGTTAATGTGTTAAATGTAACAAATACATACCTATATCTACCAACTTAAGCAACCAACCATGAAAATGAAAAATGAAAAA
This sequence comes from Syrphus vitripennis, assembly GCA_958431115.1. Classification (NCBI taxonomy): domain Eukaryota; kingdom Metazoa; phylum Arthropoda; class Insecta; order Diptera; family Syrphidae; genus Syrphus; species Syrphus vitripennis. The sequence goes on along the minus strand of OY288108.1, from coordinate 57,705,814 downwards.
ATAAAGAAAAAAAAGGATAAGGATATACATATACAACATGAATGTACAAAACTCCATCAGTACCTAACCTTTTTCTGGTAAGTTCAAAAATCCAATGGGGAATTCAAATTTAACATAAGGAGAGGGTTTTTAAGTTCCACGTCCGTATATTCTGTGTCTTCTTCTTATGCGGTATACCTACTATACAATACTTACTTAGGCTTTAATTTTTTTGGATTACCCTCTGGCATAATAAGAAATTTATCAGAAGGATTTTCATTATAAGGGTTTGTGATGGATATAAAAGCTGATAAAGATATTTTTTTTTGTTGCATAAAGATGCGAACCATTTCGTTGGGTTATCCTAATTTTAAAAGGTTAAAAATGATATAATTTATTTAGTTATTTAAGAAAATATGATTAAAATGGGTTCGTTTTTGTATAATTGCTCTCTACTATAAAGTAGAGATATACTCGTACTTGTGTGTTGTTGAAAATATGTTGGAGGGCTCGGCATTTTTGAACTGAAAGGTGACAAAATGTGCTAAAGGGTTGAGTCTACTTTTTTTTTTTTTTGATGGAATGATTTAAATTTGTTTGGTTTATCGCTGAATCTATGAAGTAGATATGTATATCTAGCTAAATTTTTTTTTTAATTGTGTTGCTTTTCATATTTAATTCATATTTTCACACAATGATCAAAGCATACCTCAATGCCATATCTGGCATTAGTTGTACGAAGTTAATGAAAACAAGGAAATTACCGTTAATAATATGTTCCAAAATTGGCGAACTTTCTATTTAGCGAAAGTGAAAATTAAAAACGGAAAAAAATACTCTGAGTAAAATGATAATTTGACCGCACTTACAGGCTTAAAAAAAATTCAAAGTTTTGTATCCCTAAATTCTTATACCTCATGATTTAGTACATTTACCTAACACAATTATTTAAGTGAAAAAGTACTTGTGACGTGTGCCATTTTTCCATTTAATCATCGGTTTTTGTTTGGGACTATAGGGCAAGTTTCGGATTCGTGAAAATATTCGAACTCCAGATTTTGATCACACTTGACATTAGTATGATGGGGAAGTCGAAGAAAGTGGGTCTGTCTGCCCTATGAGTTACAAACTAAATGGGTGGGTGGAATTTTTTGAAATATGATTCGGTTTTTCGGCCCCTATCTTCACACATATATGTATATATGTACTTGATTTTGTAAGACTTAAGACAACGGAACCTGACGTATACATACATAGTTTTTGGTCAGTTTTGGAAAAAACCGTTTTTATCGAAACGAAAAGACGTTCCTTTTTTAATACTTTGAACAAAAATTTATACCCCTTTTTTCAAAACGTCAGTTTTGAGTCCAAAATTATTTTTTGGCCAAGTTAGGTACAGAATTCAAATAATTGAATAGGAGGACAAGTTCCGGCGACCCAGATCCACTCGCTGATTTTTTTTTAATTAATGTAAAAATGACCTTTAATGTTCTTTGAGAACAAATCATTATTTATTTACTAATTTACAAAAAAAATTTAATTACATATCTCAAAAACGGATTTTACGATATTGATACGTAATAAATTGATTTTTTTTTTGATTATTTTCTTTCAAGAAACCGTTAATAACGGTACCTGCCATCTGAAATAGAATTGACTGTCGATATTATCACAAACCGTTTTATAGAAAAAAAATTATATTTTTGATTTAAAATAATATTGCATTTAAAAATTTGAAAAAAAATCAAAAATTGAGAATGCAATATGTATTTTGAAAAAGATTGCTCTATTTTTTTTTTTAATTTTGTACTCAAAAATCAATGAAATGTATTTCTTTTGTTGTTTTGTAGAAACATTAAGAAATTGAAAATTATGTCAGTTGAAAAAAATAGTCGACGAGTTCTATTTGAATTTTTTATTTAAAATTTCAACCCAAAATATAAATAAACATACAGACGAAAAATTTTTCTGACCAAAAAAATACGAAAAAATGTTCATCCTCAATTCTTTCAGTGGATCAATAAAAAATTGAAACTCAAATCATTGGAATGAAGTGTTGCATTTTGATTGAATTGACAATCAGCTGATACATCGCATCAGGAAATATTTATAAATAAATCGGTTTTTAACAAAAATTAATTAGTGAATTGAAAATTTTATTTCAACAAAAAGCCCTTCAAGTTATTTGTCATCGATAGGCGTTCATTTTACTTGACTATAACCGACGCCTAACTCAAAAAAAGTTAAAAAGATGCGGGTCTTCAATTTCATTAATTTTTTTTGTTCTATTTCTGGCGACTGAACAAAACAGTATCTTTAAAAATGATTTTAAAAATAAATTTAAATCCAAAAGTTTGAATATTAAGAATGATTTTTTTTTGTTGTATCAATACGACCATTTTTTCACAAAGATAAATCTCTTCAAAAACACTGAAAGTAATGTTATTCCCTTAATTTTTTGTAGGGTTATAGTGCAATTTTTTAAACCGCATTAAAATGTTTGGCACTCATTTTGTATTTATATTTTTTCCCATTTGCTTTATTCCCTATTAACGCCCTCGCTTTAATAAATTTTTTTGTTTTAACTTTAAGTAAAACCCAGTACGTCTGACAAAGTCTTGCATTTAATTGAATCCAAGGTTAGAACCCAGACACGAAGACCACCCCAATCCCGGTTGTTTACGAAAAACTTGAAAAAAAATTCCAAAACTAATTTTAAAATATATTTTAATGAATGTTGCAAGTCTGAACATTACTTCAAAAGATATATTTGAATGGCTTCATTTTAACGTCATAATTTTCAGTATTTCACATTCCTTGAAAAATACATTTTTTCGATAGAAGAAACATTTTAACTTTAAAATTAAATGATAATGCTTTAAGTCAATAAAATGAATATTATGAAAACGATTTCAGTGTTGCCACTTTTTCGGAAAGAGGTACCTATATTTATTTTTGGGATGGAAATATATTATTTATATTTTTATTTCAGATTTAATAATATTTTAAACATAGTTAAATGAGCTTGTAAATGAATACGGGTGATTTTAATAGAAATGTATGAATTTAGCCTACATAAAGTATTTTAAAGTGTTATCACTTTTCTGGATACCTATACATTTTTACTTGTGACTATGGGTACTTTAGGGCAAGTTTTGAATTCGTACAAAAAATCAAACTGCGATATATTAATCAGACCTAACATTACGATGATACAGAACGCGAAAAAAGTGGGTCCCGCAATTCTGTCTGTCTGTCGGTCTGTCTGTCTGTACCACGACGTACAGCCTAAACTACTGAAGCGATTTTCTTCAAACTTTGGGCATAAGGTTTTTTAGTCAAAAACTATTCAAAAAACCGTTATTAACAGTACTTGCCATAGAACCGGATTTTTTGTTTTCGGTTCTTTCGTAAACTATTGGACGGATTTCGATGAAAATTTTACTAAATGAGGTTCTATATAACCTTAATATAATATTGCATATCAAATTTTTCAAAAAACTATTTTTGTATTTAAACAAAAATAAAATTCTTTTTAATTTGGTTTCAAATGCATTTTATCAAGTACTAAAAATGTAAAAATGTACATGCCAACTTTTTTTTCATAAAAATACTTAAAAAATTATATATATAAAAAATTATTTTTTTGTAAAAACGGCTCTAACGAATTTTGAAATATTTTCAAAAATTTGTATTTTTATGATTCATAAGATGGTATCTTCAGTTTTAAGATTAAACTTCTTTTTTGGCTTATTTTATCAATTCAAATTCAAACTATAATACAGTAGAATCTCGAAAACATGAACGGTTCTAAAACATGAACAATTCGGAAAGATGAACGCTTTGACGAGTCTTCTTTGTTCCGGGCGACTATGGAGCAGTTTTTTAAGAAAAAGGTCTAAATGAGTGTATATTTTGGTTAACTCTTTGAACAACTTTGTTATTTTTGTTATTTTTTATGTTTTTTTTAAATAAAATTAATTGTTATTTTGTTTGATGCAATGTTTTTATGTATATTTATATGTTTTTCTTAAGCTAACTCTCGATGCTTGGAAAGATAAACAGTTCAACAAGATGAACGGGGCCTGTTTTATATCTGTTCATCTTTTCGAGATTCTACTGTAGATAGTATGATAAATTTGTTTTTATACTCAGACTTTAAAACCAATATGTTATCGCACATAGGAGCAAGTATACGTGCAAGTACGTGGAGCAGAAATGTTAACTTATTTTTCTCAATAAAACGAATTAGTTTCTCGCATCTACAAAGTAAGGCTTAGACTGAGCGTAGAATATGATATAGCTTCCACCGGAAGGGGGGATACAAACCCTCCTCTCCTTTATGTACTATTTTTTTGTTGTATCGACTCAAGTTAAAACTTCTTGTTTGTTATGCAAAACACATCTCTATAGTGCTTTCATATTACATTTCTGTCAATATATTTATTTGAAGTATGGATAGGTATTTTTAAAAATATATTAAAAAAAGACTGATTCCGCATTAAAAAGGAAAATTGGTCTACTAAAAGCTAGAGTTGAGTTTGGCCATCAGGCGCTTTGAGGGGGAGTAATCTAACCCCTCTTTCATGCATACTTACCGCAATGACCCTATTGTATATTCTATTTGACTATTATTTTATTTTTTCATTTATTTTTATTACCCAGATATCACATGCCCCAATTTTGTTTGTTTCTTTTATTTATTTAGAAAGCCTCCCATATATACAACCATACTTTGAATCTTTCGTCTATATGAATAGGATATGGATGAATTGTGAACCAAGGGGTCAATAAAATAATCTTCTGGGTGAGATAAAAATGTCGACTTCTATTTAAACGACTCCTCCATGAAATATTATCTTTCAAGGTTATTATTAAAGATATATACCTAAATTCATATATATATATACAATAGGCAAAGAAATATACAGAGTTTTTTTTTTTTGTGGGTCAATAAATATTTTGTGTTATATTCTTTTTTTTGCACGAGGATCATGAAAAGTCCACAGCAAGGAAGGACATTCATTCGAAAATGGACAAGAACAACAGAAGGCAAACTTTTTGTATATTTAATATAATACGTGATGTTTCTCATTTTATTTTTTCTACTCCAGTTGGATTATTAATATACCTACTTAATAATTGAGAAACCAAAAACTTTTACTATATACTGCAGGTTGTTGTAATGCGAATAAACACTAATACAAGGTGGTGCCTTTCAAATTTCGATTACATTCAACTTTATTAAGTGAAATGCGCAGACAGCTATTGAAGTTCGAGACCGGACCTAATTCTGTAAGTTCGCGTCATATTTAAGTATTGGATTTTTTTACTTTTTTTGGTGCAAGATGTCAAAATTTATCTCAGATGTGTCACCAGAAAAAAAATCGAGTTTCGTAACTACCTATTTTGAAACAAAGTTACCCATCGATTCTGTACTCTGTTTCAAATTACAGTTAAAGATGAGCAGACATATGACGAACGGTACACCCAAAAATATCGATTGTAAAAAATTGAAAACCGTTGTAGATTCAACTGCATTGATCCACCCGACATCTTCTTTTTTCAGTTAAGACATGGTTGTGAACTCACAACAAAATGGCCGCCAACAAACATTTTTAATTTTATCATCTAGTTTTATATTTTGTTTTAGTACTGAATTTAAGCGTTAATTAAATTAATCGACTTGTTCGTCAGTATTTTTCTGAAAATATTTGGTCGTGTTCTTTTATACCTATCCTTTTTTTAATTTAATTTTAATTTTAATTTAAGAAATTTTTGAAATTTCGAGATAAGGTTAACGATAAATTATAAAGTTCAAACTGTATACTAAAATATCGGTGATGCAATTTACGTATATATGAGTAGAAGGATTTTTATCAGAATATCAAAATGTTTTTGATTATAAAAATATATTTTTTGAAAAATAAAAATATTTCTAACTACACAAAACACAATATTTAAAAAATAATTATTGAGCGCAGTTACACAGTGTAGTTGTTTAAGTGTACACTTTTGAGAAGAAAAAAAAAGAAAATTGTTGAAATATTTACACTTTTTATTTCTTTACTTTAACCCTTTGTTAGTCTTAAAAACATTACAATACAAACCAAATAGGTAATTTTGATGTGACAACTTTTTTTGTAAAAAATTACATTTTGAAATATAAAGTTTCTTAAGTTTTTGAAATCAATAAAATTATTTATTATTTTTTTTATATTCATTTCCACATTTTTTTAAGAGTTTTGGCCTTGGATTTTTTTTTGAAAATAATGTTTTTTCGATGAATTTTTATTTTTGAAAACTTTTAAAGATCATTTTTTTATTCACATCAAAAACAATTTTTAAAGTTTTAAAATATTAATATTTTTTCTTTTTAAAAATTTTTGCAAAGCCGATTAAAATGTGCGCCACGGCCGATAATCTCATCGTAAAAATTTATTTGAGTTAAAAAGTGTGTCTTGGACGTAAAGTATCGGATCGAGGAAACAAAATGGAACCGCGACCGCAGTCTGAAACTAGACAAGACTCCTATGAGTCTCGTTTCGGCCTCGTGAAAATCGAAAAATGTCAGTCTCGTTGTCGTATCGTTATCTAATGAGGAAGAACCAGAACATCTAGAGGACATTTAAATTTTTTAAAGCATCAAGACTCTCGTGAATGTCGGCCCCAAGAAAATACTGTCCCGTTTTGGGATAAATAAATTAATTTTAAATCCAAAAGTGTACCCTTTTATTTATGTGACAAATGTAAAACAAAGGATTTTCAAGACATCGCTATAAATTAACACGGACTAATGCAATAATTCTAAACTGAAATACATTTCAATAAAATAAACACCCATTGCTAATAAAATGTAGCCTCTGTCAACACCAAACAAATTGTGAAAGCACAAGAATCATTTCGATTCAGAACAACCATAAAAAGGAAATTAACTCAAAATATACATATTTTTATTGCCACAAATCTTACCAACCGGAAGGTCCTTCCATATTGATGCGATTTTAGATTGCCTTCTATTCTAAACTATCACAATATGGTTTCTAATCAACTTCATCACCCACTCTCACTTCTTTCGTTTTTTTTTATTATTTGTGGTCAAATAATATCTTTGAAACATTCAACGTTCTTCTCCAACTTCAGCCATCTTGCCTGGGGTTTTTGCTAACCTCGTTTTCAAGGTAATTAAAAAATGGCTGATGTGTTTTTGCGGTAGTATTTTTGTTGCTATATAATATGTTAGGTATATACAGCAACAGGCTGTCCGTTATAGTATTATTCTGACGTCCAATTAAATTTATTCAAATTTAAACAACCCAAAAGGGAAATGTTGATGTGACATAGTTTGCTTGCTCAATTAATAGAATATTCAAAAACAGAGGAAGTAGATTTTCATTTTAATTATTTTAATACGAGTTTTAGCTTAGTGCTAATGAAATAATGTGAAACTAAGGATGTTTTGTGAAATTTAATATTTCAGAATTAAAAGTATTAAATAAATTTGGTGCAGAGCAATTATTGTTGGATTTTTTAAAAATTTAGTTAATTCATTAAAATGTTTTTTAATCAAACAGAGCTATCGCGTATTCGTACACCTAGCCTCATTTTGCTTATGCTTTTTAGAAAAATATAAAATTAAATGTTTGGTGTTAAAGTTAAGATGGTAGATCATACTAATTCAAATTAATAATTATTTACACATTTAAATTTTTGTTGAAATCCTGGAGACGTTTTTTTTTTTGAAATTTAAGCTTGGTTGAAGTTTTTTTTTTTTTAATTTTTCTACAGGGTGAAAGACAAGAAAAATTGCACAAAATTTTAAAAAGAAATATTTTTTTCTAAATTTCGAATTTCAACTTAATTTTAAACAAGAAATAAAGTATTTCTGGCTTTCCAAAGAAGATCACCCTGTCTATTCTCGTATGATAGGTATTTTTAAATTTAAAATAAATTGTTGTCTAAAATATTTTAAAAAGTTATTAACTATTGAAAAACAAACATTAAACAAAATAGTTTTAAGTAGTGTTCGAAATTTTAATCCATACAAAATTTTTTAAAGAATATTTTGTTCGAAATTTTGGTAATTAAGTATTTTTTTTATAATTTTTAGATGCTTTAAAAAAATTATCAAACTCAAACTTCCTATTTAAAAAAAAATGATTTGGTCCACACTGTGAATCCGTTTTTGGGAAAATTAATATTTTCCAAAATAAGCAGAGCAGGGGTACCTACTGTTATTTTTATTCTTGAAAAAATCAAAAAAAAAAAAATCTGGGGAACTCGAAAAAACGCTATGTTTGCACCAGGTCAAAAAAAAATCCATTGGTAAAGGCTGCGCATTCGAGAAAACATACAGACAGAAGGAATTGTTTGTCCAACTTTTTTCGTCGCTTTTATTATTTCACGACCAGTTTGATATAAATTTTTAAATCGACTTTTTACGAGTCAAAATCTACATTCATAATATATTGATTTAAAGAAAAAAATATTTCCATTATAAACAACGCAACGTATTTTTGAGATGCTTGCAAAAAAGTTATATTTTCTGGTATAATAGGTCAAAAAATGTCAGCTAATTTCAGAATCACGGGTTAAAGTTTTTCCAGATCTTCAAAGCTGATTAGGCCAATTTTGTATATGCTTTATCATATGCTCATATATTAAAAAGTTTGTTGTCAAGAGTGGCAATGTAACTCCCAAACTTTAGCAGAAGCAGTTAACTGACCGATTCTATTCAACATTTACATCAGGTAGTCGTAAGTCAGGCTATTGCATAACCCGATGATCCAATTGCGTATACAGAACAGCTCCAAAAGTTGAGGTCAGCATCTGAATTGTTTTGCCGCGTCACTTCGACTAGATTCAGCGATATTGTAGAAATCAGAACCAATTTTATTTAGGACTCTGTTGACTGGAGCTCCATCAAGTTGCATTAGTATTTGTATTTCGACAGATACCTACCTACCTAAAGTCGATTCGAGTTCACATTGCAAGAGCGCAGTCCTCGGCTAATTGCTTAATATTCGGGGCTTATCACCCCAATATTGAATATTTTGAGAGAGTGCAATCAAGACAGTCGAGGGCTGATACAGGATAGAGTGGCAACTCCGCTAATCTGCCATGATGGCTCCATGGGAATCTAGAAATAGGTATTTAAATTCGACTGGATTGGCCTCTGGTCAACTAGGAATAAGTTGTAAGTTTTGGGTGGCACCAAAAAAAAAAAATGGTAAAATCCAAAAAACAAAATCAAAAAAAAAACTTTTAAAGCAAGAAAAAAAAATTGCCGAAAAAACAAATAAAGTGACAAAATGTTAGTTTTAATTAGCTGTAAGGTGTCTCAGAAGAAAGTTTATGTCTAGTATATCGAACCGTGTATCGAACAAATGTTGATTAATTATTAAAATGCACAATTTGGGAATTTATTTCCTAAAAATAAAAGCAAGTAACTCAGTTACTCAGTTACTCCGTTTCTCTACATTTTCTACCGTTTCCCCCCGATTTTGATCTCGTCAACATTGTGCTGTTCTATTTTCGAACAAGAGGAATATATGGCGCATCATTTAATTGGCGGAAACCTTGAGTACTGAATTTTCTACGTGGACCGTTTTTGTAAAACTCTCACACGCACAACGAGCGGTCTGACTCAAAGAAACGCTCCGTACCGACTGCAAGAGCCAGCCACGATTCGTTGCGTTCACGCAACGAAACCAAGTTTTTTTGTAAATTTTATTCTTCATGAAAAATTCTAGTACGATATTAAGATATTACGGAGTATAACTTTGAGCGCCGGGCAAGGGCCAGTAAATTAAATGAAATTAAATTTTCAAGCAGTTCGGTTGGTAAAAAAAAATTGGACAAAAGCTTTGATGAATTGTCAATGATTTTGAGTGGAGATTTCAACATACACTTTGCAGACGATAAAATCAACTAATAATTGAATTTTTAAATAATGAATTGGGTTTAACTATGTCAAATGATCGCAATCTTAGGACAACGAAATACAAAACTACTATTGACTATTGATGCGGTCTTTATTAGCCATTTAAAGAGGTTCGAATCAAAACTGTTCGTTTCTCACTTCAGCTACGAGTAGGTATCAATTTTAGAGATTGGCGATAATGGTTCGAGTAATAATGACGGTGAAAAAGTCGTCGAAATTATGGATGAAAGTTGATTTTTCTGAGATATAAACTTTTTAATATAATATACCTAAATTGTTATGCTTGTGTACGATAGTGTAATAAAGAAATATTGTATACTACCACATAAATGATTCGTCCAAAAATATTTCCTAACGTTAATATTAAAAGTTTCACTTCTGCTGGCACTCCTGGAGTGTTGCCCGTCGTTTGTTTTAATTACAGCACGATTTTTTTAAGTTCCAAGTGCTATAGATCTTAAACCCTAAAAAACCCTAACCATTTTTAGGTTACAGGCTGCTTTTCAAAAAAGCAGCTTTTGTTGCAATTATTTCTCCCTCTAAGAATATAATATTGAATCGTCTAGAAGTAGCTCTTTTACTTTTCACAACTTCTTTACGTGAAAACTTTTATCCAAGAGAATCTGATTGGCTCTACATCTTGTTAACACTTTCAGTTTCCAGTACAAGTAATCTTTACTGCACTTTTTTTTTGGACTATTGGGTCATGGCTGCCAGTCTTTTGGCGTTAAAATATTTAATCTGACCTGGGATCATTACCATCCACAGCGGCAAAAGAAAGACGCTTTTGAATTTGCTTAATTTCTATCAAAGCAAAATTACTTTGTTTGCAATGAAAAGAATATATCTGAGAGATTCCTTTTACAAGATATAGGTATATATACAAAAAGCTGCATAGTACAAAAGAGGCTTACTTTATGTTATACAATTTTGTATTTTCTGGGTGCATTTTGCAGTAGGAAGGTATAATGAAAGAAAATGTATTCAGATTATGTTTACTCAGACTCAGACATCTCTTTTGAATTTTTTAAGAGATGTCTTATTTTAGAACACCTGGATAGATGACGATAACAATTTATGTTTGTAAATGTTTTGAACTCATGCTGTCCTTTGACACAAGTCAAATCCATTTTCTTTTGTTCTTTATTATGTAACTACTATACTTCGCCAAAAAATAATTATATTAATTATTAACAGATGGTTATAAGTTAACTGAAAGAAATCGCTTAAGTGTTTAAATTTCCTACTATGCTATACTTAATTGAAATAAATAAATTGATTCACATAGTTCTTCCAAAATTACGTCTTACAAATCTATTCGAACATTTTTTGGCCAATTAACGTAGTTCTTCCCAGGCGAAAATTTAAATTTAATTTTAGAAACAAAATCAATAGCTCTCATCAAATAATCACATAATTAACCGCCAATTTCACAACATCAATATGCCCGACTTGTGTTCGCCATTTTGTTCAGATTCAATAAACGTAAATAAAATCAAATAGAAACACCAATGATTCGAAGCAGAGTCCCCCCACAAGAAATATAAAATTCACTACAGTATGACACAATAGGCTATTCTTATAAAATTCTATGAAAGTTTTGTACCAACATAAAGTTTTGAATTTCGCAGAATAAATTCACGCAAACCTAGGGTGAAATAGGGTGGTCCTTTTATAATTGTCACTTTGAAAGCTCCTTTCAATTTGTTCTTCCTTTGTTATATATTTTTAAATTTGATTCTGAAATTTTACTTTTTTTGTATAATAGTGAGGGAAATCGACGGAGAAAACCAGTTGATACGCTGATATTCTAGAATTTTTTTTTTTGATTTTTCAGAAGAATGCGTTGCTATTAATAATTTGTACGAAAAGGTTATAGGGCAAGTTTTGTGTTCATAAAAGAATTCGAACCCAAGATTTTGACCAAACTTGACATTATTGTGATGCGAAAGATGAATAACGTGGGTCTTATCTGTCTGTCTGTCAGGGTTTCTTTATCCTAATCGGGTGTTGGGATTTTCCTAGCTTAATTAACCATGGTGAATTTTTTTCATTTTTATTATGACCAAAAATAACGGTACTGACAGTAAAATTTTTGGGGGTCTTTAAAAAATCTTAATTTTCTCTAAAACAGTTAAAAACTTTTTTTTTTAATTTCAGTAATTTTTAATTATTGTTAACAACCTTTTAATATCTATTTTTTTCCAAAAACCTGAATATTTTTTTTGATTTTCGATTTTCTCATTTGATCAATTTTGTTAATGCACAAGCATCCCTGGCTGTTTGTTGTACGTAAGTACTTGGCTCCGCAAAATTAGGCACCCAGAAAATAAGGCCCCACAAAAAAATGAAATGAGGCCCCAAAAAAAAGTACACAAAACAACAAAACAAAATTTCTCAAATTTTGGGGTCTTATTTCATTTTTTGGGGCCTTATTTCATTTTTATGGGGCATAATTTCATTATGAAATAAGGCCCCAATGAAATAAAATCCCAAATTGTTTTTGGGGCTTAATTTCATTTTATTTTAACCCTTCAGTGCACACCTCAAAAAAAATCACACCATTGCACACGTGGGGCCTGAGAGGCCCGTACACACAATTTTATGAGCAAATGTAGAAATTATTGAGGAAACTGAAATTATTATTTTTGTGTTCGAGGATACATATCGACGTTGTAGGAAGGTAGATGAAAGATTATTTTATTTCCAAAGACGGTTCCAATTTTATACGTATTTTAATTTTCACTTGGGCTTATCAGGCCCCACGTGTGCACTGCAGGGTTAAGAAAACAATTTGGGGCCTTATTTCATAATTTGAAAATAACATTGTCTTTTACAAAAAAAATATGTGAAAATCCGCTAATCGGGGACCCACAGCTGCTTAAGTACCGCTTAGTGTGGTGCCAGCAATAATGTTTCAATGTTAAGCCGATATGATGCGTGATATGATTTTTTAATGCTTAAATGTAAGGATCGTGTTGAAAACCATCAGGGATTAACAGAATAGCTGAAAAAAATCGCGCGATCTTAAAAGTTTGTATTGCTGAAGGACATGATAATTACAAGTGTTGTTTTTGCAGGGAAATTGTGCAGCATACAATCCAAGTATTTGTTGGATGGTTTTTACTTTGGGGTGCAATTTCATTTTCGAAAATAAACTTAAATATCAAAACCTAAATTGGGGCTTTATTTCATTTTTCTAAAAAAAGTCAAAACAAGTTGGGGTCTTAATTCATTTTTTTGGGGCATTTTTTCATTTCAGTGGGGCTTCATTTCATTGGGGCATAGTTTCATTATGAAAAAAAACCAATTTGGGGCCTTATTTCATTTTTTCTTTTGGGGCCTTATTTCCTGGGACCTAATTTCGCAGAGCCGTTGTACTTTATGGTCTAGTGGAATTACGATGCTGGCCAGAACGTTACAGTCAATGGTGACCGCTATGGAGCCATGATTACTAACTTTTTCGTTCCTCAATTAAACGACCATGATGTGCAGGAACAAGACGGCACAACATGTCACACAGCTCGCACAACAATCGATTTATTGAAGAAAACGTTTGGTAACTGCGTTGTTTCACGTTTCAGACCCGTGAATTAGCCTCCAAGATAGTTTCCACTGTAGACTATTTTCTGTGGGGATACGAGTATTTGAAGTCGCTAGTCTGCGCCGATAAACCCGAAACTATCATCCATTAGGATATACCATTCACAGCGTTATTACAGAGAAAAAAGTGATACAAAATTGGACGTCCAGATTATACGAGTATTACGTCCGAGCCAGCCGTGGCGGTCATATTGCCAGAAATAATATTTAAATTATAACGAAAAAAGGTTATATTTTGAATAAAGTCAATTTTATGCCAATTCATCTATGTTTTACTTTTACTCCATCTCAAAGTTTTATAGCTCCGAAAAACAACCTTTCGTTCAAGTGGAAGACGTGATTTTCTAACAACGACCGAACAAAAAATTACACAAAAAAAAGAATGACAATTTTTAGAAGATCCATGAATACTTTTCCTTAAAATCGAAAATATTTCCTTTCTTTTATTTTAAAACAATGAAGTTTTGGAAAATTGTTTTTGAAAAATAATTTTTTAAGCAAAAAAAAAATTTTGAACTCGAACGAAAAAAAAATGTTTGGAATTAAAAAAAAATCAGAATTCGATATTCCAAAAAGATGATGCTGGTATTTCCTAATTGTTAATTTGATTTTTTTTTCCTCTGTGATTAAAATTTTGAACTATCCATATAATAAGGTAAGTTCAAAGATTATGTATGTACATATAGCCGTAAGTAAAAATAATTTACAATTCTAATTCCCAGTTCCCACACTTTTATGTATGCATACAAGTATGTATGTAGTTTGTTCATTTTTTATTTACGACTATTTAATAAGATTAAGAAAACGATGAAAACTAAAAGCCAGGGAATTTGCATTTGGGTAAAATTTTGAGGATATCGCCCCTTAAAATGTGTTTTCATTCATTTTTCATGGTATTAGCCAGATATGAAATGATAATAATAGTTGGTGTAGACAGAAGGATAATATATACGAGTAGGTATGTATGTGGACGTAAGGATATCTTTCCTTTAAATATTCTGTGAATATATGTTTATCAGAATGTCTTATGCAAAGCAGAAATGGATTATAATATATGTTACTGTAAATTCCCGAAATAATTAAATTCTATAATTTACCGGTAAGACCTAGAACTTTTCAGTAACATTTTTGTGTCTTAAACGTGGCCCTCGTAATGGTGGTTTCCAATGATTTTAAACCCCTTTTTGGAGGCACTTACTCCATTGCTCCGCTATGCATATTTTCAGTCGCCTGACAGATGCTAATGCAAACAGTTTTTTTATAAGTACCTTGCCTACAATGCGCTACCGCAACGCTTGGCGATTTCCATCGAACTTTTGGACAGAAAAGTATGCTGCAGCTGCTGAAATATTCTAAGACTTGCCGGTGAATTCTAGAATTTACATAGTTCGGGAATTTACAGTAAGTATATGCACAACATAAATTTCGAAATGAAAGGGTTCCTCGCCTGGTGCCACAAGGGGATAGATTTTAATTATTGTTTTTTGGAAAGAAAAAATACAAAAAAAAAATATTGATACTGGTATAGCTTGATGAAGAAGCATATGTTTCCATTTATGATAAATTTAGCCGGGAAAAAAGTGCTATTTTCATATTCACAAACAAAATGAGAACGCTTAATAAGAATCCTTTAAAGCTTCTTGTTATATATTTCGTATAAAAAAATAACACATATAATATGCAGTTTGGCTTTAAAAGAAAACTAACTTACAAAAATAATAGTTGATGAATAATGATAACGTAGCTAGCATTTATTAATTTTATGTTTTATGTTCTTATGGTTTGTGTTCTTGTGAAATAATAAATTAATTCATTTAAAATACATACATTCTCTTTGTCCATTCATGGATTTTTTTGAGCCAAAAGACAACATCATAGGGAGATGGAAGAATAACAATCCCTAAAAAGCATAAAATGCAACAAAAAAGTTGCGTAAGACAGGACAAAAAAGGGTCGGGTCTTTTATACTTTTTGTCTTTTGGCTTCGAGTAATTTAAATTAGAACTTTTTTTTCACGCTTAAAAGTCATCAACGCGATTCACATGGCTTAAAAAAAAAATATTCTTGAAAGTATGGAGTTGCATCAGGCTTTGCAGAACCGCTTGAATATAATCTACTTTAAATATGTTTGTGTACATTAGGGTGGTCCACGTTATAAGGCAAAAAAAAAAAACTATATACAGTAGACGCTCGATATAGTGAAGTAATAAAAAACAAGGCCTTTTCGCCACTAAAAGGTGGTCAATCATAAATTAAAGAGAATTGAACCCAATACACTGAAAAAATTATTATTCTTAAAAACTATGAATCTCGTTCTTAAACCGAAATTCATTAATTTTTAAGGAATATTCATTAAATTTAAGAAAGAATTCTTTGAAAAAAAGTTTGATTTTAAGAATAATTCATAAAATTTAAGAATCAGTTTTCTTAAAAATTTTTCTTTGTAAAATATTTTTATGAATTTTTTTTAAGAACGAATACACTGGTTAATGAATAAATTCATAAACTTTAAAAAAAAAGTTTAAGAATGTATACATTTAATTTATGTAATTATGCATAAAAATTATAAATAAATACTTAAATTCTGTTTTAAGTACCTTTTCTTAAAAATGATGTATTTTTTCACAAATCGATCAGTTGAAGACTAAGAATCTTTACATTTTTTTTATGAACAAAATTCATTATTCCAAAAATAAGGAATTTGTTCGTTAAATTTATGCAGTAATACATACAAATTATGAAAAAATACTTAAACTTAAGGTTTTAAGTATTCTTTCATATTTTTTTTTAAATTTTTACATTAATTGAAAAACTTACTGACATTTTACCGTTATTTAACTTTTAAACAGGTTTAAGGAATTTATTCATTAAATTTAGAATCTGTACATCTTTTTATGAACGTGATTCATTCCTCTCAAGTTTAAAATGTATGTATAAAATTTATGTAACTATGCATAGAAATTGAGAATAAATATACTTAAATTTTATATTTTAAAAACCTTTACTCAAAATTTATGTATATTTTCATTTCTCTTAAAACATACGAAAATTTGAATTATTTTCACTCCAATAATATTTATTCTTAAGGAAAATTCACCGACAGTATATAATATGTACATATATGTACCTATTCATATTTCAAGCTAAATCGAACTTTAATTTCTGAAAATGGAAGAAATACCTATATATATCTCTAATATGTTTTTCTTATAGTTCACTCCCTAGAGTTAGGTTTTAATCCATTTCTTTTCATTGTGTCTTTGAAAACATAGCAAAATAATATTTTTTGAAAAAATAGTGAATAGTTAAGTATTTTTTTGTTTAATTTCGGCAGGATTGTGGCAAAATGTCTTATTATTCCAACTAATTCAAATTGTGTGTATTTTGAATTCGATATGAAATTTTGCTAAGCCAGTAATTTAAAAAATAAGTTATCAATAACGATATTATCAACAACTGGAAAACGTAATAAATAACTATTTTTCAAAATTTGTATGAATTCATTAATCAAAAAAAATACGAACATTTTACCGTTATCCCTAACCTGCATTTGGTATTTAAATCTAGGAATCTGTACTTGCTTTTTAAGTACGAAATTCATATTTTCCCAAAGTTTAAGAATATATTCTTAAAGTTTAAGAATATATTCTTAAAGTTTAAGAATATATTCTTTAACTAAGAATCCGTGCATATTTTTAATGTACAAAATTCATAATAGTTCATATTTTTAAGTATTTTTTCTTAAATAGTATGAAGTTTAAGAATATATTCTTAAAGTTTAAGAATATATTCTTTAACTAAGAATCCGTGCATATTTTTAATGTACAAAATTCATAATAGTTCATATTTTTAAGTATTTTTTCTTAAATAGTATGAATTTTTTCATTAATCGAAAAAATAACGAATATTTTGCCGTTATCCTTAACCTGCATTTGGTATTTAAATCTAGGAATCTGTACTTGCTTTTTAAGTACGAAATTCATATTTTCCCAAAGTTTAAGAATATATTCTTAAAGTTTAAGAATATATTCTTAAAGTTTAAGAATATATTCTTTAACTAAGAATCCGTGCATATTTTTAATGTACAAAATTCATAATAGTTCATATTTTTAAGTATTTTTTCTTAAATAGTATGAATTTTTTCATTAATCGAAAAAATAACGAATATTTTGCCGTTATCATTAACCTGCATTTGGTATTTATATCTAGGAATCTGTACTTGCTTTTTAAGTACGAAATTCATATTTTCCCAAAGTTTAAGAATATATTCTTAAAGTTTAAGAATATATTCTTAAACTTTAAGAATCCGTGCATATTTTTAATGTACGAATTCATAATAGTTCATATTTTTAAGTATTTTTTCTTAAATAGTATGAATTTTTTCATTAATCGAAAAAATAACGAATATTTTGCCGTTATCCTTAACCTGCATTTGGTATTTAAATCTAGGAATCTGTACTTGCTTTTTAAGTACGAAATTCATATTTTCCCAAAGTTTAAGAATATATTCTTAAAGTTTAAGAATATATTCTTAAAGTTTAAGAATATATTCTTTAACTAAGAATCCGTGCATATTTTTAATGTACAAAATTCATAATAGTTCATATTTTTAAGTATTTTTTCTTAAATAGTATGAATTTTTTCATTAATCGAAAAAATAACGAATATTTTGCCGTTATCATTAACCTGCATTTGGTATTTATATCTAGGAATCTGTACTTGCTTTTTAAGTACGAAATTCATATTTTCCCAAAGTTTAAGAATATATTCTTAAAGTTTAAGAATATATTCTTAAACTTTAAGAATCCGTGCATATTTTTAATGTACGAATTCATAATAGTTCATATTTTTAAGTATTTTTTCTTAAATAGTATGAATTTTTTCATTAATCGAAAAAATAACGAATATTTTGCCGTTATCCTTAACCTGCATTTGGTATTTAAATCTAGGAATCTGTACTTGCTTTTTAAGTACGAAATTCATATTTTCCCAAAGTTTAAGAATATATTCTTAAAGTTTAAGAATATATTCTTAAACTTTAAGAATCCGTGCATATTTTTAATGTACGAATTCATAATAGTTCATATTTTTAAGTATTTTTTCTTAAAATGTATGTATTTCTTCTTTCGAAAAAAATAATAACTGTTATTCTGAATTTATGATGCAGGTTTCTCTGACGATTTTATTTTAAATCTGATATTCGAGGTGCGCGGTCGTAGTCGAGTCAAGTTTAAATTAGTGAAATTGTGAACTATTAGTAAAAATATAAAAAGTGTTAAACATTTTGAACAATTTTGAAACGGTTGCAACATAATTGGTTCCTGTGGTATACTTAGGTGAGTATAAATATACATATACATAAAATATTAATATTTCTATTTTTGAAATAATATATAAGTATATTTTAAATTTTAATTTTTCCAATTTAAAAATATATTCATTAATTTTATGTACAAAAACACGGTATTTTGAATAGGTATCTAACATTATTTTCAATAGATATTAGAAGTGAAAAACACTTTTTTTCGTTCTCAGGGTTCAGGATGTTGTGCTTCATTTGTAAGAGAAAATTTGTTCACATAAATCTTTCAATGTTTCACCTTAAAAATTTACATGAGTTGAAAGCAAATAGTGCATATAGATGTGTTGAGGGAAATTGTAACCTACTGTTTAACACCTCTTCAACTTTCAAAAAACATATTCTTCATGTTCATAATAGTGTTCATATTTTGAAATTGAAAAAACCGGTCTTATTTAATCAAAATGATATTGAAAAAAAAAACGAAGAAAATGCCGAGTCTTTGGATGTTACGTATGTTAATAATGATACACCAATGTCACTTGTGTCATCCCCATCCTCTTCGTTTCAGTTACAACGGTCACTTTCGCAATCAGAACAAAATGAAATTGAAAAAAAAAATAAAGAATGTGTTGATGGTAATGATATACCGATGTCATTTGCACCAACTCCAACCCTTCCCTTACAATTAGAATCGTCTTCTCCATCGCAACCTTCCTCTGAAAATTTAACAAATAATAAAGATGACAAATACTCAGTAGAAACTGCAATAAAAATAGTTGTAGAAAATGCACTAAAATTCACTTTATTACTTCATTCAAATGATAATATAGCAAGAAATGATGTTTATCAGATTCAGAAATATATCCTTGAATTAATACTTGAACCTATTTTTGAAATGTTTCAGAAACTTTTCCATAGTAAACTCAGATATAATTTTGATCTAATAAACGAATTAGTTGGTATTTTAAGTGCTTGCAAAAATCCATTTCAGGGCTGTAGCTCAGATTATTTGTTAACAGAAACACTTAAGAGCCTTGGACATATGGATAATTTAAATGAATTTATAATTAATACCGAAATTGATTATAAATTTAACTGCGGAGAATTACATTTAGATGAAGTATCTGCTAAAGGCATTGTTTTGCCGCTCCGTTCACAGTTTAAAACATTGTTTGAAACAAATAACTTTCTTTTCAAAATGCTTAATCATATGGAAACCTTGGAGAAGTCAACTCGGTTTGTAAATTTCGTTCAAGGGGAGTTATGGAAAAAAAAGAAAGCCCTGTATCCGAAAAAAATTCTCATCCCATATTTTTTATATGCAGATGAATATGAAATAAACAATCCACTTGGATCCCATTCTACCATTCATTATGTTTGTAATTTTTATTATTCATTTGCATGTATGCCTCACAATGAAGGAAAATTAGAAAACGTCTTTTTAGCAGCTGTAATCAAATCAAAAGACTTAAAAAAATTCGGAAATGCCAAATGCTTAGGGTCTCTAATTAGCGAATTAAAATCGCTCGAAGAAGAAGGTGTTAGTATTAACATAGATTGTAACATATATGTATACGGTTCATTTTATTTTGGGACTAGTTCTTGGTGATAATTTAGGGCTTAATACATTATTAGGTTACAACAAATCCTTCTCTGGTACATTTTGTCGCTTTTGTCGTTTAAGCAAAGCAGAATGTTGTATTTCATTTTCTGAAAAAACGAATGCAATGCGAAATATGGCGAACTATGAAACAGATGTTAAAACAGAAAACGCAAAAGTAACTGGCATTCTAAATGAATGCTGTTTTAATGAAATTCCATCTTTTCACGTTGTTGAAAACTACAGTGTCGACGTTATGCATGATATTTTTGAAGGGATCTGCCACTATGATCTCTGTCATATAATAATTCATTTTATTCAAAAAAAAAAATATTTCACGCTAGAAACATTAAACAATAGAAAGCTTACTTTTGAATATGGTCCAATTGAAATAGGAAACTTATCGAATGAAATATCATTAACTCACTTACAAAAATGTCATTTACGAATGTCTGCGAGAGAGATGATAACCTTTGTCCAGTTCCTTCCGATAATGATTGGAGATCTTGTTCCAATAGATGATGAAGTTTGGAGTTTTTTGCTTAATCTTTTAGATATAATTGATTCCGTTCTATGTTTTGAGGTAACGAATGATTCTCTTACACATTTGAAAAGTAAAATTGAAATGCATAATGAAGAATACGTTAAACTTTTTCAAGATAATTTGAAACAAAAGTTTCACATCCTAACGCATTATCCAACTATTATAAACAAATCTGGGCCACTTAGAAAATTTTGGTCTTTTAAATATGAAGCAAAACACAAAAGTTTCAAAGTTTATTCACATTCAATAACATCAAGAAAAAACATTTGTCTAACTCTAGCCAAAAAATTTCAACTAAAGTATGTAAACAGAATTTTAAACTACGAATTAAAATTGGAAGATTCAAAGTTTATTGTATCCCCAAAAGACGAAGTGCAAACTGGGTTTAATTCTTTAATAAGTAAAAAGCTTGGAATTGACAAAGAACGACTCAAATATTTTAACAAAGTTCAATGCAATGACGTTGTGTTTAAAACAGGATATTTTGTGGCGAAGCTGGTTCAGGATCACTTAATTTTTAAAATTCTACTCCTTGTTCAGTACGAAGAAAATGTTGTATTATTTTGCCAGAAATTAAATGAAGTTCACTTTAATCCTCACTTTTTGTCATTTGAGATTGATCCTACAATCATGGGAGAATTCGCAATTTTAAATTTTGAAGAAATAGTTGGACCTCCAACTACAATTATAAGAACTGCAAAGGGAAAATGTATGATACGAATAAAAGAATATTATTTGCCCTAGGTCATAAAGATTTCCTTAAAAATAATTCCTTTTTATAGTAGGGGTATTCACGCAACGTCGTAAAACACTAGATATAGGGCTGTACAATTTAACCAGTCAAGCCGGCTAAAAAAGTTAGCTAAGTTAATTATCTAACTAACCGATAAGCTTAGCTAATTTAACCGGTTAACTTAATTAGCTTAGCTAATTAGCCAATGGCTAACCGGGTAAACGGCTAATTGTTTTTTTTAGCTAGTCACTGATTCCTTACTCACAGACAGGTTCAAAAAATAATAATATTGATTTTTTTATGACAAAAATAATGACAATAGAACAATTTATTTAATTAATTACCACTTAAAAATATTTTATTTATGGAAATGGCTTTTACATTAATTGTTGAATTTTTTTCTGTAATACTTCTATTTTGATAGAGAACCTGTGAGTAAAGAATCAGTGACTAGCAAAAAAAAAACAATTAGCCGTTTACCCGGTTAGCCATTGGCTAATTAGCTAAGCTAATTAAGTTAACCGGTTAAATTAGCTAAGCTTATCGGTTAGCTAGCTAATTAACTTAGCTAACTTTTTTAGCCGGCTTGACCGGTTAAATTGTTAAGTTTATTATTTGAAATTCACCACTGAACACACACATTAATTAGGTTTGTTCGTTGAATTTTAACCAGGGTTGACCCAGGTTTTCTTGAACCCCAAGAGTTGTCAGAAAAACTTGGGTTTTTCAGTTCTCAAAAAACACTCAAGGGCTGTAAATTATCTCTTTGACATTCAAACCTGAATATAATGAATTTTGTACTCTATGCTGTAGTAGTTTAAATTGAAATTTGTACGGATTCACACCTTGCACAGTCGACAATATCAAAGGTTTCCATTTCTACTTCTAATATTTTTGATTTAAAGTTATTTATTCGATTTATTTGTACTTAAATAATAAACAATTACCTGCGACACGTAAATCCACACCAAAACAAATGCTTCCAACTCGTGTCACATTGACAGTTTATTCTTTGACTCAATTCGCCACAGCAAAAAAACCTAGTTCTACTTCAGGGCAAGTTCAGGGCGACTACAGGTCTCAAAAAACAGAATTTCAATGTCAATGTGACTTCAAGGCTCAACGAGACAACGAACCAACCTATTCACAGACGCGCCAAAATCCAAAATAAAAAAAATTAGAGATACACTTTGCACTTTTTGTCCACAGAAATTCGTGAAAAAACCAGTTCATTTTTTTACATCTCATTATAATTTTATAATTATTATTTTAAAATTTTATTCAGAAAATATAAAATGGAAGAAACTAATACCCAGCAATACGATGAAGGAATGGTAACACAAGCAAGTGGTAATCAACTGATTAATGTTGATCTCCTTCCGAGCTACCAAATTTATGATTCGGGGGTATCTGTCACCACGACGCTGCTGGCTGAGGAATCTGCTCAAATACAGCAGGAAATTTTAGAAGCAATAAAGAAAAATAATGAAGTAGAGGATCTACTTCGGGATTGGAAGTTAGGACACCTTGCCAATCGTTTTCGGGGTAAGTTTGGTGTTTTTTACTATTTTTCCATACAATTCAAAGCATATTTGCATCAGTAAGCAATTTTTTCTTTTGCCTTATCTTTTTCTTTAAATTGGTTGTTTTTTAGAACAAAAAATTAGCATGGACATTTTAAAAATCATAAAGCAACATCACATAGTTTTGCTTTTTAAAAACGAGGCAATAGGTGATTTAGCTTTATTTGAGCACAAACTAATGGAGTGGCGTAAGACAAACAACTTATGTGCAAAATCTATCGAAATTGATGAAACACCCCATTGTTCCAAAGCGATGGCTTCAGAGCCAACACTAACATCGCCAACCAGTTCTCGTTATTGCAGTTCCCCCGAACCCATCGAAATCTCAGCCACATTGCCAAATATTTTGCACAACAATAAAAAAACATCGACATTGGTTCAATATTATGCCGAAAATAAAAAACTTTTAGAAGAGCATCGGCAAGCATTGATAAATGCTATTTGCAATTATTTTTTGGAAAACGAATTGCATTTATCACTTAAATGCAGCTACAAGCTTGAAAACGAAATTTTAATCCGCTTTCCAACTGAAAAGGCGGAATATTACAGAATTGGAAAAAGGGGAAAAATATACACAAAATTCTGCAATGCAAAAAATACCTTGAGGGCGATTCAAAAGAGGGCCAGTACACCCGAAGTTGTCATTCCAAAAGAAAGAAACGTATTATGTATGCAAAACATAGAATTTTGTAAGTGTTATGTAAATTTAAATTTATTTCTTTAAATATGTATATAAATATAAATTTTTACATATGCTTTAGATTTTTTATTATGATCATTCATTAACTTGTTCAATTTTGTATTGTTTATTTCAGCTCCAGAACCTGATGCTGCTGATTACGTTCACACCATTAAAAACGAAAATTTGTCAATACCCGAGTTTGACAGCTGCTGGCAAGCCTGTAGTCAATTTCGACTACAGGGAATAAAAAACTCAACTTCCTTAACGGAGGTATTTAAGAATTGGCCAGAATACAAAAAACCAATTGGCTATCGATTCGTAAGTTGTGTACTTAGATTATTATTAAAAAAATGATTTTTGAAATGGAAACCAATTTTTTTTCAGATAAACAAGGATTTTGAGGTGATGTTCGGCAAAAGACCAGGTGTGGTCATGAGATGGCCCGAACAGGTCCTTAAAATGAAAAATTTCTTGCTTGAAGAAAAAAATATAAAGGAGAAAGCCGTACGATCGCTGCTTCAAAGCATCTCAGAAGAAGATGTTGCAAATGGTAAATTTAACTTTAATTAACATCTTAAAAATAAAAAACATTTTCATTTTCATCGATATTTAAGAAAGATTTAAAACAAAAGATAATTCGTAAAAATCTCTCTTCTATTTCGATTTTTTAAATCTTACAATACAATCATATACATTTTACTAATATAAACTCTTTTTTTGCTACCTTTCCAGATGATGCATCCATAAAAATAATGTGGTGCCTCCACGCCTACCTCTTCCCAACACAAAAAAGTGTCAAGAGAAGCCTTGATGGGAAACCAAACGTTTTAAAGTTTACGGTGAAGAGCTCTCAGGAGGCATTCTTGTATCAAGCCAAAACCACACAGGAAGTGGACGACCACATCAATTTTTTATTGAGTAAACACCAGAGCATCCAGCCGTTTATTATCGGTATAGGTGAAGAAAACTTAAAATTTACCAATATTTTAGTTTACTTAGATGGTATTAAATACCAATTTAAAAGCTTTTTAAATGCTGTAGATATATGCTTTAAGGCATTTCATCTGTTTAATCTGGAATATCCCGCTACATGCTCGCAGTTTTGGACATTCTTAGAATATCATTTCTATGATATTAATATTTCAAAAAATAAAACATCAAAAATGTTCATATTATCAGAAGAATTAAAATAATTTCATTTGAATTTATTTTTATGTAAATACTTAAAATAGTTACTATTATTATTAATAAAACATTTTTATATAGTTTGAACTTAAGCATTTCTTTTATTTTACTACTTAGAATTTCAGATTTCGTTGCTGTTTTTCAAATTGGGTTGTATCTTTTTTCTTGGTTGGTTGGTTGGTTTCTTGTTTGGGACCAATTTTATTTTTCAGGAACGATCTGAAGAATTGGAATGGTAGTCTATCAAACGTTTTATGAATTGAAAAAGTTAGTGAAATGTTTCTTAAAATTTATGAAATAATTCATAATTTTTATGAATATTTATTGATGATTTATTTCATAAATTTTAAGAAACATTTCACTAACTTTTTCCGGACATTTATGAAGAAAATCATAAAATTTAAGAAATAATTCATAAATTTAATGATTTATTTCAAAAATTTTAAGAAACATTTCACTAATTTTTTCCGGAAATGTATGAAAAAATCATAAAATTTAAGAAATAATTCATAAATTTAATGATTTATTTCATAAAATCATAAAATTTAAGAAATAATTCATAAATTTAATGATTTATTTCATAAATTTTAAGAAACATTTCAATAACTTTTTCCGGAAATGTATGAAAAATTCATAAAATTTAAGAAATAATTCATAAATTTTATGATTTATTTCATAAATTCTAAGAAACATTTCACTAACTTTTTCCGGAAATGTATGAAAAAATCATAAAATTTAAGAAATAATTCATAAATTTTATGATTTATTTCATAAATTTTAGGAAACATTTCATTAATTTTTTTTCGAAATTTATGAAAAAAATAATTAAATTTAAGAAATAATTCATAATTTTTATGAACATTTCTTAAAATCTAAGAAACTTTTAATAAAATGTGTTCAACAATTTTGGAATTTGTTTATGAACACAATTCATAAAATTTAAGACCTTGTTCTTACTTTTTAAGAAAGATTCATTCCCTTATGAATTCGTTCTTAAAAAGATTCTTAAATTTAATGAATTTATACTTTGGCTCATTTGCCATGAATTTTTACATTAATTTAATGTACAAATTCATTTATTTTATGTACCTTTTTGGTTCAGTGTAGAGTGGTGGTCCAGTATAACGAACGATATACGAGTAATGTCCAGAGTCAATTCGTTATATCGAAACGTTTTTTTTTCATACGAACTATTTTTTTATATTCGTCAATGATTTTAATTTTTGCTTCCATTGTAAGACGTTTGCGCGACGACATCTTGCAGAACTTTCTTACTCAGCATCAGAGATCAGACATGAAACTGAGAAAGTTACTCAGAGACGCCATGTAAAATATTTCAGACGCCATAAAACATCGAATATGTACGAACTTTGCACATATGTGAAAAACATAGTACTATCATGGTGGCAGTCGAATGGGGCGACATTTAAAGTGTCGGGGCAACCTTTCCTCGTTTTTTTTTTTTGCGGAGAGCTTATGGAGGTTTTAATGGATATTTATTGATATTTTTTGGTTATGGCAATCGAATCGAAATAATAGTCCTACTCCCAATTTCCGTGCTTGAAAGATTCCCCAAATCAATTTCTCTTAAAAAATGCAGCGCCACAAGGGTCGGGGCAACATTAAAAATACTCGCCATGATAGTACTATGCTTTTCATAACAAAGGTAGAACATAACTAAGCAAGCGAAAAAAAGATAAATTGTGTATGTATCTTCGATATTGGAACATTCATGTTAGCTTAGTAGATATTAGGTTTGTCCGTTGAACTTTACCCAGGGTTGACCCAGGTTTTCTTGACAACCCCAAGAGTTGTCAAAAAAACTTGGGTTTTTCAATTCTCAAAAAACGCTTAAGGGTTGTCAATTGTTTCTTTTACATTTAAACCAGAAATGTATACTTTGTGCTGTAATAGTTTAAATTGAAATTTATACGGATTCACCCGTTGCACAGTCGACAACATCAAATGTTTTCATTTCTACTTCTATTATTGTTGTATTAAATTTATTTTTTCGATTTATTTGTACTTAAATAATAAACAATACCTGCAACACGTAAATCCACAGCAAAACAAATGCTTCCAACTCGTGTAACTTTGAAAATTTATTCTTTACCTCAACTCGCCACAGCAAAAAACCTAGTTCTACTTCAGGGCAGGTTCAGGGCGACCCCAGGTCTCAAAAATCACAGAATTTCAATGTCAGGGTGAGTTCAGGTTTTTCAAAAAATGCTTTAGGGCGACCCCAGGGTGATTTCAGGGCTCAACGAACAAAACTATTAAAACATTTACAGTAATTTTTTTTTTCTTCAATTCGTTATTTGTTCGTTATATAATAATGGTAATAGACTTGAAAAAAGTTTTCGTAATATCGATCATTTGTTATATCGGCATTCGTTATACTGGACCACCACTGTAGTTGTTTTGTAGAAAAACTAAATTTACTTCATAAATGTGCAATAGGAGTTTAAAAAGTTCTACTTTTTAATTCTATGGAGTTTTATACAATACTTTTATGATTGCCAGATATGGTTAGGTTAGGTTTGGATGAATATAAAAAAAGCAAAATAATCTAAAAGAGCAAATTTGTTAGTTGGGCTTTGTTTGTTTTAAGAATATCACCGGTAACAAATCGAAAAAAGTGATTCATTATGTTAATTTCAAACTCGAAAAGTAATCGAGTGTACGATATTTTCCGTCTTAAGCCTACGCGGGAACATGAGACGTAGATAGATATAATTGTTAATGTGAAAAACATGGTGTGCCCAAATCTAAGACACTAACAGACATCGATTCGGTTTTTGCGAATGCAAATCTAATTGGAAATTGATTACGTAGTTATCGATTGCAGTGGTGTCATTCAGAGGAATATTTCAACTTTAAATTTGCAATATCGATGGCAGAGCTTTTGTACTATCTTATTAATATTAACATATATTAAATTAAAAGTGGGAAAGAACTCATACGACTGTCAAATTTTTGTGTTGAAAATGAACATCAAACAAATCAGTTCATCGAAACCTCAAATAGGATAGGAAGGAATAGGTATAGGAACCAATCGTAAAAATTGCCATGTACCAATACATGTCAAATGGTGTTGGATGAATTATTGTCAAGTTTTGTGGGATGGAATTTCATGTGCTTACGCATTTTTACATATAATTTTCTTCGCAACTTTTGACATGTGTTAATACACCATTGAATAGTGCTGAAGGGCTTAAAGTGGCTATCGCATTTTCTGTTTTCATAAAGTTCAATACAGAAAAAACATCGTACGAAATTGCGCATCTGTGGAGGAAATATTCGAATAAAAACAGGGGTTGATGGTAAAAAGGTGAACATCTAAGGTTGTAAGTATTTTGTGATTCAAAATCATAAAAAAATGTTTTAAATTGGCCAAAAATTAAAAAAAAAAACTGAACAGAGCCACTTTTATCACCTAGATATATAAAAAAAATCCTACGATCTATTCTCAGACTTACCGAATATACACATAAAAATCGGTCAAGGCGTTTCGGAGGTGTTCGATTACAAACTCTGTGATACGAGATTTTTTTACATTACATGAGTTGTTGAGATTTACTCGTATAAGATGTTGTTTCAACTTACTGTAAATTCTATGCGAATATATCTGTTTAACGGTGTCTTATAAAATGAAAATTTTGCTCAAATATTAAAGTCTTAGACCGCTTATTTAAAAAAAAAAATAAAAAAGTCTCCAAAACTGACGCAAAACATGTGTTTTTCAAAAATCAAAAAAATTCATCAACATTTTCTGAAACATTAATATTTTTTTTATTAGATTTGAAAATACAAATTCAATTAAAAAAAGATGTATTTTGGAATAGGGCTTACTTATTTAATAAAGATCTAATTTCCAATTTTCAAATTATAAACACTCATAAATTGGCAATATTCAAAATATCTAAATCGGAGAAAAAAAAATAACCGTTTAGAATTTATGACAACTTTATGTTATATATTTTGACCTTATAACAACATTTTGAATCTAGTTTCTAGAACATTTAACTCTAGACTGTGATTTAATAGTATAATCTATAATTGGAACATAAATACGTCTATGATTGGGATAGCCATTAAAGCACTAACTCAAATTTTGACTTCAAGTTTCAAAGTAAAGTCCATATGTTAACAGGTCCATATAATCAAAGCACTTTGTTATTGTTTGTAGAATCGAAAAATAAAAGGCAAGCTAACCTTCCAAAAGGTCACAAAATGGCCATAAAAGATCAAATAGGTTCACTAATTGGTCGGGTTGAGCTTGAGGTCACCTTTCTAGGAAATTATTTACAAATTAAGTAGTACTTAAATTAATTAAAATTCAGTCTATATACCTAACTCACGTATTAATTTAATAAGACCAACCGATGTATGTATAAAGTCCCAATCATATCAACTTACAGCAGCCTTGTCAATAGCACCAATTGATAACCGCAAACCTCACCCAAGTTTGTATTAGGTATATTAAGCCATTTTTTATGAAGTAATTCGAATTGTGTGTACGAGTATACGGACATAATATTTGGTATTTTTTTTTTGCCTGTAAATACTTATTCGCCTGACAGGAATCATCTTATCAAGCAAACCCTTATCGACCAACCAACGGCAACGCCAACGTCAGCAACCAAAGATTAATGGCATTCTGACCAGCTCAGATATCATCTGGTATTAACATCATCATCTTTCCCACTTAAAACGAACTTGCTAGACGAAGAGGACCAAAACCAAAACCAATTAACAAAGGAAGGACTCTTCAGGGCTGAATTCGGGTTATGGGTTTTGGCACACCTCTTGTTAAGGACCACATGTAAGTATAGGCAATGAATCAGGACATCTGCTTCAGCCTCTTTTTGAAAAAGAGAGAACCTCCTCGTTGTGACGATGATGATGGTTCGCATATTTGTTTTAGGAGAAACGTGTTAAAATTAAACAATTTTCTGAAAAGGACCTTGTGCCAAACGATAAGAGGTTGTGCAACATTTCCAATTGTCTATTAATTAGACTGTCGACTCACCGAGGAAGGCTGTTGTTCTGAACGGAACTGAACTGAACTGAAGCAAAGAGGAACGTCAGTGAATTTTTAATGAAAGTGCTAACTAATGGCGGCGGATTGAAAAAGTTATTCTTAATTATGTGAATTTGTTAAAATGTAACAGCAGCAATATTTTTCGATTATATTTATGTATTTTTCTAAGATGTAAAATATTGCTTTGAATACTGAAACACTATAATGATGGTTCGATGGTTACTTTTAAAACCATGGGGTAGGTATATTTCTTTGTTATTTATCATTTACTTCAAAATTTACTTTCGATGAAAGTATCTGTAGCAAAGCTATTTATAGCTAAGCTCGTATTTAAAATATTCAATATCATACTTCAAAGTCTCATAACATTGAAGCACCACAATTCAAAAGCAATATTGAATTATGTCATTCGTCATACTCATGAACAAGTGCTATTTGGTATAATAGGTATACAGTTTCAATTGAAACCATTGGTTGGTATTTAATGAACTCTATTTATTCTAAGAATACTTTTGAGAGCATATACCAGATACCTACATTACATTATTATACCTATATTGTCTTGCAAACAAATCAATATTAATGAATCTAATTAAAGCGATTTCATTTCGAAACTTGATCAAAAGTAATTAAAAATTGAAAGTGTTTACAAGACCCTAAATTGTGCTTGTGCTGACTGTAGAAAACTTTTTGAGCCCCAAACGGAAGTAAGAAGTTTTAATGATTAGATAATGGACGATGATAATAATATTATGAGAAAAAGAATAAACAAATAAACAAAGTGGAAGCTGAAAAGTATATACTGATACTGAATAGTAGGCAATGGAAGGAGAAAAATCAGAAAAAAAGTTTTGACGCATGCAAAGTTTGAATGCAGTTTTGTAGAGGGGTTGGATCTAAGTAGGATAATTGAAATTCGTTATGTTTAGGTTTTACAGGCGTCCAACAACTAGAAATAAAGTGCACGACTGGGTCGCTCGTACTTGCTCCTTAGTGCGATCATATCGTTTAAAGTCTATAGTAAAAAAGTGAACCTTTATACGAAGTTGAAGGTCACTGAAACTGAATCCGAAGCACCAAAGTGTTGGGCACAAATTTTTCCGTAACTTTCTTGAAATTTTATCTCGTTATTTTTTAGGTTTCAATACTATAGAACATCGGCTCTGGAGTTATTTTGTTTAAAAAAAAACAGTTATTTTGGTCTAGCTGCAAGTCTAAAAAATTAATTTTGGAAGATTAAAAACTCATAAAAATTATT
Source organism: Syrphus vitripennis (assembly GCA_958431115.1). NCBI lineage: Eukaryota > Metazoa > Arthropoda > Insecta > Diptera > Syrphidae > Syrphus > Syrphus vitripennis. Next base: position 57,674,358 of record OY288108.1, on the reverse strand, counting down.
CAATAGAAGGTAACGGCACCTCCCACAGTATGGAACTTTTTTTTAAAAAATAAGCCAAGATCCTTTCTGCCGTATTATGTGAACGTCTGAAGCCGTTCGTCAACAACCTGATAGGTCCATATCAGTGTGGCTTTAGACCAGGAAAGTCCACCATCGACCAAATATTCATACTACGGCAGATCTTGGAAAAAACCCAGGAACTTCAAATTGATACCCACCACCTCTTCATCGATTTCAAGGAAAGAACTATACAGAGCAATGTCTAGATTTGACATCCTAGCCAAACTTGTCCGTTTGTGCATAATGATGATGGAGAATGCACGCAGCTCCATCAAGGTCGAGCAAGATCTCACCGACGCACTGTCATGCGACTTCTTCAACATCGTTCTGGAAAGAATTGTGCAAAAGTCAGTCGTCAACACCAGAGGCACAATCTTCCAAAGGTCCGTCCAATTATGATATTGACATAATTGGAAGATAAAAGCGTGATGTCAGTAGCGCGTTTGTGAGCATTGAGACGGAAGCGGAGAAGATGGGTTTAGTGGGCAATGAGGCAAGACGAAGTATATGCTGTCTTCAAGAAAGGACATAGAACGGCGACGTCTTGGACAAAACGTCACCATAGGCAGCTATAACTTCAAGGTAGTTGAGGACCTACCTAGGCACCGCTATCTATTTTGACAACGACACCAGCGCTGAAATTAAACGGAGAATAACTCTTGCGAATCGCTGCTTCTTTGGACTTAGAATGTAATTGAGTAGTAAGTCCTCTCTCGACCAACTAAAGTGACCCTTTATAAGACGCTTATCATCAGTGTTGCCGCAACCAAAAATATTAACGAGTCCCTTGGCATTAAAAAGTCCTTTTGAAAATAAAAGAGTCCCTTTGAAAATAATTATATGAAAAACATTTAAACAAGAGCGTTTTTATGTATTTGACAACAAACGAACTAACGATAACGGAACTTAGAATTATGATAACAACACCTCTATTAGTGAATTTCTGCAATCACACTTGACAATTGAAATGTTTTGAAATGAATACATTCAACAATGCAAATGCATGGGCAGTTCACACAGTAAATTATTGCGATTGAAGAGGTTGTTTACACGGGTGCTCTATTTTCATTCAGACTGTAAACATAAAATATTTGAAAGCATTTTATATAGTGTTGGGTATAATAATTTAAAGAATATATAAAAAATAAATAAAAGAAAAAATAAATTGTAGAAAAAGAGTCCTTTTCAAAAAAATGTGTCCCCGAGTCCCCACAAAAAAAAAGAGTCCCCCGGGACACTATTGTGTCCCTGTGGTAACTATGCTTATCATCCCAGTTCTTATTTATGGCGCTGAGGCTTGGACCTTGTCAAGGTAGGATGAGAGCGTCTTAGGATGCTTCGAGAGAAAAATTTTCCGGGTGATTTTTGGTCCCGTCTGCATAGATGGTGAGTGGAGGAGAAGATACAACCACGAACTGTACGGGCTGTACAGCGACACTCACCTAGTCAAACGAATCAAGGTCCAATGACTTAGATGGCTGGGTCATGTAGAGCGAATGGACATCAACGCATGAAACATTTTTTTCGGGCACATTACACTTTTTTCACAAATTAGTAATCTTATCAGAAGGTACAAAGCAGACACTACGCCATTATATCGATGACTACGCCTATTCCTACTGAACTAATTAATAATGATAGTTGTTGTTTGTGTCTCCATGTTGTGTGATATTTAATTTAAATGATTAAAACAAGTTTTCACTTTTTATTTAAACACAACAAATATTTATTTGTACTTTAAAAAATATTTAATTACATTAATTACATTTAACTAAACAAATAAACAAAAATAAAAATAAATCAGCGACGCGTTTCGGAATCAAGTTCAATAATCAGGCTGTTAATGGTCAATATTTGTTGTGTTTAAATAAAAAGTGAAAACTTGTTTTAATCATTTAAACTAATTAATAATATTTCCGAACGCATCCTACCTAATTTTCTAAGTACACCATCTAGTGATCACTCGCCTAATCACTCCGATTCCAAAGTCAAGCACATTAAATGCTAAGCCATCGACTTCAACCTACTGTGAACTAATAACTGCAAGAGAATGTTTCTGTGTCTTTAACCCTAGTACTTACTGTGTCGACATTTTAACGGAAGAAGTCCGCGATATTTGGATTCGAAAAGGGCCAGAGCTTTTTCAAAATATAAATAGTGATTTCTCCAAAACTTCCGCAAATTTTCCAGACTCAAATTGTAAAACGAAAACTAGATACTTGACTGGAAATATTTTTATTCGTCCTTAGAAAAAAAAACGGCTCCTCTATTCATCAACAAAGAAATCTGCATACTGCGTTATTGCTGCCTTCTATTTAATACCACTACTGGTACTCAATATTAATATATAAAGATTGGAAGCATAAAGTCACTTATTGATAGTACTTACATGATAACAGTTCACAGCACAGGAAATTTATGATGAATTATGTTGCAAGAATGAAAACTACTGGACGAATTGATACTGTATGAGTTGCTGTCACAATATAATACAGAAACTAACTATTGGAAGAATGTGCTTAGGAGGATTGTTATATTAGTAGGTGTAAATCAGAAATTAGAATTACAAAAGTCATTCGGATACTTGTAATTTGAGAGTGATATCTTTCAAAAAATTGACTTTAAGGATAAAATAGAAGACTTTGCTCAACAGAAATCCCGAAAGGAAAGAAACCGTTATCGTTATTGTAACGAAACCATTCTAATACCATTAGTGATATATAACTGTATCATTATCTATAATAAATGGTCCTACTTAGTATAAAAAAGTTTATTTATTTATTTATTCAATTCGTTAATATCTAACGTGAACAGTAATCTTATTCTTATAATCTAGGTTATGTATTATACAAAACTATTAAAAAAGGAATCTTTAAACTTTCTGTGATTAGTCAAAGATGGGAGGTTGATAAAAGTTAGTCTATCAGAATAAGGGAGGAGGAGAGTCCCTCTAAACCAAGGAAGAGATCGAAGACAGTAACGCAGAAACTTCTTTTGGACTGACTCAATTCTTGTTATATGTATTGAGTAATATGGTGACCATACAACACATGCGTATTCTAGAATCGGTCTTACAAATGAAACAAATAAAAGCTTGAGAACATAAGGGTCATGGAAATCACGACCGAATCTTTTAATGAATCCAAGAACCCTATTTGCTTTTTTAATTGTATAATTTATATGATCAATAAATGTTAGTTTTGGATCAAGAACTACACCTAAGTCAGAAAAGACAGAAACCTTACTCAATGGACAAGAATCAAACGTATAACAGTACGAAAACGGGACTTTTTTGCGTGTAAAACTCATGGTTTTACATTTGTCAACATTTAAGACGAGACGATTATTATTGCACCATTCCTTAAAAGTTGTCAAGTCTTCTTGTAATAGTAAACAGTCAGTGTTCGATTTTATACTTTTGAATATCTTAATGTCGTCCGCATAAATAAGTACAGAAGAGTTTTTGATGATAGTAGTCAAGTCATTAATAAATAAAACAAATAAAAAAAAAATAAAGTTATTATAATACGCTTTTTTTACTTATAGAAGTAAGTTATAGAAATTTTTGGTTTTCATTATTAATTCTGTGCTTTAAAGACTATGCAATATGCATATCATACATTTTAACTTTAAAAAATTTCCGACTGCAAATTCATTGGGATCCAGAACTTTTAATCAAAAAAAAACTTTTTATACTGGTTTATATGTCGTTGAACCATAAAAAAAGAAAATTTATCCCCAACTCTGAAACGGTACCTATTTTATTTTCCCAATTTTTTGCTTTAGAGATCTAGAACGGACTCTGTCGCATTTTCCGTTCGACCAATCGAAATCATCTTATTGTTGTCCAATAATGAAAAACTAAATTAATTTACGGAAGGTCAGCCCTTTTTGACAAATAAATGTCCTTTCAGTCAGATTATGTAAGTTACCAAACATCAAACAAACTTCGATTAATGATATTAAAAAAAATACATAAAAAAATACTTTTTTTTTCATCACCACTGTACCATGGGTATATTTAACTACCTATAATGGTGTTTTTCCTTTTTAAATCTAAACCCTAAATAATGTTAAGTAAATAGGCCTTCTTTGCCCAAATTTTGTTTTTCTGTATAAGTACCTACCCCTAAAAAAAAAAAAATTAAAACACCCAACTGCCAACATGTTTATCATCTTAAGAGCCTTTATGTTTATATTTTTTCTAAAGCTTTTGTATTACATCAAAGTACACAACAATGAATCAACCGACCTTGTTAAAATTAATTCTTAACAAGTAGAGTTATGATACCCATATAACCCCATAAACATTGAAGAAGAACGGAAGATAGACGCATATTAAATATTCTATACATGACCCCATCTAAAAAAGACAGCTGCTCCTAATAAAAAGTTTATTACAGATGAAAAGTTCCAGCTTCACGCACAAGCGGACCGGTCTCTCAATCTTCTTCTATGATAAAAAAAAAATAAATAAAAATAACCTTCATAATATTTTTTTTTTTTGTGTACTATGTACCTACTTTATAGAGACTTTTAAGAAATATTTTTTTGTACATTTTTTTTTTCAAGGATTCCGGTCAAATAATTTATGACTGTTGATCTTCATACTTGAGACTTAGATATTTCCTTTTAAGGCATTTCAAAGCATTAAAAATAAATCCATCGATGGATTGTTTAGAAAATATTTATAAATCTACTCTAAAATAACACATTTGAATACCATATCACTCGAGAGTATAAAAATAGGAATCTTGATTCCATGGTTCCAACTAGAATAAAGGAGGCACTTAACTATTTTTATAGAATAACAACAACAAGACAGACTTCGGTCATACAGTATCGAATGACGTTGATGGTATCAAAATTGATTTTCCTTGATTCTTTAAAATTAAAAAAAACAAAGGGTGTATTTTGTCGAGGTATAGAACTTTGAAATTCAATAGAACGAAGAACGAGCCACGGCTGTCTCGGATATAAATTAATCTTTAGGTCCAATTTACCATTGCCTACTTATTCCAAAATTTGTGGCCGTATATCGGCAGTAACGCGGCGAATGTTGACTTCCAAGTCTTTCACATATCCCCACAGAAAATAATGTAGCGGCATGATCTTGGAGGACAATTCACGGATCTGAAACGTGAAACTAAGGGGTTACCAACCGTTTCCTTCAATAAATCAATGTTGGCACGAGCTGGATGACATGTTGCGCCGCGCCATCTTATTAAAACCAAATCATAGTCGTTGAATTGATGAACGAAAAAGTCAGTAGATAAGTAACCATGGCTATATAGCGGTCACTCTTGAATGCAATGTTTTTAAAGAAATACGGACCAAGGATTCGACCAGCCCACTACCCGCACACCAAACAGTCAGTTTTTTTCTGGTAACGATGTCTCAACAAATACGGCAGTTTTGTTTATTGACGTAGCCATTCAACCAAACCTGCACAATGAGCAAACCTACGAGGAGGCAGTGAGGATGAAAGTCGGGATATTGAAAGTGGTCACTAAATTAGGCTGCATTTCAATAAAATGATCTTTTCCCAGCAAAAATTAATTTTGTATGAGACTAGTGATGTTGTAGCGCTCTGTGGAGCCAGGGTGATGAAAGTCTAAGGCATTAATTAAATCTTCAATCTCGGGCATATCTATTTTTGGTCAATTGATTTTGTGTGAAAGCGGCCTTACTTAATTTTTCGAAATATTTCAAACGGCCTTTTTTTCACTTTCTTCCATCCAGATTCTCTTTCTTTGAGCCACAACTCTGCCACTCCTATGTACCACCCTAAGGCTTCAGGTGCGGAGTTCACTGGGTTGACCACAGAAAACTTGGACAGTCGTCCAGCTAGCAGTTTTGCTCCTGCTTTTTTCCGTAATAGTGTCCAGACGTCGTCGATGCTTTTGAGTTTTAAACTGTTTATGATAGTACCAGATAAGTTGTTGCGATGATATTTTTGACGTGAAAGCTTCCACGGATTTTCTTGCTCTAACAATATTTTCAAACCTACCACTTAAAAATTTAAAAATCAATAGCTTAAAAAAAATTTCTAAGACATTCATTATCACTCAAAATTATTTTTTAATTTATTATATTCGAACAAAATATCATTTAGAATTTGTGCTTCAGGAGTTCATTCGAGTTTGGAATGTGAAGTCGTGCATTCAATTCCTAGATTTTCCAAATGTACAATTTCCTTAAATATTGAGAATCTGTTGATTAGAAAAGAAAAATATTATCCAACTCTTGGATAGCAAGAGCGCGAAAGTGAATTGACAGATATGTAGATACAAAAATCAAAATGGCGAAAGCACATAATTCTCCATAATTTTCCATTCGGAAAGCTAATTTTCGTTCGGTTTTGACATTAGCTTCCTACCACGTCCGATTATTATAGTTCTACCTTTAAGGAGAACTGTTGGCCCCATATGTGAGGAAGGACGATTCCGGAGACGGTCAAATTATGAAATTACATAGACTCCGAAGAGGAACCGGCTTGGAAAGTCTTTTGTGGTACATTCTATGACGACAGCGTGGTATACCGTTTCCCCTGGAGAGATTTTGTTGATCAGGACGCCCAAAGCATTGTAGCGCCTGCTCGACACCAAGATAGGTAGAGAGACTTGTTGGAAGAAACCAGGAACGGAAAAATGTTTGTCGAGACGATGATGATGATGATAATCTTAAACTCAACGAAAAAGTTTTACCAGTGCACCGCGATTGTGTATTTTCGTTAAAACTCCCTTTTAAAATATTATCTGGGAGAAAGTGGCATTTTGGATTTTAGAAATAAAGTTGTTTGGTGCAACGGATTAATGCCAATTTAAAATTTATCAAAGCAATAACTATTTAACAGCGTTTTAGTGGATTTTGGTCTATCTGGCCATTCGTTAAATAAAATAAAAGTTATAAAAAAAGATAAAATAAAACTAGGTATGTACACCCAGCGACAAAAAAACCCTCGCAGTATCTCTGCTGAGTAAAACCTCGGTTTTATTCAGAACTCTTGGGATATATTTAGGTTTTTTTTGTTTAATTTTTTAATTTTATGTATTTTAAAGTAAAAAAGTGCTTTTTTGTTTTTAAATTGCATTTACCTTTTCAGTAACCAAAAAAATGCAAAAATAAGTCAAAATTCAAAATTTGGAAAAACTCGTATTTTTGAAATTTAAGGACAAGAAAATTATATTTTCTTGAAAAATACAACAGTAGGTTAGTTTAACGGCTATTTAATAAATAATTTAGTACACAAAAAATTAATATTTTGTCGTTCCGCCCCTTTTCTTAATGACTTCAAGAATGCGGTTTGGCATGGAATTGAACAACTTTTTCAAATAATTCTCATTCATTTCGCTGTACCAAACCTCTTCAATCACCGATTTCATTTCAATGATGGTTTTTGGACGTTTTTCTCTTATTTTTTTCCCCATTTGCTGCCAACAGTTCTCAATCGGATTCAAGTCCGGACTGTTTCCTGGCCATGGAAGTGACGAAATCCCAAGAGAATCTTTGTGATTTTTTACCTGAATATAAAGAACTCATCAATTTTTCTAAAATTGCCTAGAAGAATGCAATAAATTAAGTTTAAACGTACCGTTTTGGACATTACGCACACTCCATTCATTGGTACCAACCCGACGTGCTATTTCTCTATTGGAAAAATTAAGCTCATGTAATGCTATTTGAGCCTTTTCTTCCAGAGATAAAACCATATTAATTTAAAGGACACAGACAAATTTATGAATTTTTATTATAAAGCTTGTTTTTGAATAAGCGTGCTTCACTCTGTTGAGTAATTATTAGTCAAAGCAAATGACAAAAAAGTAAAAGAAGAAAAAAAATTGGATGAAAGGTAGAATTTTACTATTAAAACACAAAAATATGAAAAAAAGGTCAGTGCGAGGGTTTTTTTGTCGCTGGGTGTAGGTATATAAAATTAAATTCCCATAAAAACACCATTTTTATCTTAAATAACGTCAAGTTACCTATAGTTAAAATAGAGCCGGTAAAATTTTTGAATCAATTTAAAACAATTCAATATTTTGTGCAAACACCACTTGTTCTTACGAATTACAACCACCGCGCCAGTTTTATCCGGGGCATTGACTTAATAATAATTTGTGCAGTTTTTTCTTCTCAAAACCCTTGCACATTAATGAATGAGTTTCGATGGATAAAAACACCTCATCCCCATCATTATCGCCAACGAAGAGTATTGCCGAGTTTGGAGTCAGTGCAATAAATACGCCTGGCACGTGGCAATGTTTTTGTGGCCTGTGAACTTCTAACACTGCACCTACTTTGAATAGATACGAGTACCTCTCATCAATCGTTTCCCGAACATAATTTCTCTTATGTATCAGCTATCCGTCTATAACTCTCGAAGGAGCACTTAGGTGAGGGAGAAAATGTCCTTATTAAAAGACAACTGAAACTCAAATCTTTACTTAAGCCTTTCAGTATACTTTTCGTTCACTCTACTGCTTCAAATGAAATCTTATACTAATTCAATATAAAAGCCATCATACGGCAACTCAGCTCCTTATCCGATTTTCCGTAAGATTATTTCCGTTTCCTTTTTGAATAGAATTAGTATTTAATGTTTTGTAGACCATTAAAAAACCCAAAATAGTATCCTGTTTCCATCGCATTATTTCTGCCAAACAGTTTTATTTATTTTAGTTTTAAGAATTGAGTTAAGATATTTTGCAAGGTTAGATATATTAAAATAAAAGCATTGGGGCTAAAAAATAAAAGGAAAAGATAAAAGCCATTGGTAGAATAATAATAATCTTTCTAAGTAAATGGTTTTTGACTTTTCATTTGGGTTTGAGTTGATGCCTTGGGAATGCAAAATCAATGGATGGTTTCCATTTATACCAAAAGGACATTGGCACATGATGCCTTTTACATTTATAAGTGAATGACCCTTTTTGGCATTTATTTTATAGTGTGCGGGTCGATTGGGTTCTTTTGTTGTTGTAGTATTTTTTTGTTTTTGTTTTTAAAGAATCATTGGATGGTTTGATGTGATTGAAACTGACTTCATCCTTTTTCTTTTGTTTGTTTGTGCAAATGGTCCGCATGAGTAATTTTATAGCACCACGAAATTCTATATCTGGTAAGATAACCTATAGAAAATGATCTTAAGGTTCTACTAGGATGCCACTTAATGTCGTTCTTGTTAACATTATGATACAGAAATATATTTTCCTTTATTTAGGATATATCGAAATAAATTTCCATCTTGTTTTTCTTGACAGAAATTTTCTTCTGTGCCAAATAGAATTGAGATGCTTTTCCTTTTCCTTTTCCTTTTTTTTTTTTTTGAAATGGTAAACGATAACGATATCTGATTTTATTTCGTCAAGCTGTCTCGTTGATTTGGTTACTTAAGATTGAAATGAAATGAGACAGAAAAATATTCATAGGCATTTTTCATTCAACACATAAACAAAAAATTATTATATTAAAATAGAAATGTGAGTATTGTTTTTTTTTTATTATTTTGTACCTACACATAAAATATGATATGTTCATCAGAATTTGGAAAACAAAGGCATGCAGAAGTGTCACTATCAATAAGATATAATTTTTTTTTTTTAAATTAAACTATTAACTTTCTGCAGGATAGGGTCAGCCGTCAGTTCATGTATTAAGCTTTAAATCGTATTAAGCTTTTGGATATACAACGAGTAGGTACCGTTTTTGAATTTTAAAAGTTTCTCAAAATTTTGTGAATGGCTTTTTTTATTTTTTGTTCACAAATACTGCAGATAAAAACAAAATTCGCAAAAGTTGAAGCTCAAAAGTAAGTTACCATAGTAATTTTAGTTTTTTTTTCAATAAAAATTGTGTAGAGTAGATTTAAATAAATTTTGGAATTTTTGATTTTTTTTTTAAAGATTAATTCAGCTGTTTCGTGCTCAGTTTGGACTGCCATTTGTTGTATTAGAAAAAATTGTCTTTAGTCGTTAAAGTTTTGAATTAATAATTTTTTACATAATTTTTTTGAAAAATGATATCATTTTTGTCTATAAAATTCACCAATTTTCAAATTTTTGATGACACTACAATTTTTGATTTGGCAATCGGTTATGATGATGAATGATGTGTCACACAAGGAACACACAATAGACAATATTATTTCATTAAATATTTTACCGTTTGTTTTCAAAAATTCATTAAAATAAGTCATTTTTGAAATATTTAATGTTCGAAAACTAATATTTTTTTTTCAAAACACAAACAATTTCTTTTTGAAAATATATGTATTGAATACACTTTAAATAGATTTTAGATGATTTTTGAAAAACTTTTGATAACAATCAGATTAACAGTTTTTGAGAAAATCCAAAACGAATTTAAGAATAATAATGTTCACAGACATCTTTCAAATCTGCTCCTACTAACCTAAAGCTCGCACTTTGTCTCTAACATATAAAGGGTATATAAAATCCCCTTTTGTGCGCGCAAATTATAAAAAAAATCTCTGGAAGTACCATCAGTATGTACCTCCCACATTTTGAAATCTTTTATTCATTAAAAATGAGTCCATAAATATTAAAGGTGTTTTTTTTTCAAAAACATCGTCAGAGCCGTTTTTGAAAAAAAAATTGAGTTTTAAACAAGGCCAAAAAAGGTTACAAATGGCAGCACATTTTTTTTTAAATCGAAAATGATAACTTTTTCGCACTCGCCAAATTTAAATGTTTAGCCAATTATTTTAAATACTGAAACTTTCAAGTAAAACAAAAAAAACCAAGAAAACTTAATAAACCTTTGCCTTTAGCCCTTTTTTTCAAACAAACTTGTTGGAAATTTAATTTCATTCAATGTTTTTGTGTTCCTGTGAGTTTGCAATAAATTTTTTTTCCAATCAAATCAAACATGTACATAATATGTGCTCTGCTGCTAATTATTGGTAAAAGTCATTGCAAAATGGCTCTTTATATACATAATTGAAACGTGAAAAGAATTTCATTACAATATTTGCCAACTGTCTTTTTCCAAAAATGTATTGAAAAAAATTAAGGGACACAGTACCAGTACAACACTGTCTGCCAGGCCAATAACTAGGTACCGAGTATGGAATGTGTGGGTATATAATGTCGTTTAACTTTGAATGTTTATTTCCAATCAACGTTTCAAAAAAGTTATTTATTTACAAAGGTTGAGTTGTTGACTGTGGTGTATTTAATTTTGAAATAAATTATAAAATGCACCAAACGGAACATGGTTCATAAATACTAATTTTGTTCACATTTGGTAATTTGTCATGGTAACGGTTGATGATACATTTAAATAAAGGAGATGTAGAAACTGGAGCCATTTAGTGAATACAATGTAATTGACCAAAAGCTTCATTCACAATGTCTGATAAAAGTTCCAACTAAGCTGCTTTTGGAACTTAATCGTCAATTACCTGCCTCATTAACGTTTCACAATATTCGAAATTTGAATAGCACTAATTGTCATTTAAACTTGTGGATATAATTTAATGGCCAGATGCAGTGCTGTCATAATAATATATAGATTTAATAATATTTTAAGTTGGCGACACCTTTTTAACTGGCAACCATTTTAGCAGTTGTTTAGTAATTTGTGTTTTTTGGATCATCATCAAACAGTGCGTCGAATATCGTTCAACACTTCACCTGCTGTTCATCGATTTCGAAAAGGCGTTTGACAGTGTCAATAGAGAATTTATTTGGCTTGCTTTGCACAGGATAAATTGATTGTTATAATCAAGGCTACATATGAAGGATCCAAATGTCACGTTCTGCATAAAGGGAGTTTGTCAGAGGAGTTTGAAATCCAAAGTGGAGTTAGACAGGGTTGTATACTGTCACCAATACTGTTCCTGTTGATAATAAGTGATCTACTGCATGCAGCTTTGTCAAATGTAAATGGAGGAGTTCAGTGGAATCTGCTATCACAACTTAAACATCTAGACTACGCTGATGACGTATGCTTACTCTCTCATAGGATCATGGATCTCCATCAAATGACAACAAGGATGTAGAGAGAAGCTGAAGCGTCGGGCTTAAGATCAATACGGCAAAAACAAAGAGGATCAGCCTTGGAACTTCCTCATCTACTCAAATAGATATTTCTGGACAACCAGTAGAGATGGTAGAGAGTTTTCAATACCTTGGGAGTATTGTCTCTACTGATGGCGGGACCGAACAAGATATAACCAGCCGAATCGGGAAAGCAAAGGCTGCGTACGGAATGCTGTTCAAAATATGGAGGATCAACTCTATAAGCTTAAAGACCAAGCTACGATTGTTCCGCTCCGTGCTTCTTTATGGATGCAGCACTTGGAAAGTAACACCCACTGTCAAACTGCAAACGTTGATGAATACAGATTTCTGCGAAACATCTTGCGGATTTTCGGGCCTAACCGTAGATATCTCCAATGATAAACTTCTTGCAATTGACTCTATAATACGAAAACTTAAGTGGCATTGCGATGCAATGGAACCCTCCCACGCAGCAAGGCCGACCTAGAAGTACTTGGCAAAGAACGGTCGAAGAGGAATCAGCGCAACTGGGGAAGAGTTGGGGAGAGCTGAGGTACATCTCCAGAAACCGAACACGATGGCGCGTAGGAGTAGTGGAGGCCCTAGGCCCTGCAAGGGGAACCCCACGGACGTAAAAGGTCTGAGGACCTAAGTAAGTAAGTAAGTAATTGGATCTCGAAAGTAGGAAGTTTATATGTTGAAATGTAATTTGAGGACGTTGTGAACAATGTTACTTGGAAATGATCACAATGAAATCAGAATAAGAATGTCGCCACTTCCATTATTGATCCACTGAGAGGAGGCCTTTTTTGCTAAATTTGCTAAGGACTATCAGATACAGTGGAATCTCCAGTGCAGCAGAGGGAGTTGACCGAAGTGCGCTCCTAGTAAAAATACTGGCTCAACTCTAGACTTTTGATAGTTTGTCACATTGATATGGCATTGTATGCCCCATTTATTACCGATAGCTTTACTGCAAGAGAAAAGGGCTACTGATGTACATATCGTCACTACAGTCTCTCATTGCCAAGGACTGAAGTAAAATCTATAGAAATCCCAACAATAAATGAAATCACGGTGGTCCCACTTTTAAATTCCGTTCATAGATTGTACATATCTTATAAATGATATTCAATTTCAAACTGATTCAAACATGCACCTCTTAAAAATGAAATAAAAACACCATTTGTATGTGAACTCTTAAGTTTGCTCTGGGCCTAGCTCGGCAATTCGTAAAAGTAAAAATTGTTCAATTTTTGTTTTCATTTATAATAGAAATAACAAAAAATAATAAACACAACTTTTATTTTTGGAATTCGAACAATTTGATTTCTGAATCAAACTACATAGGTACTAACATCATCATCATCGGCAATCGGGGTCCAGTCCTGGTCCCGCACCCCAAGGCTTCGGTCGTCCTGATCTACGCCATCTCTCCAACGGAAACATTTTCTACCACGCTGTCGTCTACCATAGAATGTACCACAAATGACTTTCCGAGCCGGTTCCTCTTCGCTCATGGAGCTATGTAGGTGCCCTGCTAACGGGAGTCTACCGAGCTTAATTTTTGCACTATGTCTGCTTCAAGGTAGATTGCGTACAATTCATGATTGTACCGTCTCCGGAATCGTCCTTCCTCACATATGCGGCCAACAATTCTCCTTAAGACTTTTCTCTCCAACGCGGCTAAGAGATCGGAGTGTCTTTTTCCAAGCACCCAAGTCTCGGATCCATAGGTGAGTACTGGCAGGACCATGGTCCCGTACAGCAGCAGTTTTGAGGTTATGGTGAGATTTGTGGATTTGAATTACATAGTAAAGCCACTGTCAAACCATCAAACCAATCACTTTGAAACAGAAGTCTTGAGGACCTTAGTATTGTTTTGCAATTTAGGCCCTGGCCCTATTTTTGTTGTGATGTGAAATTGGAATTCTGATTTTTAAAATTCTATTCTTGAAAGCTCTGAAATAATTTTGAACAAGTTTTTGTCCCTGTTGAACAATTTTTATTCAACTCAAAACTTAAAACTAAAAATAAAATAAAATAAAATAAAATAAAATAAAATAAAATAAAATAAAATAAAATAAAATAAAATAAAATAAAATAAAATAAAATAAAATAAAATAAAATAAAATAAAATAAAATAAAATAAAATAAAATAAAATAAAATAAAATAAAATAAAATAAAATAAAATAAAATAAAATAAAATAAAATAAAATAAAATAAAATAAAATAAAATAAAATAAAATAAAATAAAATAAAATAAAATAAAATAAAATAAAATAAAATAAAATAATATAAAATAATATAAAATAATATAAAATAAAATAAAATAAAATAAAATAAAATAAAATAAAATAAAATAAAATAAAATAAAATAAAATAAAATAAAATAAAATAAAATAAAATAAAATAAAATAAAATAAAATAAAATAAAATAAAATAAAATAAAATAAAATAAAATAAAATAAAATGAAATAAAATAAAATAAAATAAAATAAAATAAAATAAAATAAAATAAAATAAAATAAAATAATATAAAATAAAATAAAATAAAATAAAATAAAATAAAATAAAATAAAATAAAATAAAATAAAATAAAATAAAATAAAATAAAATAAAATAAAATAAAATAAAATAAAATAAAATAAAATAAAATAAAATAAAATAAAATAAAATAAAATAAAATAAAATAAAATAAAATAAAATAAAATAAAATAAAATAAAATAAAATAAAATAAAATAAAATAAAATAAAATAAAATAAAATAAAATAAAATAAAATAAAAAATTAAAGCAAAATGAAAAACAAAAAATGTATATAATGATAAAAGAAAAATATTTTCTTCTATCAGTTAAAGAATTTTGTAACACAATTTTGGAAACTGAATTTTGGCACTTACAGAATTTTGAAATACAGAATTTTTTAATTCGAATTTTGCAACAAACAGAATTATAAAATCAACTCTTTCTTTGCATCACCCTTTGGGTTTCATTTAAATTCTAATTGAAAATTATTAAAAACGAAAGATTTTGCAATCGATATTTTTAGAAAAAAAAGAACTATATTTATTTGATTTAAGTCACCTTGCTTTTCTACCGACCCTAATCAAATTTAAACTCTTTTTTTTGTTTTATACTTTTACCCATGTTTTGTTTTTCTCAAACAGAAACAGAAGTACAATTAATTGTTGATAATTGAACGATGTCTATAGTAAATTAAAAACTTTGCTGTTTGATCATTTAACTCAACTTAATTTATACGATGGTTGTTAAATCCATTCCACGTAGAATACATGTCAGTAGACTTCGAGTTTTTTGTAATCGATATACCTATATACCTAGATAGGTATATGTAGCACTATGAAATAATCAATACAAGAATTTATTTATCTTTTTTTTTTAAAAATTACTTTGAAATGCCGGCATTTAAAATAAAAATTCAAAATGTTAAATTACATTCAATCAATACATTTTATTCAAAAGTTTTAATGAATTTTTCTTCCTATTTTTCAGGCACTAAATGAACGCAACTAAAACTCGGGAACAAAAACTCAAATGCAGCAGGAAAAAAAAAACCCTAAAAAAAACTTTTTGAAATGTTCTTCAATAGCAAACAACTATCTGCCACTGAAAAATAAAATAAAACCTTAAACAACTAATTGAAACTTTCACAATAGCTGCCCATTTAAATGATAATATTACAAACAAAAAAAAAACTTAATTTCACATATCACTTTATTCTACAGAGCTCCACATTCATATAAAATAAATATTCAAGGCATGAATAAAAAAATAAATTAAAATAAAATAAAATAAAATAAAATAAAATAAAATATTCAGGCCAAACCAGACTATTTATTATAAAAGTGCTAATAGTAACAATTTGCAAAAATATATACATACCTGCTATTTTTTAGTTCAAAACAATACCCACGCTCGGGCCTAAGTCAATCAAAAACTATTCAAGGATAATAATAAAAAATACACTCACGCACAGCTCAAAAACAAAGGCTAATTGAATCTCCATCTTTGGTAAAATGTATTCTTTAAATTGCATTCAGCAACAATTGCACTAACAAAAAAAGAAAAATTTTTCAAAAAAATAAAATCACACACAAATTTCAAAGGCTATACAATCAATTGAAAAAGAGTCACAGAAAAAAATTAAACAAAAATCAATATCAAATTAAACAATAATTGAATTGAAAAAAGTTCAGCAAATTAATACACGCTAACAAAAAAAAAAAAAATCCAAACAATACAAAATGGCCAAAACAATTCCTATTTAGGATACGTAGTTAGCTGTATATATATTTTCCCAACATCAAAGTGAAGTTATAGTTTCTTTGTTTTCTCATTTGTATACATTTTATTTATTTTATTTCACTGAATTGCAGTGTGAAAACGAAATAAAATATAAAACAAAAAAAAAAATAAAATAAAATAAAAAAAATTCTGAATGGTAATGTTCATAAAAAAATATTACGAATCTCCACATCCTGGAGAGAGTGCCACTTAACATAAAAAAAAAACTAAACAACCGAATTGTTTGAATAACTTTTCTTTGAAAAAAAAAAAAAATATTATCTAGATAACCCATAAAAAAATGTCGGCAAAAAAGTACGTTCATTCCCAGTTATCTCTGGATGTGTCTGTGTGGGAATTGTATGTGTGAAACATCCGTAGATATAAATAAAATCCTACGCGAAAAGGCTTTAAGCAAATTGAAAGGGATATAAAGTGGCAAAGAGCAAAGAGCCCAATGCAAACCAAAACCTATCCGAACGTGAGAAATGTGCAAACGAAATTAATAAGAATCTCCGACTCACTCTAAGAGTAGGAGTCTTGTATAGTTGTGAAGTAGTAACATTAAATCCAGAGAAGATCCAAACACTACATATAAAATCATCTATTCCCTCTCTGCTAAATTCATCTATTAGTGTTATCTGTTAGATAATCTCTACAGATATAGACTCTCACTACCCCCCCGCCCCGCCCGGCCCTGTCGCTTCTTCAGTGTTCGTAAAAAGGATTTATACAAAAAAAAAGGAAAAGAGAAAATAAGCGGAAATCCAACTCAGCCGAATAGGAATTGTCATTTATCAGACTCAGGATAAAAGGAGACATCACACTATGGCAAGACACATTTTATTGCTGTTAGCTGGTGGCTTGATACTCTCTTTAGTACGCAATGTGGAATGTGGAGAAAAACTGGGTAATTACATAAAATAAATTATTTCCTTGTTTTTTTTTTTTTTTTTTCATTTTTATTTACTTGGTTTTGTAAATACATATAAGGACGACAAAATTGTGTTTTGTATAAAGATGTAGAATTGAGTAAGGTACATTGAAGTAAATTGTTAAAATTGTTGACATAAAAGGACATTTTTTATAGGTCCTTTATCTCCTCATTATTTGAATCAATTAAAAGTTTAAGAACTTTTCATAAAGAAAGTTCTTAATCGAACAAGAATTGGTACAACAAAGCAATTAGAAAAGATGAAAAAAAAAATAAAAATATTAAAAGGGAGTGGTTTTAATTAGGTTATAGAATTGATAATTTTTAAATTGATTGGTTTTCATTTTATCAAAAAATATACTTAGGTACCTATCTATAAATTTTTATTCAGCATTAAGGGAATCGTTCAAGTTTTCCATCACCCTAATAATATAATTCCTGATTCTAAAACAAAAAAAAAAATAAGATTCAAGGACAAAAAAGGCGAATACCCACTCAGCGTTGCTACGCTTTTGATAATAAGATTTTTTCAAGTAGGTTTTATTGAGTTTGAAGATGTATCGGGTAATTAAGTAGATACATTTATATAATTCTAAAGTTCCATATCTATGAAAATTGAACCAAATGTGTAGGGCTGGGCACTAGACTCACTTGAAAAAATTCGGTCTCATCTCAGTCTCGTTTTGGTCTGGTTCTGATACTAACGTAGGATTTCAAAAATATTGTCATTTTTTGCGGGAAAAATTAGAAAAACTGTTTTATATTTTTGTGGGTACCTACATTGAAATATTCAATTTTATGTTTTAAAAACACAATTTTGAATCATTTTCTTTAAGGAAAACACCACCGAGAATCTTGGTAAATCAAAGTTGGAAAAACTAAATTTTCGTTTTTATTTCACATTTTCAAAATCGTTTTTTTGTTTTGCTATTAATATTGCTGATATTTTTTATAATAAATTTGACGTACAGGACTGTCATGTCAGAGTTCTGGGTTCGATTCCCAGCTTCAACCGACAAAAACGTAAATGTGTTTGTTTTTCCACGGGCTGTTGCCTCTTAAGAGAAAAGAAATCTACAAATTCTCCAAAAGTATCACTTGTCAAAAATATAGTGCTTCTCACATCATAGCCATTCGGATTAAGCATGCCCCTGGTTTTTCATAGACTGTCCCACTACCAAATTTATTTGTTTATTTAAAAACTAATGCCCGGTTGCACTAAAGGCTTTTCATTATTTATTACTTCGATAAATTTTTAAAATAATACTTTTCAGTTGCAGCCAACAATTTTTATTCTAAAAGCCAATAAACGAACTAATAAACTGAAATGCCAGGTTTGCTTTGGAGATGCAAGAAATTCTTTTCCTCTTCTGATCTGGCTATTATCTATAAAAGATTTATACGTCCAAAGATTGAGTATAACTGCCATCTCTGGGCTGGTGCTCCAGCAACTTACTTAAGCTTCTTGGACAGTATACAAAGACGAGCCTTCAAAATAATCGGAGACAGGAACATCATCGATACTTTTACGTCACTCGAACACCGGCGTAAAGTTTCCTGTCTCAAACTCTTTTATCGTTACTTTTACGGTAAGTGTTCTGATGAAATAGCCAGTCCCCTTAAACGATTCAACCGTAATACTCGCGCTTCCAGGAATGCTCATAAGTTTACTCTTGAACCCAATTTCGGCCGTACTGTCAAGTACAGGGATTCGTTCTTTAGCCGTACTACGCGAATGTGGAATATCCTTCCACGCTCTTTCTTTCCCTTTCATTGTGATTTGCTGAAATTCAAGACAAATGTTCACCAACATCTCCTTTCAAATCCTCTTCTATACTTACCTATAAAGGTCAAGCGCTAATTGAAAAATAAAAATGATAAATTTTGAAAGCTATTAACGAAAATATGGTGTATTAGTAGATACATGTATCATCTTCTATATTATATAAAAATGAATGTTTGTCTGAATGTCATCGATGAACTCAAAAACTACTGGACCGATTATTATGAAAATTGTATAAGTATATGTATTTTTCCTCGGAAAAAGTTTGTATAATATGCTCATTGATGTCGCTCGCCACCAGGTGGCGTAGCAACGCACGCCGCCGCGCCGTGTACCTACAGCTAGTTTTTTATATTTTTTTGACATTGTTTTAATACTCAGTTTGTTGGTGTGGACTGTTGAAGGGTGTTTTTAGTGAAGTTTGACGACGTAGAAAAACTTTTTCGTTCAGTTCTTATAAAAACTAGTTTTAGTAGATTTTGGTTCAACTCACCAATACAACAACCAAACAATACCAGGTTACGATCTCACCGAGCGATTAGTTTTGCAAGTAATAGGTTATAAGTGCTGAGCTAAACCATAGTTAGTTAATCCTGCAAACTAAATGATCTATTGCTAGATCCACAAGATATATTTTTTAGTGGTGGATGAATACAGGAATGCCAAAAAACCTCTTAATATAAAGAATCAATTTTTTTTTTGGAAGTTAATCAACGGTTAACTCAATATATTTGGTGTTGAAATTAATTTAAAACTAAAAAAACGCACCCTTGAAAACACCTTGTACAAAAAAAAAAGATTTTGTTGGTTATGGTACTCCTGTCATCCTGTGATTTTTATTTCTTTTTTAGCAAAAAAATAATTGCATGCTTGATACTCATGTCTTATTGTTTACCCTCATTATCCTTCATTTTTATTTCTTAAACGAAAATAATTTTTAGTATTGTCCTTCGTAGAAGCACACTGACTAATTGATTGTTTTATTTTTTTGTGTGGTTCATCAAATTTTAATTAAGAATTTGGCAACAGTAAAACCAAGCACTGTGCAAAAAAAACTCAATAATTACCCACAGTCTATTCATTAGTTTAAAACTATGTTTTTATTTGTTTTTACCTTCAACCAATAAAATAAAAAAAAAATAGCTGGAAGGCTTTTTATATTTCTTAATTGTTATATAAAAATTGAGAACAATATATAAAAAATGAAAAAAAAGGAAAACAAAGCTGAGCGGAAAATAAAATATAAATGAGATAGATATTTAGAATCACTTAATGTTTTCAAAATAATGGTTATATGTAATTGTTGAGTATCCAATAAAATTTTATTTAAAAGAATTGTTCAAAAATATTTTTTAATCCAGTGTTACAAATTGGAGATAGCTTTTTTTGGTAAAAAGAAAGAAAAAAACTGAGGTTAAACACGACGCAAATTTGAATAGGTATAAAGTAAATATAGAGCGTTTTTTAGAGGTATTGAATTTTTAGATGGCAACACTTTTTGAACGGCAATTTCATAGTAGTTGTTAAGTGACGCCTGAAAAACGCTTCCAAATTGTCGAAATTGGACCTAAAAATTGCTGTTGATCCCAATTCGTATAAGAGAATTTTTATAAAAATAAAGTTCACTTTTGGTTGAAAGGCTACGTACATGAACAAAATTTTGTCCGAGCTAGCTGGAGATTTCAAGGAGATTTTCATTTCATATTCTCTTTGTGTTGTAGAGCGTATATGCCACATTTTTTCATTCTCTTTTTGACACAGATGGAACCCTCTAGCTCATCATTTCATATAAGAAATAAGAGAACGCCATTTGTATTTTCAATGGAGCTGTCAAATTTAATCTTATTTAAATGTTTTTTTTTGACGATTCATTCCCAACGACGCGACGATTCATTTAAGAACTTATTTTGATCTTATGAAAAATTAGGTCTGTTCGTGTTCAGTTCATAGTGAGGATGAAAATAAAGGTAAACTGCTTTGTCCGCTTTGCAACTATATCAGGAAAGCGTTATCAGGAAAGCGTTATCAAGAAAGCGTTATATCAACGTTTGCTCCAATAACGATTTTTTTATTGAAACAGAAACTTATTATTTTATTGCATAGTAAGCGTATTACAAATTATCGAAAACGCACGAATGTCACACTAACTTAAAAATGTTTGAGAGCATACACACAATCGCAACAAAATTGTCATGCTAGTTCGATGGCGTGTTCCAGGATTAAAGACCTTGGAAAGCAGAACTCGATCCGGAGATTCGATCTATAAAACATACATTTGTATGAACACATAAGATTTATTAATTAAACATTAGTTGCGTTATTTTGCATATCCACATGGAGTTGAACGTAAAAACGAAATCGAGATTAACTTCGTCCAAAAAGTTTTCACGAGATTATGAAAAATTTAGAGGAAAGAAAGGTTTAATAATCAAAGTCTGTGGCAACAAGGAAAAACAACATAAGTCACTTTTTGTAGTTTTTCAGGAAAGCAGTTTGAACTTTTGTGTTGTTTTGTAAATGTTCTGCTCTTAAGTCGACTTATGTCGTTTTTCCGCTGTGCGCATTTCCCAAAAAAGTAAATTTTTTTTATTCGGAATAACCGCACAAGTTACGACACAAGTCGACTTATTTTTCCAAAAGGAATTGCTATAGTTTTCTAAAAAGTGCATACGTCTACTTGTGTTGTTTTTGCTTGTGCAAACTAAACAAAGAAACGACTTATGTTCTTTTTTTAGGGCTATAATTCAGAAACCATAATTTGGTTCTCTTATATTATAAGAGATAAAAATACGAAAAAAATATTGGAGGTATAGAATCGCTCGTTGCGCATCCGATGTTATCAGATTTACTCAATTTCGACATAAGTCGACTTATGCTGTTATTCCTTGTTGCCACAGAAGTAAAAAAAAGAAATCGTTAACTACCCTAATGTGCATGAATATAAAAATGCCACAAGCAACCCAATTCATCTAAAAGATACATTTACTTTATACAGAGTACCTTTTATGTCCAATAGCCCCGTAGATAATATTCTATGTGTATTTATTTATAAGTGTGTGCTACGAGTATATATGTGCTTTTAAGGATTCTTTACAGAAAACCTTTAACCATTAAACTAAATTCAAATAACTAAAATGTGCTTAGTTATCCTTTCTATTTGTTATCTATTTTCTAAGGGTTGAACACAATTTTTGCTAGATCATATCAATATCGTAAACAAAGATTTTCCTGGAAAAATATTTCGAAATTGTGTATATTTAACTTTATCTCTTTTTTAGCATTAGAATAATGTACCAGGTAGGGCAAAGAGTTGAAACAAAATAGGTAAATGTAATGATCTTTGTACTTGACATTTATATCCAAAACCAATTACTTTCAATAGCTAACTCTTCCTTTTGGTTCTAAACTAAGGCCTTGCTTTCGTGCGCCTTTTAAGAATCTTACTATGCTTTTGCATTTGCAAGGTGCTAGGAATTTAATTTTTAGGGAGTACTTGAAATTTTCCATTAAAAAATATGACTTTTTATAATGTGCTTGTTTTTGGGAAACCAGAAACTATGAAAATTTTACTTTTTGATTTTTCAAAAACACATTTGGCATTTAAGAAATAAAAAGTTTGCTCTGTATGAACTTAAATGGAGATGAGGAGAGGATATTTTCCCAATTCGTCATCATGACACATTGAAATTTTGAAATAACAGAATGCACGATTGGGTCGCACTTACTAGCTCCTTAGTGCGATTACATAGTTTTTAATAATCCAAGTGTCAAAAATAATTTGACTTAAAATACAAATATGAACCTTAATTTTATGTCAAATATTTTTATTTGAGGAAAGAACTCTTTTTTTGAAATCCTCCAACCGTTTTCGAGAAATTTGAGATTCTTCAAAGCAATATTTTTTTTAACATTTGTATGGGATGTACCATGTACCGTTATTTTAGAAAATTAAAATGACTTTTGTTCAAATTATTACAAAACAATATTGAAAAACACCACTGTACCAAATTTCAAAAATATTTATCAGGAAGTTTTTGAAATGAGCAATTTCATTTTTTTTTTCAAAGCTCAAAAGAAAAAAATTGAAATTCAATACTCAATACTTTTTTAAACTCATACAATGTTTTTGCATAAAAATTTTGATTACAAATAGATGAACCGTTTTTGAGAAAATCCAATACATAAAAAATTATTCTCTGGGAGGTAACGGTACCTCCCAATTTTTTTTTTGTTTTTCAGAAGTGAACCGATATCTATTTAAATCAATTTTTTTTTTTTTAATGAATTCTCATTTTCCAAAAAGGTAAAAAGAAATTTATGGGAGGTGAATAAAAAAAAAGTTGTGGAGACACCCAAGTTTCAAGAAAATCCACCCACCCTACAGACAGACAGACAGAAATGCAAGATCCACGTGACTTTCAATGAAACCAAAACTTGCCCCTTAATAAGTACCTATAGTGGTAATTAAAAATGAAGCTGTGAGTACCAATTTCTTGCAAGGTTAAAAAAAATCTAAAAATCTTGTGTAAAAAAAATATTTCAGAATATTTGAAACACCCTAAATAAGAAGAACATAATGGGTGATATGAATAAAACAGAGCACCTAGTTCAGAGCAGACTCTTAGAGCAGCTGCTCAACAAAAAGGAGCATGACCAGTGAGCATTTCCTCATAATATACAGAGTACGTGCTCTCATATGTACTTCAAATCAAATACATTTTTTTTTTCAGTTTGTTTTTGAATGATTTCAAATCATTTTAAAAATGATTCTCAGGAAAATCATAAAAAATTTGTTGCTATAATTGATTATCCTATTGTTTTAAGTATATTCAATATACAATATATATACAAAAAGCTATGGGTGAAATAAAGAACAAATTAGTAACGGAAAATGGCATATTAAAGACAGAGGCACAAATATGGAAAAAAATAATAACATCAAATCAAGATAGTAAGATCAAAAACAAATTGTTCTTAAGGAATGGGAAGAAAAGTTTTTTGATTTTATGGAAGGTGATTCAAATCCTTCAATTACAAGATTAAAAGGTTTGTTTCTTATATAATTTATTATCCTTCCCTTCTTTTTTTATAGAATTTACGTTGACAATTGAAAATTGGCATGAGTTCCGCCATTGAAGAAAAAAAAGAACAATTTTTATGAACGTTGAGTAATCAAAAGAGTTATCTCACATACACGGAACAGATGCTCCTATTGATGGAGTACCTGCTTCGGTTTATTTATATCATTCATTGGAGCAGGTGCTCATAAGTTGATTGACGATTGAGCTTCTCCATGTTCGATGAGCACCTTCTCCAGTATTTTATTCATACCAAATTAAGCACCTACTCCGAAAAGCTGAGTTTTGAGCAAGTACTCATATCACTGAATATAAAAAATGTTTACAAACATTTCATAACTATCATTTTTTTTTTAATTAACGTATCAAGTAAATATGTAGTACTTTGGTTCCTTATTTTGAAAAAACATTTAAAAAAAACATTCTTGAAAAACATTTCTGCAGATCAACCGACACTTTAAAGTAATTAAGATTTTTTAAAGCCGTAATACCTAAAATAATAATTTTGTTAAAATTTCTTGACCCTACCACTTTCATTCCCAACCAAGAAAAATATTTCTTAATTCAAGAAACTATTCCAGCAATTGCAACGTGCCTCCGGAATTTGCTTTGCAACAACTAAAACTTAGCTGTTCCCAATTAGAAAAGTCGTAATTGATGGTTTTCTTGTATCTTCTGGCAAAAACACCATTCGGTTGCGAAAATTCCAAGCAACACACATGAATAAATGTTGCTCCTGTCGTCCCATGGGTATTTCTGTGCAATGTGCATTTCTACAATTTCTACATCCTAGTTAGGTACAGTGTCGTATATGTATATAAAAGAAATAGAAAAAAAAACTAGGTTACCTAAATAAACTGTAAAAGGGGAGGTTATGTTGGTGTTGAAGTGGATAAAATCAGAGTGAGAATTACAAAAACAAAAAAAAACATCATCATGCACCCAGGAACCATCCATCAGTTTTAAACTATTAAAGTTTAAATAATTTTCAGAAAAATTTAAATATTAAAAACCGAAAACAATATGGGTGTCAGAATTTATCTCGGTTATTTTTTGTGTTGCGGCAACTGAATATGACGCCTTTAAAATGTAACCTTACTCATCAATTTCCATGGTTGTTTTAAAACAAAAAAGTTTTAATTGTTTTTGGAAAAATAAAAATACATAATTTGCTTTTGGGGTAACCTTCGTATGTAAATACTTCTTCATATGATATAATGAAAAATTCATGATACAGTTATACCTGCTTTCATCCCTGAATATGTGTCGACCAATTACCTATAAAACACCCACTTAAGAGAGTGCTGGAGTGAAAGGGAACCTTGTACCTGCTATTCCATATTTAAAAACGATCAAGGTTACTATTTATTCAATTTAATATTCGCGATTTTATACTATTTGATATTCAAATATTTAATTTCAAAAATTTTCCAGCTTTAAATTGCCGCTTAAAGGATTTTTTAAATCAGTCGAGGTGAGTTTTTCACTTATAGGGTAATTCACGTGAAGCGGATGTCTATACCTTTTGTATAGACATCCGCTTCACGCTGTATACCCTTTTATGAAATTCACGGTTATCCATCAATTTTAAGAAGGACTGGTCACGAGACGAAGCCAAGAATAGACTTTTGAGGTTACCTATGAGAAAAATTAGTCTCAGAAACAATATCTCATTTCAGTCTCGTCACCGTTTTTAAAAAATACCTAAAAATTTCTATCTGTTTCCAATGGTTAAATATTAAGAATCTCACGCCTTTCATATAATACATCGTATACCAAAATTTTTGATTTCGATTGGTTTTCAGGTCAATTGAATTGAAATTTAACATCACACTTCTTAAAAAATATAAATTAGTATTTCAAAATTTTAAATTTTTGATAACGGTTTTTTAAAATTTGTATGGTAAGTAGTAGTAGATATGTAGTTTTGAAAAACCGTTTTTTTGCCAAATTTTAAAAATATGTATCCCGCAATTTTTGAGACATTTAATTTTCCAAAAAATATTGTTTTTTTTTTGTCAAAACTTAAAAGTAATGTTTTTATTAAAATTTAAGTATGGAATCCTTTTTATAAATCTAAGATACCTTAACATAAACATTTTGATAATAATCAGAAGAACCGTTTTTGAGACAGTCAAAAATCAAAAAATGATTCTGTTGCATTTAAAGTTGGCCAATATTAATGTAAATTTATTGAATTCTTTTTCAAAAAAATCAATTTTTCCAGAAAGGCTAAAAAAATGTATAGCATGCTACCGTAATTTTTGGACTTAGAAAAAATTAAAAACGGCCAACAAAATTAAAGACCAAGTTTCAAGTTGAGATGTGTCTCAACGGGCATACAGACAAAAGTTTGATCAAAATCTTGAGCTCGAATTTTTTCACAAATCCATAACTTGTCCCATAGTCAAAAATTAAAATCATTCAAAATTGTGTTTTTAATATATAGTATAAAGTTTAATATTTCAATTTTAGACGTCTTTTAAAATAAAATGGAACCAAGACGAGACCGAGACTATAAGGAGAAAATCACATCTAGGCAAAATAACATCAAGGTGAGCCTAGCAACACACAATAACATCTAAGAGCTTTCCATAAAGCGTTCACTGGCGTAGTAAAAGACGATCAAATTATAAAAACAGGACCATGCCAGGTCGACAAATCACGAAAACGTTTCGCGAAATTTTCGGAAAATTTCGAGCACTATGGAAATACTTGCTAATACGAGCGGCACTACCCCGCCAGGCAGTACCACTGCTGCGCACAGCACTGATCCTGGACCGATTAGCAATAATCGGGTCAGAGCTAATACGGATCGTGGGGGCTAGCAAAGTAATGCACAAGGTGAAAAGGAAATTAAGAGTCGCGAGTTGCAACGTTGGAAGTATGAACGGCCGAAGCTGTGAATTGGAAGAGATGATGATTCGAAAAGGCCAAAAAGTTTCGAAGCAGCTTTTCCGCAAGGGTGACACCGATTCCGTTTCTACCTTGCGGTTGCCGTAGTAGTACATCTTGTATTCTTTTGTTTTTCGTTTTTATTTTAAATGGCTAACTGCGAAAAATACTAAGTCTGTACAATGACCAGTGCGGGTTTGTATCGGGTAAATCAACCACTGATGCCATACAGAGTTTAAGAATCAGAATGGAAAAACACCGTGATTTCTCAAGAAATTCGCATATTGTGCTAGTTGATTTTGAAAAGGCATTCGATACACAACCACGAGATCTGATACGGGTTTCCCTGAGACAGCGAGGGTTTCCGGAAACCTACGTACATGTACGAGGAAGTAAAAACGAAGGTGAAATGCCCCGCAAGATGGAGCCATCATAAGCGAAAATCGAACATCCTTGCAACAGCACTTGATGTAAGGGTGGATGTTCTGGAGGGAAGTGGATACCGCATTAGCGCGAAAAAAAAACAGAATATCTATGCTGTTCATTTTCCGACCTAGACGGCCCTATTCCGGACATCTACTTAAATGGAACAATGCTTCCCAAGTGCAAAGAGTTCAAATATCTTGGATCTATGATCAACAATAAGGCATCTTGTGATGACGACATCGACCATCGTATAAGTGTAGGGTGGATAAAGTGGCGAGAAAACTCTGCCATCTTCTGTGACAGAAAAATGCCCCCTAAACTGAAAGAAAGTCGTTCGACCAGACCTTACATACGGTTCACAATGCTGGACAATGTACAAAACGTATGAGAGTAAACTGACCGCAGCTGAGATAAAGATGCTTGGTATGACAGCAGGAGTAACAAAGTTTGATCCAATCGAATTTCAACTGAGAACCCAGTTCAACGATGTTCCAATACAATCGCGAAGAAGAGGCAGCAAATGCAACGACAACTGCATTCAGTTGGCCTTAGATATGGAATAGAACCAGTAGGCCAGCCGCCGCTGTTTCCTGAAGTCAACTCGGCGAACCCCACATGTGGAGCCGAGATCATGACTGTCGTCGATAATTGAGAAAATGAAGAAGGCGAGACCCAGACAACACTTCAAAATGATGGTCTTGGTCTTGGTTTAGTCTCGTTTTTTAACTTCCCATAGGGAGTTATTGTAATCGGTCCGATTTGTCAAATTGAAATTTTTGACATTTCTCGACGTTTCAAGGTCCCTAAAGCCTATATCAATCATTTTTAGAGAGATGACTGTGTGTGCGTGTGTACGTACGTTCGTACATACGTTCGTACGTCCGTACGTTCTGGTACCATTTTTCGTCGTCGATATCTCAAGAACGAGTAGCGATATCGACTTGAAATAAATTTTGTTTTACAGATAATAACTTCGAAAGAAGCTGAAAGGGCGTTTATTAATATTCAATCAGTTGTTTTTTTACTATAGCAGTTTAAAAAAGAAGTAAAAATTTTGGTTGGGCTCAAATATCTCACGAACAAATAATGCTATTGACTTGAAATAAATTTTATTCGACATATTATGACGCTATACAAATTTGATATGAATTTGAAAAAAATCAATATACCGTTATTTTTTAAAATCAAAAAAACTAAAAAAAAAATTTTATAACTCGAATATCCTTAGATGGAAAAACGATATTAACTTTAAAATAATTTTATTTTACGAAAAATCTTGTTTTTGACTACTGGTAAAAATTTCAAAAAAATTCAATGGATAGTTTTTTTATAAAAAATTAAAAACTACAAAAAATTCTACCAGAAATTGGTAAAAATTGTCTTTCGACTCAAATTTCTCAAAAACGGGTAACGATATTGACTTCTTGTTTGTTTTATTTTCTAAATAACATAATTGTTAGCAACTGATAAAATTTTGACAAATATTGAATGGGCAGTTTTTTAACAAAAAATTAAAAACTGTTAAAAATTCTAAAGAAAAGTAGTTACAATTGTATTTCAGCTCGAATATCCTGAGAACGAACAACGATTGTGCCTTCTAAAATATTTTATTTTATATATAATACAATTTTTTTATGAAAGGTTAAATTTTGACAAATATCTAAGTGAAAGTTTTTGACACAAAATATTTAAAAAAAAATAAACTAAAAAGTTGTAATATTGGTTTTTCGACTCGAATATCTTGAGAACGAGCAATGATATATATTGACTTTGCCATTAGGGATTTAATCTTTATAATATATGTGCATTCCGTAAGTCTCTGTAAATAATTAAAATGCTTTT
Source organism: Syrphus vitripennis (assembly GCA_958431115.1). Lineage (NCBI taxonomy): Eukaryota > Metazoa > Arthropoda > Insecta > Diptera > Syrphidae > Syrphus > Syrphus vitripennis. Next base: position 57,645,006 of record OY288108.1, on the reverse strand, counting down.
TAATCTTAAAATAATAATTGTTTGAATTTAACAGCTAAAGTTTGTTTCGCAGAAAATTTGGTTATTTGAAAAAAAAAAACTAAATATAAAGTTATCAAGATCACAAATGGGAAGTTATCAGTGTGGGTCGCACCCAGCCTCTTTTTTTTTATCTCAACTCAACTCAAGAATTTAAACTTAACCATCCTAACTTTAATTTTTGAAAAGATTATTGGTGATTTTCGTATAATCAAAACTCCATTTGTTTTTAAATAAATATACAAGTTCGCTTTCCCTGTCTGAGTTCTGAAACAAACTAACTTTATATTCTAAGTTTCACCAACAAAATAAATCATTTGACCCAAATATGCTAGTAATACCCTTAACGGTTAATGAGCTTTGATGAGTTTTGAAAATTATAATTATGTTCCCCATCAAGTATTCTATATAATTTAATGAGCTCTTGTTACTTCCTTTGATGGATTCTCTATTTTTATTATATGAAGAAGAAAAAAAAATGAAAACATTTTTATTCACTGACTTGTAAATTAAGGACATTCACATTTTCATCATCATATCCTTCAAAAAGCTTTGCCAAGCTGATGGGTGCATTTCTATAGGTACAATACTCCTTGTCTTCTTGTAATGCTGAATGAAATTAAAAAAATACTAATGCTTATGGGGGAAAGAAAAAGAATCCATCTTATACAATATTATACATTTTATAAATAATTCCGTAGATGGAAAATATAGTGCTGATAATTTTCATTCTTATAATTCATTAAAATAAACGCTTGGACGATTTAAGACTTGTTGATACAGTTGGATTTAATTTAACTTTTATACTTATGAAATTACAATGCGGAGGAAATGGTTCAATGTCAGAGGCCTCGGAAAACGGAAATCAATTTAAATTTTGTGAATTTATAATATATTATGAAGTTGAATGTTAATGCCATTAGTTAAGCTATATTCCTTTTAAATTAATCTCCCTTGAAAATAAAAGGTGTTTTGTTAAGAGGTATGGAAAGATGAATTTTAAAACATAGACATTTGACAAAGTAATTTAAACATGGCTTTTGGCATATGACCAGGCCCGGCCCAGCCCAAACGAGCGCCCGTGCAAAATTTAGCTATTACGTTTGAAACGGTTCCTATTTGAAATATTCTACTCCTATTTTCTCATTCGAAATGTAAACGAACTACCAAGAGAGACAAGAACAGAAAATCGTGCTTGACAGTAAAAAAAACCGCACCCACATTCATTTCGTTTGAAAGAGTTGAACGCATAAGATTGAGAGATTTTGCTTGTCTGCAGGATTTTAATCTGCACAATCTACGTCAGTAGAACTTCTTATTGTGGGCTACATTCATTTCAAACAAAAATCAACGTTTGAGTTCATTTTTCTATCAAAAATTTTGGTTGAGTGAATTCCTATATGTGCAAATCTGGAGTTTGCACATTTCTACTCAAACGATTGTATGAGAAATAAAAATGAGTATATTTATTTGTATGGAGATTTTCGAGTGAAACGGGCAAATAAAAATCTTGCACGTATGGAGGAAGTTCGAATCTTTTTTGTTTGAATTAATTTATTCTTGGCGTTGATTTTGGTACTTATACGAAGGATTTTTTTTTGCAAAATGATAAAATGGTTTAATTCGCATTTTTAGAAATTATTTGATAGTGACATAGTAAAAAAAATAATTAAAAAAAAGTTTTCTTGTGAGTTTGCGCCCCTGTAGCTCTGCGCATTGTGCATTTGCACATCTTGCACATATGGTAGGGCCGGCCCTGCATATGACGTTGGTCGGACCTATGGAACTCCAATTTTCGATTAATTTTTCCAATATCGGCAATAATGCTGTGAATGTTGTCCTCGAAGTGGTCGATCAGGTGGTTTCGGTATTATCGGCGGCGTAGATTACTAACTTCATATTTCTCCCAAAGAAAATAGTCTAGCGGCGTTAAATTGCACGATCTTGGAGGCCAATTCATGGATCCAAACATAAAACTATGCGGTTACCAAACGTTTTCTTCAATAAACCAATTGTGGCAAGAGCTGTGTGACATGTTGCGCCGCCGCCGTCTTGTTGAAGCCACAACTCCTGCACATCATGGTTGTTGAAAAAGTTAGTAATCATGGCTCTATAGCGGCACACCCATCAGTCAGCCTCTAGATGTAACGGTGTCTCAAAACACACTTTATGGTTATCTTCACACAAAATATGGCTGTTTTGTTTACTGACGTCATTCAACCAAAAGTGAGCTTCATCGCTGAACAAAATTCTCTTGTTTTCCCTTGTTTTGTCCTGCTAAGTGATCGTGTGGCTTAAATTCTTGCACGAGGTTGATTCCATAAAGTTGCACAAAATGGATGGATACATATCCAATTCCTGTGCGGGATGGCGGATGACTTCTTCTGTAAAAAAAAACACCCTTTACATCGAAGCATTTTAATAACTTAAAAAAAATATTCTCAATTGAAATTTGTCATTTTACGGTCTAACCGCAAATTTTAAAACTTTTAATAACATAAAAGTTATTCAATACAACTCCTCTAAGCAAACAAACGTAAATTTATTTAATAAAGTTAATATACCTAATACCTATTACCTACTTTCTTTCTAAAGACATGTCAAAATGTCAAAAATAAACACTCCCTTCAAGGACAACGAACAAAATGGAACCTACCAACATATAATATGTTTCTCAATAATTATGTTCAAATAGAATGTTGCCTTCGAATAAGGAGATGTCTTTAATGCGGAAAAACTTTTTCTATTTGAATTTTCTTTCATCTTTTTTATATCTTTAGACAAATACTATGAACCCACATTTGAAATTCAGCTCATTGAGATGCCAATAGGAATTTAAATTACCTGAGAAGAATTACCAAGGAAATAAACTTTCAAATGAATACTTTTTCTAGCTGAATGAACTATAATAAATACTGTATAGCCAAAACAGTTTTCGTAGATATATGGAATTCCATGAATTCGAAAAACCCGTATTTTCTGATAGCTGGGTGCTGGGACGAATGGTTAAATAAAGAAAAAGACTGGCTGAATATTGTCTACTTCCATGGAAATGGTAAAAATGTTGGATGGATGTTTATTTTATATATATATGCAGAAGTCAATCTTTTCAAAGATAACGATTCGATGGGTCTTATGATGAACTATTTTAATTTGTTTTTGTATCTTATAATAGATGAGAAAGTTTGGTTGATGGAAATAGAGAACTTTTTCAAGACAAACAACAACCCAACCTGCATTATTGATGGAAAGCATAAAACTTAGGTACATACGATTTGCTTCAAATTATGTCTATGATTACTTATTAATTGTTTGGGGGTGGCAAAAGTTCTGTGGGCCTTTGTAAGGAAAAATGTGGTAATTTTGGAAATTGTTTTGTCCTTTTAAAGATAAGTTATCAAATGTTTTAAATTAAAAAAAGATTTAGTCAAGTGTTAATAAATAAGCAAAAAGTTAAACAGTATGTTGCCATCAATAACCGTTGTTTAAAATTCCAATTGTTTTTTTTGCTTATTTACTTAATTAGTTATTAATTGATGTGATTATATAAATTAGCCTTGAAGTATTTTCTTGCTATTAGACATAAAAACAGCACGTTTCCGTAAAAATTGGAAAGCTGGATTTTGATATATAGCCTCTTCGTGGTTTTCTGAAGAAGCTGTAAGAACTAGCACCGCTAGCAATTTTAACAGGGGTTAGAGGCCCCCTTCAGTGGATTTTATTCACTTACACATTTTTAACAAATTTGATTGAAAAGTTTTCTACACAAAACTTGAAGATCGTGCAATTGTCTACAAAAAAAGATATTAACCATTTTTTTATCCAATTTATTAATTAGAAAATTTACCATAAAACCCAAAATATTGAAAATGTGTATTTTTCTCGGATAACTCGGTTAAAAACAATTTTTAAATATTTTTTTTTATTTCTAGAAGTGAAAGTATCAAAGATATATTTATTCAAAAATATATGTTTGCTTTTTACTCTTAATTGGTTACGTTGTTAAAAAGTTATTTTCGCTCATTTGTAGACTATGTTTCAGTTTTGCAAGAAATGTATTTTTAAATTGTGTTTATACAAGTGTTTAATTGCAAGAGAAAAACCAACCAAGGGCGATTTTTTAAAATTTCTACAAAATAAACTAAAAATCAGTTATTCGGCTATTTTCCGGAGTCAAATGTAAATTTTTTCCTAAAAAATCTAAGATGTAAAAATATGAGGCTAGTTACCTAAAAATAACCTTTGAAGAGATAAAAATCAAAGATTGTTAAAAATTTACCTACGACTACCTAATTGAAATATTTTCTTCGAACATTAAAAAAAAAACCTTAAAACTATGTTTTTCATCTCAAAATTTTCACCAATTTTCACTTATACGCTGTACAATTTGATGTTTATAATTGGCATGGAGTTTCTCAATAGTTGAAAAATGCTACTTCAAAATTTGGGATCTTAAAGGTGCTCTTCTGTTAAAGTAACGGTATTTCTCATTGGTCCGAACTCATGATGGCTAGGGAGCATAAGACCGTTATATTTTTCATGTTTTCTTATTGACAGCTAGGTTTTATGAGCGATAATCGCTACAGATCATTATTTTAGCTTGAACATTTAATTAGCACAGTGGAAGTTTTACTCTAAGTAATCAATTTTCCATTGATTTGATATAACAATATAAATTTATATAAAAAAAATTCGATAGACATGAGAAGACGGATAAAAGATCTTTAATACATGAGTATTAAACGAACGGTTTCAGAAGTCTCAGAGTTATTAAATTGTTCGAGAAAGCTTGTGAATATACGGCACCATGAGACATTTGCAACAACACAATAGGTTCAAAGAGCTCCCCGTGCAAGAAAAACCACGATTAGAAATGATTATTTACTTCAGAGATTGTCGACTGCAGATCCGTTTAAGTCTTCAAACCAAATCAAATCAGAAGTGGAGTTACATTACGGTAATTCTCTGTCTTATCGAACAATAAGGCAACGGACGGTTGAATGAAATTCAAATAATTCAATGCTGCATAGCGCAGAAAACAACACTTGTGTCAAAAAAGAATTTGAAATGCCGCATTAAGTGATGAAATGAAAACCTTCGAAAATTTCTTAATCTTTGCAAAAATGCGCTATGGAGTTATGAATCAAAGTTCTGCAAATTCGGATCAGATGGAAAAAAAATATGTTCGGCGTCGACCTAACCAACAATACAACCCAAAGTGCACTCTCAAAACAATTAAACACGGATGAGGAAATGCTAATGTGTTCTGTTTATATGTCCACCACTGTATATTTATGTAAATATAAAAACAAAAGGAAAGAAAAATTTCATCGTTGGTTTGGGAGAGCCTTAATTCATCACAAAGGAGCAAGAACAAATTTTTATGGGAGCTAGACAAATAAGACCAACAAAATTGAATTTTGACTTTGTACATCTGCAGGTATAAATGAAGCAGATCTGAACTGTAATAGCTAGAAACGAAGTAAAAGGTTTTGACCACCATTTTTTTCCACCATTTTGTTTACATAAACACCTAGCTTTTCAACTGGCCATATATGTATCTACTCTCCGGTCGTTTTGGGACTTTTGGCCATTTAATGAAATTAAGTACTCGTATTTATCTTTTATTTGGTACCAATTCTGTTGTGGTAAGTGTCAAGGGTAGCTACATAACTCAAGCTATTTCAACATTTCTTGGCTATGTATGTTTAATTATTTGAAATTCAAGAAATGTTTACTTGGCGAATAAATTATTTCGAAAAAAAAACATAGGGAATACATTTTTCCTATGATTTAAATGTCAAATCAGTTTTAAATAATAAATTTTTTTTCGTTGAGCAAACATTAGTCTGTCTTTAATATTTTGGAAATTTTGAAAAGTAAAATAAAATATTCACATAGACCTTCGTTGTTATATTAATAAAGAAATACGTTGTGTGTGTAATTGAAGTTTAAAAGCATATACCCACGTTATGCATAAAAAAAGAAGATAATAACAAATAGATCGATCAGAAAATGTTCTTCAATTTTCAAGCAAACTAATTGGTAAGCTCTCTTTACTTTAATAATAAATACCTAATAATACATATGTACATATGTACATACATAAATACTTAACCTTAAGTATGTACATAACCTGCCTTATTTATAAGAAAAAGTAGTAGTAGCTCTCGTGTTCAGGGTAACTACACGCTGGAATAAGAATGTTCCGGAATTAAGTGAAGCAGAATCAGTAAGGATTTGCCTCTATTTTGAATCCGGAAAATGTAAATTCTTTGGTGCAGTCACTCTGAACAACACAAGCGTTAAAATAACCAATTTGTTCATAAATATCATTTGCAATAGGTAATTTTTCAATGCTCATTAGGTTTAAAAAAAAGTGGAAGAGAGAAAAAATGCAATCTAACTTAACAAAAAGATTGTGAAGTAAGGAGACATGCTTTAAGACGGGCTTCAAGGTTTGCTTCGAAAACGAATAATGACATTCCTCATTGTCTTGAAATGTGTAAAAAAACCGTACTATATCTGATTTGTAAAACCTATGTACGAAAAAATTAATTAGATTATTCTTTATCTATTTTGAAAGGGTATGCAGTGGTGGAAATTATTTTCGGTGAATTTTATCATAATCTTCATCATTCCTAAAAATGTCACTCAAATTGTTTGAGCAGTTTATTTTTTACGGAAAACTCTACCAAACAAAAAAAAATAACTTCGCTACAGTCGGCTAATGGCCTCAAAAATTAATTATTTTAAAGTACTCTCCTAAATAAGTATGTATGTCTTTTAAGCTGATGTTCGATGCAAATGCGATCAAGGCATCTATAAATTGATGCTTTATAGTTGTCTAGTGCTGTACTGTATTAAATGTTCATAAAATCATAAATCTAGTCTGGATTTATATGACTGAAAAATTGCCATTATTTCTGACGTATTTTAGCTATTCATTTTTATAATCGTCTTTTATGACATCAAAATATAAGAAAAAACACATAAAATATGGTGATTTTTCGGTCGTGAAAAAAAAAATAAAATTTGTGTCCTTTTTATTATTTTGACTGATGGAGTACCCTGTAAATTGATGGTGTGTAGGGCTTTTTTAATAAATTTCAAGAAAATTTAAAAAAAATCTAACAAGAGCTAGCTACATAATTTATATACCAATCAATTGACTTCGTACATATAGGGTAACTCTCCATACTGAAGTCCTGTTAATGTGAGAGAAATGTAAAAATAAAAAAAAAATGCACAAATAAGGTGGCGAATAATATTCATGACAAATAAAGCAATTTTCTTCTTAATGTTCTATTTCTTTTTCTTATCTTCTTTTTGATTAAGCAAACAGAGTTGTATGGAAATGCAAAATATGATTCAATTTGTTTGAGCTTCCTTGGGGTATATTGTGATGGAGCAAATACTGACAATTTGAGATGACGTGATTGATCGCTTCAGCAAAAATATGTTTTTTTTTCTTATTTATCTACATTTCTACATTTTCCTGATTTTTTTTTTATTGTAACATATGACCTTCCATGTACGGAAAAAAATAAAGTTGTACATAACTTATTGTTTGTTACCTATTCAAATAAGTACACTCCACATAAGTTGATTGAAGCCACAGAATTTGGGCAATATTTTTCAATCTACTTGTAGTATGAAAATGTTTTGGTTTTAGAGATGTTTTTTTTTCAGGCATTTGATTAAAGACAAAATAGTCAAAGGTTTAATTTTTATCTTAAGTTTCATTATACTTCAAGTCGCTTCGAAGTTTGACGTAATAAAACTGGAATATCAATGTGTCATTAGTCGATTATTTTAGGTTTTGAGTTAACTATGTATGCTACTCATGAACTCCAATAGTTCTTTAGCTGAGACATTTAGTTTTTTCTTGCAACGTTTTTCTTCAAACATTTCTCAAATATTTTTTCGTTTGCAAATAAAAAAAAAAGTTTTTCTAGCAAATTTTTGAAAGGATATGATGTGACAACATTGAGTGATTTTTGAAGCAAAAAAGGTTTTTCTACTGCTGAAAATATCCAATATCTGGAAAGTTAGTTCAATGCTGATTTTTTTTTAAAAGGTCTTCATCCTAGTACCGTAAAAAACTTTGTTCTTCTATCTTATTCGCCCTATTTTAGAATAATTTGTTGTCGTCTGGTGTCCCTACAGTGTCAAAATGGATTGGAAATGTTTCGTTTTGCTTTTGGAGCTTTTTCTGTAAACAATGAAGTTGCTCTTATTTATTATAACAGAGGATAATTTATTGGGCCTAAGAACCTTGAGATTAGAAGAGTTCAGCATCTTGTTTGCCCCCAGCATTCTATAGGTTCAACGATTGACTTCAAATTAATCCATACGCACCTAAAAGCCTTACAATAACTACCTCTACCGTTTTTCTTTGAAATTCCTCATGTTACATCGTTTGGTAAAAGAGAACCTATTTTAAAACGGTCCGATATTTTCAATTCAGTTTACAGCACTATTGATATATGTACATAATATGTAAGCCTTAGAAGAGATGTGTTCAAAAAAGGATTTAAATATTTTTTTATTTTTATTTACTTTAATAATACATCGTAGATTGAAAAAAAAAATAGTTTTTAAAATAAGATTGAATTACACCCACTCATCGATTTAACATTAATGTTTTGGCGATCGCTGTATGAATTTAATAATAATAATAATTTATTTTAAAGTTTGGTTCCTTAATAAAACTTAATAAGTCTTTTAAACTAAAGACAAACGGCAAAGAATTGTATTAACTTATTCCAATACAAAACATCTTACATATGTAAATACCTAAAATAAGAGCAGTTTGCTGCTGTTCCGTGACAACTTTTTTCGACAAAACTTTTTCATTTGCCTTCAATTTTTTTTCTTAGACTTTTTCAATTTTTTGACAAAAAAGACTTAGTGGGAGAATCTAAGTTGATGCCAGAACGAGACCAAGGCGAGACCTCAAATGTCTTGTCTCGTTGCCAGACCCAGAAATGATAAGCTGTATGACTACAATACATATAGACGGTTCAAATATATTCTTCTTGGTTGTTCTTTGACAAAACCTTTTTTTGATAGAACTTTTTTTGAAAAACTTCCTATTTGGTTTTTTTTTGTCAAATAAAAAAAATGCCAATTTTTAACCATTTTATTTTTTCGAGAAGCAGATCAGTAAAATGTTAATTAATATTTTATTAGCAAAATCTGAACACTAAAAACAATAATTTTTTTCATAAAAATTTATAAAAAATTTCTTGAACCTCATGGAAAATCCGAACAATTTGTGAATTGAATGAAAAACTTATTATTTTTTTTGGTTTAAATTAATTATTTTTAGAACAGCATTGAAAATCGTGGTATTCAAAAACGTAAAGAAAGAAGAAAATACAATGAACGAAAAAATCCAATGTTTACCAGACATTTAATTTTTTCTTCAGTTGCTACAATTATACGCAGTTCGAAAGTTTTTGGCATTTTAAATACTTTTAGAAAAACTTAACATTTCTACTTAGTGTATTGACCTCAATTATAAACACTATACCTCAATTACCTATACTTAAGTAAGAAAAGACTCGAAGATATTATTTTTTAAGATTTGATTTTAATATTTGACTAAAATATTGTTTTCAGTGAAATATTGAATAAATTGCGCTTTACTCCTCAACCGTTGCATATTACTGGGTGTTTTTCTTTATTGGTTCAGAACAGAGCCTGAACTGTCAACAAAAAATCGTGTTTCTTTTTTAGCTCAGAGCTTCATTTTTGAGTTTCTTTTTTCGCTCTGAACATGTTCGGAACTCTCAGAACAGAGCACGTTCAGTTCAGAGATCGTTCAGAGTATGCTCGGAGTGTTTAGACTCTGTTCAGAGCTCTGTTCAAACGCCCACCGTTGCATTTATTTGTAAGATGACCCATTCGTAGATAATAATTGTTAGGGGAAATATATTTTTATCTTAAATTTTTTTTTTAATTTTTCTTCAACTTTAAAAAGTTTTTGTAGTGAAAATAAAAGTGATTGCAGGATCACTCAATAATTTTTTGTTAGTAGCTAGACTAGCTTCTCATGATTTATAACTCAACCAAAAAGGAAATAGAACTAGAATAGAATTATAATAAATTTCTACTTGTACTAATCATAATATAACGGTCCGAATCCCCTTACGGGGCCTAGCGCCTCCACCGCTTCTACGCGTTATTGTATATGGTTCCTTGAAATGTATTTCGGCTCTCTACAACTCTTTCCCAGTGTTGCTGTTTTTTCTTCGACCCTTCTTCGACAAGAACTTCAATTCCAGATCGGATCGCCTATTGCTTCGAAACGAATGGCCAATCCACTGCCACTTGCGTCTTCGTATGATAGCGTCAATGGGTTCTTGACCTGACCTGACCCTGGTCCGTATGAAGTTTATCATTAGAAATACGATTTGGCCAGACATTTTTTAAGATGTTAGAAATCTATTTACGAACGTTTTTAGCTTTCTTGTGTCATCGAACGTGACTTTCCATAAAGAAGCACGAATTCAAAATTGAAGTGGAATAGTCTTAACATGGTTTTTAAGCTTATAGAGTTGTTTCCCCTACATTTTGGACAACATTTCGAAAGCAGACTTTGCTTTCCGGACTTGATTGTTAATATATTGTTTGGTTTCGCCAAGATATTGAAAATTATTTACCATCTCAACCAGTTCCCTAAGGCTGATCCTTTTTTGTTTTTACCGACGATTTCAGTTTTTCTCTCCGACATAGTTGTCGTCTTATTTGCTTGAAAAGAGCCTACGAGTTATCTTTATAGATTCATTACATTTTTAAGGCTTTGATTATTTTCCTAGAATGCGTTTGTTAACAAAGTTTTGTTAAAGACATTCAAATATTTGGAGTTGTTAATCAAGAATTTTTTTTAGAATTTAGAAGATTAACTAACTACTTTGAAGAAAACAAGCCCTAAGCGTCTCAAAATTAATAAAAAAATATTTCTTTGATGGATGACTAGTGGCGCCTTGTTTTGTTTTCGAGTGTCATTATTTGTATTGTATTCACAACAATTTGTTCCTTCCTCTCAGGCCTACTCGTTTACTTGATTCTATTCAATTTCAATAAATGTTTAAATAGATTAAAAAAAAGGGTAAAATCGAAATGTATCTGATTTCAGTGAACTTAATTCAAAAAGAGCTTTTACATTGCCTACGTACCTATCACTTGACTTGAAATACAAAATACTGTAGGAAAGTGGATATACAATGTTAATGTTTCCTAGCTTATATCTCCAGTGATATTTCTATTTGAGTATAAAACTGAGTTATGGTATTTTTGAAAGTATTTTCACATTCCGTTGTTTAAAAAATGTGATCTAAGTAGGACGAACTCTTCAACAGGTATAGCTTTATAGTTGTCAAAAGGAATTTTGTAATAAAATGCGTCACCCATCAAGTGATGCGGAGTTTAGTGCGTAAATTTACGTATGGAGGATATGTAAGTAGTGTTAACCCTTCAGAAAAACGACACTCTCATCCGTTTTGAAGTTTTTTTTTTATGTTAAAGGTGTGGCATGGCTTACATGTGTATGAATACAATCTCCTCCCACCTAAAGTACCAAACAATAAAAATAAAAAAAAAGTTTCTTTGTATTCTATACAAAAAAAAATACAAAAAAAATATTTCGAGACAAAAAATATTACAAAAATTTAAAAGTATAATGGAAACATCTATTCTTTTTTATTTACATAATATTCTTTTCTTCTGTGTGATAAAGGTTAAACAGTTTTGTAAAATCAGACAACAATATTAAATCCATAGAAAGTTGGGAATGCTTATAATTTATAAAGAATGATTTTATTTTGAAATGTGTTTGAAATTTGAACAAGAACAAAATCTCTGTTATATGGTTTGTTAGTTTATTTGAATTGGTAGGTGGCGTTGTTGAAAAGACATTCAAACGTAGAAGGGATCGGGAGGGGGGGTCAGTTCACAAATTGTTCTTGATGTACACTTGACCTTAAATTCGCAATATGAGAGATGCTTGAAAACTCGTCTCAAAAACATGAACCACGTCTTGCCTTGTCCATTAGTTACCTTTTTTCGCTTGACCTTGTTCGTATACAGACCGACCAACACTACACATGCTGAGTCATAGATGTTTACACATTGCTTTCCGAAATGTATAGGCCCACCATTTATACTTGAAGCTAAAGTACGGGATGGATTAGTTCTCTCTAGTTTCGCCGCTAAATTGGTTGAGTTCCATTTTTCCTCTTTCCTCGAGATTGGACTCGAAGACTCTCCGAAATGGAGAGTTTGAATCTATTCACACTAGATTAGGACATTAAATGAATTCATTTCCGATCCTAATGGAGCACCGTGCGATCTCTTTCTGCACAAACGGATAAGTTTGGCAGGGATGTCAAAACTAGACTCTCTCCTAGTCCTCTCTCTAAATGCTCTCTGGCTTTTTAATTGATCTGAAGCTCCTGGGTTTTTTCCAAGATCTGCGTCAGTATGAAAATGTGGTCTATGCTGGACTTTCCTAAATCTAAAGCAACACTCATATGGATCTATTAATGGTCGAACCAGACGCTCAATACAGCAGACAAAACATTATAGAGTCGTCTCTATGCCTCTGAAGTTGGCGCAGTTCAGAGGGACACTTTTCTTGAGGACCGTGGTGGGTGTTGTATCTTCCATATTTTGCAGATGGGCTGTTGCATACTCCTAACCAAGGCATCATCTGCACCGCTTCCACGGTGAGGCCATCAGCTTCAGCAGCTTCATAGGACTCGAGCTTGTGTATAGCTATTTTCATTTCGTCCAGGTCAGATGGGCGGAATTGTTTGGTCCTCGTCACCTAAATCGAATGGTTCTTTATCTCTCTAGCAGCTTAATTGCGTTCATCATCACCATTACCCAGATTGCAGAAGCATTTACTGCGGTTCTTCCAGGATGTTCCCTTGATCGCCCTTGCAGGCTTAGGCTCAACCTTACCTGTTATGGCACCCGTCTACCGAAAAGCATCGCAGCACCGCTTTGTATGCCTCTAGTTTAGCTGCAAGTGTTTTCTATTGCGTGAAAACCAATACTTCAGAACATGCATCCCTGATGTGGAATTTTCTCACAGTGCTTCCTTGTTTTGGCTTTGGTCGGGATATCGGACCTTATTGTAGCAGTCGTACCTTTAATACAAGAAGAAAGTGGCTCGGAAGGATTGTCTTGCACCGATCTCATTGTGTTCAATTTGAGTGACGGTTATTTAATCAGGATATCTTCATACCGAGGCATACCGTGCATACCAAGGTGCTGGAGCATCTCACCCCTGTTCCATAGTCATAAAGTTTTTGTATACCAGGTCCATTCCAACGCATTTCATGGATTAGCAGCTTAGGGCCTTGCTAGTTCATCGAAACATACCAATTCTACGTGTAGAAGATGAATCTGTATTCCTGACAGAAGTTCGTACATAAAACATTTAAACTCCTCCTCGAATTTATACATATTTTCAAGTTTCATTAAAAATTCCAATTAAAATGTACCCATTCATTAGATGTGGGCTGTTCATTCTGTAATTTATTTAAATTTTTTTTTTTGTTTCAATTCTTGAGCAATTTTGTTTTGCTCCATTGAGTTGTGTGTTCACAAATAAAGTTCACCCAATTGTACGCTCATCTGTCACCTGTTGGTCATGTGCTCCAATAACTTAATAATTAACAGATGTTCGTTGCATTCAAAAATACTTTCCCAACCATGCTCGTATTGCCATTTCCAAGGTGTCGTCATTGTTTTCTCCTTTGAGAGAAGCTGCTCGCAATATTGTCCTTCCTTGCACTGTGTGTATGTCCTCTATTTCCATAGAGGCCAATGACACTCCAGTTGCTACAAAAACCAGACCTGATTCTGCTCGTATGAAAATCATCGTTCAAAACAAAACCCACCTTCATCCACATCGTTCATCCCTCGGGATAGTTGTTGGGGAATATAAACAAAGGACCAACTCTTCGCACCAATTCCAAAGTATTTGCTAGCAATTGCCCGTGGGAATGTGAAAAACTAGGAAAGCTTTTTATGTATAAAATCACATCTGCGGCAAAACTTCGTAACAAAAATTTAACGCCAGCCACCTTTGGCAGCTACGGGGGCATATTGTATAGGTATACCCGGTTCGCAGCTTTAGTCCTATTCAAGTGGAAACCTTTATCGCCGGTTCTGTTCTGTTCAGGTGCGCTCATTGGAGCAACATGTATACTTTTATATATATATTTTTTTTATTGTTTATTCTCGCAAACTCCCACACCCGGCAGGCAGTAAAATAAAGGACTTCGCATGACTTCCCAATAGCTGCCTTGCTAGGACCCAGAAGTTGTGAGTAGTACAGCTAGGTGTATCTACGTACCTATTGGGCAAAAAAAAAAACTGAAAGGAGAAACTTTTCAATTGAATGACCACGAAAGATAATGGTTTTCTTCCCATTTCCGGCTGGAAGTATTTTAATTAAATTTAATACCTCCCTTTCCCCTACTCGCTCGACACCCTTTTTTTGCCATCAGCATTGTTTCTGCAACCTTTCATACAATATACCTTTTAATATAGATATCAACAATTCAACATAGACACATACCGACCCTGTTTTTTTTTATTGAAGTTTTCTTAAATGAGATCCTGGGAAATCTCATTCGAAATCCTGGAAACGCAACGTTTAAATTCCACATATCATTCTGGATGAGAAAACATGTCTAATTACAAGTTACAAAAAGATTAAGGGAAGGAGGCAGAAGCTAGCTTCATAGGTAGGTACACTAAAAGAAACCAAACAAAAAATGAACAAGTGTGAAGTCAAAAGAAGGGTCATAAAAGAAGGATGGGGATTTGGGTATACCTTTTTTTGTAAACGTAAGTGAGGAATTTTTGGCAACAACTATAGAGCAAAATTTTATCGTTTGAGAAAAATTTGTTTTCGGAAATACTAACTGTGCTCTTATCGCATATACGAGTACATAGGTATATAGGCAAGGACGTTTAAGGAGTTTCCTTATACTTCGTCCCGATAGAATATGAAACAATTATCTGTTTTGTTTTGTGAGAGTCTTTCTTTTGTGTTATCCAGAATGACTTGGCGTTGGCATTGTTGTTTGTAAGAGTTGGCATGCCAAACAATAAAAAAATTTCTTTTTTTTATTGTTGTGTTTAAAAGAATGTGTTTGAAGTAATTATCGATTAATCTGCGGTTAAGTACCTACCTATGCAAGAGCCAAGAGCATTACGTTAATGGGCGTAAACAGGCTATGAGAAAGAAAAAGAAGCATTTTTAAGTTATTTACTGCAAATATTTTCAGACTTCGTCGAGAGTTCTGGGTTTTCAAATAGCATGATATGAAATGGCTTTAAGTTGCCAGCGGAAACATCTAAAAAATCACCAAAGAGCTTATGGGTAGGTTAGGTTAGGTTATTGGGCTGACAATTGATATACATACATAGTTATCGTCACAGTTAGATCAATGTAGATCCATTGTGTTACCCTTGAGTGTAGTCACTCTTTTCTGATAAAAACCTATGTGTTCTATAATCAATTGAGCCATTTTGAGGCATTGCTTAAGTTCAATATGTGGATTTCTGGAATATTGGATAGTTATTCCAGATTATCAAAGAAGTATCTACCAAGGAATTTCCTTCTTTGGCAGAGCGCAGGGCAGTGAGAGAGAAAAAAGCGATGTGTCTTCGTGCACCTTTTCGTCACCACATCCCCTGCATAAGTCATCTGTACTGAGTTTCATTTTAAATTTATGATATTTCAGTAAATTATGTCCGGTGATTATGCTCGTAAGAGAGCGAAGGGACTTTTTACTAAATTGCATAATTTTGTCTGTCCTCTGTTCATTAAAGCAGGGCCATATTTTCCTAGTAGTATCATAGGTGTCAAGTAGACTCCACCTTATTTTATGGGTATCTAGAGCTCTTAACAACACCTGGTAAAAGACACAGACGGATCACTGCTAGTTTAGGATAAGGACTAACACAAAAGATGAAAGAGCTCTTTCTGCTGTTTTAAATTGCATTTTTACCAATGAAGTGATCTCCACGTCCAATAATACCTCCGAAGTAACAAGTTCCCGAATACGCACCCCCCAGTAGAGAAGAAATCTGTACTGCAATCAACTGGACGGTATTCCCGCAGAGCTCTTACAACGTCGAGCGAGCTACTTTTCTATTCATTGAGAGAGCTTGGGAATAGAAGATCCTTGCAACAATCGTCCTGCATGGAAAATAACACCACCTCGGAGACACACCAGATATTGAACAAGCAAGATTCCTCACTGGATCGTTCTGTGTGACCCACATTTACACCTTGCGGATTATTGTCAAACAGTGCGTTGGACATCGATCACCACCTCACCTGCAGTTCATTGACTCTGAAAAAGCGTTCAGCAGCAGAAAGGGAATTTATCTGTCTTGCTTTGCGCAGGAGGTTCATCCCATACAAATTGATTGCTATTATGAAGTCACGGTCTGCATAGTGTAAGGTTGACAGAGGAATTTGAAATCCAAAGGAAATCTAGGAGGGCTGTTTACTTTCACCAATATCTCTTCTGTTGGCGATTAGTGATGTTCTACATTTAGTCTTGTCTTGTCAGTATCTTCATCAAATGATAAGAACTAAGGTGGAGAGCGAAACTGCAATCGTTGGGCTTAGGATTAATTCGGCAATAACCAAAAGGATCGGCTTTGGAACTTCCTCTATCCTACATCAGACAAGCAGTTGAGATCGTGGCAAATTTTCAATATCTTGCGGGAGTACTATCCCTACAGATGAAAAAACCGAACTAGATATCTATGGTCAACATCACAAGAAAGCTGTTCGAACTTCATAAGATAAAAGGACAGGAACCTTGGAACCAGGAACTCTATCATACAAAGACGTAAGTGGCAGTGCATTGGCCATACCTACTCTTCGAAAGGGTATCTAATGGAAACCTCTAGTACAGGTAGACCGGATTAGAAGGACTAGGTGAAGAAAGGTTGATTAGGATTCAACACAAATGGGGAACATTTGAAGAGAGCTGTAAAAAATCTCCAGGAATCGTACAGGAACGCGCCATAGCGCGTAGGAGAAGTGAATATTTTTCTCAAATGTATTTTAACTAGACTTTAAATTAAATATAATTCATAATGTCAAATAGAAATTCGCATCATGGAAGCGGAAGTTTAATTTCACTCGGTGTTTCAATTGTTGAATTTTATTCTCATTAAAAATTATTATTGTTCGAAAAAAATAAAACTTGCAATGTTGTATGTATGTTATAAATGTTGGTTTTATTTAAATAACATCAACGGTACAGATTTAAATTGGAAGCACATATACTTTTAACTCCTTTGAATAGCCTGGATAAATTTATTTTGAATGAAAGAGATATTCTTGACTAAAATCAAATGAAAACTTTATCCAGTAAGTATAATACATATATAAGTAAATTATATCAGAGATTGCTTGTGCGCCCCCACAAAATAATTTAGACTTCAAATTCAATCGCAAATAATACGATCAAATTACAAACAAAGAATGAAAGACAAAGAATTGTAAAACTGTCGAATAGACATTAATGTATTATAAAAGAGTTTGTCTGATAAAGGAAACTCTTAGTTTTTAAACAACCTCGTATAGCCGAAGATTTCCCCCGACCAACGGTAAGGGATCTGACGCTCAATAAAGAAACATTTTTAAAAGTAAAAAAACGAATATTTTTTATTTAAAACCTGTTCGAAAGAACAGGAAGAGTGATTTTTTTTTTTGATTGTTTAATACTCGAATATAAATGGCGCAGTCGGTAGGATTGCCAAAAAATTAAAACTCAAATAAATTGGCGGTCCGGAAAAAAGAACCAACACTTTAATCTAAGCAGTAGCGACTCGTAACCCGTGATCGTGAACAAGTGAAGAAAATAAAGTGCAACCGAAGTAAATAAAACACAAGTGCTTTAAGTGAACTAAAATCTATTAAAGTGCGGAAATATTCAACAGTTCAAGTCAACGCAAATGACCCATACTGTAAAAGTCCACAGAGGAGAATATTTTCAATAAATTTAAAAATAAGATAGTAATTAAAAGTGCATAACCCAAGTCCTTTAAGTGAATTCAAATAAAATATATTCAAATTACAAAATTAAAACAAAGAAAAACAAAAGTGTATGAAATTTTTTTTTTATTATTAATAATTGAATAAAAAAGTGCAAAGAAAAATTATAAAATAAATAAACAAACTCATAAACAATAAACAATTTAAGTGACATAAGTCCCAACGTGAAGAATAAAGTGACATAAGAAATTGTCCCAACGTGAGCGATTAATGAAGGGTATCAGCAATACCATAAAGGCAATAAAGAGAAAACAAAGGAAAGCCGAAGGAAGACTTCAAAGACATCAACCCTACAATACATCTGAATTGACAGCAGAATCAGACTCAGAAGACATGGCGCTAAATCAACAAGCAGCAGCACCAGCAGCGGCAGCAGGTAACATTAATAATAGTAATGATTTACAACTAGGCTTAAATAATAATAATATGTTACCAAACATTAACTTTAATGTACCAAGAGTTTTAGAACTCAATCCTCTTAAATACATCGAACGTTTAACAACATTTGATGGTAGAACAGAAGATCTGCCAATATTCATTAGTAACGTCGATGATATAATTCCGACTTTACTTACTTATAATGAGCAAGGTCAGAAAATGTGTGTGAATATACTCAAGTCAAAATTTATAGGTCGTGCCAGACAGGCAATCGAAATTCACACCCATTTAACCAAATGGAGTGACATAAAAGCTATGTTACTAGAAAATTTTGGCGGGTTCAAAAACAGTTACCAATTATACGACGATCTTAGAAACTCACAATTTAGAGGAGATGTCCTCAAATATTATAATTATATACAAAAAACATTATCTTTACTTAACCAAAAGTGCCTACAGGAGGGAAATCAATTAGATATCCCTAGAAATAACGATACGGCTTTAAAAATATTCAAAGAAAAGTTACCAGTTAACATGAGAACTATTCTCTACTCATTAAAACCCTCTACCATGGAGTCAGCACTCCATGAATTATCACAAGCAGGTTTTGTAAGTCGCAGTTCTGAATTAAATATTTCAAAATCAAATGATAAGAACGAAATCAAATATAAAAATAATAATTTTAAACAAAATCAAAATAATAGATACAATTTTAACACTAGAAACATGAACCAGAACCAACTAAGAAATAACTGGCAACCAAAGCCATACCATTCCCAAAATAACTATAATTCTAATTTCTCAAATCAAAGGCAATACAACCCAAATTATCAAAAACCTAATGAAAATAGACAACAATATAAACAATACCCTCAACAATTTGAACCAATGGATATAGATCCTGGCTCATCTCAAATAAGACGAAGTAATCCTCCTAAAAACAATTATATCAAACAAGAACCAAAAACAAATGACGTAAATTTTCAATATGCAGCCTCGGAGATACAAAACAGGGTTTACCCTATATTAAACTAACAAAGGAAAATACATCTATTAGATTGTTAATCGATACTGGTGCAACAAACAGTATAATAAACGAAGAAGATACTCCACCACAATATTTAAAAACTAGATTTACTCCGCTGAAAATTAGAACCGCAGGTAGTCCCATAATTATTTTTAAAGACGCTATTTTTCCCAAAGACAAATTTGCTGTACCTTTGTTACACAATGTTGAATTTCAAATTTATAAATTTTCCGACGAATACAATGGATTGTTAGGTAATAACATATTAATCCCAAACAACGCAAGAATACTTTATAAAGACAAAATATTAATTTTAAACGAACAATCATTTCCACTATTCTTTAATAAAAACGAAGAAACTGAATACGAAAATACGATTAATTATATGAATAACATTAAAGAAGACTTCAATATACCAGATTTCACTAACGAACTACGCACGGATCATTTAAATAACGAAGAAAGATCAGAATTATTCAAAATTGTCAACCAACTGAATCAAGCTTTTTATAATAAAGGCGATGATTTGACATTTACCAATTATGTCAAACATAAAATACCAACTGAGGATAATTCACCCATCTATACCAGAATTTATAGATACCCCGAGTTTCACAAACAAGAAGTTAATCGGCAAATTGAAGAAATGCTGGAACACAAAATTATTGAACCTTCAACATCCCCCTACAATGCTCCTATCTGGGTAGTTCCTAAAAAGGAAGATCACACCGGCAACAAAGAATGGAGAATTGTCATCGACTACCGCAAGTTAAATCTCAAAACCAAAGAGGATAAATTTCCAATCCCAAACATTGAAGCAATACTCGACAAGCTTGGGCATTGCAATTACTTCACTACCTTAGACTTGACAAAGGGCTTCTATCAAATCGAAGTAGAAGAAAACGACCGTGAAAAGACAGCATTTAGTACACTTTCTGGACACTACCAATTTTTACGAATGCCGTTCGGGCTTAAAAATGCCCCTGCCACCTTTCAACGACTAATGAACGAAGTCTTGAAAGATTACATTAGCAAATTCTGTTACGTATATTTAGATGATATCATTATTTTCTCTACAAATTTGCAAGAACATTGTCAACATATTAAATTAATATTAAACGTTTTAAGAAAAGCTAATCTGAAAGTATCTCTCAATAAATCAGAATTCATGAGACATGAAACCGAATTCCTTGGTCATATTATTACTCCTAATGGTATTAAACCAAATCCCAAAAAGATAGAAACAATTCAAAATTTTCCAATACCCACTACAGTGAAGGAAATTCAATCATTTCTGGGCCTTACGGGGTATTATCGAAAATTTATTCAGGATTATGCTAAGATCATAAAACCCTTTACACTCTGTTTAAAGAAAAATGCTAAAATAAATATAAACGAGGAAAATTACAAGAACGCGTTTTTAAAATTAAAAACTATGATGACCGACGACATTATAAATAGACACCCTGACTTTTCAAAAGATTTTATCTTGACTACTGATGCATCAAATTTTGCCATAGGTGCGGTTCTGAGCCAAACACATGGACCGTTATGTTTTGCATCAAGAACATTAAATATACATGAACAACGCTACTCCACAATTGAGAAAGAACTTTTAGCTATTGTCTGGGCAACAACCCAGTTCCGACACTATTTGTACGGAAGAAAATTCGTAATTAAAACCGACCACAGGCCATTAGTATGGCTTAGTACTTTAAAAGAACCCAATTCCAAGCTACAACGTTGGAAAATTAAACTTGAAGAATACGACTTCAAAATAGAATACATTCAGGGCAAAGAAAATAAAGTGGCAGATGCCCTTTCTAGAATCAAAATAAGTGAACCAAAAGTAAATATATTAGAAGAAGAAGATTTAAGAACCAATCACAGTGCAGAGGAAGATAATTATCTTTTTATACCAATTAGCGAAAAACCTCTCAATTATTTCAAGAGACAAATTGTTCTTGATTCCAACGTAAATGGAGATCAAACAATTTTATTTCCCCATATTGGTAAAAGACGAATAACATTCAAATGCTCAAACCCAAAAGAAGAATTATATTTACAAATAATAAGTGAAGTTGACACAAATATCACAAATGCTATATACATTGAAAACGATGAACAATTTAATGAATTTCAGAAAGTATGGATCCAAGAAAATAAAATGAAAAAGAATATATTATTTAGGAGTACAAAGTTATTAAAAGACTTAAATATAAAAGACGCGTATGAAACTATACTTAAAACACATAAAAACTTTAATCATATAGGAATTGATAAACTCTATCTAGAACTTATCAGAGAATATTATATTCCAAATTTTAAAGAACTAATTAATAAAATAATAAACCAATGTAACTTTTGTATGACGAAAATAGAAAGACATCCAGTAAAATTACCTTATGAAAAAACGGAAACACCCAAAAGTCCACATGAACACTACCACCTAGATATATGGTATCGAGATAAGAATAGAAAATACCTTACGTGTATTGATAAATTTTCGAAATATGTAGCAGTTGAACGAATCAAAAATAAAACCTACATTGATATTATTAATGCCATGACTAAAATATTCTCGTATATGACTAAACCAAAGATAGTAACTTTAGATAATGAAAACGCCTTTGTAGCAGAGACATTAAAAAACTTTTTGTCTAATAACAACATAGAAGTGCATTACAGTACAGCTAACAGACATACCGGTAATTCGGATATAGAAAGATTTCATAGCACCTTAAACGAAAACCTCAGAATTTTAACTCAAGTAGAAAAAACAGATGATCCTTTCCCATTAGTAGATCAAGTTATAAAAACTCTTTCAATCTATAATACGACAATTCACCTAACCACGAAGGAAAAACCCATCGACGTTCATTTAAATAAATTAAATAACGAAATCATCTACAAACAAATAGAAAAAACGAAAGAAAAAGTATTAAATAAAATAAACGAAAATAGAAAAGATGCAGAGATAAATGAAGAATTTATTAAAACAACTTCACAAGATAGGATAAAAAATAAAATTACCCCTAAATATAAAAAAGCAAAAGTAATTAATAAATGTAACAAAAAATATACGATAGAAGAAGGGAACCCTTTTAAAAAACAAGCTAATCGTATACTCCATAAAGATCAGTTTCATAAAGAAAAAAAATTCAAGAATGAAACTATTGATTTCAGATCTAATTCAACAACCGAAACGGATTTCTCAAACCAAGCAACTATGGGAACAACAAATGAAGACACTAATTAAAATAATAATTCTCACAACTTTTATTACAACAATAAAAACACAAAAATTACAAATAACAAACTTAAACCACGGTAATGGTTTTATAATACTACAATTAGGAGAACAGAATATTATAGAAAATTATACCAAAATTCTACATGTAATAAACCTAACAAATTATGAACAAAATATAAAACTATTAGAAGATAGCGTTAGAGAACTTCCAGTACTAGATAATGATATTAACAATTTCTCAGAACATAATCAGGAAATCATAAATATGATGATTCACTGTAGGAAAGAATTTGAAACTATAGTTCCCCATCAAAGACAGAAAAGAGGACTAATAAATATAATAGGTTCAGGAATGAAATTCCTATACGGAACAATGGACGACGACGATCGTCTAGAAATTGAAAAACAAATTCAAGTCATTGAAACAAATACCCACCACACAATTACAAACTTAAATCAACAAATAAAAATTAACGACCATTTCAACAATCAAATTAGAACCTTTACAGAAACATTTAATTTCAAAACCAAACAGATTTCTGAAACCATTAAGAATTTTAACAAAGCTCACGAAGACCTAGAAAGAAACTTTCATAAATTTAAACTCGAAATGGAAATGAAAGAAAATATTAGATACATTTTGAACGATATAGAAAAAATAAAAGAAATTATATTAACCTCAAAATTAGGAGTCCTAAGTAGAGATATATTAACGGAAAAAGAAATAATTGAAAACAACATCAAGTTAGAAACCCTTGAAAAGATAAAATTAAATCTTGCTCTTTATAATAAAAATATAATTTTTGTCATAGAAATTCCAAACTTTTCAAATGAAGTTTATGAACAAATATATGTTCAACCAATACCAAACGTTGATAAAAACTTTCAACTAAAAATAAATCAAAACTTGTATTTAACAAAAGGAAAAGAAATTTATAATAATACACACCTTAAGAAATATTTAAAATCAATAAATGATAATTGTATAGAACATATTTATGAAAACAAAATGAAATGTAATCTAGTTGAAAATAATAATGAAGTTGTATTAGAAATAGGAAACAATAATATTGTAATTATTAATTCTAAGATTGAAAAAATTAATCACAACTGTAATAGTCAAGAAATAACAATCCAAGGAAATTATCTGATATCTTTAGAAAATTGTTACGTACAAATTAAAAATAAAATCTATAAAAGAAAAGAGTATACAAATGAAATACTGCTACCAAATACTATATTAAATATTAATTATACAAAAATAAATGACATAACTTTTGAAAAAATCCATTTCCAAAATATAGAAAACATAAAAGAAATTAAAGAATTAAAACTAGCTCATAAAGAAACAAAAACAACTTTATACCTAATAATTGCAATAATAATTTTATTGATCATTATTTACATAATTTTGAAATACAAAAAGAACAAAACTAAAATAAATGTAAATCTTCCAAGTGTCGCTTTCCGACCCATAGAAGAATCTTTGGGGGGAGGAATTATATCAGAGATTGCTTGTGCGCCCCCACAAAATAATTTAGACTTCAAATTCAATCGCAAATAATACGATCAAATTACAAACAAAGAATGAAAGACAAAGAATTGTAAAACTGTCGAATAGACATTAATGTATTATAAAAGAGTTTGTCTGATAAAGGAAACTCTTAGTTTTTAAACAACCTCGTATAGCCGAAGATTTCCCCCGACCAACGGTAAGGGATCTGACGCTCAATAAAGAAACATTTTTAAAAGTAAAAAAACGAATATTTTTTATTTAAAACCTGTTCGAAAGAACAGGAAGAGTGATTTTTTTTTTTGATTGTTTAATACTCGAATATAAATAGTATGTATATAGCATATAATATGCAGGTAAGTCAGTGAGAAAGCTTAGGTAGGACTTATGGGGCTGGGGCCCCAGGCGCAAGCGTTTTAATTAACACTCAAAATTTTAAATAATTTAAAATTTTATTTTAGTTTTTGTTTGAAAATACAATTTTATTTGGAAAACCGTACCTTTGCGTCATAATTTAAAAAAGATTTGACAGCCTGTACATATGTTACTGTATTCGAGGAATATTAGCAGGACTATCTAGACATTTTTATAAGTCTTGCAAAACATGTCATTTCTAATCCCGTTGAATTCGTGAAAGCCAATTTTGCGTTAAATTTGAGTCGGTAGAAGACTGCAGTCGCACAAGATTGCCGCCATTATCTATTTCCTTGAATTTTAAGTTTTAAATCAAATTTCTCGATAAAATCGATTTGATGTTAAAAAATTCTTATCGAGGTAATGCAAATTATAACTACTGACCCGAGCTGCGAATTTTCTCACTACGTTACAAGTGACAAAAAATACAATTTGTTGATACCAAAATTTTGTTTTAATTTGTTAAAATATTTTAATTTTATTTCGCTACTGTGATTTGCCTGATGTTGATTAACCACGAATTTTATGATAACAAAATTTCGAATGCTTTTCTTTGCTAATAGAAAACACCAATGAGACTCTTGGTTTTTTCCACTCGAAATTTCAGTACTTTGAAATTTTCAATGTCATCAATTTAAAAAAAAATAATTATGCTCAGCTGATGCAATTTTTCCATGATTGTTCGGTAGATCAGTAAATTGACAGTGCGGTATCATTAAGGTTCCGTTTTTGTGAATGCACGGAGCCTTTTAACGCATTTTCTATCTGACGTTAATGATTGAGATTTTCGACCTAATCGAAATTTGGAAAAATTCCATAGCAGCGATTTTTGATGTTGAAATTGAAGAATTTATATTTATAAATATTTGATCAATTAATTATTATCATCAGTAAATGCAAGATTCATAAATTATTAGTTTCGTTTAAGTTCTAAAAAAATGACTTTGAAAAAACAAAGGCTTATTAGTGAAGTATTCCTTTTGCTTTTGAAAATACAGAATAAGCAAGCAGTAAATTTGTGAGAAGTAGGTTGTTTTTTTTTTTTTTTTTGCAAAAATACAACTGGAGTCAAGGTATTATTTCCGAGTTTGTACGGTTCGTCCGGTTGATAATCACAATCCCAGGATCATATTGCTCAAATGAGAGAAGTTTCTCCGTTCTTCGTCGTTTAAAATCATACCATAGGTCAACAATGAAAAATCTAAAATTGGATGAGTTATTTAATAAATTTATTTCAACAACTACCCACGCGAGCTGAAGCTGTCCTGCCGGGCCTGGATCGATCAATCTAATTCAAATGTTCTTACTTAGGAAATAAGCACACTAAAACAACTTGGATATTAATGAAAAGCAAATCACTTAACAGAAACATACAATTTCAGTTGAACTCGAAAATTGATAGTTTCTAGTAAAAAAAAAACAAAAAGTGAAAAAATAATATTTTTTAAAATATATCTTGCATCTTTGTCTCGAAGAAATAGTAACAAAATTAAGGAAAACAAAGTTACAAAAGAAAATTTAACACAGGTGTTTGAAGCTGAGATGAAATTACAAAAGAAAAATAGTTTTGACAGGATATTTTCAAAAAAAATTGGAACTTTGTTGTTGAACGATTTCATATAATTTCACAGCTAGGTACTAAAGCTCAGATACAATTATGAAAGACAAATGCATTTTTAAGAAACAATGAAGTTGGCATTCAATTGAACTAGTGCCATTATTTTTTTTTCTTTTATAACTTTATAATATTTGGATCTCTTCTCTATAGTTCCTTGGAGTTCTCTGTATCACTAGTTGGTGAACAAATTACAACTAATAAACTATCATAGAGATCTATAGTTCACTAATTCTAGTTGGTTCACGACTGATACTGATCTACCCAGTTCACTTGTTGGTTGCTAGGCGCTGTAGTACCTGTTTATGGTTTTGCCTTATTGCCTGTCCTCAGTTATGGATATGAATAAATTTGTGTGGTACGTACTTTAGTGGAATTGGAATTTACATTGATTGTGGAAGCACTTAACTATAGAACTGCTGAAATAAACGAACGAGGAGAGATGAATTAGTACACCACGCTTATACGTTAAGAAATTAGTACAAGTATATGTTAAACTAGTTCGTTCTTGAACTACATAGAACTACTCTTTAAGGCTCTGAATACAAAATATAGTTAGTCCCGTCTTGGTCTCGTGTTATCTAAAGTCTCATTATCATCATCGGCTCGACAACCGGGGTTCTGTCCTGGCCTCCTTCAACAAGTCTCTCCACCTATCCCGGTCTTGAGCCGACGAAGCCATCCAGTTGCGCACCCCAAGGCTTGGTGTACGCCATCTCTCCAGCGCAAGCATGGTATACAACGCTGCCGTATACTATAGAATGTACCACAAAGGACTTTCCGAGCCGGTTCCTCTTCACTCATGCGAGCTAGGTGTCCTGCCCACCGGAGTCTACCGAGCTTAATTTTTGTCACTATGTCTGCTTCAAGGTAGATTGCGTACAATTCATGATTGTACCGTCTCCAGAATCGTCCTTCCTCACATATGGGGCCAACAATTCTCCTTAAGACTTTTCTCTCGAACGCGGCTAAGAGGTCGGAGTGTCTTTTGCTAAGCACCCAAGTCACGGATACATATGTACGTGAGTACTGGCAGGTTATGGTAAGATTTCTGGATTTGAAGAGCTTTGACAGACTATAGCATGCTCTGTTGGAATTGAGCAGCCGCCCGCGTATTATCGGCTGCTACTATTGACCCAAGGTATTAAAAGGATTGCACCACTTCAAATTCGTGCTCCGCTACCTTGATTGTTTGACCAACTGTTCTTCTTATCTAAAGTCTAGCTGATAGTAATATATTGTAGTTTTTCTTTCACACAGTCTTATGAGTTTTAAATGACCATTTTCGTTCAGCATATTTTTGTTTGAAATTATTTGTTTTGCTTTTTTTTCATAATTAAATAAAATTATATCAAATTTTAAATTGGTGAATGCGTTGAATAAAATGTTTAATAGGACAGTTTTGAAAATCTTGTCAATTTCCGCTGCTTCGTCTGCAAATCCTACCTCCTATTATCTTCTTACTCTGTCACCGCAATTTATGTTTTGTGTTAAAATGTGTTTAAGAAATATACGTGAATTTGAAAAGTTTTTTTTTTTGTTTGTTTTGCTCAATGATCTTTTTTAATGGATGGATGATGGGATTTAAAATTGTTGATGCGAATAACCTTGTATAAAACATAATCATAAAACATATAAGTACATAGTACAGGATGTCAGTTGTGCTTCATTGTGAACGTGATTGTTGTTGATATAAAATAACTCACGTTGAATGTTTTAGATTTAAAATACCTACGTGTTTAAAAAGTTGAAAAAAATAAATATAAAAATTTAAAAAAAACAAATTTTAAACCAAGAATGTATGTACCAGTTTGAAACCTCTCGGATGACTTTGAAATTTATTTTTTGATAAAGATCCAAGATTGATGTCACTCTTACTGAACAGTTTTCATCTCTTGATTTTTACTAAGAGATTCTGAAAGTAAAATTCTGCATTTTGTTAGGAACAAACCAAAGTATTTGATTGACATGGCAATTTTATATTCATTTCATTTTTCAGACACCTCTCATACGATTTATGTAGAATGGATATAATTCATGAGCTGCTCGTTAGATGTATGAAAATTAGACCGCGTGAAATTAACTCCGAATGATTTTGCGTGGTATTTTTGATTAATATTTAAAAGGGATTATCCATCATGAGCGTACGGAAATTGGTGTTGGAAGAGATTTCTAAGGTAATTGTTTTAATTATGAAGCTGAAAGTTAGGGTTGGCCATGAGACCGGACCAATCTCAGTATCGTCTCTGTCTTTTTTTTAGACATCCGAAACCAGACCGAGACGAGAGTCGTATTTTTGGACCGAGATTTGCCGAGAGTCTCGGAAGTGTTTGCATTTAAGATATTCACTAAAATTGTTTTTCAAAAATATAACATTTAATTTTTCGATGTGAATATTAGACAGCTTTTTTGAACATTTAAAATACATACTTAGGTAAATGTTTTGCACAAATTTTCTCAGTGGTGGCGTAAAAAAGTTTAGACCTTTATAATTTCGGATACTTACCGCTGCAATCTAATGGGGTTTTTTTATTGGTAAATAAAGATTTCTTAGTAAAAACTGATTTTTTTCATGACGAATGGAACAAAATTAATAATTGATATAGCTGTCAAATCTGCATTCAAATTTATTTTCATTTAAAAAGTGTTTTAAGCAGAATAAAAAAGAAATAAAAATGAATGAACAAATAAATTTAGACTTTTCATAGTCATTATTTTTTACATCCTTGTCGAAATCTTTTACATGGGTTTTTTTTCCTTGTGTAATAGAAGCCTCATCATTTCCAAAAATTGTAATTAACTAATCACAAACCAATTTTATTCCTTAAACAGCAGGCTTTTTTGGTCAAAATTTTTATGGATGCAAATAAAAACAAAAAATTTATTTCATCTTATCCCAACGTTTCGTCGGTGTTCCACGACTTCTTCAGGGGAAAATCTTTAATTAAAAATATTTATTTTCTTAATAACTATTACGTTTAGTTTTCTGTTTTTTGTATATAAGTATGTATGAAAAAATATGATATATTTAGTTATATAAGTAAACTTACAAAATGTTTTGTTTTACTGATTTTAATACATTGTACAAACCACTTTAATCAAACTGACAGATACAAATTGTTTTAGTGTTAGTGCATGGAGGGGTAAATCTCTCGAAAAATTTTGATCTGCAAAATTAATTATAATCAAAAAAATTATCAATTATTTCGGCCCAATGAAACACTATAGTTGTCAAAATCAGCTTTTTCATAGATTAAAATCCAAAAATAAATGATTACTTTTACCTTTGTATATACATATAAACTAGTACTAGTACATACATACATATATACAAAGATAGTACTATCATGGTCTAAGTCGAATGGGGCGACATCTAAAAAATGTATTCTTTTCTGAGAATTACTTTCCGACTTTCGTGTAGGGCGACAGCATTTTTTGAAAAGTTTATTTTCTAAAAAAATAATTTTCATATTTTCTTTTTGAAATCGCAAATAAATAGAAAAATATTTTAAGGATTTTATGAATTTCATATGCTTTTGCATACAAATTTTTATTACGATCAGATGCATCGTTTTTGACAAAATAGAATTAAAAGAAGATAATGGTAGATACCTCCCACATTTTGTATTTTCTTAATTAAAAGTGAGCCAATATCTATTTAAATTTCTTGATTTTTCCCAAAAATCGTCGGAGCCTTTTTTGAAAAAATCTTATTATCCTAAAAGACCAAAAAAAACCTTAAAAATAAAATCAAAAAACGTAGTTTTTGGAATGGTGACCGCGGAGGGGATGAGGTTTTTAGATATACCACAAAAGCTCTAGAATATTGGCATTGAAATCTAGGAGATTTTTAAAAGACAAAAGCGGATACTTATAATATTACGTTTATTTTACTTGCATTAATTTGGATTAAAATTTATGCAAATATTATGAAACTGTTTAAATAAAGAGTCCACAAAACTAACTTAATAACTAACTAATCAATAACCTAACAAATTTCTGCCTTTCTCATATTATGATTTTGACAACGAAACTCAAATACCTACATATATTTCAAAACAAGCTTCAATAAATACACATACATAATATGTATACATATGTACAGGTACATAATTGTATCAACTTTCCTTTTCATATTTAGAAGAATTTCTTTATTACGTGTATCCTTAAATACAGATTTCGAAATATTATGTTTGCCAAATCAGTTTACTTTTTTTGTGAATTGGTTTCATCCCATATTTGTGGCGTCCACATTATACTTATAGATTGATGAATATAATTATAATTATTTTATTTTATTTCAATACTTTCAGAAACGCAAGTTTCAAGCTTATTTTTTTTAATCCAATCAAAATCTTATCTTGAATTGATTCAATAATGATAATGATGTTTTAACTTCCATTTGTATTCACCCTAAATAGACATAATAAAACTTAAAAAAAAAAAACGCTAGCTAGCTACATCGGTCCTGCCCCGAGAAGTCAAATTTGTCAATAAAACCCAGTAATTTATATGTGAAATAAAGATAAGACCCTCTACTTGCTGCTTAAAATTCAAACTTGAACATACAAAGATTTTCATCTCAATAATTGCTACATGATCCGTATTGGCCTTATCCCTTAATTCTAAAATAATTCCCACAACAAAAACCCTACATCGCAAGAGCTATTCAAACATTTAATCGTCCATGAAAATTAATCGGTGAAATCCTCCAAGGCGACAATATGTTTAGATAAAGTAAATTATAGATTAAATCCTCATTTTTTTTTTTGTTCAGGAATATGGACTAAAATACGGAAGCTTATTAAGGCGGAAATACATAACGACCAATGAAAGTTATTTTGTCCATCATGAACTATCTTATAAAAAAAAAAAACTAAAAGGGCTTTCAAAAAATAAAATATATTTTTTAAATGTTTCAGGCTGTGAAAGTGTTTTTCTGTTATGTTTCGGTATCTTCTCATAAAAAGAATTTAAAATGATATTGTTTTCTTCAATTTAGGGGGGTTTGCATTTCATCTGGAAATTTCTTGTTTAAAAATGGTTCTGTACGGAGCAATAAAATTTTATTTGAGTTCAACGAAGGAAGTGAATATGAGAAACCATACTTAGCTTCCTTGAAGGAGTTTGATAGATATCTTATACTTGATTTTTTTCACAAGTCAAATTTGTTTGCTTGCCTCTGAAACTGTACCAGAAGTCATAGGAGTTAAAGTTAAAGGGGAGGTTCTTTTAGAGATATAGAACTTTAAGTTGGCAACACTTTTTTAACTGGTGGCCATTTTGACAGCTTACAAGTGATTTGTGTTTGGCATTTCAAAATTAGTAGACTGACACCTGAACAACACTCCCAAATTATGCAAATTTATTTGAAAATCACGGTTCTGTTCTGTTCGCGCACTACGTACATTTTACGGTCCACATAATCGTTCAGCGATAAAGCTCACTTTTGGCTGAATAAATACGTCAATAAACACAGCTGCTTTATTTGGAGTGAATATCATCCTCAAGTGTATGTTGAGACAACGTTACATCCAGAAAAACTGACTGGGAATCACGGTTTCAACAAGATGGCGCAACGTTTCACACAGGATAGTTTCACGTTCTGGAGCCGTGAATTGGCATCCAAGATCGTTTGGGTTGATTTAACTCCGCTGGACTGTTTTCTGTGGGGATATGTGAAGTAAGTCGCTAATCCTAAGGCCGAAGCGATCTAGCACTTGGAGTACAATATTCGCCGCGTTATTGCCGATGTACGGCCACAAATGTTTGAAAAAGTGATAGAGAACTGGACCTCTAGATTATACTTCCGAATCAACCGTAGAGGTCATAACCCAGAAATTTTAATGCCAAAAGATTATTTTTCTTTTTTGTCAATTTGAAAATTCATCTTGGTTTTATTCCATTTCAAAGTTCTCTACCTCTAAAAAATACCCAATACCCAAGAAAGATATTAAATTTTTCAATCGAAAAAGTCTTAAACATTTCTTGTAAAATGAGCTATTTTCGAGATATGGATTAAAACGCAAAACTTTCCGGCGCGCCATTTTTATTTAAAACTAAGAATTGATGCAAATTAATAATAGCTACCTCTAAATAAAATGTTTGTTATGTACTTTCAACCATGAATATTTACCAACAAGGATCAAATGACTTTTACAAAACAATTTTGAGAATTAGATCCTCTTCTGGAAGTTCAAGGAATGCGAAAAGAAAAGTTTTTTTTTTGTTGTTGTTTATGTTTTTGAAAACATATTTGCATAGGATTATGTGGAATAAATTGTTCTGTCTTGTTTTTGATAGTAAACAAGTTGTTTTTTTTTTAGGACAGGTATGTACATACTTGAGTATAAAATGTCAATATTTGTAAGTTGTTATTATTAGCATGAATTTAAAGTAGGTATCTAAAATATATATTTTACTAGCTGTTACCCGCCCACTTCGCTGGGCACTTTATGGAATTGTATTTTTAGATCTAGACTTGAAATTTAATTGAAGTATTGTTTTGACTTACACAGATCCACAGTAAATTCAAACATACCAAAAAAAATATTCTGGTCAAGTTTCTAAGTTTTAAATCTACAGATTAAAAGATACAATTTTTTTAAATTTATAACGCCTGCCCCCGGAAAACCCTCTGGGGGTGAAACATCATAAAATTATTTTTTACTAAATTCAAACATGCCAAAAAGAATATCCTGACTAAGTTTCATACCTATATAAGAGCTGTAGTTTTAAAATTTGAATTTTTTTTAATTAACACCCCGCAACCCCTCTTGAGGTGAAATTTCGTAAAATCTGTTCTTAGTTGACCTTTGCTCGGTGAAAAGAGTATTACTACCAAATTTCAAGTCTTTAGCTCTAATGGTTTCAGAGATATCGTGATGAATGACTATATATGTACGTGGAAATCTCTTATATATATTATATAATTGTGACTGTCAATTAATTATAGACAAATAATTTGCAATAAAATAAAATTGCGACTATAATTAAAGATCTAAGCTATCCTATCTCTCAAGATGGAAAAAAGCACACATTTAAAAAAAAATATTAAAATCAGTTAAGTAGTTTAGGAATCCATCGCGGACAAACATCGTGACAGGAGATTTATATATATTAGATAGCTTTCCTGAAATCTTGCAAAAAAAAACTATACAAAGCATTGCACCACGTGTTGTTGAAAAATGTTGTTGAAAAAGAAATTTCGAATTCCAACGTGGCGCCATCTAAGAGAAGTTCACAATAGATGGTCCGACAGTTTTCTGTAAAAAATCTGATTTAAGGCGCCATCTGTTTGAGACTTATGAAACTTACGATTAATAACAAACATCAACATTGACAATCAGTTTATTGTTAATTATAAATTATTAAGACCATTAATCGAAATATAAAGTATCCTATATCTCAAGTTAGACCAAATTACACATAAAATGCCAACTTTCATCGAAATCGGTTGACTTGGTGAAGAGTTCACTGGGAACATACATATGACACTGGATTTTTATATATTAAGATATGGCTTCAAACGAATATCAGATTGGTTTACTTTGCATACATAATAACGGATGTATGTATATCACCTTCCTGCTCTCAGTGAAACAACTATTTACAGAGGAAACTAAAATTTAAATTTTTCAAATACATATCTCAACGAAAGCATTTCTGTATTTATGGTGTGCTAACTGTTGGAAGCAGACATTTTCAACCTTCATCCTTTCAACTTAATGTAAACATCGCTGTTAACCCAAAATTCATTTTGTTGTCTCGTAATCTTTTGTTTTGCCATAAATAATGAGGGTTTTTCTTTTTTAGTTCAGAACAGGGTATGAACTGTCAAACAAAAAATCGTGTTTCTTTTTGAGCTCAGAGTGTATAACAGTTCAAGTTTGTGTTTATTTTTTTGTTGGGAGCATGTTCAGAGATTGTTCGGGCGCACTCAATGAGCTCGGTATAAAAAAACTGAGCAAACAGATTTCAGTCCTGAAAAGTGACAGCAGAGTCCATTGACAAATGAAATTTACTGACTGACAGCTAGTGCTTGAGTATGTTTCATAAAATAATTCAGAGCGCTTAAAACCATTGAATAAGAAGTACAGGAAGAGGCATTTCGAGAAAAAAGTGAAGTAGTTTTCATAATTGTGTGAGTTACACAAACACAAATGCATTGGCACAGGGTTGGAGTGAAGGTAGACGGCTATTTGCTGGGGCGCCGAAAGGAATATTTTGCTAAATTTTTTTTTGGGTGGTTTAATAAAAATATGTGTAGCTAGAAGTACTGGAATATAATTTCCATTTTCTCAGAAGTACTTATTCACATACAAAGGAGCATAGCTATTACTGTAAGCCTTAAAAGAAAAAAAACTTTTTTAATTTGGTTAAATTTATTCGATCAAATAAATAATTGAATGAGTTTTTTTTTGATTTATTTCTGGCTGGATTATAATATCGAATAAAGTACACTTGAAGTAATAAAATTAAACTTACCTCTTACAGGAACCTGAAAACTTTAAATGGATAAATGAAAATATAGTTTTTAGTTTTATGTATAATTTTAATGAAAAAAAAATATTATCACAGATATTTTCCTTATTCAAATACATAATTTGAAATCACAATTTATTTAATACATACATAGTTACATTCCCATGAAATGAACTGTTTTTGTCAATTTAGTTCTAATTGATAACTTTTCATTACTTCGTGATGCAATATAAAAAATATTGCTAAAAATATGTTCAGATAAAATTGGCATTGCAGAAGGAAAAAGTAATTTTTTTTTTCCTGGAGCAGATTTTATGAAGTCACATTCACGGAAGTGACTTGAACAGACAAGGTATGAATACTTGATTTCATCCAACTCAAGAATTTCCATCCACTTTAGTGCTTTCCATTCATCTTTCGGAAATCTTGAAAATTATTAAAGTAGTAGAGCTTTTTTTACTTAATTAAAATCATCACAACTGGACACAAATACTTCTTGACGAAGATACAAAACCGACACGATAGACATGGACAATAGCAGCAATATTGAAAATACGTAGTATATTTCCAAAACTAAACCGCGGAAAAATAACTGCACTACGGGCGCTTAATGTTTCTTAGCGCCTTGCCATCACCAACAAAAACCTATCCGTCCCTGTACTAAAATTTCTAATTTGACATTACAAGCTCATTTGTGCAACATGATTAAAGTATATTTTTATTTTGAACAATATTACTATTTTTATCTTAAAATACCATGAAATAACAATATAAAAGTATTCTAAGATAACGTATTTACCAAAATAACATCACTTTAAGTTACTATTTGTGGAATATGAGCCAAGACTTACTTGTGAAATGAAAACTTTTTGTTTTTCCGGTTATACAAGTTTTTACAACTTTTTACGCAGCACCTCATTTTGATTTATATTTTAATAATAATATGATTTAATTTTCAACACAAATTGGTTTTTATTTCACTTTTTTATTAGTTTTGTAGTACGTTTTTCACTTTTTTAAAATCTTTCTACTTCACAACACTAACTCTCAGCAAGGCAAAATGACAGATAGGGTTCACTTTTTTTTTTTTTTTTTAATTTTAATACTTCACTCACGTACACTGTATATGTGCCAAAAGCCTCTTCCTCTATTTCTTATTCAATGCTTAAAACACGTTCGCTCCCAAAGTTCAAAGTATGTTAGACAGGCTCGTGCTCTGTTCCGTGCTCTGCTGTCAATCCGCGTTTTTCTTTTTTAGTTCAGAGCTGAGCACTGAGCTGAGCGAACAGAGTAGAGTTCTGAGCAGAGTATGTTCAGAGCTCTCTGATTTAATTATGAAACAACTTGAGCACTAAAGCGTTGGTCCATTTGATGCCTTCTGCACTGGAGCGACCCAGCCTCTTCCGCCATTTTTATTGTTTTGACGATGATTTTTTTAATTTCCCGGCTTTCAAATGTCAAATTGTCTGTGTTCATCATTTTACTCCGTTTACTCTGCTATTTTATTCTGAGCTCACAGAGCGCGCTCTGGACATGTTTAGAGCTAAAAAGCAAACACGAATTTGAAGCTCTGAACGATCAGAGCTCAAAAAGAAAAACAATTATTTTTTTGACAGTTCGAGCTCTGCTCTGAATTAAAAAAGAAAATCGCGGAATGTAAAGCAAGATAAAAAATTGCAAGTCATCTACCTTACGTTAATAGGTTACGTCAACAAAAATGGTGGCCATGTAAAGTTGAAAAACCTTTTGGGAATTTCATAACGCAGATCGTTCTTATTTCCGTGACCCTTGCAAAGTTGAATAATTTCTTTATTCGGGCTACAGGTGTGCTTGTGTAGTTTTGAGTATTTGGATTTTGTTTATTTGAAAAAAATTACCGACTTTAGTCAATTCTGAAATATTTTCTGTGAAATACATCTCAGGTTTTTCAAATTTGTAACGTATGGTATACATAACATGAATGTATGTATATGATGCTACCAAAATTGTATCGCAAGTAAATAAAACAATGCCTATATTGACACTATTCGGCACTAAAATATTCCACGTTTTTTACTATCTGCTTCTACATTCTGCATGTATCGTGAGTTTTTAGTATGCAATCGGAATTCAAAAGGCTTTAAGTATTTAAAGCCTTCTATGCTTAAGAAATTTATCGATATATTGTGACGCAAAAAAATATTTGTACGTGACAGGAACAAAAAAAAACTTCCTCCTTTCAATCTGAGAATAATAAAGACATGTACTGTACATGCAGCTAAAGGTATCAGAAAAATATCATATAATCATTTGGGTACGCTATTTTCCATTTGTGTGATGAACGTTAGGATATATTTTTAAAAATATATATTTGTAGGTAACCAAGAAAAAAATACCAAAATTACCAAGCTATCAAAATAAGCTTTCGATATACTAAACGAATATCACGATTCTGTTCGCATTTCCTGGCTGCATATTTTTTTAAATTATATGTATAACACCTTGCATTACCTGTGTCAAAAAACCATCATATCTCTTGCTATCTTGTTAACTTATTTAAAAAAAAACACACAATACCTACCCACCGATCAATAAAAACGGAAAAGCAAAACCACTTGGCTTACAAAAATGAATCACGATATTTCATTGGTGAACTATTTTTAAGCCACTCGAGAATGACAATAATAGGTACAGTGGGAGCATTCCATTAAGAAAAAGAAATAAAATTCACGACTGAATCGCACGAACTTGCTCCTATTATAAAGTACCTTAAATTAAACCAAAAAATTATGAAAACAAGAATTTAATTTGAGCAAGATATGAAAAAGCATAAACTTGTTATTTAGTGCTTGCTAAAATAAGAAAAGAAGTTTGAGCTTAAATCGTTAGTTCTGTTTTTTTTTTTTCAAAAAAGTATATACAGGATGTCCCAAAACTCAACGTCTAGCTGGTTCAGGCTACCTGTACTGGGATAAAAAAAGAAAACATGTATTGTATGTATATCTCGCTTGATTATTTCGAAAAGTAATAGAGTCGATACTCTTGATCGTAGAGTACCGTATGATAGATATAGATCTATCTCACTCTATTTTACTGCAAATGCAAATGCAGTGTTTTATTCTAATATTTTTGTTTATCTAACATAGACCACTGTAAAACCGATGTTTGATTACTAAAAAACATGAAATGAACTGAAGTGTTGTAAAATTTTGAAATGCTCATAAAAGGGGTCATTTTTAACAATAACATGCCGATGTAGTACATTTTAAATGAAATATGAAGTGTCAAAGTCAACTTTTTGTGAACCACAACTCAAGGAAAGTTCATTTTTTTATCTACTGACAATATTTATTTTTGAATTTGTAATTCCAATCAATAAATAGCATGGTTATCAAGAATTACGTTAAAAAAATAAATAACGCAACATTTTGAGGTTTGGGACTTTGATAGTTAGAAACATGGACTAGTGTACCAAAAATTTCGTGACACCTTGTATAATTTTTATAAAACTGAAGATCGCTGCATCCTTTTTTTCTTTAAGGATTGCAGCTATTTATAAGTTATGGGAAATTTTAAACATCAAAATTTTGGTCAAAAATTCCGTTACTTTTTTCAAATTATATTCCTTTAGATTTTTTTTAAGGAATTTTTCAAAACGAATAAAACATGTGTTTAGCTAGCCGAATTGCAGGTTTCAAATCCGATTGTTAAACAGCAAAACCTAATCTTGGATAGATCTGATGATCACGTGAACTCATGAGCGCAATGTGTAGTACAAATGGCTCTAAAAGCGAGATTGACCAAGGTTCAGGTCTTCGGACTTTTATAGACCCACCTGAAAAATGAATTTCGAAATCACATGGAATATCAGCCTATTCGGATCTCGATATCGGAAGCAAAGTCGGAACTGAATCTGTGTCTTTTCGGCATGGTTTCTTTTTCTGGTGAAAAATGAGGAACACAAATAATTTGAATATCAATTTTATATTGTTAAACATAATTTATAAGTTTTTTCCATATTGGAAGGACCGCCGATAAAGCTTGGTCCACAGACTATAGTGTCGTCTCTATCATGTCTCTTCTGGGGTGTTTTAGAGTTGATGTCGTCTCCGTTTCGTCTTAGTTCCCCGTTCAACGAAAAATAATAAACTCTAAAAATCACATGCAAATCGTTTGATTTGTTTCCCAAAAAAAAAAAAATATAGAAAAGTAGGCCTGACAGAAATAAAATTTTACTTGAACCACTTTTTTAACCTCTTTCTTGCTAATTAGAAAATAAAGAAAGCTACGAAATTTCGAAATTAAAAATTGATTTTTTTTTCTAAAATAAAGATTTATTGTTTTGTATTATTAATTGTTATATCTTTTCAAGTTCAGCGTTTTTTCAATCTGTCTATTCTAATTTATTGATTTTTAGTTTAAAAGTTCCTATATAAAAATGTCCCACTGTGCCTTAATGGTTGGAAAATATTTTCCAAAAAAACATACATATGTTAGTAAGGTAGGTACCTGCACGTTCGCCAAATAACAAAAAAAAATATGTACTTTCAAAATAATCTACTCGCATATATGTATGCTGTGAATTCATTTTACCAGAGCTTAAATCTAGGGATTTTGAATTTTTAATTAAATAATAAAAATTTAAATCAAAGGGAATGCAATTGGTTCTGATGTTCTTGTCTTTCTTTCCACCGGAAATTTCCGGATGTGATTCAAAGTATGCGTTAATATAATTTTATTTTTGGTGGAAGTGTCTGATGATGGTATTTCAAGGAATATTTATACCTAAAAAAAAAAAGAAACAACAGAAGTTGAAAAGTTTTTAATGAAATTCATTGCCAACGAAAAAATGCGGGTGCGGCAAAGTATATTCCGAACATAATAAGGCAAAGAAAACCATTATCGTTCATTATTAATTTGAAATGTCCCGCAAATGCTGTTGTATGCGACACTTGTTGACAGGAAATGATTTAATCTTTAATTAAAAAAAAAAAAAGAAGAGAAGAGAATGGCTTTGCCAGAAAATTAAAAACCGTATAATATCATTTTAATGTTTAACCCAACAAAAAGAATGTTCTTTTTATTAAATTTCGATGAAAAAGAAATACCTGGTTCTTTACCTTTTTTAACTTTGATGATAATTTAAAATAGGGGTGTGTCGCAGTAACGGAGAACATAAATCGTATGGTACATAATTGGCCAATCTGCATATTAATTTCTCCTTACGGCTGCTCAAGAGACCGAAACCAGTCTTAGTTTCATCTTGGTTTTAACTTGGTCTCGTCTTGGGTTTCGTCTTGGTCTAGTCTTGGTCACATCTTGGTCAAGTACTCTTCTCGGTCTCGTTGCTAGACTAGTTTGGGATTAAAATTGTTGTTATTTTTCCCACAAAAAAAGTTTAGAAAAATGAAGTTGAATCGGTACCGAGACGAGACGAGCTTGGTTTTACAAAAAACGGGAAGAAACCGAAATGAGACCAAAATGTTTCGTTTTGACGATGTCAAGACAAGGTTTCCAAATTCTCGTCTCTGTCTTGTCTCGTGGCCAGATCCCTGAAATAACAATTAAAAGAGACAACTATACTTTTTTGGACAAAACGCTCTAATAGTTTTTAGTCCATTTTAATTGGGCGAAATTAGTTCAATTTGTAGGTAATGTCCACAAGCTCTTAAATAATCTTATTTCCCTTCTACATATTCACATTTTCAAATGAGATAATTTAAAACAAAAATTTGGAAAAATATACATCGAAAATTAGATAAACTTACCTACTCAGGCAAATCTAAATTTCAAATCTATTGTGAACCAGCCTCATAAATTTGACATTTCAAACGAAAACAAAAAAGAGACAAAAAAACAAAAAGTTTTCAAATGAAATTTTAACTCATTTGCAATGAAAACGCTTTTTTTTGTAAATTAACTCTTAAGGTAGAACAATAATCGTCAGCTGAAGTTGTCGTAAGAAACGAAGCGAATACTAGGAATTTATATAACGCGGCCATTATTGCGATTAGGTGGCTTTTGTTATGCTTCGTTAACTTTCGCTATCTATAGATAGATACAAAAATCAAAATGGCGAAAGCATAAAATATGGCTGACTTCTCCATTTGAGTGTTCGAAAAGCTAATTTTCGTTGGGTTTTGACATTAGCTTCCTACCACGTTCGACGATTATAGTTCTACCTTTAGTGTTAACTTGGTATTAGCTTTGTATATGAAAACTATAGTACTATCATGGTGGACAGTCGATCTTTAACTGTGGAAGTGAGCAGACGTTAAGCGACTTTCCCAGTGTTTACAAATTAAGTAACGCGAATCTTATCCAAGTAAAAGCTAAAAGTAGCTATTCCATATAGTGTGATAGCTCAGTAGTAGTGGTGGCGGACCGAGAACCGAGAGGTCCCCAGTTCAAGTCCCAGCTGGGCACAAAAAATTTAGAAGCTTTTTTTCACAATCGCGAAGTGGAAAATTTTATTGATTGGGAAGAATCCCAAATGGAAGGCAAAAAACTTGCTGGGGCATCGAAAGGTGTCCCAAAAAAAGCAAGTAGGTCACCAACGGCATCAGCCACAGCTATGGTAGCGGGACCATCGAAAGATGCCCAGCCAGCAGCAGCAACAACAACAGCAATGAAGCCACCAACGGCAACAGCTACGGTGACATCGGAAGATGTCCACATAGCAACGACATCGACATCGACATCAATAAGAGCAGCAACGCTAGCAACTGTCGATGCTATAATGAAGAGGAGGAAGAGTATGCGGAGTGCACCGCAGAACTTGGTCAAGCGTCGCCCTAAGATCGTCTCAGCTGAGCTGCCAGCTGCAGGCAAGGAGACGGCGCGCAAGGCCAAAACAAGAGCAGCCGAACAAATGCAAAGGCAATTGAATACCTCGCCATCTGATGACGAGGAAATAATGTACATGTCCGAAGAAGGGGAGGGCATGTACAATACGGGTGAGAGTAGCCAGCTTCTCGACCTCACCTCGTCGGAGTCGTCATCAGATGACGAAATAATCGAGGAGCAGTACATAGCAGCGCAAATCGGCGAAGTACAGGGGCAGATTCATAAGCTTGAATCTCAACTTGCACCCCTGATAGAGGCCCTAAAGAAAAAACAGGAGGCCCGTCGGGAAAAAGAGCGACAGGAGCGGCAAAAGGCGTTATCAAAGCAGGCGCCGCCGCCGCAATCAGAGGCGCCAGCCCAAAAGAAAGATGAGGAGCTGCTACCGACAACCAAGCAGCCCCATCCAGCGCCACAGGAATCAGCGGAGCCAAAAGTGCTGCCGCCAAAAACCCAGCGGCAAAAACAACAGCCGCAGCAACAGTAGCAACAGCAACAACAACAACAGCCACAACAACAACAGCAGCAGAGACAACAGCAGCAGAGACAACAGCAGCAGAGACAACAGCAGCAGAGTCAACAGCAGCAGCCACAGCCGCAGCCACAAAAAACCAAAAAAGAGAAGGTGCCACCCATCAACACATACAAGATGGAACTAAACGATACGATAAATTTATGTAAGTCGGCCATAGGTCAAAATTTTACTATTAAACGTAGAAATAATAATAATCACACGATACAGTGCTCCACTCTGGAACACTATAAAGCAATTAAAAATTTACTAAAACAAACCACCACTGAGTTCTTTAGTTTCACACCTAAAGCTGAAAAAATACAAACGGTCCTCCTGAAGGGCATAGATTCCTGCACGGAACCCATGGTGCTCTTAGATGAGCTCCGTCTAAAAGCGGGCGACGATCTCGATTTTATAGGGGTCAAGCCCTTCTCCACAGTCAAGGCCAGACGGGAGAATCGGAAATTGCCGATCTTCCTTGTGCAGCTTTCGCCCAGCAGCAAACTGGATAAGTTGAGGAGTATCTCCGTCCTCAACTACCAGGTTGTGTCATGGGATACATTAAAAGGCGCGGCGATATGCTACAATGCATGCGCTGCCAAAGGTTTGGACACGCTGCAGCAAACTGCGAAATGCAGTCTCGCTGCGTAAAGTGTGGTGAGAACCACAATGCAGATGAATGTAAACTCGGAAAAGAGAGGGTCGAAGACAAAACATTGCTTAAATGCGTAGTTTGCCGAGGCGAAGGGCATCCCGCTAGCTATCGGGGATGCCCGGCGTTTCAGCAATTGAAACATCAAAAAACTAAGCAACCAGTGGTGGAAGTCCGCAAAACGACGCGTGCTCCCACAACAATGCCCGTAAACCCCCAAATGTCCTACGCCCAAATGGCGGCAGGAAGGGTAAATACGGTACAGCCTGCGCCAAAGGCAGCCCAACCGGCCTTAGTGCCGAGGGCCCCGGATGCGCAGGCCGAGATAAGAAGCATGCTGCTGGCCATTCAGGGCCAGTTAACAGGACTTCAAAACCAGATAAGGGAGCAGGCGTCGAGGGTGGACTATCTCTACACTCGGTTGCCGAGCTTAACGCACATAGGTTAAAGGCGCGCTGCCGGAGAGGCCCTTTAGGATCCTAGCTGTGAATGTAAATTCACTGATTAGGACAGAACGTAGAGCAAATCTCTTCCAATTGTTGAAAGATCAAAGTCCAGATGTGTTTTTGGCCAGCGAAACTAAGCTGAACCAGAAACACAAATTGACGCACAATAAATACAATATCGTACGAAAAGACCGGCCCAACTCAATTCAAGGAGGTGATGTCGCTATCTTCGTACGAAAAGACATCAACTATAGAGTTATTTGCAACAGTGACGTACGCCGATTTCGGTTGCTTGAGGCGTGCATCATATGCATCCCTCTCCAACAGGGGAAGCGGATGTATGTGGTCGCGGCTTACGCACCGGAATCACCTCAGCCAACTGACTTTACAACAGAGCTCGAAAAACTTTTTCAGTCCTTGCAAATGAACTCGCCAGAGAACTATTATCTCATGGCCGGTGATCTCAATGCCAAACATCCCGATTGGGGAAATCAAATCCAAAACCCGAGAGGTAACCATCTGTTTACCTGGATGGGTCGATACAATGTTGAGTATATGCTCGACCTCCTGGCTACTGATAGGCCATCGTTCCCAAGAAGCGGCTCCTATCTGGATCTACTGCTCATGGACTCAAGACTGACAATTACTGACACTGTGGGTTCAAGACCAAGAAATTGTTTACGGACGATCGAGTACGACAGTGACCACTGCGGACTCGCCGCCGTAATACAACTACCGAACGAGCTAGTGGAGTTGCAGGAGTATGTGCCGGTGCACTCTTACAACTACGGTAAGATGCGCTGGCCACGCTTCACCAACGCTCTGGCAAACGAACTTCGTTCGAATAATATATCCCCACCAAATAACAGGAATTTGACAAATAACGAAATTGATGGATACCTACAACAAATGGACGTGACAATACAACGAACGATGGAAAGAACAATACCAAAATACAAAGAACGAGACGCTACTAACATGTACCGGAACGCGACCATAGACGCACTACACAGACAGAAAAGTGGACTTTTGACAAGACTTAAACGCTTGTACAGACGTTTTACTGACACAAACGGT
Source organism: Syrphus vitripennis (assembly GCA_958431115.1). NCBI lineage: Eukaryota > Metazoa > Arthropoda > Insecta > Diptera > Syrphidae > Syrphus > Syrphus vitripennis. Next base: position 57,600,684 of record OY288108.1, on the reverse strand, counting down.
CCGGAGATAAGGACACTGAAGTCGTCAATCAAAAACGTCAACCAACTGATCAAGGAAAATTACAGATTGTCTATTAATTTGTACTGGGACAAAAAAATTCGGGCCGTTAATTCTAGCGACCCGAGTATGTTCCCGCAAATTAATAAGATTTTCAGGAAAAATGATCAGAACGACCTTCCGTGTCTTAAACTTCAAAGGACGACAGAAAACAGAGACGTACTTCTGACAGCAGGCATAGATCCGAAGGATGCCGTCTTGGACGATGATTTCTTTGTTATTGAAGATCCGAGAGAGAAAGTTGAGGCGGTGGGGGCTGCGTTCCAGCAAGTGTATAAGGTGAATGCTAGCATTCGCCCGAACCACGACCTGGAAAACAGAGCCCTGCTTAACCACTTCTACCTTCGGAACGAAATAACGCGATCGGAGAATCTCGGTTTCACCGGATTCAATGAAGACAATCTGGCAAACGCCACAGTCGCCGAGCTAAATGGGTCAAATTCCCTACTAATATCGAAGGTGGAGTTGCAGCTCATTTTCGAATCGATAAAGAAAAAGAAGTCAGCGGGTGTCGATGGTATATCCAACATTGTGTTACGACATTTACCTCCGGAAGCCATAGACATTTTCACCACACTGTTCAACAACGCGCTGAATAATGCATATTATTCAGTGCGCTGGAAGACAGCTGTGGTACATCCTCTCCCGAAAAAGGGAAAGGAAGCCTCCAATCCGGCAAATCTCCGTTCGATAAGTCTTCTTCCGAGTATCAGCAAGGTATTCGAGAAAGTTGTCAATAGAGCTCTGTCCAAGTGGGCTGAGGACAATAATATCATACCAGATAATCAGTTCGGGTTTAAAGCAGGACATGACACCATTCATGCCGCGTCTAAGCTCGTTTCTGATATCCAATGGAACAAATCTAAAAGACAGTGTACGGGCACCTGCCTGGTTGATTTGGAGAAAGCCTTCGACACCGTATGGTTAGAAGGCCTGTATCTGAAGCTGTCCAGACTTGGCATAAGTAAACAACTGTTGTATATACTCTATGACATGTTAAATGGCAGAAAGTTTGTTGTCAAAAGTGGCAATGTAACTTCTGCCACAGTCTTCGAAATAAAAAATGGTCTTCAGCAGGGAGCGGTTAACTCACCGATCCTCTTCAGCATTTACACCAGCGATCTGATAGGTAGCCTAACTCAGGCAATTGCGTACGCCGATGACCTAATCGCGTACAGAACGGCCCCAAAAGTTGAGGTCATTAGAATTCTCTTGCAGCGTGATTTCGAGAAGATTCAGCGATATTGCGATGACTGGAAGTTGAAAATCAACTTCCAGAAATCGGAAACTATTCTGTTTAGGACTCCGTTGCATGGAGCCTCAAGGGATACGAGAAAGAACTGGAAGAATCTAGTGATCGTGGGGCCAAACCGACAACCACTGGCGAATAAAAGTGTAGTAAAGTACCTTGGCATCTGGTTGGATCAGTATTTATATTTCGACAGACATGTAAATGCTGCGCTGACCAGAGCCAGGGGAGCCTTTGCCCTAACGAAACGGCTGTTCTTTAGCAGCCGGCTTGACAGTAGGGTAAAGGTGATTTGCTACATGGCCCTCATCCGGCCAATGATTGCCTATGGGTGCCCGGTTTGGTTTAACGTTGCCCCATCTCAAATGGAAAAGATTCGGGTGTTTGAGAGGCAGTGTCTGAGACGCTGCCTTGGATTACACAGAACACCAGAGTCGGAGTACAAACATTATTATTCCAACCAGGCTCTATACAACGGAGCCAACATGAACAGGATAGATAATTTCATAATAAAGCTGATTCGAGGTCACATTGCAAGAGCTATGTCCTCGACCAACAGCTTAATTTTTGGGGCCTATTACCCCAATGATCAATACTACGACAATGTGCGTTTAAGCGGCTTTATTCCGCCAGATGCATTCGTCTACCTAGACAGTCGAGGGCTGATACAGGATAGAGAAGCAGTTCCGCTTATCTACCACGTCAGCCGGAGAACTGTGGATAGGCGACTCCTTTACGGTCGAGACGTGCTCGCACAAGACGGAGCTGAGCGCCTTCGGTTCAGTAGGACTGTGTCCGATCGGGACCCAAGAGATAGGGTGAAGCAGGAGAACCAGTTTTGGTGGTTGAAATTGGATTCTGATAGGAATAAATAGATAATGATAGTTGGCCATGGCCGGCTTACATAGGTTTAGATTAGATTTAAGTAGGGACAGTTGGGTGGCACCAAAAAAAAAAAAAAAAAAAAAAAAAAAAATATACATTAACATGTATAATAAAAAAAAAAAAAAAAAAATATACAACATCAAAAATCGCTGCTGTGACTGTTCTAGTTTTAAGTATTTTTAGGTAGTCTTAAGTTATTGTAGGTATTTTTAAGTAGTTGTAAGTAGTTTAATATTAGTATTAAGTAGTTTTATTTAGAATAATTTAGTTTTAAGTTTTAAATTAAAATCTAAAAAAAAAAATGATCTGAAACCAAGTTTTTTGTGAATTTCTCTTGGTGAAAAATAAAAACCAAAGATCTCTAGTTATAAGTTAGTTCGTAGGCCGAAAGGCATCATAGAATTAAGAATAATGGATTAATTTAGAGTGCCCGCCTAGGGCCAGTAAGTTAGATTTAAGTTATATGATAATTTAACTAGTTTTTAAGAATTTTTGTCTAGTTTTAACGTAGTTTTAAGATGAAAATAAAATAAAAATGAAAAAAAAAAAAAAAAAAAAACTATCATGGTGGAAGTCGAATGGGGCGACATCTAATTTACCTATGCAACCCTTGCTCTTTTTTTTTGCGGAGAGCTTATGGAGGTTTTAAATGATATTTATTTATATTTTTTGGATGCAATAATCCAAAAAATAGTCTACTCTTGCCCTTACCACCAATTTTCGACGCTTAAAGACTCCCCAAATCGAATTTTACACCTCACATTTTGCAGCGCCACCACCAGGACCTCTGCAACCCTAAAAAAAACTCGCCATGATAGTACTATAGTTTTCATATACAAAGGTATTAGTTTGTTAGAACTAATGACAGATGGAACATTATGGATCAAGAATATGTATATACGCTAGACAAAGGAAACGATTGAAATGTGTTTTTGAACAGCTGTATCTTTGTGAAAAATTGATTTAAGTTAACTATTTTTTTTTGAATACTTTTACTGAGAAACCAACAAAAAAAAATAGCACAAGCTCAATATTTTCAAGAAAAACATTTTCATCAAAAAATTATTTTAAGAAAATCAAATTTTTTTGAAAAGAGATTTTTGATGTTGAATGAAAAAGGTTTTTTTTGTCTTTGATCACCAATATCTCAACAAATAATAATGAGACATAAAACGTCCAAAAAATGAAATTTTATCTTTTTTAGATTTGCCAATATTTGTCACAATCCTAATCGTTATAAAATGTTTTACAAAAACAAAAACCAAACAAATTCCTATAAAATTTCAAATTGTTCCGTCAAGTCGTTTTTACGTTATGAATAGTCAAAGTCAAAAAATTTATCTAAAAGAACAAATCTCAAACAAATATCAATCATCAAAAGAAAACAATCACAGTTTTTTATTAGTTAAACATTCAAAAGAATTTTTATGGCAAAAAAAAGAGAATTCTGATTGTAGTTACTCGAGTATCAATTGGATCAACGGATACAGCTCCGTTTCATTTCAGTTTTTATTTATCCAAATATGTATAATTTAATCGCATTACACAATGGCAAATATTGACATAATAAAACAACGAACAAATTGTAATTAACTGTAAAAAATAATTGATGAATCAAGTTGGAAACAGCCTTATCAAATGTGATTGAATGTATGCCAACAAATCAATCAATTTGTCTTAATATATTCCTTTTGTTGACTATACGGTCCTTTATTTTATGATAAATCTATAACCAAATTCATAAATATATAATTTAAAATCTTTTAATTAGAGTGATACCTACCTCTTTATAGATTCTTTGAATGCCATGAATCCACCTTGCAAAACAGACATAAAATATTCAATACATACGAGTATTTGTAACGGTTCACTGTTTGTTATTGGCTTCACAGACTTCACGACCATGCTGTTGTTAAGTTCCTGTGAATTTTAAATTCTTCGTTTTTTTCCATGTCTGTCAATATTTATATGTCAAAAAGAGGCGTCATTTTGGTGGCTTCGATTGGTGTGCCAAAAATAAAAATAATAAACTTAACTTTCCACATATTATGTGATAAAAAAAAAATTCCAAAGCCCCCTACGGCATAAATTCAAAATAAACGATATGAGCGCGTTAATGGTCGTAAAAACTTATGTGTTAAACCCATCAGCCATCAGACCGGAAGGGTCACAATTCAGGGGAATACATGTTTTTATTTCTTTAACGTTCCTGACGCTGACGTCTCATCTATAGTGGATTTATTTCGGATGGTTGTTGATGTTCAAAACTGCCTTAGGCAGGTCCGTATTTATATTTTTTAGACAAGGCCCGGCAGAAGAGCTTATGAAAGTGGGTGGGGGATGTGGCTGGTCTCGTCTTGGAGGACCGGACGCGTGAACAAATTAATAATTATTGCTTTCAGACTTCATAGAAGATGAAATATTATAGCTAAAGGGTTATTTGCGTTAGGTGTTATAAATGACTGAGGCGGTTGAATCTAGACAGTCTATTTCTCGTCCTTTAGACTCCAATAAAGTGGAGTCAGTTTAGTTTCTTCTTCATTTTTTAACTAAGTTATTTCATATATTTGATTATGTCTTCAAAAACTAAGTTTGCACAGAAACTATAAATTTTTCCCCCAACCTAGTTTCAAAAACTAATTTCTAAATTTTTGACAAAAATCTTGATTTAAAAAGCATATTAATGAATAAAAGCTGAAAATAGCTGTAATCGGAGTTTTTTTTTGCAGCAGTACCAATGGAAATAATAAAGGAATAATTTAAGCATACCAAAAATGTTGGGTACACATTTTTGAAGAGACTGTTACGTTTTTGCAATTTTATACCATTATTTTTTTTAATGAGCTTCTAAACTTTTAAAATTGATTTTTTAAAAGTTTTTTTTTTAAACAAACCCCTTAAGGCAGATGTTTTTAAAAGTTTTTTTAAATTCCTGTTCTTAAGTCATTTATTTTTGCCCAACAACACATTATTACTGATCTTAAAGTGTATCTACTTTATTGTTGTTGGTTGTTTGCAATTTGTTGCTAGGCAAAAATAAATGACTTAAAAACATGAATGTAAAAAAAAAGATAAAAGAAAAATCGGCTCTAGAGTTCTAATTTTTCCATGTAGGGTATAGGGAGGGGTCAGTTGGACCATGAAACGGGTTGGACCACACGATTTTATCAGAAACCGAAAGTACTACATGAAGCAAGACCACAACATATTTTGAATTTTTTTATCTTATTTTATATGCAATTCCTAGAATGAATACGTACAAATCAGGGTTCCCACTTTACTACTATTGCATGTTTTTTTCTCAAAATAAATCTACTGTTTTAAAATAAAAACAAATGTAGGTACTGGATATAATTAAAAAGGAACTGCACTTGGTTTAACGAAAAAAATTAAAATTTTTATTTTCAAATTCTGGTATTTAATGTAGGCATTCTAATTTCTAAACACACTTTATAATTTTTTTTGTTTAATGTTTTTATGTTTTGCAAAAAAAAATTATGTAATGCGGGAGGTTACGTTACCTCCAATGAAATCATTTTTTCGACTTTAGATCTAAAACTTCTAAGACTTGTATGCAAAAGTACCTTTAATTTACTCAAAATATTCAATTCAGTTAAAATAAATTTTTGAAAATTAAACATTTCAACAGCTCAATACTTATTTTTAAAATTTCGTAAAAAACTGTTTTCTTTTCATACTATGTTTGATAATTCGAACAACAATCAATTTTATTTTTGAAAATAACGGTACCTTCCATACAAATTACAAATAACTTTGTTTTCAAAAATATCAAATTTTTCGTTAACGGAACCTAACAATGTTGATATTTTTTTATATTTTATGCTTATTATTAAAGGTTCACGTTCTTATTTTAAGTCTAGTTAACGATACGAAACATTCGCGGTACGATGGTGAAACAACAATAACAACAGATGACTGATTCCCATCCATCGGTTTCGAATTGGTTTGGGTAAGCCTTTCCAATTTTACTTAAAAACGATACATATGAATTAGCAACAACCTGTAAGCCAGTCGTATATTTTATTTTACCTTCCATTTGTTGAAAATTCAAAAGAGTAACGTACATCGGATTTGGACAGATTTGTGCCCAACATTATGGTGTTTGAAATTGCTAGATGAAATCCTAAAAGACTTTTTACTTTCTAATTGAATTTTATTATTTGAATTAGTTCATTAGGGGTCTTTTTACCAACAAACCAAAATTAAATTGTAAAATTCAAAAACTACCAACTAACTAATTTCAAGTTATTTAAAGAGTGTTTTTTTTTATAGGTATAACTTTGTAATGGAATGAAAATAAGATGAATTTTTAATTTTTAAAACTGATTTGAAATTGACTTTATTCGAAAGAAATTTGATTTGTGCCATTATGACACCCACGACTGGCTCGGAAGTAATTTAATCTGGAGGTCCAATATCCGATCACTGGTTTCCAACATTTGTGGAGGAGATATCTGCAATAATGCTTTGAATATTTTCTTCCAAGTGGTCGATCGTTTCGGGCTTATTGGCGTGGACTTAACACATCCACACAGAAAACAGTCTAGCGGGGTTAAATCGATCTGAAACGATCTTGGAGCCCAATCCGGGCGGGTCCGGAATGTGAAACCATGCGGTTGCCAAACGTGTTTTCTTCAGTAATCATAGATCTATAGCGGTCACCATTGACTGTAAACGTTCTAGCCAGCATCGCGATTCCACCATCCCATTAAGCATCATTAACAGTCAGTTTTTCTTAGGTACATACACTTGAGGATTACCTTCACTCCAAATACGGCAGTTTTGTTTATTGGCTTAGCCATTCTCTTCTGAAAATCGGGATCGATATAAATTTGCCTTCTTCAGGTGTCAAACCAAACTAAATAGAAATCACTCAATAACTATAAAAATGGCCACCAGTTAAAAAAAAAAATGTTACCAACTTTAGGTTCTATACCTCTAAAAAAACGCCCTTTATATGCATGATTTTGAAAATCACTATCAACTGGCTTAGTACGAGTAATTTTCATAATGCTCAAAACTTTGCCTCTTCAACCGAAGATAACTGTAAATTGTTACTAAAATCACGTTAAACGAATGTGAAACGGCACAAGCTAACCGGCCCAACTGTGTACAAAGACTCTTTGTTGTGCACTCTCATATGCGAAATGCGTCCATTCCAATCTAGAACCTTTCCTATACGGCATGAATTCGATTTGAAAGATTTAACTACACATGAAGGTGGCTTAAAGCTTTTGTGCGCCATATAACAAATTTGACCCAGCCTCTTCTGATATGGTTCTGTCCTTTTGCAAAATGTTGTTTGGTCGTGATGTGTGAATGGCAGCAAATAACATTGTTAATGTGATCACAGAGTAATTCTAGGAATGTTACTATCCTTCACGCATTGAAGTACATTTGAGTGGAGTAAGGATTCACATCACAACTGCTTCTATAGAGTTCATCAATACCATAACCAAACCCAGTATAATCGATGTGAATGGTTCCCCCGCAAACATTTGCGATTACATAATTTTAAATTAATTTTTAAGGACATTACATTTTGTTTGCCTCTAGATATATACGCCGAATGTTTACTGGCTGTTCTGTGGTTCAGTCGCATCCTTCTGCTCCGCGCTCTGTATATGTGTGAAAATATATTAAAGACTACGCAGAGTGGTAATTTGCATATCGATTTAAAAAAGCGGATCAAATCTGAATATAGCGTGAATTGGGGATCTATTTTAAGTCTATCTTACGCACACATGAAGTAAGATTATTTTTTTTTTTTTTATTATTTGTTGTCTTCGGCATTTTATTTGAATTCATTATGGATGGAAATGCTGAAAGTTAAAAGGGGGAAATACTTTTTTCCATTATTCATGCATTCTATTGGTTAGGCAATTCAAGACATAGAATTATTTTTTTTTTTGAAGGATTTTTGAAATAAGAAAAGAGCTTTTTATTTTCTGTTACATAGGTTCTTCAAAATAAATCAATGATTATGAGGTTTAAAGAAAATCGATTTTTATCAAAGGGTTGAATCGGAAAATGAAAATAAATTCTGTCGTTTTGAACACTCTAACAATCTTTTGATCAATTTCATTGAGTGATTTTGTTTTTTTCATTCTTTTACTTCCGACTATGGGTATACACTGTATAGCGCAAGTTTTGGATTCGGAAAAAATTCGAACTCGAGATTTTGAACAACAAGAACGCAAGATTAAAATTTAAATAAAACGCAGATATTTAAAAAAAAATCGGGAATTCTTTATTATATCGTAAAGTAGACAGGATGAGGTTATGTATGGAACAACACATCGGGCAGATGGCCGCTGCCGCCGCCGCGGCTTTGCTGGCACATACGCGATCTTTTAATGAACTTTTCAATGACCTTTTTGTATAAATGCTGCGGTATTTCATTAATGCAGCGTCCAATTTCCTCTTTTTGGCTTGAGTCGTCGTCGGCTTATTCGCATAAGCCATCGACTTCAAAAAACCACAAAGGAAAAAGTTTAATGGTGTTAAATCGCACGATCTAGGCGGCCAATTCTGGTCTGTGTAGTGTTTTTGGCATTCTTTTAAGACCAAAAATAATGGTGACTGCCATTAATTTTGTTTTGCCTTTTTTGAAAATCGCATTTTTCTTAAAGATGGCTTCGGCGATTTTTTTGAAAAAAAAATAGATATTGGCTTACTTTTTATAAAAAAAAAAACTAAAATAACAAAATGTGGGATGTATGTACAATGTACATACTTTCCATAGAATAATTTTTTTATTTTCGATTTTCTCAAAAATGTTTCATCTGATTGTTGTCAAAAGATGTATGCAAAAGCACCGAAAATTATAAAAAGTATTCAATACTTACATAAATTAAAAAAAAATTGATATTTTTGTAAAAATAATTTTTTTTTCAAAACTAGATGTGTATTTTAAAAACAGCTCTATACATATTTTTGAAATTTGTTACAAAATTAATTCTTAGTTCTTATCTTTAATAGTTTGAACAATTTTTTTTTTTGAAAATAACGATACCTACCAAACAAATGTTAAAAAACCGTTTTCAAACATTTCAAATTTCTCGAAAACAGCAATTGATAAATTTTTTGAGTATATTAGCATTAAAACGGTCTATTATAAATCAATAAAACAACTGCAGCTATCTACACTCAAATTTAGATGGCACTCAAAAGCATATTGTTGCATTTTAAATTTGATCATAGTTTGATTGCAATAGTGGCGTAACCTTCATACATCTCTTAGAAACTGTTTGCTTCTTTATAGATTGTGACCTTTTGCTTCGGTATATGTACATAATATGGGCAGTGGAAAAGTTAACAAGCATGTTTTGGATAAGTTTACAGCATCTAGGAGACCTCAAGAAATTGGATCTTGTCTTAAGAACGTAGCATAGTCTAAAAAAATTATTATGTATTCTGTCCAATGTGGGAGCCAAAATAGAAATATAAAACTTTCACTGTTGTCCCGAATTTATGATTAAAGAAATGGACCATACATTTTTAGTTAGTGGCGATTTCCATTTGCCATGTGACCAAGATTTTGGTGCAATAGAAAAGAATACAAAATTTTATAAAGATATCTTCGTCCAAAATGATTGGGTAAATGTCATTTCCTCAAAAAAGAAAAAAATGTTCATTTATTTATAAATATTCGAATGAAATTGATGTTTTACTCGAAGAGGTGAATTTAAAAAAAAGGACAATCCGTTAATATTAAAAAACTTAACCAACTTGAACAAATTAAATTAAAAAATGATAAAAAAAAGCTTCATTTTATACCACCACCATCTTTTTTTATAATAATTCAAAAACGTCAACAAGTATTCCAATCGAAATATTTGACGTTTTATCAGACGAAGAGTAAATTCATTAAATAATAAGTAAAAATGTAGGTACATACAATTTTTTGTTGTTAAAATATGAACTAAGGGAGAAATAAAATAATAATATAATAAATTTGAAGTAACCTTTCTCTTTTTTTATTTTTACAGAAAAACATGAATGCAATAGTGGCGTAACACTTTTTTTCCACTTTTTTTGCCCTACAAAATATGTCCTTTTTCAAACTCTTCAACGATTATAGATTAATCAAAAATGTCAAGGGGAAAATACAAAAAATTTATAAAGAAAACATGTTTCTTAGATCTCTCGTAACTCTAAAGTGAATTTTATGGGTTGCGCCACTATTGCACTCATATCCTTATCGGTACCTCCTCTAGAAATATTTTAAAAAAAATATTTTTAAAAATGACAAATTTCTCGAAAACGGTTCCTAGGATTGTGATCAAATTTTGTTTGTGCATTTCTAAAACGAAATTCAACTAAGACATTATTAATGGTAGGTACCTCCTATTTAAATGTTTAAAAAAATCGTTTTAAAAAATCTCAAATTTATGAATGTACATAACGATGTGATCTCACGAAAAATCAAGTACGTGCGACCCAGTCTTGTATTTTATTTTTCGATGGATAAGAAAGAAGGCACCTTCAAAAATATATAATAATATTGTTGTGCTTTACAAAAAGCTTGTAGTCAGTTTTCTTATTGAACCTGGAAATATTTCCCGTGCCATTTTTTTTGAAGTCAACTTCATAATATATTTCTTATTTGATTTTTGATTGATATTAATGGTCATTCTAAATTCAATCAAATGACCACTCAAATGACATTTTATTTGAAGATTTAATTAAATTGATATCTATTAATGTAAGAAAGTAAGAAAAGTAAGAAGCTTTTCTCCTTCTTATTTTTTTCTATATAAATAAAATAATGTCTTTCTTGTTAGATACTTTGTCGGTGAGTGCAGTTTTTATTGTTTTTGCAGGTTTTATTGTTGATAGCAACATATTTCGATACTTATTGATTTATACAAATGTATTCTAATGTAAACAACACTTGAGTTAAAATGTTAGGTACCTATACCATATCAATTTATATGAATAATATTTTTATTTTTAATTAATAAATAATGAACAAAGTGAAAAAAAAGTATATTTTGATGAACTCTGCCTGTATTTATGGCTAAAGTATATTTTTATTGTTGACACAATTTTTTTGTTTTTAATTTGATCAAAAGAAAAAAGAAATTGAACGAATTTGTGAAAATTAAAACATTTTGTTTACACTTATCACTTATCAATCAAAATTGTTCAAATCAAACTCAAACGCATAGTTTACCGATTCCGAAACTGATTTCATGTTTTATACTAGGGTGTGCCAATTTCACCCATTCTTATTCTATGTGACCTGTACGTGTGTATAATTGTTTTATGTAAACTATTCATAACTCGTTGGTAACTGCGAACCTAAGGTGCACGTGTTGTAAACTTACTTTTAGGGTACATACCGTCCCGCTCACGCAACTTCGTTTCTCCGCTTTCGGTATGCGTTGCCAAACAGCTGCCCATATAAACAGTTTTTTTTATTAAAAGTATTTTTCGGGTTTCAAACATTTTCACGTAAATTTTTTTAAAAGTGCGAACAAAATTGGCTAAAAAACCAATGAGTTTTTAATTTTTGGCACACATTATTAAGCTCAGTTCTTATTAAAACTACGAAGTAGGAAGACCTCCTTTGACACAAGCTGGGGAGATCTACGGAAGGCTACCTTTCAATTGAAAAATATTTCAAATAAAAAAAAATTGTTTTTACTAGGAAGCGAAAATCCATACAATCCTGTCAATAAAGTATTGAAACGACTGAATTTTATGAATCGGGATTTCGTGATACCGGATTTCATATACCCAACCCGGACTAAACAGATACATAATTACAAAGAGATTTTTTTTCAAATGTTTCTAAGATTGTGACATACATTGTACTTGCACTCAACGGTAATTTAAGAAATAAATTATTTTTTATTTACAAAAAAAAAAAAAACAATAAAATATCAAAAATTTAATTATCCTCTGTTTTCCCCTTCAAAAAGAAAAATTTTAAAGTGAAAATCTGAAAATCTTATAGGTATAACTGCTCCAGAAGTTTCAAATTTTCATTTAAATAGGTAATCTTAATAACCTTTAAGAATTCCAAAGTCCAAAATCTCAGTATAAACAGCACAACGTTCAAAAAATAATGTATTTTTGAAAATTCCTTACAATCAAAATATCACACGTATCAAAAATTCCGCAAACATAATTACTTTATTTTAGATTTTCTGTCTGATGGTAAAAACTAGTTTATTGTAATCGATTTTTACGTTTTAGAACTTTAAATAGTTTTTTTCCATGAATAGGAGGATTTTTTACATCTTTTTTGAACTTGACACACGCCAAGTTTTCGATAATTAATTCTTGTCAAACTCTCACATATAAAATACTCTTGTGTTTCTTTTTTCTTCCTTAAGATAACGTAAATTATAGCTCTGGTATACTAGTATTCGCTTGAGAGTGTATTCGCTGAGTGTATCGTTATACATATTTCGAAAAACTATATGATTACTTAAAATGGATTTCATTCAAAAAGGGACATTGGGGCATATTCATCGTCAAACTTTAGAACCGAGTCCAACTGGTCTGAAGTCTAAAGTTAACACACAGGTTAGAAACAGCTGCTATTCATAAAGAAATTGACAGGTCTATTTAGTAAAAAACGGAATTCAATTTTAGTACTATTGCCTGTCAATCTATTGAAATCCAATCCATTTTTTGACAGATAGAAAAAACAACTTAGTCAAAGAGTCACCCGTTTTTAAGGATTGAGCTCCCGTTTATCTTTTGGACCCGTGTCTAAATTGTCTACGAATAACATTAACTCCAGGTTAGCTTAGAAAAGACAAGGAAACAAATTGTCAGACTATGAATATGGCCCATTCAATTTAACAGGTTAAAACACGTTTTTTTTCCACCAAAATGACTATTTCCAATTTATTCTCAAAATTTGTTCCTCACTCGTATCCTTCAATTTCTTCAAGCTAAGTTCGAAGTGAAACAAACAAAAACAAAAACTTTCATGCGAGTTATGAAATTCATTTCATACTTCGAACTTAATAGAATATTCCCTGAGCAAAAAACTTCACCATTAAAAATAATAATTGCATCGTCACTCTTCAAAAACAACAACATCACAACTCCTATCCTTTAAATAGCTTTCGAAGGATCTAATTTTGTTCTTTAATAGTTTAAGTCTCACCACTGTTTACTTTCAAAACTTTATTACAGTTTTTATCGCTATTATCACCAACTTAATAACAAAATCATCCCTTGAATTATTAATACGAGTATGTACCTACAAAACTACTGTATCTCAAAGAGCTGAAGTCTTCTAACGTTTTCAAATCATTTCAACAACACTAACGCTATAAGATGTGTCAACTTTATTATGTGTGAAACAAAAATGTTTTATGTACCTAAACGTATACCTATACCCAAATCAATGTCAATTGTTGCCATATCTCCAGCGTCCACCATACCACCAGCACCACTGGCACTGATGTCATAGGTTGAACATCATCATATAGATGAAATGTCTTTTTCAAAACAATTCCCATTCACATTTGACATATCCTTTTATCGCACCGAGTTGACACATCATCCCCTTTGGAATTCAGAAGTGAAAATGAAAACAAAACAAAAATAAAACAAGGCAGACTTTGGCCCACTAGAGAGGGCGGGATGGGGCGGGGTGGCCCCCTCCGAATTCAAAAGCATTCAATTCTGAGGGTAATAAAAGTGTCAGTATTTTAATCCTTGCGCCTGGGAAGGTATAGATATTTATTCGACTTCGTATATTGTACATTATTGTGTTGTGCAAACAATGATTTAATAATTTACACTTCTCATTGTTACGGAAACATGTAAATCATATACTATTTGCTCCCGGCTGTACATTCTTCATTCGTTTGGTT